>JAEIFV010000067.1:0-733575 GCA_018904265.1 Lordiphosa collinella
CTACGTATTGCTATAGTATATGTTAAGCCTGAGAAAAAGTTTAGTCCGATTGACCACGTCCCCTACGCCGCCCCATAAGTTAATGTCCTGAAAACTATAAATTCGAGTATATTTAAATCCGGTACATTGTCCAACAAAACTTGAACGTATATATATAACTTTTTGAATAAACAACGCACAATTCATTTCTCCCACCCCCTTACCACTCTCCCACCAGACTCCCACCCCAAAATATTTAGCTTCCCAAAAAATATGTAAAACATCAATTAATATACATATATGTTATTTCTTTTAGTAAGGCATTTTTAATATGATTTTTTTTTTTTTTATTATTTTGTTAATCATTTTCCCACATCTAAATCGAAAGAATATATATCGGATACATTCAGATGTGTCCCCCGTCATCTTCCTTATCGTCATCATCTGCATTGACATTATATTAAATAGGAAATTTACATTTGAGCTCTAAAAGCCCAAGAACTTCTGCTGGATAAGTGTGTTTTTTATTTGCAAACAGCCTTTGTTGAATATAAATGCTGGAAACCAGGGATCTGATGAATCTAGCGCTCTCTTGGCAAAAACGTCTGTCATATAACATACTGACTATTTTTGTCTTGCATGTAGAACGTTCTATCTTTTTATAAAACTTATTTCGGGCTTCCGATGCATTTTCAGCTAGGCAACCAAGAAGGGAGTGATACAAAGATCTGAGCACCATGAGCAAGTACTTTGTGTACCGTAGCTGGACATTGGGTACCAAGGATACTTTTTTCATGTATAAAGAGCCGCTTTTTTACAGAAATTTTTTAAATTTTTGTTATCAATTTCTGAAGTTGCATGAAATGGTGATTAATATAATATAGAAGTCTCTTAAAACCTCCAACAGCTTTCAAGTATTGACGCAATGTGCGTCGGTATTCAAAATTGCTTTTGCTGTGTTCCCATCGCTTGTACTGCCTGCTCCCGCTTACTAGGCTTATCGACATGAAGTCCAAGAACGTCACCATAATTTTGCCTTGAATTTCCACTTCCGCGCAGACATTTTTTCTTCTTTGTCTTCAGGGGACACTGTACTTGCCATTTATTGATACCAATCCTATATCCACTTTAAGAACAAATTCGAAAACCGAATCCACGCGTGTAGAGACTGCATCTGCATTCTAGCGCTTGTGGGCTTGGAATAAAAGTTATCCGACTCCAGATCAGTTATTGTCATAAATTGCATAGGCTTAGCTCCACAGATTGGGCAAGACTGGGTTGAATTAGTTCCAGTTAAGATATTCAGACTTTTTCCGTCAATTAATAAAGTCATTTTCAGCTCAAACTTATGGTATAGCTTTGTTTGTTCGCATTTCATATACCATCGGCAATAAATTTTGAATTTCCAAGTCCTTTTCTTTCTCTTTAATATAGAGTTCTTGTTTTTAACGAACTCACAATTTTAAGAGGCCTGCAAAATCGCACAGACTGCGGAGAGCGGTTCATATCATAAAAAAAAAAAAAAAAAAAAAAAAAATAACTTTCGACCTATCGAATCAACGAATTTTAGCGGGATTAGGGTTGTTACAAAACAAAGACTGATCCAACGTCGATGACCAATACGAGAAAATTTTTGCTTATAGAGACTTTCGCCCAGTCGAACCGTCAAATCCATAACTACAATTAGTTTCATTTCAGAAATATCAGCATATATTAAGCACTTCGCTTTGTAACAACATTATGCGTTCGACTACAGGTTTCACAACAAGTTTTGTAAAGGAACAGACGCGACTGACCTTGTAATATCATATTCTCCTTTAGGTCCTCACATTTTTCTTTGCTGCAATCAATTTTGGTATTGTGTAGCTCGGATAAATGTCTGCAATTCCGGTTTTTGCTATGTTGTCTTATGTTGTTCATATATATTTGTCTTTTAGTAAAGCTGTTTTCTATTAGGGAAAATCTAAGGCTTTTCTGGAGTATATATGTACACGCTTCCTTTTTCTTCTTCCACGTTTTTTTAAATGCGCTTCTTTAGCAGACTGCTGCAGCATGGACAAGAAGATTTGCATTATTGCCATTGTCTGCCGAAACCTGCTGCTAATTTGCTTAAGCGAGAACTACCATCGTCGTAGCATAACCGTGGACGTCCAACAGTTTTGGCGGATTCATCAACAAAGTTACATGCTTTTAATTGTAGTTGCATACGTGATGAAAGCCAACTTGATGTTTCGTTTTAAATTCAGAAATCTCATTCGATTACATTTGTTTAAATGAAAATTTACATAAGCAACAAAGTTCTTAATTTTCTTTCGAATTGACCTCCATGATTTGGTTAAGCTTCCAGACTTTTGTTGCAGCACAAAATTAGCGAGGGCCTTTCGGTTTATTGATTATTCATAGCCAAAATTTTCGATTTCAGCGTGACTCATGTCAATGTTGGGTGCTCGAAAGTCAATTTTCAGGAAAACGGCAAAAAACGGGTCAATAAGATTAATATCCTCGTATTATATACATATTGAAGAACCACATGGTGTTAATAGTTACGACAATCCACGACAATCCAACATACTTTTATTCCACGAAACACAACAAGTTTGAGGTTAGAATCGCTAAAAACATCACTTTATAAAAACACATATAAACAAAGACACACCACATAAAACAAGTATTGCGATAACAATTATATATTATAAATACCTAGTTGTTTTCCATTTTAATTTTGATTAAATAGTTCGAGGAATAACACAAAATACACCAGTTTCAAATGTGCTCTTATTTGCAAAGCATTCACAATCAAAGTTTGTGGTAAATGATCAGCTGACTTCAGGGTTGCACAAATTTGCAGTGCTTCTGATTTCAACAATACGACTATGCTTTTAACTGCCCTAGTTAATATATTCTATTGCAATAAAATATTATTTTTGCAAACTCTAAAAAAAAATTTGAATTTCTGCCAAAATTTTTCAGCATTTGGACCAGTGTGCAGTAATGAAACTCGACCATCTGTTGCTCAAAGCTTTGATGAAATATATATTACAGCATGCATTGCTCACTTATCTCTGTGAGGCGTGTGAGTATTGGTACAACTTTTAATTCGTTATAAAACAATTGATTCCGCTACTCCTGTAGACAAGCAGCTTGAGCTCCTCTAAAAGTACGTCTGCACGCTTGTCGTTTGAAAAGAAGAAAAAGGTTTATTTTCAAACGCCAATCTCATGGCCTTTCTTACAAAGTTATCGATGTTCGATAATCCAATATTCGATAGGTACAATATTCATATGGTTCATTTGCCTTAGAACTAGTTCCTTAGGACTTCAAACAAATTCAGTTAATTCAATTGATAGTATACTTTAGGCGCAAACAACAATAAATAATTGCAATTAATTTTTTTTGTTTGCAATGGCCACATCTAAATACTCATAAGAACATATGGTATACATTTTGGGTTAATTGAATTTGTATGAAAAATTCTTAGCATATTAATAAATAGATGTTTCGAATTTCTCTTGTTTCATTTAGGCCCGATTTCCCAAAGGTTCCGGTTAGCCAACCGCCGGTCAGATATGTTCCTCCAGTTGACCAGCGATAAACTCATTTGGTTTTCTCAACAGCAGTTTCATTTGATATCGATAAATTCCTATAGCTGCAATAGGGTGACCAGATACTCAGTTTGTAAGCCCGATTTGCTGGAGCTTCATTATCCATACGGGTAACATGTCCTATCCAGCGCAGCCGCTATTGTTTTGTGCGCTTGAAAAGATCAGTGTCCCCATAGAGATCGTACAGTTCACGATTCATTTGGATGCGGAATTTGTCGCCAACTTTTATCGGTCCATAAATCCTTCGAAGTACTTTTCTCTCGAGCACGCCAATTGCCACCTGGCATGATAAGCGACTTATTACCGCCATTTTTGTTTTCTGTTAATGTCCGAGTCCCCTGTTGAAAATCGCTTCGCGCATGCGGCTTTCCTGCTCGTTTTTTTTCCTTCTGAAAAGGCGCTTTTCCTCTCTCCTTTTCTCCCGGTATCGCTCGTTAACAGCCCGCGTTGCTCCCCACTGCAGAGTTAACCTGTAGGCAGCGTCTTTTTTGCAGTAGCTCGGCGCGACTCATCATCGTACCATTATTATTTCGGGGTTCCTCGGTGAATCCGAGAATCGTACTCATGGAGTGTAAAATATGTTTCCACTGTTCGTTTATACCTGAAGGGAATGGTGAGATTTCCCCGAGCTGTTGGATGAGTTTTGCTGTGTAGGCTTCGGAGGTCTGTTGTTATTTTGACGTGTACTAGAGCGTGCGTCATGTGCCACACTGGGCCGCGTGCGTACTTTGGCTGCAATAATGTAGTGATCCGAGTCTACATTGGCTCCTCGGATCGCACGTACCTCTAGAACACGAATGCCTTCCTCTATTACAACGTGATCAATCTGGTTTTTCGTTATTTGATTGTTAGATACCAGCGACTAAAAATGTTCCCGTCCATGAACACTGGATGCATAAATTGCGCACACATTTCTGCACAACCGTTGATTCGCAAAATGCTCAAACTGACCGCGTATTTTCCAATGTACGCACACAATACATAAATCTTGCGTGGCTGGCAGATTGAACCATTTTGGCTGTCACGAATTCCAACGATTCTCGCAGATAACCCAATTGAATTTAAGCGCGTTCACTTTCGCCTTGGATTGGCATTCGCAATGACAATCAATAAGTCGCAAGACCAGAAAATGCTGATTTGCTACTTCAATTTGGGCACACCTTTTTAAATAATCTTTAATTTTGAACTTTTACCTTTAGTATGTCTTAAAGGCCTGTACATTTAATGATTTCCTCTGATCTCCTCTGGGAGACCGGAAATGCTTTTGTGTATTTTTAAAAGGATCACATTTGCTTTGCCTGCCGGGTGTGGTACATCGGGTAGTGTGTGCCCACCTCGGGACATCTAATGAAAAAGTTTTTTCTTTCAAAAAAGTTACGCACGCGGTCAGCTTCACCAGTTGTTGGCGCCAGC
This sequence comes from Lordiphosa collinella, assembly GCA_018904265.1. Taxonomy (NCBI): domain Eukaryota; kingdom Metazoa; phylum Arthropoda; class Insecta; order Diptera; family Drosophilidae; genus Lordiphosa; species Lordiphosa collinella. The sequence goes on from JAEIFV010000067.1 coordinate 4,995, forward strand.
TGTGAAGTAACTAACCATGAGAAAGCTTCTCAAACTTTGTAATTCGGATTTGGCGTTAAATTATGCTTCCCTTTCTCTTGTGTTCAAATGAGAAGCACATAAGCCAAGAGATTGAGAGGTGCTCGACTTGGCCCACTGGGGCTGTAAAGTCAATTATTATTATTTTGCGACTTAAGAACGACTTTCCACATTCTATACGTCAATAAGTTCCTAAACTCTTTGTATAGCCTAACAAAACAGCATGGACAAATTGACAAACTGATAGAATCAGTAGGAATCTAAAAGAATTCAAAGCAGAGAAAGATATAAAAATATAAATATTTGCAGGATGAATATTATTATCTAATTTATTTTATACCGCAAAAGTTTAAAGTCTGTACTTCTTTTAAAACCAATCATTGTTTGACGAAGGTAATGAAGCTGTTTTTTTTAAATTTCTATCCTTTTTTTCTAAATTGATAAAGATTAAAGTCTAGACTCTTTAACCAGCCCTCAATTAAAATCATTCTTCATTCATTGCATTTTCTACCAACTCACCTTACTTCCCATCATATTTCATAATTAAAAACCAAAAATGTTACAGTTAAAAAACAGACCACTTAACCCTTAAGAATTATGCGGGCATACAACTCCATAACTATGGCTTAACCCCAGCAAGCCGCCAATTTGGCAGGGCATAAAAGTCACGCAAAAACAAAAAATCATAATTAATTGCTTCTCAATGCGGTTGGTGGTTGTATGTCTAAACATCATTAATATCTATAAGATTTTTGACGAGACTTTAACCCGCGGCGCGTACATTAACCCACCACTGACTTTTAGACGAGACCCGCATTAAGCCTTCAGGCTGCACATTTTGACGCCGCTGCCAAGCCAATTTCAATTAAACGCGCGGATTAAAACACAAGGCAAGTTTCGCACTTTGTCTCCCCAGACAAATTGGATATATTTCTGGGAGAAAGAATCATTGTCATATGCATATTAAAGGGCCCGCAATCATTAATAAAAATCATAATAAAAGCATAACGAATGACGTCACGTTTTTGTGATTAGCTTAGGAAGTAAGAAAGGATTGCCGGAACCAGGTCTTATTATGTGTGGGTTGTTCCTTTTCGAAAATATTTGTAATTAGTTTTTCGTCTCTTGATTGTCCTAATGCATTTTGATGAGCTGACACAGTGTGAAAGGCAGTTGTGTCTTATGCTTGAGTGAGTTTCACTTGAGGGCTAAACGGAGGAAGTGTGACAAATTTGATTAATTAATGATGAGGCTATTGCTACTGTTTGTCACTAGAATGCGGAGCTTGGAAAAGTGAGTTTGATGAAAAGAATGAAGAGAAAGTAGTTGAAGGCCTGAAAAATTTCAGTTATTCAATTGTAAAATTGAACCTGTTAATAGAATTACTTATCAATTAAATTCTTTTTAAAAATATAGTTTGCTAGTAAAAATTAACATGAATTTATAGCTAAAAAAATATTACGATTAGAAATAATCAAAAATAAGGAAAATACCTCTGAAAATATTTTAAAATCGATTTCCATTATTTTACAAACATTACTTCCATTATAATTATATCCATTATTTCCATTATTTCCAAAATTATTTTACCATTATTTCCAAAATTTTCCATTATATCCATTATTTTCCATTATTTCTGACTATTTGAGACTATTTTGATAGAAACAAATTATTTTCAACATCACATTTAATAACAATTAAATTAAACACAAACATTCAACATATTCAGGGTTTGCCTATCATTAAAACTAATTTTTCGGAATGAAAAAATCAGACAAAGATTTGGCGCCTAGAGCTGATTTATAATATCAGCATATGAAAACTGACAAGCTCTACAGGAGCCGAAGATGTTAAAGACGTGTTAGAAAGCACTAGACGCTTTGCTTTTAAAATGCCATGTTTTAGCCATATATCTTCCGAGCTAGCATTAGATCACTCAAATAGCTGAAGAGCTGATAGCAAATTAAAGACCGTTGTGTCGTGCGTAGTTCATCTTGAGATGCACGCAAATGTTGATTTGTGGTACGTTTTAAGCTTGTTTCCATTCTGGGCAAGAAATTGACAAACCCTGAATATGTTTAATGTTTGGGTTTAATTTAATTGGTCTTGAATGTGATGTTGAAAATAATTTGCTTCTCTGAAAATAGACTTAAATAGGCAAAATAATGGAAAATAATTGGAAATTTGGAATAGAAATAATGGAAAATAATGGAACGATTATTTCATTATTTACAATTATTTTTAATAATTTATGGTAATTTTCCATTATTTTTATTATTTTTAATCGTAATCATTAAATTATTGTGTGACACCGAAATTATAATCGCAAATTTAATTCTTTAATTCAACTTTTAAAAAAAAAAAAATCTAATTGAGATAAAATGACTACAATTAATAATCATTATTTAACAGGTATGATTAAAACTATCGAATTTAAGCAGTCGTCAAAAAATGCAGGTCCTCTTGGGGTAGCTTGTCAATCCTAAATAGGTCTTCATAGAATGGATTTCTCAGATGCTAGGAGCGTTTCCTAAGAAGTGCAGGGCAGTTGCTGTAGTTGAAGGTGTTGGGATGCATTGGCAGTTCTCGCAATGCTCCTGGCTGCTCTTCACATCAAATACGGCAATTTTGTTTGTTTACGTTTCCATTCAACAATAAATGAGCTTCTTCACTGAACACAATTTTTCGATAAAAAAGTGGATGTTCATCCAACTTTGCGAGCGCTCATTCACCAAAAGTTAACCGTTGCGGTAGGTCTTGTGGCTTCAGTTCTTGCACCTGATGTATTTTAAAAGGTTGTATTACCAAATATATCAGCAAAATTTTCTACGTAGTGGAGTAACAGAGGCGGTATTTTCCTCTGTCCGCACTCTACGTACGCGTGTTGGTGGTTTAATGTCCAATAATGTAAAATTGGTGCGAATTTTAGTCATAAGATTCTGAAAAGCCGCCTCAGAAGGTCGCCGAAACTGACCATGAAATGGAAGAAGTGCTCGATGCACTTTTTAACCGAGCATGAATTTTGATAATAAATGTCAATAATCTGCAATCCTTGTTTGTTCGTAAGTCGATTCATGTTTAAATTATAGACCAAACTAAACATGTTTGACGACTACTTCTAGTAGCAGCCATAGGAATGATCTGTTTCAAGTGTATTACAGAACATGTTTCAGCTACCTGAAAGGCAAATTGAGACTAGGCCAATAGCCGAGATGTTCGCCTAATAGCCTAGTTCACTGAGCAACATCTAACATCTTGAAGCAAAATGTTTCTATATCACACGTTCCTCATAAAATAAAGTAATGTCAGAGAAACTTGTCGTGCACTTTAAAGTTTTGTTTTGTTTTAGTCAAAGTGAATGTTAGCACACTTTCTCAGTAATTAAAAATAGTGGCCACAAACAACAGAGATACATTAATCAACCTTCAATGCCAATGCATATACCTTCAGCTACCCTAAACAGCGGAGCTTAAAGACTAGTAGATTTTTTGTGCTATTTGTGCACTTGGAATTCTCAACTCGTTATTCGCCGACTGGGTAATATAAATAGGATTTGCAAATGGCTTGTTGGTGCAACTGAAAGTGTACTGACGAAGGCTTTGCCATGGCGGCAGCCGAAACGGATGTCTACACAGCCACAGCTACTGTTCATGTTCTTATGTATTCTCTGTTGAATTTTCTGGTTGATTATTGAACTATAATCAAACCTCGACCTTGAGCCTGCTAACATTCACTTTGACCAAAATTAAAACAGGTCGTTAAGCCCATATTCGTTATGTTTTTAATATGAAGGTGGCAAGAAAAGCACATAAAATGGCCTCACATGGAAGCTGGTATGAGAAACTTGTTCACGACATGCGAGAAAATCGCCCAGACATGATGCAGATCATTCCACCTTCTTCGCAAAGATCCAATTGTCTTTGATTTAGAAATTTTGAGGGGCAGCTGCATCGGAAATACCAATGCCCACATACCAACACACATTAGATCTGATAACCACCCACCCGACCGAAAGTTCGCAGGCAAATTCGCGCGCGAAACTCAAAGCGAATAAAAAACGAAAAAAAACCTTCGTTTACGAATTCGCCAAACTTTGGTTTATGATACTTGTGCCGCTCAGTTTGTGGCAGGCGAACATTCGCTTACGAATTCGCGCGCGAATACACACTGAAAGTGCAAAGTCAAAGTCTAACCATCGACGGCGACATTTGCTCTACCTGCTGCAGAGAGAAGCAAGATAAATGGAAACACACAAAAAGGTTGGCCAAAGCTAAACGAAAAACAAATAATATTCTTCGCGAAACTTTGGGCAGAAGTGCTGGAAAATTTAGCAAGCTAGAGACAGGAACAGTAGAGTTCGCGAAAGTTGTCCCCTAAGACCCAAAGAGTCTTACTTTGGGAGAAGGGCCAAGCACGTCGGCCTCTCAATAACCCCCAAATGTTTGTTAAAGGTGATATTGTTAAGCAAATATTAAATAAATTTCTGTATATATTTTTGTATTATTTTATATTCAATATATTTTTAAGAGTGTTAACTGACAGATGTTAGATGTTACCAGTGTAAATTCCCATTTCACATCATTATCAAATTCCATGCGTTCCTCTAAAATGTACTCAGTGTGCAAAGACTATAAACAGACATTTGAAATGACGCAGAACAAATTGGGAATGAAACACTATCGATAACATACAGTTGAGAATTTTGGAACGCTTGAAATTGAATTCGTAAGAATTAATTGAATATCAAATAGAAAAAGTGGACAACGAAGCACATCATTCAAATGATTGTCGATCACTTTCTTAACGCTTTCAGAATTTAGGTCGTTCAAAGTCTCCATAATAGGCTTCTGTCTTAACAATAAGCTCAACGCTTAAGCTGAATTTTGACGTTCCAATATATGGCAATGGCGACTAAATGTGTTTGTTTGTTACACATTACTTTAAATCTAAGTTCACACGGGCAAACTAATTTGTCAAAAATGACGCAAAGTTTGTCAAAATTAGTTTGACTTGTGTGTGAGCGCCAAATAAATTTGCAGCCAAACGCTTTTGTCAAATGGTTTGCCGAGTTTGCAAAGTCAAGTTTTCGACAAATTTGCGTGCTGTGAACACTCTCTCGTAAACTGTTATCGTAATTGCCGAGTTTGTTCTTACAAGGCAAATGTAAGAACAAACTGTGGCAAACTTGTGATGCTTGTGTGAGTAATTTCAAGTGCAATGATTTTAATATTTAATTTGGATCGGATTTGCATAATTGTGTAAAAATGAGTAAATTTATATTGTTTTATTGTAAAATCTTCAGGACTGCATTGCTAAATAACCCAAACGATTTAGACGACTTGCTGCGAGGATAGAGTCGCGCATTGGCGTGACCTTTTTGGAAATGATTGGCGCAAATAAAAATATATAAATTAGTTTTACGCAGCATACCTTGGTTTCCCTTCGCTTTACCCACGGAATCACCCATTCTCGGAGTTATATTTTACGGTTGTTTTTTGCAGAGAAGTTAGGTCATGCAACGATGCAGCGCCAAGGCAAATAATTAACAAATTCTTCTCCTTATAGCTTTGCCCATGTCTGTTTTTGCAAAAATATTAAGCGATAGAGATTTCGATTAGCCCGATATTTTATATCGCACTAAGGCCCGATTTCTTAATGTGCGGTTAGTCAACTTGACAGGCAGCTTAACCGAATTTGCTTGTCTCATGCTGTGTGTGGCGCAACCGGAGGAACAGACTTAACCGCTGCTCGAGCACTGCTTAAAGTTAACCGCGAGTTCAGTGCCGATGGAACTATCGATATATTTTATCGTTATACAAACAGCTGGCTTCAACATATGATTTGTTTATTTAATTATTTCCTGCCATTAAAAGGCACTAAAAGAATTTTTTAACTCCACGCAATAGAAATGGATTTTAAAGAGACAGAGCAACGAATAAACAATGCAAGAGAGTACTGATCTGGATGATGCCACATTTGTTCAATGATTCAGGTTGACAAAATCTACTTGTAAAATAATTTATGCTAGGATCAGAGTTTAAGTTAAAGCCTTGACTTCAATTGCGATTCAATTTGTTGTGACTAGGTTTGTTAGCAGGACTTGGCGGCCGCGTTCTTATGCATGTGGCAACTTAGCATCCCGTGCGCCACCCCCTTTCTTTCTTGCGTTTTTTTTTTTTACTCTTTTCTTTTTTCTCATTTTTTTTTTCTTTTTTTTTTTTTTTTTTTTTTTTTTTTTTTTCTACTCCCTTCCCTCCCTATTTTTTTTTTTTTTCTTGCCAGATAAAATTTGAGGTTTTAGACAGTTTCTTTCTCTAGGCCTTATGGGGGACCGTGCTGCTGACTTTTAGGTCAGCGTTCTTTTCTTTGATAAGCCGTGCAGGTAAACAAGTGTCCCCAGCTATTGCTTTTGATTCCAATAAATTTTAATAAATTTTTCAAAAATATTACCAGCAGTATTCAATAACATTTAAAAATCCCTAACAAAAATACGTAATTTGTTGACTGTGTCTGGTCACCCTAATGCTGCGATAGGAATTTATCGATATCAGATGAAACTGCTGTTGAGAAAAGCAAATGAAACAGATTTGACCGGCGGTTGGCCAACCGGAACCTTTGAGAAATCGGGCCAAAGTCGTTTATTTGACAGCTGCTATAGACAAACCAATTGGTTTGTGGTTGTGGATTCAATGCAAACTTTCGAAGTTCCGACAAATTTATTTGCAAGCTAAGTTGGCATGCGTATGATCACCTAAAAAGTTTGTTTTTAGGTCCGAAAAGTCAATTGCTTCGATTGTGACGATTTGACGCTTCGAACCAAGCTGTGGTTTGAGAATGAGAGCCGTTGTGTAAGCAACAGCGGCACCCATAATGCCCTTAACAACATTTTCATATGTACAGTTTGTTAAAGTCAAAGTTTCTTAAAAACGTATTCATAGTTTTGCACCATTTATAGGTTTCTTTTTTGATGTCTAAAAGTCTCTTTTATTTCCGACAAGTCCCAATCAATAAAATATTTTTTTCCAAATTAACATAACATCTCATTTTGCTTAAAAAAAATATACAGCACATAATTATGTCTTTAAAGTTCCCATAATTTAACAAATTTTCCGCCTTAAGAAACAAGTTTACGGCCATCTGAAGGCATCATCACAAAAGCACATAATTTTATGCATCAAGATCATAAAAATTTCCGCACCATATATGACCGTTGGTCATAAATATTCAAATTTAACACAAAATTTTCACAGCTTCCCAAAAAAAAAGGAGAGGAAAAAATACTTGCATCAATCATAAAAAACAAGCTCATTAAAAATCATAAAAAAAAGGAACTGGATGCGTCTTCCAAGAGCATCCTGTTGGCCAGCTGACCACGATTTACCACGATTTGCATATAAAACAAATTTAAACGCAACAAATTGCATGTAAATTGTTTTTCCCTCAGCAAACTCGCCACTAATTATGCTCATTCAAAAGTGTTGAAAGATAAATCTTTCGCAAGAGAAGCGCTCTCCAGTGTCCCATTGAGGGTTGCGCAGGACTTTCGCTGGACCAGTAGTGAGTCCTGCCTATAAATTTGAAATTATTTTTGGCACGGCCGCAACCCAAAAAGAAAAAATGAAATAACGCGGTGGCCTTCTCTTCCTGTTCCCACTGTCAGCAGCTTGTCCTAACAACGTGTTAATGCCGTCCCGGATCTAACCCTTTTCGTTCTCGTCACCGCTTGACACTAATGTGCCGCATTACAAACTGTTGAGCAATTTAATTTAATGTACACTCGCGCTGAGTCTGGGATTCCGCTTCTGTCTCATCATCGACTCAAGATTTATATAAATTTACATGTAAGGGTTCGGAAGTTTGAGAAAATTTATTACCTACGAAATTTTTGCGGGTTTTTATGTTATTTTTGGTTCATTAAGTGTAATTTCATGGTTGAGTTTTGACTTAATTAAGTGACATTCGGGAGAATTGAAGTGCACTTCAGTGTTGGGCCTAATGAGTTGGAAAAATGTCGCAGCAAGAATGGGAATGGGATATTAAAAGAAGAACTATAATAATGTACTTTCTGACCAATCAGACAATCTTAGGCGAACTTGGGCCACATAGTGTTTTATATTCCTTCTCCTCTTTTTTTCTCTTTTCTTTTTTTCTCTTTTTTCTCTTTTTCTTTCCCTCTCTTATCTCTTTTCTTCTCCCTCTTTTTTTTCTTTTTTTTCTTTCTTTTTTCTTCTCTTTTTTCTTTTTTTTTTTCTTTTACAACCTTAAAACTATTAAAACATGAAGTTGGGGAGCCCACTATAATACCTCTTTACCCCAAAGTTTCTCTAAAATTTATGCTCTACTCTATCTCTACCGCTCCAAATTTCTTTCGCTTATATCTTGACTTCGTTCATCCGTCTTTCATCCTTTGTGACCTAGATCCCGTTCTAAATTTCCAAGTCGACCTTCTATCTTAACTCCATATAAGGTTTTTTTTCTTAGTAGGATCTGCCTTCTGTCAGCTCTTCTCATACCATCTCTTCTATTTATTAATATAACGACGACTCACGGACGCGACCGGCGGCGACTGACGGCAGACGACTGCTTCAATCTTTTCTAAAAATTATTCATAATTTACTCTAAAACTCAACAATTTTTCGGTCGACTGCTATTTGGCGCGACTCATCACCATTTGCAAAATTTCGTTATCCGAAAACTTTATACTTTGCTAATTATTGACCGATTTTAAATGCATCGTTTTAACCTGAAGTGTGTTGTTCTTAACAATAAAACAAATATTGGGGGTTTCTAACCAAATAGTGTTCAAAACATCCCAACAAAAATGGGGAAAACCAATCAAATGTTTCGTGCAAATACTCCAGTAAATATCTATCAGTCATATATGTTCTTTAAAGACCTATTTCTTCTTTCCAAAACCGGTAAAAATAAAATCATTTGATATATACAAAGTTATGGGCTTGTGTGTGTTTGTGCGAAAAAGGCTTTTTACCGTTATTCAAAATTTCGTGTGCACTAAAAATATATGCCACAAAAATCTACTACCTATCTACAACCTACGCTCGCTTCCGTTTTATTTTGTTTTTTTGTCACACCGTGTAATCGAACCTATATCTATTTTTCTTAAGGGAGAACTGAGGAGAAAAAGGCAGAACAAAATTGTAAAAGAATTTGTGACTTTCAACTTTCTAGGAGAACTATGCAGATACATATATAATCCCGAACATATTTTTCCAAGTCAAGCCCAAATTCCAAAAACTCGAGCACTTAAAACTCTGTCCACTTTAGGTCGCTGGTCTATTTGTATAATAGGCTCGTATGCATTCTAAAACTTTCTTCATATTTAAGTAATAGCCGAATTTTAACAACGGACATCCGCGGGGCGAAAGGAAATGGTCACACTAAAATGAAATCAAATCGAAATCAGCCCCGTAGTTTCGTAAAATCAACTACTTTCCTTACATTTTCTGTGCATGCAAATCACTTTCAGAAATTCCACTAGTACTTCAGTCCCATTAGTTTTAAGCAATTTGCTGAATCGTTCCTATTGAACGTTCCATTCTCTATTGGAATGAGCTCCAGTTCTAGATATCAATTATGTTAATAAATTTGGAAACTAAGGGCTAAAAATATTTTCATTTAATTTAAATTTATATTCGGGCCTGTTCCGAATTCCGAAAACGAGTGGAACTGCCGCAAATCGTGTTGATTGCTGTTCCGAATTCCGCAAATCGACAAGAATTGTCGTTTTCAAAACGTGCGCTGCAGAGTCACCGGAATTAAAAGTTATTGCTATTTAAAGCATTAAAATACTTCCCCAAAATGATTAACCAAAAATTCGAAATTAGTTGAACATTTTTAAGATCGTTTAACATCATTACCTAAACTGTTTAAGATTGACGAATAATTTAATTTAATTTTTTTATAAACATCTATAAAACCGAGCTGTTCTGAATACCACTTTATTTTTTAGTCGATTTCGACCATAAATCGGCGGCTGCTAGGGTGGCTACATATGAATTTATTTAATCGGACACCACTGTTTCTATTTCACTTAGCTATGTTTAACCATATTTGATATGGCATATGCAAATGTAATATTTAAAAACTGGTTAAGTATAAATAAATGCATTTAAAGAGTAAATAAAAGCTTTAGAAATTTTAATTTTAGAGATGATGACAACTCTGGCTGCTGACGATATACACAAACACGTGCGAAGGCCAGCCAGCCAGCTGTTTTCGAAACCGAGTTCAAAAAGTCGAAACATAACCAACTCGTTAGGAATTGGGAACAGCAAAAAGTATAACGCTCGTTTTCGTTTTTACTTTTTGAAAACGTTCGGAATTCGGAACAGGCCTGATTGTGTCCATTTCCAGCGTTTCAAATTTGCAACTTTAATGATACAACTATATAAGTATGGCATATCTGTCGTTGTGCTTTCAGCTCAGTCCATATTATTTCTGTGTTTATTGTGTAAACAGGCTCATTTAGCAAAAGCTGTCAGTCCACATTTTTGAATGTATAGCTGGATCAAGGTAACACTACTCGTCAAGTCAAAACATACAAGTAAACATTCTTCCCAAAAAATATATATTCGTTCAATTCTATTTTATTATAAAGTTTCTAGCGAATAAACAATTAATATTTCATTGGAATGGCAGACCTCGGAATCACGGACATGAACTTGGATGTGCTGGACTTGTTATACTCAAAGCTTCCAAATCTCTGTGATAAAATAGACTTGGGACAATCTCATAAAAACCTTGCCGAAGCATTCGGCTATCACTGCCGAAATCAGTTTCAGACAATTTTATTTAATTCATCACTCTCCACCGAGCAGTGGTCCTTCGTTCTATCAGTATGCGGTAACACTGTCGAGGAATTGCAAGCTTGGGACGGCAGCGATACAATCGAAATGCTGCGCTTATACATTAAGTATTGTGACCAAGCGGTGAAGCTAACGTTTGTTTTACCCAGTGCCTCGGAATACAATACGGTAGCCGAGTTGATTGAAGAAATGCGTAATAAAAAAAAGTTGAGGGAAATCAGCATGAGAGTTCCAAATCCATACCATATTAATAGCACTGGTCGAGTTATTGACGCATTGAAGCATTTGCCTGCACTCAGGAAATTGGAGCTCTATGATTTTGAGATCGATGATGGTAAGTTCTTGAAATACTTTCTGAATTTTTATCAGTCATGTCCTTAATTTCACCAAATCTAGTACAAAGCCCGGTTTTAAATCACAAAATTTAGGTGGAATTAAAATAGATAAAATTCTGAAAATGAAAATTACTTTAATGTTTATTTTAATGTTTTTTGCAGTATGCCTGGTGAATGGTTTGATCGAATTGGAAGATTTGCACATACATGGACTTATGTCCTCGGATGTTTATGAGCATTTTGAGATTGATGTATCCCAGATATTTACAGATTTGAAGAAATTGCGCTCATTCGAGATACGGGGAGGAACCATACTGATTTCTACGGGAACCGCTCCCCCGTTGCCTGTTTTAGAACATTGTTCCTTCTATAGTGCCAAAATCAAAGGAAACTTTCCTTATTTTAACAATCTAAAAACTCTAAGGATAAATTGTAATAATACCCGAGCCTTGCTACTCCAATCGGAATATGCGGATCACTTGGAGGAACTACAAATTTATCGGAAGAAAAGGGGTGGGACCTTGAAAGAAGCCAGAGTGATTGGCATGCTGAAGTCCTTGAAAGTCCTCTGTTGGCAGCCGGGAAACGATCGGTGTCTCGAGTACCTAACATATCTGAACCAATTGGAGAAGCTTACGCTATGTAAATCAAGTACAATCACCAATGAGGGTTTACTTAAGGTGATGCAAGCCTGTAAAAATTTGCGTTCATTGGAAATAAGAAATTGTGCAAAGATACTACCATCATTTGTGTTGTCGGCCAATGAGATTTTGAGAGAGAATGGCGTTCAGGCAGATAATCCATTGAAGTTGCGTTTGGACTCAAGGATAAGCTATGCAACCACACAGGCAAGCTTTTATTTTGATATATATTAGGGTTGCCTTTCATATTTCCGTTGAAAAAGTTGACTTAAACTATTGTACGGTTTCTCAGTTTATAGATCGTTCAGCCCAACGGTTTGTTACTTATTCAACAGTTTGATATATATAAATGGCAACCCTGTTACGTAGAATAATTATAATTACAAATATCTCTCTATTTTTAGCTACTTTCGAGCAATAACATCACCTTGTTAACCTTGGACAATTCACCCTTCCCAGAGAGCCAAGTTGGTTTCAACTTTAATTTCGCATAAATTTGTTTAGTAATTTTTATTTTCCATCATTAAAAGAAGATGAAAATGTATTGACGGAATCAATTAGAAGTCGATTAATTTCGGGGATCTGTAAGACGGGAAATGTGTCTCAGCAAGCTTAAATTAATTAATTTCTTAGACCAAGAAATGTAAATAGACAAATATTAGAAATTTTTGAGCTCCGGTTCACGGGTTCGAACCAAATTTTACCAATGCACTGTGGGCGAAAATTCGATTTTTCTGGCATAAACTCAATAAATTGATGGTAGTAAGTTCCAAATTTTACTTTATTTTTTTAAAGCAAATATTTCAGTTAGATTAAAAAAGATAGTTTTTCTTCAGGGCTGCTTGCTCTTTTCGTGTGGTTACTCTCTAAGGTCAGCTGATTTATCATAGCAAGCTTGAGAAAATTTATAAAGGTAATTCATAACAAAAACTACAATAAGTAAAACAAGATAAATATGTAAAACGATGCCCACGGTGTGTAAAATAGATATTTCCTGTCATAAGATACCAATTTTGTGATTTGTTGTTATTGCAGTGTTTTAATTATTGTTTTTTGACAAGAAAAATAATATATGTAATTTGGTTATCGTGGAGTATTAAATGACAAACTATTTGTTTAAGTACCTAGAATATAGTGTTATACAAATTTTGCGCTTTGTCGAATAAATTGCATTGTCAGTGACGTATGAGTTTTCTTACGAAACTCTGATCGATGTTTGCGACAACAATCGTAAAGCATATGCCGTAACAGAGAATAATGGGAGGTGTCCCAGAAATCTCTAGAGATTTTCGTATAAACGAAGAGATTTTGAACTTATCTAGGAGTATTTTATATGTTAAGTGACAAGAATAATGTCGGTTACTAGATTATGGGGAAGGAAAACCGTACGCATCAGCAGTCGGTTGCAATTCTGTAAACGTTTGTCATCTAATCTTTTAGCCTTGCATTTTGAAGACACTTCACATATAAGGCAATCACTTTAAAATCGAAATGAAAACGTTTATACGAAAATCTCTAGAGATTTCTGAAACACACCCGATTTAAACAGAACTCAACAAAAACGATTTAAGCATACAGGCCTGTTCCCGTTTCCGAGTGAAGTGAAAAGTAAACGATCACAATTCCGAATCGTTTTCATTTTGGTGTTCCCTTTTCCGAGTGAAATAGAAATCGATTGTCTTTTCGTATGAATGTTCGAATCGTCGAATTTTAATTCAGCCATAAGGCATCCTTGGCAATTTCGATCGATGGCGAACAGCTCGGTTTCATTTCGATCGTTTTTCTTTCGTCTGCATGCAATTTCTGATGTACTAATTTAATGATTTTAAATCAAATTGAAGTCTCTACAATACTTGTCGTATAAAAATACTTGCAAGATGCCAAGAATCACCGTTGCCAAGAAAATTTGAATATACATTTTTTTTATTACTCAGCCATACAACCAGTTGAAACAACTCTAAAAATCGAAAAAAAGCTACACTTTTGTAAATTTTTACGTTTTATTGCAAATAAAAGGAATTAATATCTTTTAAAGATTTTTATACTCTGTACCAAAGGAACACAGACACTTCTAGACAAAATAGATATTAACCCCCCCAAACACCAAGCTTGTTTCTAAAGTATTTTGGCCCGCTGAGCACGAACATGAATGTCTCGATAACTAATAGACAAATTTTTTTCATGTCGATTTTCGTAGTCAGCGGGCTAAAATACTTAAGAAAAATAGGGGAAAAATAACTTCGGCTCGGCCGAAGTTTTGTTTACCCTTGCAGTTTGATTTTCTAAATAAGACTACTTTTCGGACCTTACTTTTCTATGGGAGGTATACTATATAGATGTCCGATTTCGACCAAACTTAGTGAAATCATGGAAAAGCATAACAAACTGTTAATTACGAAACTCGGAGCCGATCCCAATTAAAATATTAAAGTTTTTCTCACTAGAACTTCTTTTTCGACAGATCCGATTTGGACAAAACTTTGTAGAATTGTGTAAAAGTATATAAAATAAGATATATTCCAACTAAAGGGACTTTTCCATTAAAAACAAAAAAGTTAATCTCACTCGAACTAGTTTTTCGACCGATCGTTCCTTTGGGACAACGTATATAATCGCGTATGCCTGAAAGGTCGTTTTCTTAAAAACAAAAAGTTTTCTGCCTGAACTAGTTTTTCGACCGATCGTTCCTATGGGAGCTATATGCTATAGTCATCCGATTTCTACCAAACTTTGTAGAATTGTGTAAAAGTATATAAAATAAGTGTATGCCAATGATAGGGACGTTTTTATTAAAAACAAACAAGTTTTTCTAACTAAAACTAGTTTTTCGACCGATCGTTCCTATGGCAGCTATATGCTATAGTCATCCGATTTCAACCAAACTTAGTGAAATCATTGGAAAGGATAGTAAACTAAGAAATACGTACTTTGGAGGCGTTTCCATTAAAAACAAAAAAGTTTTTCTCACTAAGACTAGTTTTTCGACCAATCGTTCCTATGACAGCTATATGATATAGCTATCCGATCTGGCCGGTTCCGACAAATGTGCAGCGTATATGTACCAAAAGACTTCGTGCAAAGTTTGGTGAGGAAAGCTTTAAAACTGACGGAGGAAATAGCATAGAAACAGACGGACAGGGCTAAATCAACTCAGCTCGTCATGCTGATCAAGAATAAATATACTTTATGTGGTCGGAGATGCTTTCTTCTATGCGTTACAAACATCCGGACAATTTTATAATACCCTCTGCAAGGGTATAAAAATGTAGTTCCTACTCAGCAGATAATGCACCCGTGAATTATAGAAAGCATAATCTCATTTGTCAGATTCGAAAATAATTAAATGCAATCGTAGGGCTCACGTAATCCGCAGTATTTGGAAACTCTGGTGTCGAAAATCTTCACTGAATTTTCGATGAGTGCCCAATCCGTTGACGAACTGAAAGACGATCTTAACAAAAATTTTACGTTCCCAGAATGCAATTTATAACTCGTTCATTTTTTGCACAACTGACCAGTTCGCAGTATAATGACTGAATTGAGAGACGGGTTTAAACCAGTGAGAGACTTTGATGTAGCAGCGGAGCCGGGAGCTCAATCGTTTGAATTTATAGTAACCGACAACACGCTCTACGACGATACTTCTTTGGAAAAAACTTCTTTCACGTTCGCTTGTGGTCGTTTACCTTTGAATCGAGTCACGAGACTTCTGAATTGTTGCGTTTTTCTTTATTCGAGTCTTGAAACGATGATGGAAAAGCGTTTCTCTTCTCCACACTTTTCAGAGCGTCGGTTTACTTTTCACGTCTTATACACACCTCATTAGTTTTTATTTACGACCACTAAACTTATTTTTACTTATTTACTTTATCTAATTGCTCAATTATCTAGTTTGAACTTCGGTTTAATTTGAACTTTTTAACCGTTTGTAGCTAAATTGAGAGTTTTACGCTCCCTTTGCTTCCTTGACCACATAACTTTTGATTGTGTGTGGGCCGAAAATCCCTGCACGATTGCTTCGCGAACACGTAACGCAGCGGAGCCTTAACAGTTTATACCGTGTGTGTGGAAGCAGCGGTGCTTTGAGATTTTTCATATGCACGCCAGATAGCAAGCTGCCTGCCCCTGGTTCAGACTAAAGACAAAAATTGGGACCGAATGAAATTTGTAATATTTATATTTTAAGAACTAGCGAAAGATTTCTCACTCACCCAACACATAAAGTGTAAAATTAGCAACAATCATCAATCAATCAGTAGTATCAATCTTATCCTGATGAAGTCCCAACACCAACCTGCTTCAAAGCTTTGGTAGCATCAATCTTTGTCTGGTCCATTTCAATGCTCACTTCTTAGGCTCTTGCACACAGAAAGCGGAGCGGCGCAGAGCTAGAGGAGCTTACGAATTTTACATACAAAATTCTCCGCTCCGCTCAGCTATTGGTGCGCGCTCCCTATGTGCTCTGTGCGTTTGATTTTCCAAAGCTGATATGCTACGCTCAGCTCAGTTGTCTGTGTGCGGCAGGCCTTAAGGAATGTGGAAGATCCGTTCGGCTCTTTAGCAGCTGGCGAACCGTAAGGCATCAGCTGAAAAATGGTTACTTGGAATAAACTTTTCTCATTTATAGTTTACATGCAGTACCAAAATGGTGACAATACGAATTAAGCCGCACCAAGGAGTCGCCTTGGGAAGATCAAGCAGTTCTCCTACCTTGTATAAGCAGGTACTGATCCGGATCCTTTTTCATGCAGCAGCTAACGGCACCAGCAGAGCAGATCTAAATAAGCTGGCGCCTCCATTTTGAGAGTAGTAGATCACCAAAATGCTACCATAACGATTTCTGTTACCTGGAGAGTGAACACTTCAGGTGGTTGCGAAGCAGTTGTATTTAAGTGCTTAAATCTTGCGAAAAATAAAATAATAAAGAATCTTTACTCAATTAAAGAAGCAACTATTGCGAGGTTGCGAGTAATGAGTCGCTTTCTGTGGAACTATCGATAACAGATACCGATAATTAACGTTACGTAACAGCTATAGTAGAGTCCAAATAATAGGCATTTGAATATTAATTAGATATAAAAATTGTTATGTGCTGGTATTAAGAGCAAAATTCGAAATATGTGTTTGTTTTGATTATGGCAGATCGATAACAAAGCCGCCGATAAACGGTATTCGCGCTGGGGCTGTGCAAGAGTGGTTAGCTGTTACTACGTTTATGCTTAAATGAAAAATCATGATTTTTGCCCATCGAAGTATTCTGTATTTATATATATTAATCATTAAGGAAATTATTTAATTTATATTTGCCTTAACCCTCATTTAATTGGTAAGCCTTAAACTTGTCAGACAACCTGAGTGAATGTTAAGTGTGGACTAGGTTTAGAACTGCCATAAATGACAATAAATTATCTCTTTCAAATAAATAATTGTTTATGGAAATAAAGTTGGCATACTTATAAGCGCAAAAAATCATGGTTTTTTGCAAGCATAAACGTAGTATGTCGTGTGGTTCATGAGATTGCACTAGTTCCGAAAGTCCAGGAAGTGAAGGGCTTTAAGATTTGAATTGTCACCATCCAAGGCGAATACTGGCCCAGAGGGAGAAGAAGGGTCTAGAACTATAAAAAAGTCATTGCATAGGGCTTGTGCGGTATTCGTGTCGGAAAGCAGAAAATTATAGAAGAAAATTAATAAGTAAAAATTTGTAATAAGGTGCTATCTCGGTAAGAATAAGTAAGGCTAAATTTTGTTCAATTATGTTTTTTTTTGTGGCTAAGGTTACCAAGAGACCAAGTAGTACCAAGTAGGAAACCTGGAATTATTTGCCCGCCCACTTTTACTATTTTTATTTAGTTTTTTAACATTTTTAGATTATTCTTTTGGACTCTCCTACTCAATTCGCATTGAGAGTATATTTTAATAGAGACACACGAAATTGAAAAATGTACATGTTCAATTGCAAAACGATGCTTTAGCAGATGTGATTTCCAGACAACTGTTAGACATTGGTAATGGCATACTTCCCGTTGACAATTCTGGCTTCATAACGCTTCTAAAGAATTTTTTCACTTTTGTGTCATCCAAGGAAGACTTGATTCAGAGTGTGTTTCCAAACATTGTACAAAATTATACAAACCGTGACTGGTTGAGGGAAAGAGCAATTTCAACCAGAACAAAATAAAATGTCAATGAGATCAACGCATCTATTTTGAATTCCATCCCAGGAGAAATGGTTGCTTATAGGACAAAAATCTTTTTTGGATTAAGGATATGCATCAAACTTGCGACAAATCCTTATGCACTAGCCGTAATCGGGGTTTGAGTTATATTTTTGAGCAAAAAAAAATAAAACTCAAATGATAATCATTATTTTTTAATTTTATTTTTTTTACTCAAGTTATAGGGCACTGTTCCGGTTTTTGAGTCGATTTTCGTGTAAACGTTAACATTTTGCATCCATTTTGAATAACTTTGTATATAAGGTGAAAAGTAAGCCTACTGTTACTAGATCTGGTATAAAAAGACTCCAATTCGTTAAAGCAACTGAAATCGATTGCTCAATGCCAAGTGAATTCAATTCGAGAGAAAACTATGACGAGATCTAGTAACCACTGATTGCCTTGTTATTTACATACAAATTAATACAATTTAAGCGCGAAACGTTAAAGTTTACACGAAAATCGGATCGAAATCCGGAACAGACCCAATAATGATTATTTTTGATTTTTATTTATTTTACTCAAATATAATCATTAACCATTGAGCAATAAAATAAAAATCAGAAAATAAAAATCATTGCGGAAATGCATAGATTATCGAAATATAATCGAATTCTATTATGATTCAGTTTCCAATACTTCAAGTTGATGATTTTTGTGGATGAAAAATGAACAAACAATCATTTTTTGACCAAATAAATTACGGTGAAGGAAGCAAGCTCCAAATACGAAAAATTAACCAATTTTCAAGTCTTTTAACTATTATTTTAAAGTTTTAAATTAAAAAACAAAAATAATAATTTATGTGTTATTTGTCATTGTTTATAATACCCTTGAAGAGGTTATTTTAAAATTGTCGAGATGTTAACTTGCAACGTTTATTTTAAAACTTAGAAATAAACATTTATAACAAATATTTCCCGAGTTATACAAGCTATCTGTACCAAATGTCGCCAATGCATAAACATTGGATCAAATCTATATTTTTGGATCAGATCTATATTTTTAATATCAAATCGTTGACAAATAACTCACATCACATTTTTATTCAATAATTCTTATATATAATTATTATTTTAGTTTAAAATTGTTTAAATAATAGTTAAATATTATTTAATTTATGTTATGATATTAGTGTAAAGTTTCAAGTTTGTTCGGTGAATTCAGTTTGTTTGAAATATGATATAACTATACAAGGTATGGCGGATAAGTCACTGTGCTCTGAGTTCAGTCCACATTATAAGCTGTCAGTCCACATTTTTCAATGTACGCCGTACCTTATGTATTTGTATCATAGTTTGAATTTAACGCTCTAGAGCATTACGTAATTACTCTCCTACGTGATCGATAAACGTTATCGATTACTCGCATGCAAGTGACGCGTGGCTTTTGCACCCAAAGCGGTAGCTTAATTGTACAATTTGCTTATAATTATAAGATTTAAGCACTTACGCAAAGATGATATCACCGTTAGCTCTAAGAGGCGTGTCAATCCTGTGGAATCTTTTTTGCTGCAGCAGCATCACACTCTGGCTGGTTTTTAGTGAGCTTCTGTTGCTTGCCACTGCATTCTGCTTTGCAGCGTCTTAAAAAGGGGATGTCCGCCACATCAATGGAGCCGTGTGCCAGCACACAGTGGTGCACTTCAATCTTTGAAGTAGGCCCAAAGCAGTTACTCCGAAGGAATACCCCTTTCTGAACCGTGCATTTCCACCGGATTGGAGAGCTCCCTGATCTTACCAAATGCTGCTTAAAACGGACTACTTCTCGGATAGCTGTTTTGGTTGCGGTGACTTGTTATTCTTGATAATAATGATGACTGTCTCTGCAGCTCGATGGGACTATAAATTCAAATAAATAAATGAAATCTAATCCGAATTACCTTGTTGCAGATGCCGCTTTTCGGATCACCAGTTCATTCCCCATCTAGATGTGAACTTTCTTTCTCGCTGGCAATCGAGCATTTGACTGGACCAGGAAATGCTTGTTGCTACCGGCGCGCTGGACCAAAAGTGTCATTCTTTATAGAATCCGCCGTCGCTGTCGCATTGCAATATTTTGGTAAGTTTCCTACTTTTGACTTCTCTCCTAATATATTTTAAAAGATTTTTATGGAAATGATTTTTATACTTTGTTAGTTTGTGCAAAAGTATGTAACAGGCAGAAGGAAGCAACTCCGACCCTTATATATTCTTGATCAGAATCAGCAGCCGAGTCGATCTAGCCATGTCCGTCCGTCTGTCTGTCCGTCTGTCCGTATGAACAAACACATCTCAAAGATGGTAAGAGATAGAGGTTTGACATGTATTGGACATATGCTTCTTTTACTTGCAGGCAGATCAAGTTTATTTTAAATTTTTGCCACGCCCCCTCACCCCCGCAAATCGGAAATAACGTCATATCTCCCACAGTTTTATAGATAGAAGGTTCGTTCCTTCTGGACATATTTAGTAATCAGATTTATTTATCGATCCGCCAAGAGAATGGTAAAGACCGGATGAACAATAGTGGAGTTTTAAAGAAAACAAACAATTATGGGCAGAACCTGTCTTCGCTAAAACGAGTCATTTTGTTGTTACTTCAAACTTTAATTTCAATTTTAAAACTGTTTTTACTTTGGCCCATTTTCCGACCGAATGGTCCTAAGGCAGCCATAGAATATTGTCATCCGATTTTGACCAAATTTGGAATCATTCAATTAACTCAAGGATCTTAAAACATAGGCTATTATGGGTACCGAATTCTAAACTAACTCTTTAGCTGTATCTAGAATTGTAATAATTGTTTTTGCCTCGAAAATATGAGACTCTAGCAGTTATACACCATGTAACAAAAAAAAAAATGACTTGGAAATAGATCAGATTTTTAAATGTGTTATTTTTGTTAAACCGAACCGAAATATTGGGTTTGGAACAGGTTTAGGTTCAATTATTTTTCACTCTTGGTTCGGTTCTTAGTGAAAAATTGGTCGGAATTCCGGGTTCAAACCGAGTTGGTTCAGAACAGGTTCGTAGCCCTAGTTTTATCCAATGACTTTGGGGCTGTAAGGGCTTATATCGGCAAAATTTGCTTCATAGAAAAAATAGAGAATAAAACTCTGCAAAATTTATGTTTAATCTCTAAAATACGTTGGACCTCTTCGAAGCTTCAACAAGTCACAATTTTTTAAAGCAATTGCAAATAGAAATTTTGGAATTTCTTAAATGTATACGTAACGTCATTCGCATTATTGGGTTTCCTTAACAAAAGTTCATTATACCCAAACAATTGTCATACCTACATACACTTCGTCGCCTAATCGCTATTCTCTCTTATTGTCAATCAACTTTATGACTTCTAATGACAATTCGCTTTATATTTTTTCTCCACTGGCTTTTATCGTGCGTCTGTCATCAATAAATTAACTCGATACAATGCCAATGCAAGCAAAGAAACACGCGAGCAGCACAAATCGGAGGAAAAAGCTTAAATGAGCTGCAATTTTTTATGGCATCGTCATCGTGTCATTTCACCTTTGTGCCTTTGGCTCGCGTCAGAAATCGAATGCCAAAGCACAGACAGACAAATGTCGCTTTCTTTGGCTTTGGCCAACTCCAAACTGAATTTCATTTTATTTATTTATTTAGCCATGACAGCCAAAGCGGTTCAATGTTTCGTATTTTACAACATTATTTAATATTGGCTGATCGGTTTGGCTGCAAGTGCCAGGCATCAGTTTTTGTGTTTCGTTTTTTTTTTTTTGCTACCAAGACTTTTATGCGCAATTGCTCGCTAATGGCCCGGCAGCTACGTAACGTCATTCGCATCCACATCATCATCATCGTCATCGCCATTGCCAACTCAAGTCATTCAGTTGCCAGCGGGCAAGTTGCATTTTTCACTTGGCTGTCAACACAGGCAACACATAAAAGAAAACGGCAGACCAGAACCAGAGCAGACCACGAAAACCTCGAGAGGTGGCCTAAGAGTTTTTCTCCTAATTTATAAATACTTCTTGTCATTAAAATTAGAACTGTCAGAGTTTTATGAATTTCATAGGATGTGTTTCTGACATGGTTCCTGATTTTGATTTCGTTGAGGTAATAGATAATATTTTATTAAACAGATGACGACGGATCTTTATGCCTGAAAGTAACAAATGGCGGAATTTAAATTTAAACTAAAAAAGCATTCAAAATTGACTTAAAAACTGTCGAAATTCTGCATTGCGCACACATTTAAATAACAAGAGACTTCATTCGGTAGCCTCCATTAAAGGCATCCTCCAGTGATGCAAGCTCAGGTTGGCTTTGCGCGTGAGAGAGTTGCATATGAGTTGTTCTAGTTTTTCGATCACTCCTGGCTCCCCGCTTTCATGTACTTGTTGTCCTGCGAGGGTGGCCACTAAGCAGTGTCCTCTAATAATCTTCTAGGGAATTAATGTTTTCCATCACATCTTATGGATCCCATACATACATTAAATTGAAATTGCAGGAAGCTTGCGAAATAATATAGTTTATAATGAAAGCTCACATTTATTTAAGGCAATAAAAAACTTCATACTTATCAGATTCAGTTCAAGGGTTCGTAAAATATCACCCCACATAAAAAAGGCCTTTATTAACTAGTTAAAAAACTATTATCAATGATATCTGACACTTATCACAAGTGATAAATATCACTATCAAGTTCATCCTGAGTGATCCAATGATTTTTATATCAAGGGAATAAAAGATGGTTTTTAAGCAATAACGGATGGAGTTTCTGCAAATATTTTCGACAACTTTCCAATTTCGCTTCTGGAAACTATTCTGGAACTAATGGAAACTAATGGCGCTTTATATTTTCAGTATAATTTGACTTATTCGGATTGCATATAGTGCTTGAAACCCATGCTAGACATCTAATGATAGTTCCACTGTGTTGCTGTTTTGGATTTCTTTATTTTTCCCATTTTACTTTTTGTACTTTATTTGTCTAGTTTGACTTAAAACTATTTTTTTGTTAGTAATAGCGATAGTATTGTTAGTGATATTTTTTTCACTTCTGATATTTTTGTGTATTTACACCAAATTGTATTTCGCGGAAAAGTCAAACTTCTTGATAAATAGTGGAAAGTAGCACTTCATGTGGGACAAGTTTGCACTCGAAGGACTCAGACTTACGGATGAGTGAAATTGGCTTAAATACTCTTGAATTTTGTTAGTTATACTTTAAAAAGACAGTGGCATGCAACTAAACGGGTCACACAGATACATTTATACTCCGTTCATATCATATTAAAACAAGGAAGAAAGTCGATGTGAAGTGCTGCCCATCACCGTTGCGACCGGTGCTGCCCATAATTGTTTGTTTTCCTTATAACTCGACAACCGTTCATCCGATCTTTACCATTTCTTTGGAGGGTCGATAAATAATCTCGATTTCAAAATATGATTCAAAATATTCGAACCTTCTATCTATAAAACTGACGGAGATATGACTTTTTTTCCAAATTTCGGGGGGCTGGAGGTGGTGTGGCAAAAATTGAAAATAGACTTGATGTGCCTGCAAGTATAAGAATCATATATCCCATACATGTCAAAAATCTATCTCATACCATCTCTGAGATCTCATTGCTCATACGGACACTTTTGCACAAACTTAATATACTCTGTGTACCTCTGGTACAGATTATAAAAATTGGGAAAAGTTAGCCTCGGCCGAAGTTTTGTATACCCTTGCAGCCGCCATTGCAAACAAAAAAGTTTTTCTAAGGGAGCTCTACTATATAGATGTCCGATTTCGACCAATCATTGTGGAATCATAGAAAAGCATAAAAAACTAACAATTACGAAATTTGGTGGCGATCTGTCTGTTTCTATGATATCTCCTCCGTCAGTTTTAAAGCTATCCTCACCAAACTTTCCACGAAGTCTTTTGGTACATGTGTTCTGCACATTTGTCGGAACCCGCCGGATCGGATGACTATAGCATATAGCTGTCATAGGAACGATCGGTCAAAAAACTAGTCTTAGTGAGAAAAACTTTTTTGTTTTAATGGAAACGCCTCCAAAGTACGTATTTCTTAGTTTATTATCCTTTTCCATGATTTCACTAAGTTTGGTCGAAATCGGATGACTATAGCATATAGCTGCCATAGGAACGATCGCTCGAAAAACTAGTTCTAGTGAGAAAAACTTTTTTGTTTTTAATGAAATCGTCCCTATCATTGGCATACACTTATTTAATATACTCTTACACAATTCTACAAAGTTTGGTCGAAGTCGAATGACTATAGCATTTAGCTCCTATAGGAACGATCGGTCGAAAAGCTAGTTCGAGTGAGGAAAACTTTTTTTTTTTAATGAAAACGTCCTTTTTATTGGCATATTCTTATTTTATATACCTGAACACATTTCTACAAAGTTTAATCAAAATCGGATGACTATAGCATATAGGTGCAGTATGAATGATGGGTCGAAAAAGTTCTAGTGAGAAAAACTTTTTTGTTTTAAATGGGACTGCCTACAAATTTCGTTATTAACAGTGTATTGTGCTTTTCCATGATTTCACCAAGTTTGGTCGAAATCAGAAATCTATATAGTATAGATCCCATAGAAAAGTAAGGTCCAAAAAGTAGTCTTAGTTAGAAAAACTTTTTTGTCTTCAATGGAAGCTGCAAGGGTATACAAAACTTCGGCCGAGCCGAAGTTAACTTTCCCCTATTTTTTCATTTGAAAAGTCATTTATGGTTATCCTAAGTGCAATTTAAAATCATCTTGATTCATTAAACCTGTAAACCAATTACTTTTCGAAGTTGTTTATATAAATTTAGTTTAAGTTAGCTGATCATTGTTAAACAAATAAATAAATAAATGAAAATTATTATAGATATTATCGCCTCTTGGCAATCAGCAAAGATAATTACAGCCTCTTGCTGCCTGTTACTGCTTATTGCGATATATGCAGATTTCCTGATAGCGAATATCTCCGCCTGGCGTACGATGTAGTGATGGAAAAGCTTAATCTCTTGTTTCGATTAGATGTTGAAATGGATAATTGTAATTTTATGTTACTTTATCACTTTGTCAAGCAATTAAGACCATGTTAGTTCAGTGTGTTTTCAAGAATTTTGTTCACGCAATAAATCGCTCGCCGTTTAAAAGATCTGCAAAAATAGCCTATTGTATTGAGGCACGAAATAATCGTTTATCATGTTAGAAGTAAGGACCACCGGCTGGATTTTACAATCTTTAAACCAAGCTGGCGGCGCTGTGTTTAAGGAGTTGACTCCTCAAATTCAACACAAACGATTGAGACATGATATTTACAAAAACTTAAGGATGGAGCAAAGGAAACGGCCTTTTCGCATGAGCGAGAATCCACAAAAATCAAGGCGGCATAGTTTTTAGTCGCTAAGCGCTGCACCAGGAAATCGAAAGCGACCATGTTATCTTGACTAATGGAACCAAGGCCGACTGAGAAAAATCGAATTTCTGCAATGCCACACCTTCTATAGGTATATTTACATCACGGTTTTAACGATCAAATCGTTATGAGCCAGTGTGCTGACAAATTTCGGTTAAACACGAATAACTAAACAAGTTCCCCTCGTAGTTGCCCATAAATGGCATTCTTGGCCAGGTTCCAGACCAAACTTACTCGTCCATCATTGAGTGGGTGGCTGACTGGTAAAATGAGTGTGAGTTATCCAACTACCTGTGTGCGCTGATTGAATGACATTTTGCTAGACGGTAGCTTGTGGTAGCTCTGGGTGTGCAGTTTGATTATCCTCGAGCTAATCTAATGTCCTTCCCCTTTTATGAGCTCAGCACCTACATACATATAGTAGTAGTGGTACATGGCTCCCCCATAAAATCTTAATATATGAAATTAAACTGTCATAAATTTGCTTTAATGCGCTTTAATTTAATTGCCAGCCAGAAACTGCAATGAAAATAAAACTCCGCCTTAAGTAGACGCTGAGAAGGAGCAGCAGCAGCAGGTGTTGTCATTGAAGTAAAGCTGTAAAAGGAACGGCGTGCAGAGTGAGTTCATTTTTGAGTGCATTATTCTGCAGGCGCCAGGTAGATTATTAAAATATATAGCAAAAAACAAGGAGAGCTCACTTCAGTTCTAATTTTGTCGCATGAAAAATTGAAATTTTAATGTCAGCACTGAAGAAGTTGACTTCTGGTTTTCTAATTAGAACTTGGCTCTCAAATCTTCATTAATATGAACCAAGTGGAAGGCGTTGGGGCATTAAATCAATTAATTTCAATAGTTGTGCCAACATTTAGAGTAATTTTTCAGTGACAATGCCCAGGCCAGACGCGTGTGTCAGGGGAACCCTTGACATTTGGTAGAACTAGCAAGATTTATGAGAGGATCGTTGGGGGGACACTTGAGGGGAGGCACGCTTCACCGCCTGTAGCCTATAATTAAGTGTCAGCTATGGTTTTTGACTTAACAAATTCTTCCTTAAAAATTGTTTGTATGCTGGCTTAGGCTTATTGTAACTAACAGATCGTTGGTTGGTTTACCAATCGCATGATTTATGATGACGTGCTACAAATGGTGGGGGCGAAACCAGATGGGTAGAAAGGGGGGGCTTTGGATGTAGGAGAAACATATATGTGAGGGCAGTTTGATAATTTACTCCCTTTTTGTACACTGCAATATTTGAGCAGTTTGAGTTATGCTTGTAGATCGATTCCTCATGCTAACAAAGAAGTATTTTCTTTAGTCTAAGGCTGTTCAAAAATGATGGAAAAGGTAGTTGGAGGCTAATTGGAATCCACAATTTGTCTATATTTTATAAAAATGTCTCTGTCTTATAAAACTGAAAAAATTACATTTTATTTGTCTACTTCTTAATCATCATTCAATTAATTTTCTCACGTTCCATCCTTCTTTTGCTCCTAGCCCTATGAATAATTTGTTAATTAATCATGTAAACCCCGAAAAAATCTCAAAAAATACGTACAAACTTATTGTTGATTTTCTTTTAAAGTTTTACTGCGCTTTTTCTACACATTCTACTACAAAATAGAATTCAGCAAGATTAATGAACTTTTATATATCTCAGGAACAAAAGCATCCACGCATCAACCCAAAACACATCCATCCGTCAGTCAAATGCTTCTCTTCGTCTTGGCAGCATCCGTTGAAATTTACCTGGTCATCTTGGACAATGGACCAAAAATGGGTGGCGTTAATAATTCATGTTTCAATTAATTGCCATTTTGTTGTGCCACCCTTTTCCACACAGACAAAAGGTGTTCAGTCAACACCTTGACCAAGTAAGTTTCTGGCCATTGAACGCTTTGTCAAGTGAGAATGTAGATGAGACACTGAGGCTGACCAGACAAGACAGCGTGTCGCTTACAAAATCATTTTACCCTTTTTTTGAAGTACCCAGACGAATTTCAAGTTTGATGTTGTGTGTTTTTTTTTTGTGTTGCATTAGATGATTAATCCTTCATATGTGTTGTCAAAAGTTTTTGACTTGTTTGGTTGGTTTTTTGGTGCGCAATTTGCTTTGATTAATTTTTGTGGGATTTCCTTTTTGGCTATTCATGAGCTTTACAAATGAGTGAACTTTGTCGAGAGTAAAGGGTCAGCAGGTTTAAGGAGATATCATCCGTATCATCGTGACACGTTGAGCGGAATAGATGAGAACTGTGCTTAGGCTTTAAACAAATTATGGGTATTTAGATATTTTCGGAAATTTATCAAAAGAAATTATTGCTGCATTTGAGTTAGAGCACCTAAAAAAATCGGTGAAGCCCAACTTTGAAATACAGTCAGCTCACGTTTCTGCTTGTACTTTTCTCCAACGCTAAGATAATTGCCTAAGAACTGGACACTAGAGGTTAAGGGGGATGTAGGTTGTAAGTAAGGTTCTGTTCTGTGAAAGAATCACTTTTATAACTAATCCAGGGGTTTACGGTAACAAATCCGGCTCTAAGGACCAAAATGTGCACTTTTTTTGCGTTGTCAGCTGGGCATTCTATGTATGTAAGTTCGATTAAAAATTACGCATCTACCCAACAACTGTATATTTTTCCTTCTAATTTGCAAATGATGTCGTCATTTTTCATCTATGTATGTAATTCCCTTAGTCTTAATAGCTTTTGCATTGACTTTGGCATTGACATTCCTCTAAGCTGCTCAGCTAGTGGATTAATAAATTCAAGTACAAAAACCATTTTCATAAAGTTTCAATTGCTCATAAATTCCATTAAAAGGCTTAGAGTGCTTACAAGACATTTTAAAGAAGAAAAAAATCCAATCAAAGCCAACGACACACTTGAACTTGAGCTTCTTCGCCAAATCGTGCGTGTAACTGCGTCAGCCAACAAACAATCTACATATTGACAGCCTGTCAAAGCTTATTTTGAGCAATTCTTTTCGCCAGTCAAGAGGGTAGAAATGTCTTTGTTGTGTCAAAGACAGCCACAAAAATGCTTTGATGAAATGCAATTTTCCCGACGTAGATAGATATAGGATAGAGGTTGCTCCGATTGCATCTGTCAATTGTCAGCGTTAAGCATATTTCGTTTGTCAGACAAATGTGTAAGGTAATACCCACTCGAGTATGTCGTGGCTGTTGCTGTCAGCACCTGATTGTGTGGCATTTCCCCGCCAAATGTAATTTCTAGTCAAAGTTTCCCTTCCCAGCCAAAGAAAAGAAAAAAAAAATGAAAATGCAGTTTAACACTTGCCGCCGTCAGCCACCCCCCAAAATGTGTAGCATAGAATCCCTTGCAACGGAATGCAGCATAACCCGACCAAACAACTTGCTGACTGACACATCTACAACACATCAAAGTAAAACTTTTTCTATATAAAAACGCACCAGGGGGTCGCTTCGTTGGTCCCCATGAGTATGCTAACTCAACTTAGTTTTTGGTATACTCTGTCACATGGGATTTTGGGTAGCTGGCAATTAACTTGTAGTTTGTCATAATGGAACTTTATAAATGTTCGAAGATTATTAAAACTAACCGATAAATAACAAAGTAAACCCCCAGATCAATGTAAATTACTGAGTAAACAAGATCAGCAATTGAAGAATTGAACAAAAAAGAAAAACACCATGAAATCGAAATAATATGTAATATAGAAAGCAAAGCTCTAATAGAAAGTGAGCAATGTGGAGCCATAAATGGCTTCGACGCCGAATATAATGCCGACAAGTGGCTAAGATTGTGTTGCCTGAACTGTAGTACGAGTAACAAAACTCTAAGGAGGTGTTTTACAGCGCAGCCTGAACTTTAGCCGAGTTCATATCAATAAGGCGCATAATATCAATCTTGTTCTACCTAGTAAAATTCTACTAAAACCGTTTGTTCTACAAATCGTAGACATAACCAAGGATGAAAACCTCTAAAATACTGCAGAGGGTTCGGTCTTGGGCTCGAATTAAAGTGTATTTCTCATCGTGTTATTAACTATTTTTGCGGCTTTGCGCGTATTCTTTTGATATTTGCAGTTAAGTTTGCGTTCAGCCATTCAACGCTGTTTAATGTATGGAACAAAAACAACCGAAATGCCCGTGTGTCATACAACGATGGTGATCGCCACTGAAGAGAAAATTGGCATCTGATCTGGCAGACAAGCAATAAAATCTTGATAACTTTCGGCGGAAAAGTCGGATGAAAAAGATAAGGCACTTGTGTTGAGAACGTCTTTGTGTAATTTTTATAAGCCGAAAAAATTTTTTTTTTCCCTACCCCTAACATTTTTTTTTGGGGGGGGGGTTTTTTTTTTATTATTTTAAAAAAAAAAAAAATTTGGTAAATCTTTTTTTTTTTTTTTTTTCAAAAAACAAAAAAAAAAAACCTAAAACCAAAAAAAAAAAATCTGTTGGCCACATCATCCTTTTCCAAGAATAAGTATTCAAGCAGAATCGCAAGTTATGGATTCGACGGGACGACTGGGCAAAGTATATATAAACAGAGAATTATTGATGGCGAACCACAATCTATTGGTCAATCCTTATTCGTAACTACCATGATACCACTGAAATTAATTGATGATCTTAATTCTGTCTTGTGGTTAAATGGAACCCTTAAGCTAGAATTTGGTAAGGAAAGCAAAGAACATTTTCTTTCAGAATAAAAAATGCATCCTCTTTTTTATGTACAATTTTACGTCAGAGAAATATCATCGGTGACTTATGATCTTTATATGACCTTAATAGACGGTAAGACTTTGAGCATATTAACGGGAACAAAATCTTGCCAATTGTGTCAAATTTGTGGGGCCAGCCCGAAAACTTTTATGGAGACTACCAATATTTGTTCACCTTTATTCAAGCCAAAACCTGGAAGCTTACAATATGTCTGGCATAAGTCCATTCCACGCGTGGATACGTTTTTTCGAGTTTGTACTCAAAATCAGGATGCATGTTTAAAAAAAAAGATAATTAACAGCAATTTAAGGCCCTCTTCTGGTCTTCTGGCCGCCATTTTTACAAATTTAATTTTTTTTCGTCTTCGAGCCTTAAACTTACCAATTTCCTGTTGTGCTCCCGGAAAGCTGCGAACCATAAACACCTTTATTTAGAAGAACCTACTTTGAAGGCCGAGAACTTTTTTAGCAGCCCTAGCATTGATACACTTTTAATTTTGTATATTTTGTAAGAACCAAATACAAAAAAACAGAATTACGAAATTTTTTCAGATTTCTTTCCATAAGTTTTAAAAAACCAGGTAAAATTTAGCCGCCTTCACCTAGAGGGCCTTATTATAATATGGGCGGTAAGGGTGGGCGTGGTCGGATTGTTGTACAACTCTGCCCAATTATTATACACTTAATGTCTATCAAAAGTGCCGCTCAAGCTGAAATCTGGCCCAATGTGCAGTGAGACGACCGTATTTTTTACCTGTTTTTTGTGATTTTTTTTGAAGCGCGATTAAAACTTGGAACTTTGAATTTTTACCATTTATTTAGTAACTGTTTAAGTACATTTATAAATTTTTTTAAGTTAAAAATAATGAAAGCTT
Source organism: Lordiphosa collinella (assembly GCA_018904265.1). Lineage (NCBI taxonomy): Eukaryota > Metazoa > Arthropoda > Insecta > Diptera > Drosophilidae > Lordiphosa > Lordiphosa collinella. The sequence continues at coordinate 36,007 of JAEIFV010000067.1, forward strand.
TCCGCGATACAGCGCGGCGAAGTAAGTCATGTTAAAAAAGGTACTGCACTGGAAAAAGCATTTTAATCTGTGTGACTGTAGCTACGAGATGAGCTAGGATAATTTGAAAATATTACAAAATAAAAATTTTACGAGACTACATTATTTATTTCTAAAAAAAAAACACGTTTTTTGGCCTGTTTTGTTGCATAAAAAAAACGACATTTTTTTAATTATCCTAGTTCATCTCGTAGCCCCACATGTGCCCCACACACCCTCAAAATTTCAAGGATCTCGGTGAAGTCGTTTTTGAGATATCATGCCGACCAGTTGAAAAAACGTGGTTTCGAGTAAAACGAGTTTAAGTACGAGGGCTCCCAGAAATGGCCGACCTAGCACAGTGGTGTTGGAAAATGTTCACAAAAAATATTAAAAAGGGGAAGTACCGACTATTAAAAGCTTAAGTTTGAAGTTTGGTGCCTTTACCTTGCACAGTTTTTTTTGGTCGATTTTAATAGAGAACGCTTGTTATTGATTTGCAAACATGGACAAAATTGGTCATCGTTATGTGATACAATACTTTCATATAAAAGGTCTTAGTCCAACCAATATTAAAAAGGAGCTGGATTCTACCTTACGTAAAATTAATTATTTTTTTTTTTTTTTATTTTTTATTTTTTTTTTTTTTTTTTTTTTTATTTTATTTTTTTTTTTTTAATAATTATTTTTTTTTTTTTTTTTATAATAATAAATTATCGTTCTTCGAGCCTTAAACTTACCAATTTCCTGTTGTGCTCCCGGAAAGCTGCGAACCATAAACACTTTTATTTAGAAGAACCTACTTTGAAGGCCGAGAACTTTTTAAGCAGCCCTCGCATTGATACACTTTTAATTTTGTATATTTTGTAATGAACCAAATACAAAAAACAGAATTACGAAATTTTTTCAGATTTCTTTCCATAAGTTTTAAAAAACCAGGTAAAATTTAGCCGCCTTCACCTGAAGAGGGCCTTATTATAATATGGGCGGTAAGGGTGGGCGTGGTCGGATTGTTGTACAACTCTGCCCAATTATTATACACTTAATGTCTATCAAAAGTGCCGCTCAAGCTAAAATCTGGCCCAATGTGCAGTGAGACGACCGTATTTTTTTACCTGTTTTTTGTGATTTTTTTTGAAGCGCGATTAAAACTTGGAACTTTTAATTTTTTACCATATATTTAGTAACTGTTTAAGTACATTTATAAATTTTTTAAAGTTAAAAATAATGAAAACTTTCCGCGATACAGCGCGGCGAAGTAAGTCGTGTTAAAAAAGGTACTGCACTGGAAAAAGCATTTTAATCTGTGTGACTGTAGCTACGAGATGAGCTAGGATAATTTGAAAATATTACAAAATAAAAATTTTACGAGACTACATTATTTATTTCTAAAAAAAACACGTTTTTTGGCCTGTTTTGTTGCAAAAAAAAACGACATTTTTTAATTATCCTAGTTCATCTCGTAGCCCCACATGCGCCCCACACACCCTCAAAATTTCAAGGATCTCGGTGAAGTCGTTTTTGAGATATCATGCCGACCAGTTGAAAAAACGTGGTTTCGAGTAAAACGAGTTTAAGTACGAGGGCTCCCAGAAATGGCCGACCTAGCACAGTGGTGTTGGAAAATGTTCACAAAAAATATTAAAAAGGGGAAGTACCGACTATTAAAAGCTTAAGTTTGAAGTTTGGTGCCTTTACCTTGCACAGTTTTTTTTGGTCGATTTTAATAGAGAACGCTTGTTATTGATTTGCAAACATGGACAAAATTGGTCATCGTTATGTGATACAATACTTTCATATAAAAGGTCTTAGTCCAACCAATATTAAAAAGGAGCTGGATTCTACCTTACGTACTTCTGCTCCCTCGTTTACAACAATAAAATATTGGGTGGCTGGGTTTAAGCGAGGTCGTTTGAGCTGCGAGGATGAACATCGTAATGGGCGTCCAAATGAGGTGACCACTTCAGAAATGGTGGCCAAAATTAAAAAATGTGTATTGAGTGACCGGCGATTGAAATTTCGTGAGTTAGCTGAATGTGTAGGCATTGCAAAAAGTGCTGTGCATGGACATGAAATAGTTATGCGCAAGATGGGTGCCGCGTTTGCTGTTCCATCATGACAATGCGCCGGTTCACACCTCTGCCGTTGCAATGGCTAAAATTAATGAATTAAAATTTGAATTGCTACCTCACGCCCCTTATTCGCCAGACTTGGCTCCCTCTGATTATTTCTTATTTCCAAACTTGAAAAAATGGCTCGGAGTAAAAAGATTTGGCAACAATGAAGAGGTGGAGTCCGAGGTTAATGCCTATTTTGAAGAGCTTCACAGTTCTTATTATAAAAAAGGTATCGAAGCTATTGAACATCGCTTGGAAAAGTGTATCGACCTAAAGGATCCAATGTTGAAAAATAAAAAAAAATGATAAATTTTGGTGTTTTAGTAGTTAGGTCGGCTATTTCTGGGACCGCCCTCGTACGCTCTGCCGGGCGTTCAAATGCATTCCTTCCCAGCGCTATAACTTTCTAACGACATCGAATATCGAAAAACAAATTTTTTCGATTTTTTAAAACCATCTCACGCTTTAAACCCCTTAACCTTTCCCCGATGATCAATATAATTTTTCAGTCATTTCGGTTCAAATCGAAAGCGAAATAAGTACCAGTTAGGGTATCTAGAATTCTTTCACTAGCAAGTAAAAAAAAACAAAATAGTGCTAGTGCTTCTTCCTTTCCTGTTGCCACTCATGTCATTTCGTGTGTCGCTTTCTTTCAATTGAATTTTCTTTTTGGGGTGAGGGGTATTCGACGACTCCACAACAAAGTGTTCGCTCTCTGCTCTTATTTTTGGTCTTGCTTCAAACACATGCCGCCGCCGCCGCCTTCAACTTTGCCTTTAATTAGCAGAGCGATTTATTTATTTATTTGTTTGTGGTTATCTATTGGTTCAGCCGGAAAAACCCGAAAAGTGACTTGAGGTATTTTCGTTTTGTATTGAATTACATTTGATTTTTGGAAGGCATTGAAAGAAGCGCAAATTATTCGATGGTCTTAGGGAATTGTTTGTTCAATAAACATTTTCTAAAAGCAATTCATGGTGAAGGCAGCATTGTTGGCATTCCAGCATTTGAATTGAATTGAGTTGCGTTCCCAGGCCCATGCCCACTCGGAGGAGGAATATTAATTAGCTTTCATTTCCCTCTGTGTACCTTTTTCTACAACAATTTGATTAGAATGTTGCCCATTTTTTGGGCAATAAATGTCCAATAAAAATATAATTATTACTCGCTTGGTTTCCCTTCGACTACCTAAGGTGGTTGGCACTTAATCTTCTTTATGTGTGGCCTTATCTCCTGTGTGGTGTCCTCTAAGCCACTCCCTGGCACATAAATTGTATTAACTTTCCGCTCTTCCTGTGCCGCATGGAAAATTTGTTTATTAAGTAGCTCCGATAGTTTCGCTAGCCCCTTTGGCCACATTTAATTTATGGTTTTAAGTGCATTTCAAGTGTTTGTTTGGGTAATTAAATGGGTGTGGTTTGGCCATAAAAATGTATATAAATTTAATAGGCATTAGCCTTGATTTGTTTTCGCTTGAACAAATTTCCTTAATTTATTTTCATTTTTTCTTCAGCCCACAAAAATGTCAACAGCTAAAAAAATGAAAAAATGAAGTGTAAATTTGTGTAAACATCCCGGAAAAATGTAATTAATTATTAACATATTTCATTGTTTCGTAAGCCCAGATAACAAATTCTAATAAGTCATTTGAAGACAGGCGGCCCTCCTACCTCTCCCCGTCTGCTGGATGCAGCCGGCAACTCAATTTATTTTTCAATTTTTTTTAGGTTGTTTTTTCTCTCGTCTTTTCGCCTTCTAAAAATAACAACAAATGGAGCAATAAAAGGCGTCACCTTGGCAAATGGGGGGAATATTCTTGTGTGTTGGTTAAATGCACCCACTTGAACCAGGCATCGAAATGGAAGGGCTGAATGAGGTGTTTTTAATTTGGATTTTATTTCGCTTGGGGTTAGAGAAAACGGGACAAGAAAATGCTCCCCAGCAGCGTTTTAATTAGCGTGTTTGATAATAACTGGGTGGCCCCCCACAAGGAGAAAGGAAGAGGAAAGAAAGAAAAATCATGAACATATGCATAAAAGAGCTAATTTAAAATCAAATTTCTCCAACTTTGCTAGTTTCAATTTCTTAACAACTGACTTTAATTTTTTACTTACTTTTCTCATAAATCAACAACACGTACAAAAAAGCCAAACCGATGATATATGAACAACCCATTTATAGTATTAAATCTGCAAGGCAAAGGCTACATCAACACACACACGCACACACCAAAAAGCCAAGCGGGTCAAACCCTGCAATTGTTTGTGTTTGTTTCTACCAACCTGCCAAACCAGAAAAAAAGACCATACCCAATCCCCTATCCCGAATCCAATACTCAATCTCAATCCTGCTGCTGGTCAACCGAAAAGGGTTACGCACTCACTCGCCCCATGTCCAAGTAACCCATCCTCAAGTGTCAGTTTGCGGTCGTATTTCATTTCTTTCAGGTTTTTTTCTGTTGCTTTTCTTGTGGCCGCCTGGCCGCAAAAACTCGTCTTGAAGTGGCGTCCAATGGCATTTACATTTTTATTACAAACAAATTCGTTGCGGTTACAAATGCGTCAATGCAAATAAATTTTTAACTAAAAAAAATACGCACTCGCTACCCTCCAGTGATAAGGGAGAGGAATGGGGTGGCCAGTTTTTGGTATATTTACAAATTACTTACGGTTAATAAATCATGCCGCTTGTCAAAATAAATGCATAAATTTTGTACCAATTTCATTGTAGAAATGGCTCCAAAAGAAAAAGAGTTTTAGCCAGCCACCTCTCAATTGAATTGGTAAACAGACTGGACCACAAACGGATTTGTTAAGGGCTTAACCCAACTAGATCACTATAGAGAGAATAGGGTATAAGTCATTGGTGGAGCAGTTTGTACATTGGACACAGGGCCAGCGGGGCGAAATTTTGGACATAAGTCCCACTTTTTCGTTTGGGAAACTGGATAAAACGATGACGGAAATGATTTAGAATACTTATAGCTATTTTATGCCAAAAATTGGAACCTTTTCAAAAATTAGTTCTATAATGGCAGCATTTCAAAGTTGATTTTTATTAAAATTGCTCCAAAAATTGAAAAATTAAAAAAAAATTGTTGGAAATTATTATATCAAAGTGAGCATTTGCAAGGGTATGAAAACCCATTTAAAACAAAAAAGTTTTTCTCACTAGAACTTCTTTGACGACCGATCATTCATACTGCAGCTATATGCTATAGCCAACCGATTTTGATAAAACTTTGTAGAATTGTGTAAAAGTATATAGAAAAAGTGTATGCCAATGATAAGAACGTTTTCATTAAAAACAAAAAAGTTTTTCTCACTAAAACTAGTTTTTCGACCGATCGTTCCTATGACAGCTATATGCTATAGTAATCCGATCCGGCCGGTTCCGACAAATGTGCAGCGAATTTGTACCAAAAGACTTTGTGGAAAGTTTGGTGAGGATAGCTTTAAAACTGACGGAGGAGATAACATAGAAACAGACGGAAAAGGCTAAATGAACTCAGCTCGTCATGCTGATCAAGAATATATTTACTTTATGTGGTCGGAGATGCTTCCTTCAATGCGTTACAAACATCCGCACAATTTTATAATACCCACTGCAAGGGTATAAAAACGTTTTTTGGGTACAAGAGCTGCATAAGATATGCGCTCCTCTCGCTATCAACTGGAAAGGGGGTCTAAGATCTGTAGAAGAATGGAATACAATGATAATTATGATTGTGGAAGCCCTTAGACAAATGGCGCATGCGGAACGGGTGACGAGGAACGGGACCAGCCAAACAAGAATCTACAGATACCTCTACAGCTGCCCTAAAACTGCAACACCTGGCAACCAGCAACATCTCATGGGTCATCAAATACGTACAACAGATCGGTACACATGCCTTGTCCACTTTGTAATACCGGAGAAAATGAGGATATGACTCACTTTTTGGGAAGAGGTCCTAGCCTTAACGATCACAGATGGGCGACCATGGGTAAACCATATTTTGCGAACCAGGAACTACATGACATCCTAGACGATAGACACAACGATAACTGGGAGGGACTGGTACTCTTCATAAAAAAAGCTTTGCTTTATAGAAAAGATATTTTGGAAATACTATAGGGTACAGCTATATCAACGCGAAAATTAAAAACAACAGTAAATCGCAATCGCATTAGTCAAAGCACGTACTGCTGAACGGTCTGATATCTTGGTAGGAGATCTTGGTCTGATATCTTGGTACAGAGTATAAAAAACGAATTTTATCAGGCCTGTTCCCGTTTCCGAATTCGATTGATTGGAATTGCCAAGGGTTGCGATTTCCAAGAAAAGGTGAAAGAAATTGGATGAAACGAATTGCCATCAAAAGTGTTAAATGAAAACCAATTGAAAATTGAAATTAAGAACCAAATAGCATAGTCGGTTTTTGAAACCCGGAAACATTTAAAAATTTCGATTGAGGATGATTTAATCGGATTCGAAAACGGGAACACCCCTGTAGTTAGAGAAAGTTTAATTTTTTTATTAAGGAAATGGTATTTAAGGGTACCGTATACCTTCAGCTAAGCGTTGGATCATTGCTTTGCATCTGGCGGAGTTCAACAATTTTACTGTTCAAAACTGATCAAAAAACTATTTCAAAATTGGGTGGTAAAAATTATTGCAATTAAGTAAGTTACACTTTGTAGAGCATACCAACTTCGTTGTATCTATCCAGGTCCATTTTGGGGGTGGCTTAACAAAATGATGGTCAAATGATGGTCAAGCGCTAAGCGTTTATAATTTTTCGATTTATAGTCACATTTATTTACCCAACTACCACTCAGTTGGACCCCGGCAGCAGATTACAAGAAGTCTGTCCCGATAAATGTGAGCAAAAAGAACAGACAGTGAAATCAGTCAAGGAAATGATTGATGGCCAGGTTAAGAAGTGAAAGCATGTCGCCCCAAGGAATTGGGTTTCCTGGGAAGCTGTAAAAAGGGATACAACTGGCAGCAAATTTGTAACAATAAAGCGTAAAGTTAAGCGCCTTTTGGGAAATTTGCAATGCCCAGCTGGGAAAATACAAAAAAGGTAAAGGAAAGACCACAAAAGTCAAAAGGGGTAGGCAACTGGGCTAGCCAGCTTCTAAATGATTGATACCAGGCAGTCAAAAATTACTCAATTAGTTGGGCATTAGCTAAAGGAAAATCATTTGGCCTAATTGCTGAGACTCAGCGTAAATCCAGTGGCCGTCGCGCCGGACCGCAGAACCTCATTATAAACAATTTTCCTTATCGCCACAAAACAGAGAAGCTGAAATGCATTAGCTCTGGAGTCTACGGTGTGGCCCAGGTCGTAACATTAGAACCTAAGCTAGACACTTTACAAAATTGCTGCAAATCACGAACAAAAAAAAAAAAAAAATCAAATCAAAGTAAATTAGTCAAAAGAAATTGTTGAAAATTAAGTACAAGAGTCAAAGGAGTCGTCGCTGGGTAAAGTGCCATTAACATATAAAGACGAGGCACGATTAACCGCAGACGAGTTTGGACTCTTTTTTGTTGTTGTTTGTTTTGAATGAAAGAAAGCAACCAACTACTGATCACAGATGTTGGATGAGTGAGTCTTGAAGACGACAGTCGCGACATGCGTCTAGCAATAAGATTGGGATACAGCTTTTGGGTTTTATGTCTGGCAATTAACTGGCGCTAGTTTATGGGGAGTGAATGTACATATGTGAGTGACCATATGTGAGTGGAAAGAGGAAGGGGAGAAGGGAAAGAAATGAGAATTTAATGATATAAGCTGGGCTCTTGTAATTGTCTTAGTGCATTACTTCTTACACCGCCGATAAGTTTACTGTTTTCGATTAAATTGAAATGGCTTTCTAAGACTATCCAATCTTGAACTTCCACTTGAACCAACCCCATCTAACGAGTCCTGGCATATTATTTCACAATATTTCACACTTTTCAATAAACAAACAAAATCAGACATGTTGGCAATTAGTTTGAAAATAGAAACAAATAAACAAACCACTTGAAAACTTGCCACTGTCAATGGCACCCAACCCGACGACGGCGACGTCGACCTTTGTTATCATTTCGGATATTGTTGTCAAAAGCAAAAGGCACTCAAGTGCCAGCCAAACCTAGAGCACAGCATTAGCCATGCTTTGCTCATCTGCCGTTGACATACCAAAAAACAAAAAAAATCTCTTTATGCAAAATCAGAGACCAACCTTGAATTTGACAACTGAAAAACCACTTGAGCTTCTGAGAAACTCAGACAAAAGTTTGCAATTAGGCAATGTAAACAAGGGCGGGAAATTGGTTAAAGTACATTAAAGTAGCTTGTAATTTGGTAATAAATCCAGAGCCTTCTTCCCCTTATTGGTTGGACTGACGCTTTAAAATTAACTTATTAAGTTAATTAGCAGCGATTTGGCAGACTGTCGAATGTTCGTTCGTCTGCATCATTATGAAAATTGGAAACAGAAAAAAAGAATTGCCAACAGCAGCTACTGGTTAATGTATTAAAGTATTATGCAAAAGGCAGTAAGAGGAGGAATTGCGAGGGGGGTATAAAAGGTTGTTCTTTAATTGTGTGAGAAAGCAATGAAAGAAATATATTGAAAAATCTTTAAAAAAAAATCTTTAGAAAGTTTAGCTTATTACTTAAGTTCAGGTATTGAAGGTATTTTTAAATGGAATAAATATAAACGGTCTTGGGATTCAACAAACAAGATAACGAAGACGATTGGGCAGAAACAAGCCCCCCACCCGAAACCTTAACTAGGATACTTTTTAATAAAACAAGAATGAGAAATGGCGACATGTATGGAAAAACTTGGTATTATTGCAGGCAGATCAAGTTTATTTTCAATTTTGGCCACGCCCCCGCAATATAAAAAAAAAACGTCATATCTCCCACAGTTTTACAGATAGAAGGTTTGTTTTCTTCTGGACATATTTAGTAATCGAGATTCTTTATCGATCCGCCAAAGGAATTGTAAAGATCGGACGTACGATAATCGATTTATAAGGAAAACAAACAATTATTCACAGGTTCAGAGTATATTATAGTCGGGCTTGATCGACCGATTCTTACTTGTTTTATTAAAAGTTTTGAGGCGGGATCGAAACAGGCTCACTTATAACCTGTTACAGCAGCGGACTATTTGGTATAGTTTATTAAAAAAAAAATGGATCAGCCATGCTCCCATTTTCTCCTTACTTTTGCGATTTCAGAACACTTGAATTTACAACAAATACTCTCTGCTTTATATAGAAAATTGCAAAATAATAAAACTTATAGAAAACGTTTTATTTTATAAAATAACCATAAGAAAAAAGTAGCGGGAACTAATTTATGAAATTAAATTGAAGGAATTTCGAATCTGTTAATGGTATACTTAACAACATATTCAGAGATTGATCATTAAATGATTTAAGAAGATTTGCCAGTCTCAAATATCAGGATTGCCTTTAATCTATGGCCGGTTTGCCACTTCCATTAAAAAGTTGGTCAGTTTTTTTTACCACAAACTTTCTCAGAACGCTTTGTTATTGATTTGCTATTGAAAACCCCAAAAGTCGAAATGTATTTTAAAAGAGTACTATACCCATTCGTATTCTTTATGTGCTCCGTTATTGAAATACAATTATCTATAGGCTAGGGCTGCTATCGACATTAAAGAAGTATCATTTCGATATTAACGATATTTTCAACAAATAGCAATTTCTTTACAGTTATCAGGTCAAGGTAATAAAAATGTCAATTGACTCGTATTTCGTTCAAACTCTAAAGGTCAAAGACCTCTGAAATTCTGGAAAAGGTTCGGTCAGGGGTTCGAACTTTTTGGAAGGTCTTAGGATCGATTCTCAGACCGAAGCTTGGTTCTTAAACCTTAGAACACAGACATTATTTGATAAAAAAAAATTTGGCTTACAAAAGCAAGCCTTCTAAGTATGTACATAAATATATGGATTTGTTTGGCCATTTTACAACTTGACACAAGCTATCATTCATTTCTTTTTCGAAGACTTAATATGCCAAGTTTGGATATGATTTTAAAATGAGAATGCTTCGACTCCGAACTATAAAATTATTTTAATAGATTTTATAAATTCTACAAAAACTCACTAAAGTCCAGGTTCTGGAGGTTAACAATTTAAAAGGTACGGTTCTGGGTTCGTTCGATTATTCAAACTTATTCATGAATTAATATTGAGGGAAGATGTTGATGTTGAAAATAACACATATCTTTAAGTATACAACGGGTTCAAATTTTGAATGAAATTTTAAAATTTCAAAAAAACAAAAATATCGCCAAAGAATATCACTAAAATATATTCGATTGCAGATATATCACCTCGGAAAAATAATGGAACAAAAAAAATCGATATTTCGATATTATATGCGGGATGAAATACAGATCTACCACTACAAACTTACTTCAGCTTTCTTCTCTTTATTTCTCTAGCTTTAATAGGATTTCAAAATCAAATTCTGTCGTATTTCTTTTGATTCGGTCAAACATGAGCTCTATATAGTTGGGTTTTCTTCCGATTTACTGTAATGGATATCGCACTAGTTAACTGTGTGGACGAAAAACTTGTATTTCAGCATTCACTTTCGAATTAAATAAGTAGTATTACTTCTGGAGTGCCACGGTGCAGACACCTAGGAGCTTTCCGCAACGTGAACACTCTCACTTGGACTGGTGTACGCTGAAAGCATAATGAAGTATCGTCAATATGATCATGATGCTTTTTGCTCAGGAGCCAAAGTTCCATTCGGTAATAATAACCAAAACTTTCAAGTCTCCCCATGTTGACTAAAGGCCAAAAAGTCAAACGAAACCAGCCAACACCTTGCCACAATGTCCGAAAAAATGCAACGCATTTTTAATGGATATATTTTTGTATTTTTCTGTTGGCGAATGGGTGGGGCGCTGCGAGGCTCCCCGGGTATTATGCGGTATTATTGTTGTTTGTTTTCGCAGAGCAACCGTCGAACCAAACAAACAAACCACCAAAGAGAAGCTCAACTCCTTTTTCTGTTTTTGTTGTTTAATATTAAAACCTGCGGTCAGGGCGTGTTGCAGTTGCAGATTTTTACCCATTAAAAAGTCACTTTCGGAGGAGATTCGGTCATGACAACTGCGCGTGGCTGAAGCGTGAAAAATGTTTCTGCCATTCCCAAAATGCCGTAAATACAACAAAAGGAGGAGGAGGAAGCAAAAAAAAGTGTTAATAACACTAATTTGTCTGCGGTCAAAATGGTAATTTTTGTGGATTTTCTGTTCGGCTGGAATTGGGTTTTGGGATTTCGGTTTTTGCGTGTTGATTGCCAACGGTTTTGGTCAGTAGGTGAAAGGCAGCAGATAATGAGATGTAAAATGATGGTATTGATTGCTACTTGAATTTTGTTGTGAAAATATAATTGGGTGCCAAAATGGACTACTGGAAATAACCGTTAAAACTTAAACATGCATGGTAGCATTACATTGCAAAATTCCCTAGAAAAATAGCTGAGAATGTCAAGGATAATTGCACCCGAATGTCACCGAATATAAAGGGTGACTAAGCGCCAGGTGGGTGCAGTTCAAAAGAGTTAAACCAACGAACCAACCAAGTCATTGACTAAACTATTTACGTTAATTTCCAATGTGAAGCTTTTTGCTCATTAAGTCGGAGAAGTCGGTATGCGGGTGCCTGGCAATGGCAATGGCAATGGCACTATGGCAATTGGGGTAAGCGGGTAACTTATGGTTAAGAGGTTATTATCATAGTTTTGCCACTCGAAGTTGCGCCAATTTATTTAATTGGATTTGTGTGACTTTGTGACTCGACTCGGGGCTCTGTGCGTGTTAAATTGAGCATAAATTTTTGCCACTCTTTGTTCAAACTTTGAAAGGACGGTCCTAGCACCTGAACTTGGTTCAAGAGTTGAATTTAATTGGTTGAAAATTTTCAAAGGGTTACTTGAATGGATATGAGAATATGCGTTTTCTGAGTTAATTTGTGATAATGCCTACCTTTTTTTTAAAGAATGTTGTATCCATTTTGTAATGAGAGTCACAGGCAATTAAAAACAGGGCTTCAAGTCGGAGAATCCGCCATTTCTGGGAAGCCCGAACCGAACCTGAACCGGACCGGATAAATTATTTATCCGAACCTTAAGCTGAACCCGAAGTAAACAAGAAAGCAATGCTTACTTCGTCTTTGCCGAAGTTTAAATACACTTGTAACTTTTGTGACCACTGACTACATTTTGTGACCAATGACTTAATTTATAAGCTTTATGTCTTTTGCCATTAAGATATTGAATAAAATTTTTTTTTTTTAAATTGACATGGCAGCTACAAGAAGGGACCATCCGATCTTAGCGGTTCTGACATGCACATATGTGTGTGAAAATATGTGAAAATCGTCCAAAGAATGATCATTTTTCATATCCTTTGGACGATTTTCAACTCCGTTGGATGATTAAAAGAATATTAGGGACATATCCAGTCCAAGTGGATACGGAAATCAATTTTTAATATCATTTTTTCTCTGTCACAGCTGTTTGTCTTTGAGGTGATGTAGATCCCATGGGGGGCGTTGTTGTTGCTTGAGACTTTTCAAGATAAGTTGTCAATCAATTCTGAATAAAAATAGTGTGGGCGTCGTGGAACACCCGGTACGAGCGAAGCTCTTTACGAGGGATAACTTGAAACTACAATACTTAGAAAAAAATAAAAAGTAATTTTGTTTTGCCCCATCGAAAATCGATGTTGACGATAGTGCCATAAATTTTTTTGAAATTCTCCATTTTAACCAAAGGAATTTTTCAATTTGACCATTTATTGACATTTTTTTAAGAAATTTAAAAATTTTTGAACTATTATGAAATCATAGTATCAAACTATTTCTTAGCTGAAACTTAAGGTTTCACAAATGTTTCTAAGATTCTTCAAGCATAGAAATTACAAAATTAAATAATTTATTGGTGGCAAAGTCGTCGCATTCTTCTGAAGCATTCGATCAGTGGATCTTTTCGGGTCGCCTGCTCATTTTCATTGTGTTTTGATCGATACTATTTGACCGGAGTTTGTCCATTCAAAAACTGTTTTGATCACTTCTTAATTACTTTTTCGGTCACTGTTTTTGTCACTGTTCGGTCACTATTTTGTTCTTTGTTTCAGTAACTGTTTTGGTCACTGTTTTTGGTTACTGATAATGGCCGCATGTCCAAAGTGCTATTTATACTTTTCTGCTATCGTTCCTAATTTATGAACATTGTGATCTCGAAAGGGATTGAAGTAAGCACAAATGGAATGAAATAAGCTCGAAAAAGCTTGAATTGAATTGAGAAGAATATACCGTAAATCGAGATTGAATTTTTCAGCTCGTGCCAGGACTACTCTAAGAAAAAAAAGATTGAATTTATCTCGCCGTTTTGTTTCTGTGTATTTAAAATAAAGTCTTTATATTCAAATCAAGTATGAAAAACTGACAATTGAAATTGCAAATTGAAAATGTTAATGTCTAATTATACGATGCATTTTTTTTATCAGTGTACATACCTGGTTGATAAAGTAGAAGTTTTCTTTCCAACCATTCCTTGCTTTGATTTGATATGCTGCGAGAAGTTTGGCAAATTTTAAAATTCGCTTCTTTGTGCACAAGGCTACCTACTTTTCGCAAAAATCCTCGAAAAAGCAGTTTCTTAAATATTTTTTAGACCTATTGTTTCCCGAATCATACAAGTTTGCATTCACTAGTTTTTACTCAACAGTTTTTTAAAAATCCCTATAATTATAAACAGCAGGCTCTTCAATCGCTTCAATCATTCATCATCATCAACAACCGCATATCCGAATGCACTCAAGCATATAGCGCAATAAACACACAGCCAAGCGATGACCACACATATCCAGATCCAGATCCACGCTGGCACCCCAACAATGTGTCCAGCTTGCTGTTAAAAAAAGCAAAAGAAGGAAAGCTCCGCTTCTCCACGCACACTTCTTTGCTCAATCAAATGGAAATATTGGTGGTACGAGGACCAAGGAAAAGAAGTACTCATTGTGCCCACACAACCCACACTTGAGGCCAACGAGTTCCGCTTGGTAGCTGACCGTTTGGCCGGCGCACTCATTGAAGTGTTGATGCATCCAGCGGCCTATTGATGTGGTGACTTCGACTACGGCTCCGGCTTCTGCCTGCCAATGATTTCTTTATTGAGCCATTGTGCAAAAAGTAGTCTCCGCTGGGATCTCTGGTCATTGTAAGTAGCCTGGACTCAGCCAATTAGTTGGTCTATGCTTCGGGGTAGCTGGATGGGGAATGAGACGATTCATTTGCTGATGATGTGAGCGCAGTGAACAAAAGGGATTTTGTGGTTAGTTAGTGGCGGAGTTTAGCTTGAGCTCTGGTTAAGGGGGATGGTGATGTAAAGGGTTGAGCAATGTAGAGGTAGGTATGCATACTATATGCATTGTATGATTTATTCAACCACATAAGGACAGTGCATTATTGAAAGGTGGAAAGTTGTTTGGTTAATGTAGGAATACTAGGCCAGACAGGGAGGGCAAAGTATGTCTATTTAGTGAGAGAGAATCATAAAGGAACTCCCAAAACCCCTTACTGCTAGGAATTCTCTGTATCTTTAACTAGGGAGTAAATGGACGTGGCCGGGACGAAAAATATTTTAAAATCCATGAGAAGTCACCAGAGGAATTTATATTCAGAAACTATTATTTGTAGTTCGGATTTCGAGTGAGTCCGGCCTAATCTCGAATCAATAGTTTTCCTAAATAGTTTTTGGCAACCAATATAGTTAGAAATTGACATTTTGTGGCTGGTTTGAAACTTCAAATATACCACCTGCCCGCAAATACGTACCCTAAATACCAAACCCCTATCATACAGTTGGTTCCCCCCAGCAAAAACATAACCCTTTTCAACTCCTTCAAAGCAAACAAAGAGGATCTTCCCTTTAAAAACAAAATACAAACATTTTAGAAATTCCCCTAAGCTTTACATCTAAGAGATCCCCCCCATCTCGGTGCAACTCGGCATAATCACAGAAAATGCATAAGAAATCTTTCCAAACAATTAAGCTCGAACTTGACAAAACTCAATCCTTTTGTGCAGTCAAACAAAATCCATTCCCCTGCCCTTTCCAAGGCTCACAGACGCAACAAAATGCCGACACACTCGAAAAATATGATATGATGAGAGGGGAGAGATTCTAAAGGAATTTCTCAAGTGTTTGCCGCGGCAGCGGGTTATGCAAATTTTCGAGTCTGAAAGAAAAAAATCAAATCTAACCAAATTTGTAGTAGTAACAAGAGGGACAACAACAAAAACAACAGGCACTTGCCAGGCCGGGGCAACGGAGCGTACGACACTTGTGCGTTTAGTGGTACAGTTGTCACTGGGGCGACGGCGGCGGCGCATTTGAATTTCAACAAAAGGCAAAAAAATGCGCTGAAAAATATGCCGTGGTTTTTATCCATGACAGATGGTCAGTTGGTAAGTCACATCAACCAACCAACCACCGTACCATACCATTCGAACGTGTTGGCAGTTCGTCAGTCATTCAGTCAGTCAAGGCAAATATGACAGTGTCGTCGCGTCGACGTCTTGAACCCTCATGGCAGAGCAATTTGGGGGTTGCTTATAAGACCCCTGCCCCTGTAGGTAGATAGGTAGGTACAGTTTGTGCATTGATACTGTTGTGGTCGTCGGTCGAATGACAACGAAGGGGGGGCACACTAGACATGGGCATGTAGTTCTGTATGTGTGTGGGTAAGGTCCATGCCTGCTACCGCTACCCCTCGCTCTGTCAGATGAGGGTTGGATTTAAGCGTTAAGTGGTTATATTGAAAATATTGTATTTACATCAGTAGGTGATTATGTGTTGTGCTCTGGGTTGATGACTCACATGGTCTTCCTCGAGCGGGATATTGATAATTTCATTAAACTATTGAACCAGATAGAAATGTGAAATGCGATGAGTGTGTTTTGGGTCAGAGCGTAATTGCTGCCGAAACTCGGGATAAGTGAAAGGTGTATTACACTTTTGTGCAAGTAATGAGGGTTACTTTGGAAAGGGAGGGGTTGACAGCAAGCAAGTGTTTTAGCCGAGACTGAAGTGGGTGGATATGGCAGTATTTTGGTCTTATCAGTAACTGACTTTGATGGATGCCAGCTGAAGGTGGAGAGCAGATAGGAAGTTTAATTCAAATGGCCAGTTTTGATCTTTGGTACTTAATTATTTAGATTTATAAGATTGTGGGTATTCATAATTTGATTGATGAGATAATTGAGGAAGAGCCAGTTTCCTGATCGACTTAGTTAAAGCATAAATAGTATTCTCATTATCTTGGCTTGGTAGGGTAAAATAGATTGAGTAAATGTATGTAAGAAGCACCAGGAACCTTCTTTTTGAGCAGCATTAATAGTTACTAACATTCATTTGAAAAGGGCGAGCTAAAATAAATTTGAAACTAAAGTTGCTTTGAACCCGACCTTCGGCTTGAAGAAACAACTCGTATTTTATTATTCTTAAATCAAGTAGGAAGAGCTTGGAGCAAACCTAGAATTCTTGTATCAATCAGAAATTACTTAATTCAAGTCGGATCTGTCATCATTTAGGACCGATTATAATCTGGATATCTCGATTTTTTGTTGTGCATAGACTTAAGCGACCAAGACTACAGACACACGCCTTGGTACTGTTGCTTTCAGTACGTACCTGCTTCCCCTCTAGTTCCCTCATCAAAATTAATGTTGTTTGTCCGATTTTATTGACAGTTCTTCTAAAAAAAGGTGTTCCTTTCCGGGAGTCCCCATTATCAGAAAGCAAAACGGAAAACAGGAAACTGTTAAGCAGGGATGCAACCCGGTTCTAAACCGAACCGGTTTTGATCCGAACCGAACCGCTTATTCCTCAAAGAAACCACAAAGAAAAACGACTCGGTTCGGTTCAGTTCTCTGACGAGTTCTGACGAGCTACTTATAAACTTGTGAATTTGAATCGTTTCCCTAAGATAACTTTTATACGACATTTCGTGCGACCCTCTACATCCTTAGCGCTTTCGGATCGACATAACCTTTAAGGATGACTCTTCTGCAATTGCACGCCGATCTCTTAATATACCTGTCATCAATCTGCATTCTTTTTTTGAAAGTTAATAATGGATCTGTCGTCCTCTAGTGGAAAATATGTTTAATTTTCTTTAGTACTTCTTTACCTTAATTCAATCTTAGCCTGGAAAGTTTTTTCTCATTTAATATGATAAATAGGATGCATGGTACGCATTCTTTTCTTGCCGTCATTCTCCGCTTTCGAAGGGCATTCCTCTAGGAACCTAAAAACGAACCCTGCAAATCGGACATTACCAATTTGGGACATTCTTCTAAGGATTTTTAAGATATTCAAATGGTGTAGTGGAATTCCATTTCCAAAGATTGCAAAAAGTCACATTACGACAGAATTCATCATATTTCATAATGTGCCTTTATGAACCACTGAACCGAACCAAAAACCACTGAACCAGTACCAGAACCGAACCAGTACTTATTTTTGAGTGGTTTGCATCTCTCCTGTTAAGTATAAATGCCTTTATTGCCCGAAGCAAAATCATGAAAAAATTTAATTTGTAAAAGCTGTTGCCGTTTAAAAATGAGAAATCGATTTTTGACAATATTTTTTGCAGCCGAGTATTCCGAAGTATTCCGAATTTTGAAAAATCCTTTTGGCGTAATATTTTTAAATATCTAAGCTAAAAATCAAATGAAAATAAAAAAATCGGAAACAAATTTTCCAGACCAGAAAAATGGAAGGAAAAATGGAAAGAGAATACCGATCATTTCCTGATGCTGTGTGTTTGTGTGCTCGTGGCTGTCTGATGTACAAGAAAACGTTCGTCGCCAACAACAAAGTCAACAAGATTAGGGCAACTAAAATAGTCGACAGTCAATAAACATTCATAGAAATGATGGCACTAACATATTATAAAATATAAAGCTGACAAGTTGCTTAGCGAAAATCAAGCTGGCTTTCGTAAAGGGTAATGAAGTGTAGGCTGCTTATTCGTAATCACAACAGAAGGCTTTTCTGGAAGTGAAAAGAAAACTATTTTTGATTTTCATGGACTTCAAAGCGGCCTTTGATACCGTAAACAGGAAGAGTCTTCTGCATAAATTGGGCAGCAACGGGATTAGAAAAACCATTACATTTCATAAGCACTAACCGCTAAAGCTGCGCACTCCAACAGCTCGTTGAAAACGCTAGTTAGAAAGAAAAATTTAAGCGCCAGTACGAAATATAAAATGTTTCATTGAACAGCAAAATCAATAATTTTTTACGGAGCTGAAGTTAGGGGATACACCAAATTTGAAGAAGTTAAAAACTTCTGAGGTACATTATCAAAAGAGCATTATTTCTTCCTTTGAACACACACTAGAGCGTCATTTCCCATATATGCTTCTGTCAATATATAACATAGCCCGCAAAATTTTTTAAATATCTTCACGCCAAAGCCAAACTCGTTACAGCTACAGACAGTTGAACCTGAATCTCAAGGAGCTTAACTACTTTCAAGACCAATATGACGTAATTACGATCTTAACTAGCTGAGATGATGAACCCAAATTATACCCCATACACATAACCATAGCCACGTTAATTCTGTTTCAACAAAATCGGTCCAGTAGAACTTGAGAAAAGGTGTGAATCATTTTGAAAAATGTGGTTTCGAGAAAAACGAGCTTAAAGTTTGCAGTTGCAAGGAAATTTGGGTCACATTGGGTCACTAAAATGGCTATATCTCCAAAAGTATTCCGAATTTTGAAAAATCCTTTCGGAATAATATTTTTGAATAAAAAAAATGTAAAAAATCCAAAAATAATTTTTCTAAACCAAAAGAGGGTCTTAATTATTTTATATGCTTTCACCTAATTCAACAAAGTTTTGTTAAAATCGGATTAGCATAGCATTCAGCTGCCATTTTTCGGTCGAAAAATAAGTCAAATAAAATATACGCTGGCAAACAGAATTATCTAAATTTATTCGAAAGAATATCTAAACCAGCACTTGCAATGGTATTAAAACTTCGGAGTTAGCTTACGTTCTCGTTTTTATATTTTTAAGTATATTTCCGATTCTTGATTAAGCAAAATCAGTTCTAAGCTCGCTAGAAAGCTTCGAACTTTCTCACTTAGAATCTTAAGCCTCAAAGCTTAGGAATTAACACTAAAATTTTGGCTTTCTGTATTGTGTGTGATTTTGCTATCATTGCTCTTTGCAGTTCCCAACTACTTCAAGCTGTGATTGCATGGAAAGATATTAAACATTCAGGAGTCTTTAGCAAACGCATACTAAAGATTGGATTTTGACATCCATGATACAGTACTGATTATGCATCCAGCTCTTTTTGGAGTATCAATTCATGAGTTGTTTACAGCTGGGAACAAATGACACTTTTTTGACCTCGATCAAATTACAAACCTATAAACATTTATGTTTTATATAAATCTTGACAGTATCATTTTGTGTGCAATATATTTCTTTAAAACCATCCAAATGCATCATGAAACTGCAATGCGAACCAAAACGCCAACTGTTTCCCCCACAGTGCAGTCCTCGGCTTCTTTTCAAGTGTTTTGAACTTCATCAACTGTCCACAGCCCGCATTTGTCTGCCCTCACCACTTGAACATTTGCAAAAGTTCATTAAGTGACCCAAAAGTTCGCGAGAGGCACAAAAAATGTTGGAAGCCTCCGAAATGCAACAACTGCACACCATTCCAAAAAAAATAAAAGAAGGGGCATTTTACTGTTTTTTTCCTCTTTGTTCGACTGGGCCAAAGGATATTAATGATTTTGCGCTTGAATTGCAATTGCAATGGCAACACAGCCACAGACCCAGCAACAAACACAATGTAATAACAATAACAATATATCCACACACAAACCACTGCGGTGGTCAAGCTGTCAATTTTTCAAAAAGTGAACCACATAAAAAACTCAGCCCTCAAGGGGCTGTCCCCCCTGCGGAGTGTTGCCAACGCAATGACATGCAGTTTTTTGCATATCACTGCACTTTGCACATCAAGTGAGAGGGGAAACCATACTTGGGATTGGGTTGGCTTGGGTTCTGGTCATCCCTCAATTTGTTGCTTTGTTGTAATTTTATGCACATTTGTGTTTGTTTGCCGAATGATTTGCAGGAAAAAAATTGTACCAAAATTTGTTTTTCGGATATATGGGCCTCCATATAGTTTTTTGTTGTTGGTTGGTTTTTTACATGGAAATTAATTGAGTTTTTTCTAGTTGACTGCGTTTTTAATGAAATCGTTAGTATGTGTATTTTTGCATTGAATTGTCTGTCAATCTTTCCCATTTTTTTATTGTTGTCATTGCCTAGGAGATAATGCTCGGGCAATTGTTGTATTTTGTTGTTTTTTGGTTTGAAATGTCAAGTATTTGTTAGGGCTATGTGTACAGTTGTTCCACTTGGGCACTTGTGGGTATTTAGTTGTTCTTGATGAATTGTTGCTGTATGCCAACCTGTGGGCTACGCTAACTTTATGTTAATGGAGAATGAGTCAACGCTTTACTTCTTCAATAAACTGATAACCTAATAAGTGTGTCTTAAGCCTGTCAATCCCATTCAAAACTTACAAACAATGCTTAAACTCTCAAATGGAAGAAAGCCCCTTAAAGTGAATTCAAACTCTTTCAACCATAAAACCCAACTAATCAAAAAACACATGCCACAAGTAATATCCCAACTCCCAGCTAATTGAAAGAAGCCAGACAAAAGAATTGAGAGCACAGGAATGCAATTAGTGGCACAAGAAAAATATTCGTAAGAATTACGTGGAAATAAAAAGACATAATTACGACCCTAAACGAGCGAAAGATCGTTAAAAAGAAAAGTGTGTCCAAAAATTATGAGCGCAGCCACAAACACACAAGCATACTTACACACTTAAAGGGAATTCTGAGCCAAGACAAGACAATTAACTTTGAGCTATATATCTAGGTACATATAAATTTGGTTTAATAAAATCACTTTAATGACTTCTTAGCATAATGAAACTATTTATTCTTGGAATCAAAAAGAAAGCTACGCGCTTGACCACAAAAAAAAATTCAATCAAAACGTTAATTTTTATGTAGTTTTAAAAACTTATAATTAATGTGAAAAGCGGAATGGAAAAAGGTGGCCCTTTTATCACCTCAACTTGATCTACATTTTCTACAGTTTCTTGATGGATTTTTGGTGCCATAAAATGCCATTGCCCAAATAATTTATTAGCTTTTGACCATTTGAACTCTGTGAGGTGGTTAATCTTACTCAGATTTACTGATCATCAAATCAAAAAAATAAAAAAAGCCAACCAAAGGTTTTGGTGCGTGTTGGCATTTTTCATTTGGGTAAAGTTTACAAATTTGTTATGCCTTTTTCTTGTCAGTTTGAAGATGGAAAAAGAGATGTCTTTGTGCCGGGAAAATGGATGATTTAAATAAAAAATGAACCTAAGGGGGAACCTAAAAGTATGCTAAATTCAAGCGACTTACAATTGGAAATCATTATTATAAAAATGGAATACATCACAGAAAACGGATTTGTTCAATTGGCTTTTATTTAATCGCTCAATCTAAAATGGATATTCAATATGGTGGGTCAAATTTTTTACCAGCCTGGAGTATAGCAAAAAAGCTATCTACGATAAATTCTAAGAAACTTTTCCCAAGAAACCATGGGTCTATAATCAATTAGGAGCCAGCGGTTTTAAACGAGAAAATGTATATATATGGAAATGCTAAAATATGTGACGTACACTGTGCGTCATCAGATTAGCGCCCTCTTTACACATGTTGTTAATGTTCAATATTTTCTAAACCACTTAAGCTATAGTCTCACATTTTTTATCTATTGAAAAACTATTAATTCTCCTCAAAATAAAATAACAGTGCCTGCTGTAATATTCGGGATAACATTTCAATGAAGTTTTAAGTAAAAGTATACAAAAAACGTCACGAAAATTTGGTCATCAGGATAGCGTCACTTGCGATCATTTCAATGTATAAAGTTTTTTTAACAACGATAGTTGTTTTTATACCCTTGAAGAGGGTATATTAAAATTTTCTGGATGTTTGTAACGCATAGAAGGAAGCATTTCCGACCACATAAAGTATATATATTCTTGATCAGCATGACGAGCTGAGTTGATATAGCCATGTTCGTCTGTGTGTCTGTTTCTATGCGATATCCTCCGTCAGTGTGAAAGCAATCTTTACGAAACTTTCCACGAAGTCTTGTAACTAGTACAAATGCGGTGCACAGGTATGAAAACCGGCCGGATCGGACGACTATAGCATATAGCTGGTCGAAAAACTAGTTTTGGTAAGAAACATTTTTTTTTTAATGGTGTCGGCATCAGACTTCGTATTTATAAGTTTTCTATGCATTTTCATGATTTCACTAAAATTGGTCGAAACCGGAAGACTGTTAGTAAAGCTGCCATAGAAAAGTTAGTTTTGAAAAATTGTCATAGTAGGCGTCCTGAAAATTTATATGAGCTTCAAGGGTATATAAACTTCGGCCGAGCCGAAGTTAGATTCTCTTCATTTTTTCACTAAGCACTAAGTATTTTTGTAGCAAAATCAGTAATGAGTGGTCCCGCCTTTGTTGGCAATCACTTCGTAAATTCCATTGGGAAGTGAATTGTAAAGTTGTTCTAAGTAGTGTAAGAAAATGGTGGACCAAGCTTATGTGATGTCATGGATTAACTCTGCTTTTGTTGTGTATTGCTTTCCGGACTCGTAGACTTTTCTAGCCAACCATCCCCAAACGTTTTCGATGATATTTAGATCAGGCGAGTAAGGTGGCCACTCGAGGACATCAACTTTTGGCTCTGACCGAAATCCACGATTTTACACCGAGTGATGACAATACGTGCTGACCTTAAATCGCGCCTTAAAATTTTCGACAGTTTTGGAAGTGGGGAAAAGCTGTTTTTAAAACGCTGTTGTAATTAATCGCATTCAAACGCGTTGTTAAAAAAATGCAAATTGCCTCTTTGCGTAGGTCATGAAAATAACAATTTTATTCTTCGGGACCCTCCAAATAAAACTTTTTTTACAGGACCAATATATGCCTTCGAGCAAAAGTTAACTGCATATCTTTTCTTAACCTATTAAGTGGTGGTTTTTTTTTTTCAATTCTTGTCCCTTTAGATGTGCAGCATTCTTTAAAATTCTTTGCACCGTTGATAAGCTTGCTGTAACTCCAGTTTTTTCTTTGATGTTTGAAGACGAGTCGTGCGAATTTGATGCTTCTTTCAGTATGGCTCTCCTGTCTGCTTGGGAAGCCACTCTATTGTTACCGCCCTTGAAGTTTTTCCCATAGTATTTCTTGTTTCGAATAAAATTGGAAATTGTTTTTCTGTGTCTGCCAGTTTTTTCGGCAATTTTGTGGAAGGATAGTCCAGACTCGAGGTAAGGCAAACCAAAGAGCGATGGGGCGTCTGACATGTACATTAAAAAATCTGTTGTGAAGTCGTTTTCAACACATTTCTTAAAAACTATTTTTTTGGCCACATTTAAAAAACCCGGAGCCAAAAGGAGTTTTTAGCTGGTAAATAGCCTCAAAGCATATAAATTACCATTACCAGCATTGAAATACATAAAAAAAATTAAGTACTATCGCGATAAGCTTTTAAACCCCAGTACAGAACCGTTGCTAAACTCGTTGCCGACTACGTCGTATGTTAATTTATGACGACAGCATTTTATTTGAGCCGCCATTCACTGCCAATATTCTTATGGTATTTGTCGATCCACCACCATTCACTGCCAATATTTTTTATGAGCATCTTTTAAAATATTTAGAATTTGACGATCCACCAAGACCTGATCCGAGGACTCCCGCCGATCGGCACTGACGATTGTCAATAGCGGGCCAATGTGTCCAGACGAGCTATTAAAGAAAATCGTGATGACATAATGACCGTAACTCTACAAAGCCGAGCCAGAATACCAAGAATGGAAAGCAAAATAGACTTGACGTATATGTTTTATATTTCGTTTCTTTTTCTGTGATGAATAGAGCATTAATAGAATAATGTTAAAAGGTACAGCAGCTATTAAACCCTTTTTTTATGGATCCTTCTGACACCTATTAAAGGTAAACCATAGACAGAGTGACCGTTCAATTATATGTTCTGGGAAAGTTTGTGCGAAAAGGGGACTAACATTTTAATAGAATTCACCAATCAGACTTGGTCACACTTAAAGTAGACGGATGGTGTGAAATGTACATAAAAGAAATAAAATTCCGAAAAAACCTTTGAATACACCCACGATTAGCACCAGCTTTTCCAATCTGATGATTTATATCTAACCAATTTAAAAATCTTTCTTTTTTCATTCAGTGGCAGCCTCTTCATGATCCTACGCAGCATTCAAAACACGTGCCCTTTCTACTCCCCAAGGGTTCTTCAGCACATGCCACACTTCATTTGACACGAAACAAAGATGCTGCCTCACTTTAGTTTTTTTTTTTTTTTTTTGCTGTCAAGATCTCTTATCGCCCCCGGGGCTATTAGAAAAAATGACCCAAAAAATTCGGTGTTGTGTGTGTTAAAAAATTATTGTATATTTCTGGAAATGAGGGGGGAAAATCAAAAAATCATAATATAAAGTACGCGCGCCACCCAACACCAACTCCAACTCGACGCGCAATTAAAACTTTTCATGCACATCAACTTTCACTCAAGCGCGGAGCCCTGGCCAAACTCCATGTAAACTGACTGACAGCGTCAGCGGCTGGCCGCCCTTTTGCTATCAGCGGAAAAATATATGAAAACATAAAGAAAATAATATTTTTCTAACAGCGACAAGCCGCGCTGTGTGTTGCGGCAAACCGATTTTCTGTGGAAAACAGAAGAAACGAGATGATCTCTTCAGGCTGCAGAACAGAAGCGGGGACCAGCAGCAGTCACATGTCAAGGCGGCGGCTCATGCCACAAGCGGCGGCAACAGCAGCAGCAGCGGCAAGTGTCAAGTGTTTTGGGTTGAGATATGTATGTATTTTCGGTTTCATGGCACTTGGCCACCAAAAATCTATGTAATGCGTTTGTGACAACACTTGAGGCGCTTGAGAAGTTGTCATACTACGGCATATTAAAAATGATCTTGAGATACGCCAGTGAAAACCAAATGGTAGGGAAAGACATTAATAGATATTTAAAATGCTGTGGCCAGGGGAATTATAATATATTTCCATTATGTTTTCATTAAGGAAAATACGGTTTGGGCATTCAATAGTCATTTCTATGATCTTCTTCTTATTAAGGAAACAGAGAGATTGTTGGGTCTGTCTAAATAATGTGGAAATGGACTTGGTAAAATTTAATTTATCTTAATAAATGGTTAAGGTAACTCTCTCAGTCCAATTTAGCATCCGCTAATGTGTTTTAATCTTATTTTACAATCACCTTCACCATTCATTCATCCTCATCTCACTCAATCTTAGTCCATATCTCCATAAAACATTACCATTGTCAGTCATTAAAGGAGACATTGCTAGACGCAATTAAAACCATTCAAAAATAAACATTTCATTGTCAACTGAATGACTTTTACCATTTCTTCCTTCATGCTTCACTTTACCCCCCAAATTGCAGTGCCGAAAAGTTTTGCATTCAAAAAAGTGCCAACTGAAACGTAAACCTGGCCGACATTAAGATAACTTTTAATCATCATAAAAAAACAAAACCAAAATTCCTGTCTCCTGCAGGGATGCAACGTAAGGTGCTTTTTGCTAGCAAATATTAAAAACAAACCAAATGCAATCAACAAAAAAAATCTTTTGCAGAGACTTACTGATTCCTGATATTAAATTGTTTCGGCTTGTTGGGGTGACTGCAACCGTTGAAACGGAAATGTAATGAAAATTCAATTAAAAAATGGCATTTGCCAGATTTTACGAGTTGCAGACGACGATGGATGGACACGACAGAGTGAAGGGACATTTGGGGGAAAAAGGTAAAAAATGGAAAAGTAAAGGATTGGAAAGAAATTTAAAGAATTAGTTAAAGGAAAATATTTTTACTATTTAAAGTTAAAATCGATCAAAGCGTATTAAAAAATATGAACAAAATTATGTCATTAGCTGCCCAAAAATGTTAGCATCTGTACTCCAAAAACGGACAAAACTGGCCTCACCTGAACTACTGATTTTAATATATGAAAGAGTCGGTGAGCCAAAGACGACCCGAGCCACTCAAGAGATGTACAAGCGTCTAAGTTATGCGCTCGGACACATTTAAAAACTTATTTTATAACAGTACTAGATGGCCGGCCAACTTTGTACCGCCTTACCGTCAATTAATGTAGTGATACTTTTAATTAACGTAATACAATGAATGCTCAAAACTTATTATGTTTAATAGTTCAAAAATGACATTTACTTTGATGACGCTATGTATTTTGCTGCTTCGGTTATACTTGGGATGATTCTCTTCCGTGAAGCACTTTTTAATAAACGACATTTTTCGTTCGAAGAATGAGAGGCATTAGTAGTGAATAGTGTGATGGTTCGATAGCTGGTGGTCTCGTCTTCGTTGGTTACACAATCAATAGATTTTAATAAATGCAGAGTACCAACGATTTGGTTCTGAATTACAAAGTGTAAGTCCACAAGTCAACCATTCTTTATTTTTGTGGTTATACGTAAATTATGTTCGGAAATATTTTGTTGAGTCGATGAGAAAAAATCGCAAAACTTCGGAGGAAATAAAATAAATTTGCTGGATTCGTCGACAAGAACACGGCCGATAGACATCAAATGCTTGGAGAAATCTTGAGCAGATGTATCGCTCAACAATGCAACACTCATGTTTGCTGACAGCTGAAGTTTCTTTACATAGAGCCACAGATTCGAATCTTGGATCTTGGGTGTGACTGGCAATGTTTGACAGAAGTCGCCATACAGTAACTTCATGGCGCCTCCAAAACTTCTCGAGTCATTGCGCAGATCATTTAATGTTCGGTCAAATGGTTCCAATACGCGTTTGTTCGCCATTGGGCATTCGTACCTTAAGATGGTTTTAGACATTGTTAAAACGTTGGCCATTGCGGAGTGTTTCGCAGTGTAACATGTCAGTTATTCAATAGTTTGAAGGTTGAATGAATCCAATTCTCAGTTCATGAAGGAATCCAATTCTCAATAAAATGCGTCATTTATTTCACGATCCAGCGCTGGCATTCCTAACCTGACTAACAAACTGACGCCCAAAACGTGATTCATGACGTCGATAAAGAAGAAAGCCTAGTTATGCATCTCCTCATACGCCTTGAAGTTGCGATTTCTTGCATTGACACAAATCGATGGAAAATGTCTTACACAAGGGCTAAAAGAGGTATATCTCTATTGAATAAAATCGCATAATTGTTTGGGATAGTTCATTTCAAAGCTAAGGAGTGGTACTTTCCGATGGTATCAAAGAGAGTCCAATCAGTCCCCTAAATAGGGTCAAAATAGGCACTTTAAGCAACTTTTAGCTTAAATTACTAAAAATCTCGACGTGATGAACAATTTCTAAAAACGCAGTCTTGCTTAGCAAACGATATTCAACTAGAATCACTCCAATATACTGGAACTTGTTGCCTAGTGCTATTTTACAGACCTATCTTTTGTATGGGAGATATACCATATAGTTGTCCAATTTTCACCAAACTTGGTAAAATTATGAAGCTTAGAAAACCAAAAAATACAAAGTTTTGAGACGTTTACATTAAAAGACAAAAGTTTTGTTGCTTAAGCTAGTTTTTCGACCGATCGTTCCTATGGGAGCTATAAGATAAAGACATCCGATTTTGATGAAACTTTGTAGAATTGTATTAAAACAGAAAATATTAATTCATGCTAAATTTAAGGACGATTCCATTGAAAACAAAAACTGTTTTCTTGCTATGGCAGCTACACTAGGTAGTTGTCCGATTTTTACCAAATTTCGAGAAATAAAAAAAACAGAAAACTGATAAATACAAAGGTTGTGGACGTTTCTATCGAAGACAATAAAGTTTTTCTCACTAAAATAAGTTTTTCGACCGATCGATCCTATGGGAGCTATATGATATAGTCATCCGATTTTGATCCAGATTATACAAGTTGCTTAGATGTGTACTAAAAACTATTCTTGTCAAAATTTCATTAAAATAGCTTCAATGTTATGAATTAATTACCGTTAGCCTGTCCATTTCGTAGTACGCTCTACACTGAGAAAACAGTGCACTAAAAACGAAAAATTTTTAAAAGAAACATTCTTAAATGCATTTTTAGCTATATATAAAATTAAAAACGCAGCATTTGTAAATGGCAAATATTCGTTTTTAAAAGAAAAACAAAATACTTTAGGTGCAAAATCTGGGTCGAAACGTTTTCAAATGAAAAAGTCTCCATATAAATATAAAAATTTTCGTTTATGTTGTTTTCTCAGTGTAGTATCAATTTCTTTAACGCACCGCACCAAGTGCTATGTAATGAAGCAATGCTCTCGAAAGTGAAAGCATTCAGTTTAAGGGATTCTATAACTCATAGCTCGCAAAGGACTGTTAACAATTTTTTCAATGCTACCATACTCAGTGAAAAATAGAAACAAACGCTGCACAAGCGGTCTCTCACTGAGCGGAACACTTATTCTCGCACCTCATGTGTTTTTTGTTACGTGTTTTCGGTTGAGCAAAACAAACGATTCGGTCATCCGACAACCCCGACAGCAACTGTTTTGAGCGAGCGCTCACTAAACAACTGTCTGCAAATGAGCATAACACAATAAGTGTCTGCCAAAAGTGTTTTTGGTTTTGTTTTGTGCGTTTGGAAGGCGGTTTGTATGTGTGACGCTTAGGACAGTTTGGAAGTTTGCTCTCGGCAAAAGTGTCAGTGAAAGACAGGAGAGAAACAGGAACTAAAAGAAGGTCTTTGCTCTGAGCGCAACAGAATTGAGCAAAAACAGAACTGAAAATGTCTTTCGCTCCCTGTTTTTGTTGTGTTTTTTTGCCGACACGTTAAAAGTGTTGAGTTTTTTGCTATAGCGCAGTGTCCACTCGGCGCGAAATGGACTCGAAATGAAAAACTGCATATAAAACCATCTGCTGCGTAAATTTTTTCGTGTCGCGATTCCGTAAACAGATTCCACTCGACACGAAAAAGATTACGTATTGCCACTACGTTCTGTTACCAATTACGTAGCGAGTAAAGTGCTGTTAACGCCTCATTTCGCGCGAAATTTTGAGAGAACGAATCGAATCGATATTTCGCACGGAATTGTAAGTAAGAAGCACAAACATTGTCAAAATTAGCGCACCAAAAAAAGAATCTGCCAGAAAGCGACGATCACAGGCATTTTCTAATGTTGATAAACTTAATTTAATAAACGCAGTGAAAGATAAGAGCGAGTGGGAAGCTTGACAAAAGTGGTAAGTCATGCTGCTACATGTTAAAACATTATTTATTATTAAATTGATGGAATGCAAGGCTGCCTGATAGCGCTGAAGGACAGCAACCGGTATTTTAACATTGAGTTAGCAGACAGTGCATGTTTTTCATATACATATATGACAAAAGTTAAATTTTTTATTATATCTTCGCTTCCGATCTTTCTGAAAGTTTCACAGATTACAAATATGGGACATACACAAGTTAATCTAGTGGCAAAAAGTGGGATCGAATTGCTGAAAAGTAGTGTTTGCAGTGCAACACAAATCATTATTGACGTACCTTAATACTTTTGCAAGTTCTGATTTGAATGCGATATTAACACTGAATTAAAAATTTGAATTTTGTTCAATTCGAGTAGTTCATTTAGTGTTCGATATTATCCTTAGTTTTTTTTTTTTTGTGAGACTTTGAGTACTTATCTTGGACTTGCTGACCACTTTTTAAAATTATTCTACTCCCTGGTAAAATTTGTTTAAAAAATGATGGTTAAAACATTCAACGTTCTCTTGGTTAACCTCGGCATTAAACTATTATATTTAACACAGTCAGTCATTCAGTTAAGTACCATTTGGCGGATCTTAAGTCTCAGCTACTTATAAAAATGATCATAATAAGAGATGTTACATTAAAAATTTTTCAAATATAAAAACAACCCCGCTGGGTACAAGAAAATAAGTTGTTAAGGCAAACTTAAGCCAATGCTTGGATAATGGTTCTTTTAACAAATGAAAATATTTATGCTCCAAATTATTCTTCCTCATCTAACTGTTCTGCTACCTCATTTATGCCTTCATTTGGTCACTAAATCTATATTTATTTACCCATAACAAACTCAATGTTTACCATATGCATTCAAATTTATGCCATTTATATTGTATCTATAGACAGCGGCGACCCCATGCGGTCTATTAGGCCAGTGCTTATGTTGCTGCCAACACCATTTAGCCGCAAGGCAGGCGAGGCACATAATTTCTATGATTATGCCGAGGCAGAGAGTGGGGAGTGGGGCGTGTCTGTTCTCGCCTAATACAACAGACCCGCTAATGCTGATGACGATGAACACGTGCACGATCGTTTCGCATAAAGTGCAACTTTGATGACTCTGAACGTTTTATGACAAGATCATTGTAAGTGGTGGGGAGTAGCCCCAGCTCTGACCGCTGACTTCTGACATTTGTGTGATGTGGCGTGCGCTGGGCCCATAACCATTTCTTTAAGCTAATCATAATAAACTTTTCATCTTTTTATGTTAAATATGAGATGCTCACATCTGGAGACACTTTGTTAATGGAGGAGAGGGCTGGGATAGTCGTTCGCCTGATGTTTGTTTTTAATGCTACTAAAAACAGTTTTTAAATGCAAATTAATGTAGGCTGGCTGCTCCTCTCCTGGGTGCGACGTTTTTATTTGAAGTGTTGAGTGACGGGCAACTGCAGGTTTTTTCTTCCTCCTCTGCGTCTACTATTTCATCTGGTGCTCTCTGGCATGTTTATTTCTTGTTCTTGTCGATTGTTATCTTTATGAAATTTTCACTCGACTTAATTGCATGCATAGGTTTTAATGGCTCTTGAAATTGAAATTGAAATGCACATGTACTCGGAAGGGGAAGTCTCTAATCTTAAAATAGAATTGCGTTTTACTGCTTATTAAATGTTTGCTTCAACTATCTGCTTTGATTGCTATTACAGTTGCCCATTCATTGCAGTTGTAACTTGCAACGCACACAAATATTTATGGGCCCCGCTCAGTTAAACATTCGAAAAGTTCTTTTGGGTGCTTTTGCCAGATCTGTAAATTATTGCATATGCAAATAAAAATACCAAAAATAAATTGGAAAATGAAACCCGAAAGTAGAGAAAAGAATTGTGTAAAGAAATACAAGTAACGTAATAAATACCAAATTTTATTAAGCCGAAGTATGTTTGCTCTTCGGCAGAAGTAAGAAAGACGGCTGTTATGTACTCAGCAGAAAATGAGCATACAGCTTTCAGAAAAGCTTCTCTTTAAGCTCTGATTGCTATACTCGGACGCTGCCGACACAAAAAGCAGAGAGAGACTGTGAAGAGCACAAATAATATTTCAGCTTGCGTGTTATACTAAGTGTTTCAAAACTGTGAACGAAAAACAGGAGTTCTGTTCCTTGAACCAAAAGCCAGGCTTTAAAAAAGTATCAAGTCTCCGAGCCAATTCTTCTTAGGTTCTAGCTTTGCATTTCTCCTCATCAAAAATTACCTTCCTGATTTTCCTAGCAAACAAAATGAGAAATCAATAGCACCAACCTTATTCAAAGGGCATCAAAAATAACAAAATTCTATTGCCACAACAGAGACATGCAAATCAGTTTCTTTCTTTATATTTCGTACTTTTTTTTTGCTCGGCCCATAAAACTCATTCAAGCGGCGCCAGGCTATAAAAAATCACAATTTCCACCAGGAAAAGGCAGCCAAAAAAAAAAGAAGCGAAACGGAGATCTTTGGCTCGTTGGTTTGTGCTTAAGCGTATTTAAGGCGTCTCTCATGGTTATTGGGTGTCTTGGTGTGTGATTAGCATACGCAGTTTGGCATGACACCCTTTTATTTCTTCCTTGGTGCTTGCCACTAAAAGGGGTTGTATAACGAGTATATATACTTATGTGTATAGGGCTTATCAAGTGACTTTTATTTGTTACACAAGTCAACTCCTTGTTACCAGATAAAGGGTAATTTTTTGCATTTTGCGTAATTTATATGTGAATTTTCTCTGGCTCTGCTGGTTTGGGCATAATGTGTAACGGGTAGACGATTTCAGAATTGTTGACATTATGTCAGATAAGTGAAATTACATGTTTTGCCGATTTGTTTACAAGCGAGAGTTGGTTTTTTGTTATTTCTTTTTTTTTATTTGCTTGTGAGGGGAGAGAGTTTGATTGAGAGAAGTGGGGATGCTGGTGAAATGTCATTATTTATTTTTAAATGGGAAAAAATTGCATAATGTACCAAGTTTGTAAAGGGCTTAGGCCAAAACTATAAATAGAATAGAGGGAATTAAACAAAAAACAGAACCCGAACCGTATACCGAAAAGATTTGAATTTAACTCTGAACCCGAATTGAGACCCAAACCGATATTTTTAATTTCTTGTGAAACGATATTATTTGAACCGAAAAGACCTTAAATAACATAAATACTGTAACGGTACAGTTTCGGTACTGAGCAAATCGGAAATTTTTTAAGCTTTGTGAACAGTAAACTGAAGTGTAACCGCCACAACCAGTTTTTTAATGTCAGATATTAGATTTATTCATCCGATTTTCATCAAAGGCGGCAAGAAGTTCTTTTTCGACCGATCTTTCGCACTGCAGCTATATGCTACAGTCATCCGATTTTGACAAAACTTTGTAGAATTGTGTAAAAGCACACCAAATATATAAATGGCTATTTAAAGGACATTGCCATTGAAAACAAAAAAGTTTTTCTAACTAGACTACTTTTCAGACTCTTTTTTTTCTATGACAGCTGTATTATACAGATGTCCGATTTCGACCAAACTTAGTGGAACTTTGGAGACGTTTCCATTGAAATCCAAAAAGTTTTTCTCACTAAAACTAGTTTTTTGACCGATCGTTCCTATGACAGCTATATGCTATAGTCATCCGATCCCGCCGGTCCCGACAAATGTGCAGCGATTATGTACTAAAAGACTACGTGCGAAGTTTGGTAAAGATAGCTTTCAAACTGACGTAGCAGATAAGGTTTGCGCAATGAAATACAAACAAATTTCCAAAGGCACTCACAAAGTTTCAAGAAGACAAGCATAAATCAAATTATTTAACAAGATACGGTACTATTCCAGCGTTCATTACACCAAAGATGAGTCTTTTTGAGCAACATATACCGTTGAATGACGGGACATCCAAGCGAGATCTGGAAAAAATATTATAATCAATGATTTGATAGATTTAACTCTGGCAATAAGAAAATCGGTTTACAGATCTGGCATTTTCAACATTTCATTTTTTTAACTTATATTTTGGACACCACTGGTTTAACTAATTTATTCAATGCAATTTTTTCTTAACTTTTATTGTAAAAACCCCTTCCATTCTCAGTTGTTCAAATATTGTCCCAAAGAATTTGGTTACCGTTTGACAAAGCAAGTCGCAAATTTCTGAGGTCACATGGACAATCTAGTAGTTTGTTTTGAGTGTGTTTACATACAGGGTGGCTGATGAATATTGCTACATTAAGAAAGTCAAATACCTTTTTTTTCAGTTTATGGAATTAATTTTTTTTTTATTCACGTTAAAGCTCATTCAATTAACTTAATTAGATCTAAATATAATTGAATTTAAATGCCCCCCTGCTCGTTGATGCATTTGCGGCATCTTATTAAAAAGTTGTTCATTACTGCTTAGAGAGTTGACACAGGAATAGCCGCAATTGTTGCTCGAATGGATTGCTTTAGTTCATTCAAATTTGTCGGTTTTGTTTTATAGACTTCCTGTTTGCAATAGCCCCACAAGAAAAAGTCAAATGCAGTAAGGTCGGGCGACCTGGGGGTCCAACGGAATGTGGAGTTTCTGGATATCAGCTTATTGGGAAATTTTCGTCGCAATTCTGTCATAACAGGCTGGGCTATATGAGGAGTTGCACCAGCTTGCTGAAACCACACAGACCTGAAAGAAATTCTCTTTCGGCGTAATTCTGGATAGAAAACCTTCTCAACATGCTCAAGTAACGATCTCCAGTGACAGTAACGGTGAGGCCGTTTTCTTTGCAGAAGAAGGGCCCGATAATGCAGCGTGATGAAAGTGCACAGCACACTGTGACACGAAGGGATGCACCGCGGGGGTGGAAGCACTCCTATTCGCATTTTGGGCCCGATAATACAACATGTTTTCGTCCTCTTTCACCATTTGAAGCATCTTCTGGCAAAATTCCAAGCGAATCGGCAAGTCTGCTGCATTCAGTTTGTTGGCCATTTGAATTTTATATGGGAATAAGTGCATAATTGAATGCAATGGCTGTCTACTTCTACCCTATTTGGGGTTTTTATTTTATTGTTTCCTCCATTCGAACTGTAGGGTTTCGATGGTAAGGTCTTCTTTCGACTGTCCCACGCTCGGAGAAATTGTTAACAAGTCTCGTTATGGTCCATCTGGTCGGAGGATCGCCGCCAAACGGCGCCTACTCTCTTTGAACCGAAACTACGGACTCCAGGGCGTGATAGCGGCGGACAATCCAAATTCTTGTTCCAGTGTCCCAATTTTCCATAAATTTAAAGATCCATCTACAAAAAAAAAACAAAAATTAAGTCTATTAATCAAATAGAAAAAAATTTATCCTTTTTTTTGTTGGTAGCAGCTTCCATCAGGGTAAAGGGTGTATTAGTGTGTACCTTAACATATTTTAAAAAGTGTGCATTGTTTTTATTGGCGGCACCTCTAAATAATGCTTATCAAATTCTTTTATGATTTCTGGACCAAATACCCAACCTGCCCAACAATATGCACTGGGTCCCGTGAAAAGTATGTGCAGGGTTTTTTTCTGTAACACTTTGTAATATGGAAGAAAGGTACAAAAAAATTCTGGTGCTCTCAAAACTGTATTTGATTTCATAGAATATTATCCAATATTAAATCCTGGATCCGTGGAGAGAAAAAATTCGATAACTGCGGGACTAATTTACAAATTTCAACGAATATTAAGTCCAGCGCTCTCTATTTACCCCAAAGCCGAATCAAGTCTTACCATCTAAGCTTAATTATGGAATGGTTTTCCGCCGCATAGGTGCACTGTTGTTTCTATATAACTAGTAATTCTGAAATATCAGTAGGCGCCCCCAACTCTATGCTAGGATCTATCAACCAAAGAATTTACATTTATTGAAATATACACACATCACTTTCAAATATAACTTTAAGAAGCTGAAAGCCCTTCACTTCATCGCATTGCACCAGCAACTCTCCAAATGAAGCAATTAAACTCGTGTATCGCATACCCAAACCCAACAACACACTGAAACTGGAAATCTAACCGAGCTCATTGCTCATATAGAGGACACCGACGGCAATCAAATCAGCCAAAACTTGTTATCGCCTCCTTTGAGCGACACCAAGAAAATTAATGACCACCCAGACCCATTACCAACGAACACTCCGATTGAGTGCAGCCACACATCCAGCTTGGCCATTTGAAATATGTAAAGCATATAAATTATGTTCCAGCCAAGTTCGGGCGACAAACTGTGAATGAATCAAAGGATAATCCAATTTATTTTGCATTATGTGTGTGTGCAGAGCTTGGCTCATTGTGCCAAGACTGAGATACAAAGTGTTGCAACTTCAAAGGTGTCAAATGAATGCATTTAGAAGAGGATTGGGGAAAAAGGTAGAGAATGGGCAATCAATACGTTTTTGACTTTAATATAATTTACTGCTGATAATGTGCTGTGACATATGGGTGTAAGCGACGAGGGGAGCTAAACAAGTTGTTTATATCTTTTCTATTTAATCTCCCTAAATATATAGCTAAACATTTCTTCAGTCTAAAAATCTTAAAGTCAAAACACTTTGAAAGTTCTGATTTCTTAGGTTCGGAACAGTAAAGTTCAAATCAAACTTAAGATTGAGGAAGTTCCTAAAGCTCGGCTTTGGATCTAATGGGCGCTTCAAACCAAATATTTAGAGTGAATCAAATATCCACTCTCATTGAAAAGTTTGACATATTTTTACACAGAACCATTTGTCTTATAAAAAACATTTTAGAAAATTTCTACTCGTCCCTATCCCTGGTACTTCTACATTTGCTCAGCATCATTTCGATCAATCATTCATTCTTAAATCTAACAAATAATGTCATAAGATATATACAAGGACTCTGCTATATAACGATTTTTTACAATAAAGGAAAGAAAGAACTGTCAGGTATCAACTAATCAAACTCTGGTAGTGCACCTCGTATTTAATTTTGATTGAAGATTTGGGAAAACAAACTAATCAACTATTTATGATTTAAGTCTAGAAACATGTTGGAATTTCAACTGTTAAAGTAAAGAATTTCCCCCCCATCATCTCCGAAATCTTGATTAATGCAGAGACACACATGTCTCTTTTGGGCAAAATTTTACATTTGCCAAAGTAAATGTTTCCCATTTACAAGTTGAATTTGAAAATGCACTCAAAGGGTTGCACCCACTTGGACTGCCCTTGCCATCGCCTGCTTCCCTGTGTAATCTGTCATACATGTTTCCACAGCACTCTCAGGAAGTGCAGAGAAGAGCAATGCAAAGCCAATGAACGATAAACTTAATTATCCTGCTTAATTGTTGTTTGGAGTTGGATAACCCTAATGCAGCATTATTAATTGCCTGCAAGTGTAAATTCAAAACCCTGCAATGTAAATTGCAATATTACAAGAAGGAAGCTACTTACTCCTCCCCCTTTGGGTAAGCCGAAACATTTCCGCCTTAAGTCCATCAAGGATTTTGTGTCATTCATGCATTATTTTTAAAACCAAATATGTTTTCCCAGGCACAGTTTCAATTTTGTTTGCCCAACAAATTTTCCGCACGGTAAATTTTTATTGACAATTAAATCTTTTTGCCAAAAGAGAAAAAATAAAGCAAATTGAAATGCAAATATGCAAATTTCAACCAAAGCCAAACAAGGATACAGATGGATATCCTTTTTATCAAACAAAAAGAAAACGATGGAAGCAACGAGCTGTTGACATATGCGATGTGCATAAATTTCAGTTTGCCTCGAAAACATTTCCGGAAATCATAATAAACGTTGAAATTATGAAAGAAACAAGTAACATTTCGCTGACTTAATAGAAATAATTTTGCCGCAAGGCAATAAAAGCAAAATCGGGATTTTGCGAAATTCTTGTGGTCTCCTGCTGCTCCTGCTGCTTCTGCTGATGCCTTGTTCTTGTCATAACCCATGGCCTGGGGTTAAGTGTGACTGACATGTGTATGGTTTTCGCAGATTCGTCTTCTGACCTGCGAAAATCCTTTTGAGCAAAAGTTAGTTGAGCGTAAAATATTAATAAAACAAAAAAATTGGTGGCTTGGAATATGAAATAAGGGTAAACCAAGATGTCTGAGAAATTGCCAGTTTATTGAAAACCAGACACGCAAATCATTTCAAAGTAGGAGTGCTACTACCTAGTTGCATATGACATTCTAGAAAAGCTTTAAAATACAGTTCAGCGGATAAAACTATGTTTGAGTGAATGTGATGATTTTGGTCTATGAATGATTTAATTTTTGGAAGCGAAACTGAAATATAAATTTTTCACAATTAAAACCAAAACTTTTAAAGGGTCGTTTCTACCTAGTAGTCGCAATTGCTTAGGTAAATGTATGGGACACACTCTTTCACGAGAACCATTGAACGCATCCACTACAACTTGACGGCTATATGACAAGTGAAATTTATGCTATATCAAAAGCTGTTGGCGTCAGTTGTTTGCAATCATGGAATGGGACTCGCGCGAAAATCGTGTTTTAATTGGCCTGCATAAATGCGGTGAAATCTTTCGGATTTTGAGTCCACTGCAAATTACCTGAGACTTTGTGCATTGTGCTGTGAAGTTATTTGAGGCAACTGATGGAATAAAACATCCGTGCAATGTGCGAACGCAACAAGCCATCAAAGCCGTGCAAGATTGAATTCGTCGAAGTCCACTCCGTAAGCAGAATATAATGTCTCGTGAGATGAATATCAGAAAGGACAGCATGTCGCGCAACATAAAAAGTGACTTGGAACTCAGTGCATACAAGAGACACACCGGCCACTTGCTTACAATAGCATTCAAACAAATACGCAAGACAAGATCAAAAGCATTACGTCGCCAGTGCGCAAACAATGCCTACAGACGAATTCTGTTTACTGACGCTAAAATTTTCTCAATACAGGAATAGTTCAACAAACAGAATGATAGATTGTATGCTGTGTCATCAAAACAAGCGTCCGAACTCATTCTGAGAGTTCAAAGAGGTCACCATCCGGCTTTTGTGATGGTTTGGTAGGCTTCAAGTTCCATTTTTGTGAAAAAGGAGACAAAACTTCAGCGAAAGTGTATCAATCCGACGTTTTGGAAAAGGTTGTGAAGCTTCTCAACACGAAATTATTTGCAAACAAGCAGTGGACCTTTCAGCAAGAGTCCGCTCCAGCTGAAAAGGCAAAATCGACTCAAACTTGGCTAGAAAACCATGTACCGAACTTCATTTCTTAGGATGATTGGACTGCTGGTAGCTCAGACCTGAATCCATTGGACTTCAAGCTGTGGTCCGTTCTCGGTAAATTACCTAATTTCAAATACTTACAAATGTTCTTTTCGTTTTCAGTTGAGAAACTTAAAGATCGGTTCGGTTAAAAGCATTGAACTAAAGGTTTTTGGTTCGAACCTTCATAGTTCGTCACTCAACATGCAGGCTTAACTCTACACAGAAAAAAAAAGATCCATTTGAAATTGATATGTCTTAAATATAATTTCGATCATCCAACGGAGCTGAAAATCATCCAAAGGATAAAAAATGGCCATCCTTTGGACGATTTTCAGCTCCGTTGGATGATTAAAAGGATATTAAGGACATATCCATTCCATACGGATACGAAAATCATCAAATAGAAATCTTTTTAATATCCATTTTTTTCTCTGTGTAGAAACTAAAGAGGTAACTATTACTTCGTTAATGCTTGCAAAAAGCCATGATTTTTCGTGCTTAAAAGTATGCCAACATTATTTTAGGGATGTCGGATATTTCAAAAATAAAATCGATAATATCGATATTTTCGATATTTTCACAAAATGTGACTATTTGACTATGTGTCTTTACAATAAGCAGGTCTATTGAGGTAATAAGGGTGTCTTTTGACGCATGAAAAAAACTACATTCTGATAAAATGGATTCAATGTATTTTAAAAATTAAACAAGCGTTTATACGAAAATCACTAGAGATTTCCGTGTCACCCCCGTATGTTTGAGAAGTATATCGGATAACCAATGAATACAAATTTACTTTCTCAAAGAAATTTTGTGTATCTGAATCTAGTCACTAAACGATGCACCGACTTAATACATTGGAATTCGTTTCTTTGCCGGTGAAAGTACAAAAAGAGTTTGCTTATAAATTTATAGAGAGAGAAATTTGTTGAACCGAAACTTTTATCCAAAAATATGCAGTCCGGTTCGGATCCAGTCTCGGGAGGTCAGTAATTTAATGGTACGGTTCAAGCGACTCCAAAAACCAAAATCGAATTGGTTCTTTAAGGTTCAATTCCAGACCGAAGCATTGATTCAAAATAGTCTTCAAGAACGAATTTTTATACCCTTGCAGAGGTTATTATAAAATGGTACGGATGTTTGTACCGCACATAAGGAAGCACCTCCGACCACATTTAGTATATATATTCTTGATCAGCATGACGAGCTGAGTTGATTTAGTCTTGTCCGTCTGTTTCTATGCTATCTCCTCCGTCAGTTTTAAAGCTATCCGGTCCGTCTGTCCGTATGTCTTTCCGTCTGTTTCTATGCTACCTTCTCCGTCAGATTGTAAGCAATCTTCACCAAACTTTGCACGAAGTATTTTCATTCGAACGGTCGAAAAATATTTTAGTGAGAAAACTTCTTCGTTTTCAATGGAAACGTCTCCAAATTTTGTATTTCTTAGTTTGCTATGCTTTCCATTGATTCCACTAAATTTGGGCGAAATCGGACTTCTATATTGTATAGCTGTCATAGAAAAGTGGAGTCTGAAAAGTAGTCTTACAAAAACTTTTTTGTTTTCAATGGAAATGTCCTTAAAATGGGCAATTAATTATGCTTTTACATTTTTCTTTAAAGTTTTGTCAAAATCGGATGACTATAGCATATACTTGCCATATTAACGATCGGTCGAAAAACTAGTTCTAGTAAGAAAAACTTTTTCTTTTCAATGGAAACGTCATTGGCACATATTTATTTTGTATACTTTTACACAATTGTACAAAGTTTTTGTCAAAATCGAATGACTATAGCATATAGCAGCAGTACGAATAATCAGTCGAAAAAGAAGTTCCAGTAAGGAAAACTTTTTTGTTTTAAATGGAATCGCCTACAAATTTCGTACTTGTTAGTTTGTTATGCTTTTTCATGATTCCACTAAGTGTGGTCGAAATCAGATATCTATATTTTAAGGCTCCCATATTATTCTTTGACAGTGGTAGTTTTAGTTAAAAAAACTTGTTTGTTTTCAATGGAAATGTCCTTAAAATTGGCATTTATTTATGTTATATGCTTTCACAATGCTGTTACAAACTTCGGTCGAGCCGAAGTTAACTTTCCTCTATTTTAAAATTTCTGTTCAGCTAATTTACATTAGTCACTACCTACCGACTCCAGTTAAAGATACTTAATAGGTTGCGTGCGAAAAGTTTCTTAAAACATACCACTGTCAAAGAATAAAAGTAGTGTAAAAGCCTCCAAAGCTTCGCGTACTGTGAGTGCCCTGGAATGGAGTGCTCCATTTCCTGGACTGGAGGGCTACGAGAAAAAGTTACAAGTTCAATATATGTATCTGTGGTGTCCTCCGTTTCAAACTGATCGAAGACACGATTGTTTTTATTGAGATTATTGTTTATTGACTTAGATTGCTTAAAACTAACAAATATTGGTTTGATTATAACTTAAACTTTGCTTATCTACTATTAATAACATCTCCTTGTTTCGCTCTTGACACTCCGGCACCGTCTGACAAGCTACGTCGTATTGCTCGCGTTGCAGCTCGACTCACACACACATATAAACGAAGAAAGAGAGAGGGCGGGTAAATCAGTGTGACCGCTTCTTGTTTCCCTTTATTAGCCTCCTGACATTCTCATATCAACGGAATTGAGAATTTGTCACACACACAAAAAAAAAAGATAAAAAAATATCCATTTGGACTGGATATTTCTTTAATATACTTTTATCATCCAACTGAGCTGAAAAACCATCCAAGGGATGATAATTTTTCAAATCCTTTGGATGATATTTCAGTTCCATTGGATGATAAAAGGATATTAAAGACATATCCAGTTCAAATGGATACGTGAAATCATTCAATGGATATTTTTGCATATCCTTTTTTTTCTCTGTGTAAGCAGAAGCGATGTTGGGGCAACCCTGCTTTAAGTCTAAAGTTTAAACCGAACTATTAAAGATGCTGACGCTTGCATTCAAATTACTGAACCTCCACACCTCCATACGAGCTACTTCATGTTCCATTCCCGTTAATAGAGCTTAAAGCGCTTATCTCACTTTACTTTTATTTTTTGTACCAGAGTTTCACGTCGGTCAAAGCAGAGCATACAAATGACGGTTGCTTTTTGGCCATGTTTGTACTTGTTGTTTCTGTTGTAGTTTTTATATTAAAATCGCCCCAGACTGAACTGGACGAAGGCTATTAAATGCGATGCTGCAGACATGATGAAGACTGAAAGAAAAACAAAACAACGCACAACAAAAAAGGGATAGAGAGAGATACCTTTTACGTAAATCCCAGTAGGAAATTAAAAACCAAAATGAAGTTGAAATGAAAAAAGTAAAGTCGCGACAGTGGCCAACGAAATTTATCGTCATATTTATAAAAGCGCAATGCAATGCAATGCGGCCCCACAGCTCGTCAAAAACACCTTATTACCGATAAAAACGGTCGGTACACGGATGACGCGGGAGCAGGACAGGACTGACAGGACTCGCAGTGACGCAGCCGCGGGTGTCGTGTCCGGGACTTGAAGTTTTTGTTCTGTTTTGTCCCTTCCCAGCACACAATTAAAACGGCTCTGCCGGCAAAAGTCGCGACTTTCGCTCGCAGGACATGCTACAAATGTCCTGTCGCCTGGCTTTTGTGTGTTCGGCTTACGATTAATGAGTCTTTAGCGTTTTTAGTCGCACAGAATTATGATGATTACTTTGGATGGCGCGCCCGCAAAGCTTGATTTTTTTTTTTTTTTGTATATTTTATTTTGGAAGCCGCACACCAATGTC
Source organism: Lordiphosa collinella (assembly GCA_018904265.1). Taxonomy (NCBI): domain Eukaryota; kingdom Metazoa; phylum Arthropoda; class Insecta; order Diptera; family Drosophilidae; genus Lordiphosa; species Lordiphosa collinella. The sequence goes on from JAEIFV010000067.1 coordinate 78,633, forward strand.
AAACACCTGTCTATATTTGCAGTACCCATTCATATACTATTTGCCCAGACCATGTCTAAGCAAATAATAAATAATTCGTTTGTACATTTTTACCAATTTATTTTGTTTTTTTTTTTTACTTAATAACGTAGTACTGCATTATGTTTGACCAGTGCATTGGGAGCTATCCCTACAGTTGCACTTAACATAATGTTACATTTTATGCCTCTGGATCTTTTGAGAAATCGCCAGTAATACAGTTCTCCGGCTGAGAGAAAGCGGTAACTGGAAAGATAGTAACTCTGTCCACTCCACTATACTTCTGCAGCAAAAGGCGGTAGCGCCACTACTTGACTGTTGCCTACACACAATAACGTCTACCACCAAGTATAAAGTCACCATACCAAATTGTCTGGACTTTAACTCAATGTCCCACTACCGGTTGACAGTTAAAAATCTGCACAAACTTAAAAATGCCGCCATAACCACAATTCTCAACGGATCTTTATGAAAATTTTACAGTTTATTTATGACGACATATACAAAAGAATTGCATCAATGAATTTAGTCGAAAGGACCATTATCAGCCACTCGACGTAGCTTCCGGAAAATGTCTCCACAGGCGACCTTGGCGTCGTATTTTCGGATACATAAGCGAACCCTTTTGGTCAGATCTTTGTAATTTTTGGCCTTCCAGTTGGTTTTGTAAACTGCAGCACTCAGACTTCCAAAAAAATCTTAAATTGGCCAACACTGCGGCAAGTTTGTTGGTTTCCGCTTCTTTGGTACAAAAGGGATATTGGCAAAAAGGCGATATTATTTGCACATCCACCGACATTCAGATTTGACAGTTTGTATTTGGTCAGGTGTGTAACTTGGTGCTCTTTGCTTACGTCTGGCAACAATATTATTCTTGGTTAAGTTGGGTTAGCTTTCTGACAGCTTGGCCGGCAATAATGTTTGCTTTCCGACCACCTCCAACTTCTCTTTTTATTATTTTTTGTTGCAAAATACTATAAATAGTGCGTTTGGACTTGCCCTCTTGGGTAAAATGGTTTACTGTAAACACTTTACCTTTGTCAGCGTGCATTTCGTAGAATTTTACAACGCGATTACGAAAAATGTCATCCCGAAAGCTTTTATGTAAAGCTCAGCTAAGGGTGTGCTCTCTCAAAGTTTGTGCAGTTTTTTATTTGTCACCGGTTACAAACTGAATGCCATTTATTTCTATACTGATGGCTCTAAACTCGATGGACGGGTGGGAGAAGGAGTACAGAGCTCGGGATCAAAATATTATTCCGACTTCCTGATCATTACATAGGTAGTGTTTACGAAGAAGAGGTTGTAACCGTCTAGGAGGCTAGCAACCTTGTGGAAAACCTAGTAATCAGGGAAAGTAACGTATTTATTTTCTTAGAGAAGTCAAGCTGCCTTAAAAGCCCTTGATGGTAATATTAATAAGTCCAAAACTCTTTCTAAGATCTCTTGATGAGATGGCTCATCACTTTAACAGCACTGCAACATTGAAAGCAACGAGATGGCCGACCACTTTGCTCGAGCTGGCACCACCACTCAGCTTCTACCAGATAAGAGCAAGAGAGTGGTGTCACTTACAACCTTTCAAATACATACAATCAAAAGAAATCACCTATCGAATAACCATGAATCGATGGCTTATGACCAATAGAGAACATATTTAGTAGGAGCCCTTGCCTAAAACGAAAACACGGTAGAAGCTGCACTTCAGTTGATAAAGAGGAGAGTGTATAGCACGTCTTTGTCACTATCCATCTCGCAGCAGAAGGCGGCTCGAAGTTTGGAGTCCTACTTTCCTAAACGATCTGTTAGACATCTCTAAAATAGATGCTGCGTCTTTGCTCAAAAGCCGGAATGGTGGAAATAATATCAATATATCGAAACACCGAAGCTTTTGTTCATTATCGAATATTTTTCCGAGGCGATATATCGGATATCGAATAATTTTTGTTGATATTTTTCGGCAATTTTCCTATTGTCCCGTACGCAGATCAGGTTTATTTAAAATCTTGGCCCCGCCCTCTCCCGCCCCCACAATTAAAAATGTTAAATAACTCCTACAATTTGAAGATATCAATCTCATATTTTGCTGTGTCAATATCTGAAAGTTTCATAAAGATTGGATAAAAAATGACAGAGTTATAAAAGTTATAAAAACGTTGCATACTTTTTGGCGCAGCAGGCGCTATTTTCTTATATACGGCGTTGTGCCAGAAATCTCTTCCAACCAAATTCCAACCCAAAACCAATTCCCGGTGTCCTAGAAATCTCTTTCGGTTGGTTTCAAACCTCTCGTATTTTGTTAGGAGATTTTCGCAAACCAACCAATACACAAACCAGCCAATACACTAACCAACCAATAGCGACTTCACGAACCCACGCAATATATGAGTGTTTTTGTAGTAGGACCATAATCTTATACACACACCTTTCCAACTCGACTTTCGAACTAGACTTTCGGAGAAACCGAAATCTCTCGAAGTTCTGGGGCACCGACGGGTTTCTCTAGCGATTTGCAAACCAACCGAAGCCAAAATCTCTAGAGATTTCCAGGACACCCCCGATAATGTTGAAATGTTGTCATTAATGTTAATGCTCTGTTAACAAACATAAGCTATAAAACATTAATTTCCCTGAGTAACGGGTATATCGAAGTCGGGCAGGACCGACTTTAACTTACGCTCTCGTTTATAATAATAATCTTATTATCTTCAATTTTTGTCACAGGTCGCTAAAAGCCAGCCAGGTAACGATTGTCACCTGGAGCATATTCAATTCAGGACGATAATATGCTGCTCCATTTTTTAAGATTTAAGAAACTTTCAGAATTAGCGAATCAACTAAGAATGAACAAGCAGAATCCAGAATCAAGTGGTGGACAATTTGCATGCATGGTAAAGGCTATCGATCGCCACCTTTAAGGGACTTTTAAATTCCACCAACCAAATGATACTCGTCCATTCGCTACTTGCCCTTCATAAATGTCACGAAAATGTCAAAAATCCTTCCCCTCGTCTCACAGTCCTTGTGTTGCTTTGTGGCGGCGGCTAATCATAAAAAAAATATTAAGCGCTGATTTTGACGCGACATTTTTAACGTTCGAGCGTGCTAATGAGTTTTTGCCAAGTTCCGTCTCTGTCTGGGTTTTTGCTGGACTCCGTCCCCTGCCCTTGGTTAATTAGTTCTTCCGCTTAAAAAGTATTTAATGCTTACGTGCTAATATTTTATTTTTTTGTCCGCCCCTTGACATGCGATTAATAAATAAATGCGAAGGTCCTTGCGTGTCCGGGGTCCTTAAATGCCTTTTGTTTGTAATTTGTTTATGGGTTCATTTCCCAACGGTCAATTGTCGGGTACGTCTGTGATTTTTTTAACCATATGGCTGGCTCTTCCTGCAAACACCTTTTCAATTAGCTGGCCGCACTTGAAATCCATTTCAGGCGTTAACTTCGGTCGGGCTGGTTAGAACAATACAAAAATCGTTAACGCTTCGCTCGCCTGGCAAGTGACACTTGGTTAGCCAACACCTTCGGGTTCCCCGGTTTTAATTGAGCGCGCAGACGTGCGACCTTAAAAAAGCAAGTTAAACTTTTGAATAGAAAAAATTCGAAAATAAAAATAAAAACCCAATAATGTTAATTTCCAGTAAAGTGCTACAAATTGATTTTAAGCATAAAAAGCAACAACAAAAGAGAGGCAAAGAATTGAGTTATAAAAAAGCGAGAGAAATGCCACCAAAGTAGTCTGATATGGAAGTTTTATGCGACACTTTTCACACGCCTCTGACTCATCCACAGCCATGGCTTTCCACCTCGGCATTAACAATGCAAACAAATCGGTTGACCCAACAACAAGTTCCCCAAAAATGTAACACTGCCACGAAATTGGGCAACAAAAAAATGACAAACATATCTTTGGGATGTATCTTTTTATTTGTATCTTGTATCTGTTGGCTGCATCTGTTGCATGTCGCATTGTCATCTAATTGACATTTGTTAATCGTTTTTTTTTCTTTTCGTTTCCTCATCTTGCTTGATCATAAAAGGCGTTTGTTCATGAAATCTGTCTGTAATTTTTATTGCTCAGTTCATCGTTTTGTTATTGTTCTGATTCTTATCTTTCTATTTGGAAAAGAACTGCTACAATCGATCAGTGGCAAGACGACGAAGATGTAGAAGAAATGTCCAATAATTACTACGCATTCTGAAAATGTTTAATGCAAATGGCATAATTGGTATGGGTTGATCGGTCCAGGTCATTAATCAATTGTGACGAACGGTCATTGAATTATTCGTTTTTGGGCTAAGACAGGCCTAGGAGCTGATAATCAACAGTAGCAGAAATGTCAAAGATTCTACTCGGATAGGTATAGCATTTTGTACTCAAGGAAATTACTGAAAAATTAAGGGAATAAACCGTTTTTCAGGTATGCAATCCGTTCGTGTCAGCGGTTCACAAAGCTTGTCCCGGATATGGCGAACAACAGGCTCAGAGACATCTTAACCGATGGCATCCCTCGGACTTTTGGATCTAGGAAGGCGTCCCTCGGGCCGACTCTTAAATTTGGCTTAAGTGCTTCCACCTTTAAGGCCCAGACGGACTGACGACGTAACGAGAAGTTTCATACAAAAATATAGAGAAGAAGAAGCAGGCGTAACGATTTCCTTGCACTTTACGTTTACCCCCGTTGGAGTCAAAAAGTATTTTTGCGCTTAACAGACCTTAACATCACATACGTGGACTCTATGTTAAAAGGCAGTGGGCCTTATTTTCCGTTGATCATCTGGTGCAATATTGTTGCCACCAGATGCTACGCGCTGTTACTCTACATGCATGCCATCGATCAGCTCGACTTAACTAAAATAAAATAAAATTTTAATTGGGGAAAATATGGCAGAAAAACAAAGCGAAAGAGCCGATTGGAATTGTTTTTTCATGAAGACATGGTTGCGCTGATTTTGGCGGTTAAGGCCCAGACGGACTGACGACGTAACGAGAAGTTTCATACAAAAATTGAGAGAAGAAGAAGCAGGCGTAACGATTTCCTTGCACTTTACGTTTACCCCCGTTTGAGCCAAAACGTACTTTTGCGCTTAACAGCGCTAAACAGAGCTTAACATCTCATACGTGGACTCAATGTTAATAGGCTGTGGGCCTTATTTTGCGTTGCTCTGCTGGTGCAATATTGTTGCCACCAGATGTTACGCGCTGTTACTCTACATGTATGCCATCGCTCAGCTGGACTTAACTAAAATAAAACAATGGCAGAAAAATCAAAGCGAAAGAGCCGATTGGAAATGTTTTCGCATGAAGACAAGGTTGCGCTGATTTTGGCGGTGAGACCGGGATGCCACCCCAAACATTCGGACACAAGGCTTGGAGTGAAGGGGCCAAGCTTGTTCAAAAAGAAGATCTGTAACATACGTGAACACTTTGGATAAATTGATTCAAATTTCTACCAATATGTGACAGTTGCTGATTGCCGAACTGGTTTAAAGGCTTTGCGGGAGAGCTATTGCTATCATGGCAGAAGCATAAGCGTAAATCACTTGTCATCAAAACCAAACAAACCTGATTGAGCAGTGTGACCTTCCACCAGCTAATTTAATAATGCCATGAACCCGACAACGCGATGCAGCGGCGTAATTTTTACCCTTGCAGAGGGTATTATAAAATTGTGCGGATGTTTGTAACGCATTGAAGGAAGCATCTCCGACCACATAAAGTATATATATTCTTGATCAGCATGACGAGCTGAGTTGATTTAGCCCTGTCCGTCTGTCCCTCCGTCCGTCTGTCAGTTTCTATGCTATCTTCTCCGTCAGTTTTAAAGCTATCCTCACCAAACTTTGCACGAAGTCTTCTGGTACATATACGCTGCACATTTGTCGGAACCGGCCGGATCGGATAGCTATAGCATATAGCTGCCATAGGAACGATCGGCGTTCGTATTCTTGTTTTAAAGAGAGAAACTTTTTTGTTTTTAATGGAAACGCCGTTCCAAAGTGCGTATTTCTTAAAAATTTTTTTACTATCATTGGCATTCCCTTAATTTATGATTTCTCAAAGTTTGGTTGAAATCGGATGACTATAGCATATAGCTGCCATAGGAACGATCGGTCGAAAAACTAGTTCTAGTGAGGAAAACTTTTTGTTTGTAATGAAAACGTCCTTTTCATTGGCATATTCTTTAACTAGTTTTTCAAACGATCTTTCCTATGGGAGCTATATGCTATAGTCATCCGATTTCGACCAAACCTTGTAGAATTGTGTAAAAGTATACAAAATAAGTGAATGCCAATGATAAGGACGTTTTCATTAAAAAACAAAAAAGTTTTTGAAGTTTTGTGAAATTATGGGAAAGGATAGTAAAAAACAAAAAAAGTTGTTCTCACTAAAACTAGTTTTTCGACCGATCGTTCCAATGGCAGCTATATGCTACAGTCATCCGATCCGGCCGGTTCCGACAAATGTGCAGCGTATATGTACCAGAAGACTTCGTGCAAAGTTTGGTGTGGATAGCTTCAAAACTGACGGAGGAGATAGCATAGAAACAGACGGACAGGGCTAAATCAACTCAGCTCGTCATGCTGATCAAGAATATATATACGAGGGCCGTCCCAGAAATGGCCGACCTAGCACAGTAGTGTTGGAAAATGTTCACAAAAAATATTTAAAAGGGGAAGTACCGACTATTAAAAGCTTATGTTTGAAGTTTGGTGCCTTTACCTTGCACAGTTTTTTTTTGGTCGATTTTAATAGAGAACGCTTGTTATTGATTTGCAAACATGGACAAAATTGGTCATCGTTATGTGATACAATACTTTCATATAAAAGGTCTTAGTCCAACCAATATTAAAAAGGAGCTGGATTCTACCTTACGTAATTCTGCTCTCTCGTTTAAAACAATAAAATATTGGGTGGCTGAGTTTAAGCGAGCTGCGAAGATGAACATCGTAATGGGCGTCCAAATGAGGTGACCACTTCAGAAATAGTGGCCAAAATTAAAAAATGTGTATTGAGTGACCGTCGATTGAAAGTTCGTAAGTTAGCTGAATGTGTAGGCATTTCATAAAGAGCTGTACATCGCATATTGACCGAAAAATTCGACACAAAAAAGTTATGCGCAAGATGGGTGCCGCGTTTGCTGTTCCATCATGACAATGCGCCGGTTCACACTTCTGCCGTTGCAATGGCTTAAATTAATGAATTAAAATTTGAATTGCTACCTCACGCCCCTTATTTGCCAGACTTAGCTCCCTCTGATTATTTCTTATTTCCAAACTTGAAAAAATGGCTCGGAGGAAAAAGATTTGGCAACAATGAAGAGGTGGAGTCCGAGGTTAATGCCTATTTTGAAGAGCTTCACAGTTCTTATTATAAAAAAGGTATCGAAGCTATTGAACATCGCTGGGAAAAGTGTATCGACCTAAAAGGATCCTATGTTGAAAAATAAAAAAAAAAAATAGGGGAAGTTAACTTCGGCTCGGCCGAAGTTTTGTATACCCTTGCAGCTTCCATTGAAAACAAAAAAGCTTTTCTAGCTAAGACTACTTTTTGGACATTACTTTTCTAGGGGATCTATACTATAAAGATGTCTGATTTCGATTAAACCTGGTGAAATCATGGAAAAGCATAATACACTGTTAATTACGAAATTTGGAGTCGATCCCATTTAAAACAAGAAACTTTTCTCACTAGAGATTCATACTGCAGCTATATGCTATAGTCATCCGATTTTGATAAAACTTTGTAGAAATGTGTCCAAAGTATATAAAATAAGTGTATGCCAATAAATAGGACGTTTTCATTAAAAACAAAAAAGTTTTCTTCACTCGAACTAGTTTTTCGACCGATCGTTCCTATGGGAGCTATATGCTATAGTCATCTGATTTCGACCAAACTTTTAAGAATTGTGTAAAAGATATATATATTAAGTGTAAGCCAATGATAAGGACGTTTTCATTAAAAACAAAAAAGTTTTTCTCACTAGAACTAGTTTTTCAACCGATCGTTCCTATGAGATATCATAGCATCCGATTTCGACTTTGTAGAATTGTGTAAAGTATATAAATAAATGCCATGATAAGGACGTTTTCATTAAAAACAAAAAGTTTTTCTCCTAGAGCTAGTTTTATGGCTATAGTCATCCGATTTCGACCAAACTAAATGAAATCATGGGAAGGGATAGTAAACTAAGAAATACGTACTTTGGAGGCATTTCCATTAAAAACAAAAAAGTTTTTCTCTTTAAGACTAGTTTTTCAACCGATCGTTCCTATGGCAGCTATATGCTATAGTCATCCGATCCGGCCGGTTCCGACAAATATGCAGCGTATTTGTGCAAAGTTTGGTGAGGATAGCTTTTAAACTGACGGAGGAGATAGCATAGAAACAGACGGACAGACAGAAAGACGGACAGACGGACGGACAGACGGACAGGGCTAAATCAACTCAGCTCGTCGTGCTGATCAAGAATATTTATACTTTATGTGGTCGGAGATGCTTCCTTCTATGCGTTACAAACATCCGGACAATTTTATAATACCCTCTGCAAGGGTATAAAAAGATAAATTTTTGTGTTATAGTAGTTAGGTCGGCTATTTCTGGGACGGCCCTCGTAGAGTTCCATTGCCAAAACCTTTTTCAAATTGGTAGACCTAAAACTTACTGGAAGTTTAAATATTTGTGCCAAGGCTTCTTTCAAACAGAATTAATCTCATTTCGCCTACCAATCCAAAAATGTTAAAGTTAAAAACGGGGGTTGATCTTAGTATTTTGCCATTAGCAATTAATCAAAACGTCCTGCTCAAGGAGGCATAAAATTAACAGAAAAGTTGACAAGCGCTAGACCTAAATAAATTGCATAATGGCAAAGCCATAAACCATACATAAATAATTAAGTATAAATATATATGCAAAGTGTAAAGTACAAAGGGCAGAAGTGTTAAAGGAGAAAGAGTTGCCGACTTGATTCAAATTTTTTGTGTGGCGTTGTAATCCATCAAAAGCGTCGGCGAAACTTCACGCATTGTTAGGCAGGCAAAAGGCTAAAGGATTTTAAATGAAAAGCTCTTCTAGTATATTTGTGGGTGGGCTGGCGTACTCTCAATTCGTGGAAGTCACAGGGCAGTAACAGCCTCCTCACTTATTGACAATGGAAGAGCCAATGCTACGCACACACATCACACATTAGAAGGGGCATAAGAAGCAACGAATACGAATCTTTGAGTTGTAATTTTTGCCCATTTAACTGGCCGGGCACGTTTTGCATTTAGCGCGTAAAATAAATTTGCACAATTTGTGACAAGTGTTCGGACGTAGGAGAGGAGGAGACACACAGAGACAAACAAATTGACAACTCCAATATGATGGAGGTGGAGGAGGAGTAGCGTGCACAGTGATCTGACTTAGTAACAAATTTGTATATGAATATATTAAGTTTCAATGTTTAACCATAGAAAGGCAATTGCAATCGAGGACGCCGAGAGAGAAGTCAGAACGCAATATAAATAACTTAAATTAAACAAAAGGTATATCAAATTAAGCTTCAGATCTCAGTTATTCGAGTAGGATTGGCTCTTTCTTAATTCTTAATTCCACATCTGCAAAAGTTTTGTGATTTATAGACCAAATGTAGTTCATAAAATTTTTGTGGAAGTGGGATTTAAAACTTGGCTGACTCTGTTTAAAATACATTCTAGATAGCTGCGTTTTGAAACTTTGTGCGAGGACCGCTTAACTTAAGATTAGTGAATTTCAAATTCAACAACAGATTGATAGCTCTTTTTTCCCAATATCCTCAAATTTTGGATAACCATCTCGGAGCTGATTTAGCTATTCGTAGACAGAGAAGCAATCGATAGTTGCATCCACCTTAACGCCTTACCACTACGCCCTCATAAAGTGATCTTTGAAAAATTCTTTTTTTATTGTAGCTTATTTCTAGTTAGCATTGATTTTTCTGTCATTAACTTGGTGTTGGTTCCACTGTGTTGCCGCCCAGCTGCTGGCTAGTCTCTTTGTTTTGGAGGCGTCACTGCTGTTGGGCAGCCGGGTCGGCTAATTGTCATGCCATGCCAGACTTGGAACGCTTGTCTTGTGCGCTGCTGCTGCTGCTGCCGCTACTGATTTTTCTTATTTTTCCTCGACTCTCTGTCCATCAATTGACTTTATCTATTTGAACTCGCATGTTAAAAATATCAATTTGTTGTCGGGGCACTGCGTTCTAACTGACAGACAGCCAGTTGGAGTTGGCTTTGGCACTTTTTTCTGCAAACTGTGCAAACTCCCAGTTCCAGCTCAGTTTTTGCTGTTTTGCCTTTTGGTGTGATTTATGGCCACTTTATGGCATAAATGTAGGTGCGGCCCGCACATAAATCATCGTCCAACTTACAATGCATTTGAGTTTGTTGCATTTTGTGGCCCACCAAAACGTTGCCGAGTGCTATGTGATCGTTGAGGATATGCCAAGATGGGGGTGGAGCGAAGTGATGCTAAAAGGCTATAAAAATAAAATTCTTTTATAATAATGGAAAATTTGAAAGTTGTCATATTTCCAAGTTAAATGATCAGTAACTGATTGGCGTTATTTTGAATAAGTACCTTGTTCTGTAAGTTTACGCACTTCTTCTAAAAAAAGAAGCCCTTTTCTGCATTATTCTTATTGAAAAGGTTGTATTTCTCCAAGCTATTTGAAAAGTCGTTATATACAGAACTTGAATGTGTTTTCCATTTTTCATTGTTTTTCAACTTAAATTTCTTTATCAAAGAACTTACCCAACGCTAGTGATTACAACATTTTGGTACTTTACGGATCCCATCTTTAAAAAACTTCTTATCTTTGGAAGCGATTCTTTCTACTTCTAACTTCCTCAAATAAATGGAAGTGCTAGCCAGCCATCAATCAAAGCAAGTGATAATCTAAAGATGGTCGCGGTGGGAGATCTTTTTTAAGGGCTTGCAGAGGCCTAAAAGTTGCAGAGCATTGTTATGCAAAAAACAGAGAAAAGTTATCTTTGGCTCGGCCTGTCGGTTTTTATACCCTTGTTTACCCTTACATGAATTTATACAATGATTTTATTTTCAATATGGGTTTTCAGTGACCTGTTTTTGATTTTAGTCAAAGTGGCTGTTAGTCGGCCCAAGTTCGAAGCTTGATTATAGTTCAATAATCAGCAGAAATCAACAAAGATTACACATGAACAGCAGCAGTGGTTGCGTGGACAGTACTGTTTCGGCTGCCACCACGGCTAAGCCTAGTCAGTACGTTTTCAATTGCTGTGAAACCATAAAGCCATTTGCCATCCTATTTAAACAACTACCCGGAGAATTAAAACTTGAGAACTGCTAAAGCGCAAAGAGCGCAAAATATTTTCATATGTTATCTTTGTTGATTTCTGCTAATTATTGAATTATAATCAAGCCTTGACCTTGAGCCGGCTAGCTGCCACTTTGACTAATTGTATTTTCGCTTTAAACAATGCTAGCTGATTGATTTCCAAATCTGACCAATAGATGGCACCTCTTCTGTGACCAGATTTGTATATGACAGCTATTAATATATCTTATACGACTTCATCAAAGTCGCCGAAATGTTGCTAAGCCGGATAATATTTCTATTCGGCCAGTTTAAAGACGCTGCCATTGAAAACAAAAGAATTGTGTGAAAACATATAAAACAAGAAAAAAAGGCGGTCAAGCCGGACTATAACATACTCTGTACCTGTGAAGTGCTGCCCATCATTGCGACCGGTGCTGCCTATAATTGTTTGTTTTCATTATAACTCGACAACCGTTCATCCGATCTCTACCATTCCTTTGGCGGATCGATTATTAATTACTAAATGTGTCCAGAATGAACGAACCTTCTATCTATAAAACTGTGGGAGATATGACGTTTTTTTCAATGCTGGATACTGACCTTAAGACTACCTAGTAGTTTTTTGTGCTAGGAGCCAGCAGCCATCGGTCAGGCCCTTTTCCATTAGCCACCTGGCAGCCGGTTAAAGGTCACCATCGGACCGGCTGATCGGTTCAGCATTACCAGAGACTGTACTGGAAATGTCAGCCGTACGGCAGTCAGCCTAAGGATAACCAATGGTCTGTCCGATCCGCAAAGCAGTACCAGAGTTTGTACATTAAATGTCAGCCATCCGCATGGCGATTTCAGGCAGCGGTCGGCTTGGATAATTTCGTTAACCGACCGGTAGTCTGTTTGGGATAACCGTACGCCCGGCAGATCTGCTCATAGCCCCAAAGAGCCAAGCCTAACTATCTCCTTCTCAATCTCTTGGCTTGTGTGTTTCTCATTTTCACCGTTTCTTTATATGTCCCGAGGCGGTACGATGTGCACCGCACCAGGCCACGATAAGTACATCCAGATAATTGCTCTTTGTGACTCCTTTACATATTTTATCTGTGATTTCCCAAATATTCGATCGAGAAAAGCACCATGTCATCCGTATATATAGGTACTTAAAATAAAATACAGCACAGCAGCCATTCACTCTACCCACTGCATCACAACCGTCCACGACTAACAGACACTGTACATGAAATGTCAGCCGTCCGCCAGGCGATTTTGGGGCAGCCTTCGGCTAGCCCGTTCACTGTTATTATATAGCACATTTTGTTCAATTTATGAACTTAGAAGAAGTGGCGTAAAGTTAAAGCATTTGACTAATAAGCAAACAGTCCCGATTTCAAATCCGAGTTCAAAGTTCGGTAGAGGCATGCTTATCGAAATATTAAGAAAAAAAAAAAATAGGGGAAAGTTAACTTCGGCCGAGCCGAATACCCTTGCAGTTTATTTTTATAAGACTACTTTTCGGACCTTACTTTTCCATGGGAGCTATACTAAATAGAATTCCGATTTCGACCAAATTTAGTGGAATCATGGAATAGCATAACAAACTAACATGTACATTTTTTGAAGACGATTCCGTTTAAAACAAAAAGTTTTTCTCACTAGAACTTCTTTTTCGACCGATCATTCATACTGCAGCTATTTGCTAAAGTCATCCGATTTTGACAAAACTTTGTAGAATTGTGTAAAAGTATATAAAATAAATATATGCCAACGTAAGGGACGATTCCATTAAAAGCAAAAAAGTTTTTCTTATTATAATTGTTTTTCGACGGATCATGCGTACGTCAGTTTTTTTTTATAAACATACGATTTATACGAAACTTTGTAGAATTGTGTAAGAACATATAAAATAAATATATTCCAATGTTTAACGCGTTGAGATTGAAAACAAAAAAGTTTTTCTCGCTAAAAATTGTTTTTCGACCGTTCAGAAGTTTGGTGAGGATTGCTTTAAAACTGACGAAAGCGATTGCATGAACACAGTCGGACGGGCGGAAAGACGAACATGGCTATATCAACTCAGCTCGTCATGCTTAACAAGAATATATATACTACATCCGGTCGGAGATTCTTTCCTGTATGCGTTACAAACATTTGGAGAATTTTATAGTATTCTTTGCAAGGGTATAAAAATAATCACTTTCACTTAAAACTGCAACCGGCCCGGTTCAACTTTTTTAAGACTCTTGAACCGAACCAGGATCCAAACCTTGAAAATGCATATCCTGCAGAACCCTCTTTTAAAGAAAATGCTGTTAGCAAAATTACCTTAAGACCTTTGGAAGACCTTGAATACTTTCCTAAAAATTGAATGAATACTTTCTCAAAATAGTTTTAAAGTATAGGATCACTGCATCATTTTGTAAAGACACGTTATGATGTTTGAATTTAACATTTTTTGTTTTTTGACTTCAAGAAGGGCCGTCGAGGAAGAGCACATCACCTTTTATATAATAATTGTATTATACGAAAATGTACTTATATAGCTAAATTGCATGCTTCATTCGATTTAGATATGAAGTCATTCTTATCTAAAACTAACCGAAAAACACAGCCAAACCATGAACCAAGCCAAAACCTTAGGAAGCTTTTTCCGCGACCTAAACCTTTACTTTTATGACTTCGGGGGACTACAGCCTTGCTTTCACAAGCCTTTCTTTATAGCTGGCATAAATACACTACTTTTTGTTGGAGAACCCTTTGTTTCTACTGGTTTTGTTGGGTGGGAATTGCTTATATTGGACAGAGCAAAGTGGGTACCACCAGATGGTTTTTTACTTTTAAAGCATCGAAAAGTATTCGACAAGGTACGTGGTATCATTCGTTTATGCTTTCAAGAGAGTTTAATGACTCTTAGGCTGTTTTCTTAAAATGAAGACAAAAAAGCGATCTGTAAATTTCACAACCTTGGCTTCAAAACACACTGAAATACTTTTGATTCAAAAGTTAAACAAAAAATATGAAATGATAAGGATTTATTCCCAGATGACAAAACTTTCGGTTTCACTTCCTGCGAGTAGAATACACCCAATTGTATAGAAAAATCTTTAGTGAATGATAAAGTCTTTGGTTTTCTCAACATGCTATATTACAAAAATCATAAAAAGCAGAACTAAATTTAAATATTAACCAATAATATCGGATTTAGCAAGCAGACATATTGATGGCCATTTGCACAGATTTCAGTCCCATTCGTCACCTAAATCCGCACTTTAGAATTCCTCACCAATAAAATCTGCTTTATTAAAGCAAAAGATATATAAATAATATCTTATAGTTTCCGACCAGCTTCAAAAGTGAACTGACTTCTTAACCAAATTCATAAAAATTTACTAATTAAACTCGAAATCACCATGATTAGTTTTCATTTTCCCATTTTCCTTTCCATTACCATTATCCTAACACCTGTTATGCTGCCTTTGGCAAGTCATCCCCCATGAAAATCACTTAATTCATACGAGGACCGCTCACTAGTCACACTATTAAGCACTTGAGCCCAATTATGGATGAGAAGAGCGTTTTCCTAGCCAGTCATAAGTGTGCCACTTGTACAAGGGATAATGTATAAAAACCTTTGAAAAGAAGTGAGTAAATTAAAAGGTTACCCAGCTGGCTAACTCACCAAAATCAGATCAGCGTTGATGAGGGAGGTTTGCCACACCCACGTACACTCACAGAAACATGAATAATTCATCGAGAGAGACAAATCTGCTTGGGCATTAATGAGCCAAGGCTTCTTATTTACCATGATGCCGCAAAAAAAAAAAGAAAAAGGAAAATAGAGAAATAGAAAATTTCATTGAGACAACTTTAATTAGAAGAGAAGCCAAAGTCAAATTGTCTTATCATAATTTTGGTGATTTTTGCACGCCAAATGACCAGAAATTGTTTAGTCATTCTGCACATCAATCAACCATTCGGACAGCCAAGTTAATGGGCAGGGACAGGGATAATGTGCTGGGTGTTTGTGTGTTGAGGACAAGTGCATGATTAATTATTTTATTATCTATAAATTGGATTTTCTATGAGCAGACCAGAAACAGAGTAGACCGGCTGTTGCCTTTTTACCTTGTAACATTTCCATTGCATACTTTGAAGAGTTTTTGTTTTATTTGAATCCATTTCGCTGGTCATGCCACATGTCGCTCTTCCATCATCATTTGACTGGCTAAAAGCTCAAAGCAGCTTAAACTGCGTTTTTTTTTTCATATGGCCAAAGAGGCGATTTCCATTTTGCCGGACAAATTGGCAAAAAAATGAAATCATAAAATGTGGAAATTTTAGGCCAACCATTAAAAATTGATTTCGGTTTATGGTGCTAGAAATTTATGGGAAAACTTTTAGTTGATCATAATTTGGGTCACAAGCTTGAAGAATTTCTCAAAATTGTGAGAAAATGTATACTCAAAATTATTTCTGATCCCTTATTAAAGCTCAGCTCATTACCTCCATGGGGAGTCCTCAAACACGGCAGCCAATTAGACCAATTGAAAAACGGGGAGCGGTATCTAGAAATTCAGCTGCCCAATTAACGCGGTTGAGATCATAAAACCGAATCCAGCAACAACTAACTCAATCATTACGCAATTAAGCAACACACATATCCATATCGGGAAGAGTCAGGGGGCCCCCACATTAAATCACACGACCCATTAATAAAATTGTTCAACTCGCCGCAGCCTCTTCACATTTCTTTTATGGGCAAACAGAAGTTTCAAATATTTAATCATTGTCGCTAGATACATAGATTGTAGATGCCATAATTCTGTTGAAAACAATTTGTAGACTTTGATTTGTGGCCCAAGTGGAGCGGCTGGAGGGGGCATCATTTTCCAGCTGCAGCTGTGTAGACTCAACCATTTTTATGAGGCCATTAAAAAATTGTGTAAGTTCTGGAAAAATCAAATTTGGAAAAAAATAGAAGAGAAATTAAAGAACACATTAAAATTAGAGATAGACAAGTGTTAGATTTTGTGGTTCATTTCAGTCTTTAAGCATTTTCATCATTAATTTCGAGTTTGTGACTTAATTAAAAGATATTCAGCGTGAAGAGTTTCCTTGGCCTTAAGTCAAGCCCGACTAACTCTCAAAAAAAGTACAAAATGTTCTTACTCAAATTCCAGTAATTGCCAATGACTGCCCAAAAAACATTATTGAAAGAAAAAATGAGAAATTCTAACAAGTACAAAATGTTCTTGGTTTGAGCCCGTTTCTAAGTTCAATCAAAACGAGTTCTCTGCATCGAACCAAAAAAGGCTGGAAATATCCAAGGGTCATAAATAAAGCTCTTTGGTAGAACCAATTTAGGTCAGAAAGAGTTAGAATCAGTTGGGAATTTCAAGAACAGACTCGCTTAAGAAAAATTAACATTTTACGTTGACAAAACGGTTTAAATTCAATCCCGTTTCATTTAGAACACTGGCAACCGTTTTTTCTGAATGTAGGCATTAACAACGCCCAACATCCCGGTGGTGGACTTAGACCTGGACCGGTGGTGGACTTGGACCTAGACCGGTGGTGGAGGTGGACCCTGACCCGGTGGTGAACCTGGACCCTGTGGTGGACCTGAACCAGTGGTCTTAAACAATTTTTTCTGCTTTTAAGAAAATACCTTTTGTCTTATTAAGAAAAATTTGTCTTTATATTAGAAAAAAATTTGTTATATTAAGAAAATAGTTTTTTATGATTCAAAAAGAGATTCTAATTCTAAAAAAAAAGAAGCCCTAATTTTTCTAAATTTTAGGGTGAGTCGCCTTAGGACGGATTTCAAAGGCGAATTTCTAATTTTAAGGGATAATTTGGGACTTTTTTTTGATGAGTGTAGACTTTACTATCGACTGCAGGTTATCGGATGTTTTCCAAATCTTTGTTGGATTGCAAAGTAATGCTGAGTACTTCATATGTATTCTACCTACAAAGTTCTGGAAGGCTAAAATAATAAAGAATTTCATGGGCAGTGAGCTAAAAGTACTTCAACCGATGCACGGGACATCCTGAAATGATCCTTGAATTCGTTCATTCTATAATTTTTTGCACTGTGACTTCAAAAAACAAGTAAGAAAGCCCGGCTATAATAAACTCTGTACCTTCCGAGTTTGTATTGTGGTGTGTGAAGTGCTGCCCATCGCCGTTGCGGCCGGTGCTGCCCAGCATAATTGTTTGTTTTCCATATAACTCGACTATCGCTCATCCGATATTTACCAGTTCTTTGGCGGATCGATAAATAGTCCTAATGTCCAGAAGGTACGAACCTTCCATCTATAAAACTGTATTAAATTTCGTTAGTGGAAAACGCGGCACCTATCTTGCGCATAACTATTTCATGTCCAATTTTTCGGTCAATATGCGATGTACAGCACTTTTTGAAATGCCTACACATTCAGCTAACTCACGAACTTTCAATCGCCGGTCACTCAATACACATTTTTTAATTTTGGCCACCATTTCTGAAGTGGTCACCTCATTTGGACGCCCATTACGATGTTCATCTTCGCAGCTCAAACGAACCTTCCATCTATAAAACTGTGTTAAATTTCGTTAGTGGAAAACGCGGCACCCATCTTGCGCATAACTTTTTCATGTCCAATTTTTTGGTTAATATGCGATGTACAGCACTTTTTGAAATGCCTACACATTCAGCTAACTCACGAACTTTCAATCGCCGGTCACTCAATACACATTTTTTAATTTTGGCCACCATTTCCAAAGTGGTCACCTCATTTGGACGCCCATTACGATGTTCATCTTCGCAGCCTCGCTTAAACTCAGCCACCCAATATTTAATTGTTGTAAACGAGGGAGCTGAATTACGTAAGGTAGAATCCAGCTCCTTTTTAATATTGGTTGGACTAAGACCTTTTATATGAAAGTATTGTATCACATAACGATGACCAATTTTGTCCATGTTTGCAAATCAATAACAAGCGTTCTCTATTAAAATCGACTAAAAAAAACTGTGCAAGGTAAAGTCACCAAACTTCAAACTTAAGCTTTTAATAGTCGGTACTTCCCCTTTTTAATATTTTTTGTGAACATTTTCCAACACTACTGTGCTAGGTCGGCCATTTCTGGGACGGCCCTCGTAAATATATTCTTGATCAGCATGACGAGCTGAGTTGATTTAGCCTTGTCCGTCTGTTTCTATGCTATCTCCTCCTTCAGTTTTACAGCTATCCTCACCAAAATTTGCACGAAGTTTTTAAGTACAAATACGGTGCACATTTGTCGGAACCGGCCAGATCGGATGGCTAAATCATAAAGCTGTCATAGGAACGATTGGTCGAAAAACTAGTCTTAGTGAGAAAAACTTTTTTGTTTTTAATGGAAACGCCTCCAAAGTACGTATTTCTTAGTTTACTATCCTTTCCAATGGTTTTACTAAGTTTGGTCGAAATCGGATGACTATAGCTTACAGCTGCCATAGGAACGATCGGTCGAAAAACTAGTTCTAGTGAGAAAAACTTTTTTGTTTTTAATGAAAACGTTCTTATCATTGGCATACACTTATTTTATAAACTTTTACACAATTCTACAAAGTTTAGTCGAAATCGGATGACTATAGCATATAGCTCCCATAGGAACGATCGGTCGAAAAACTAGTTCGAGTGAGGAAAACTTTTTTGTTTATAATGAAAACATCCTTTTTATTGGCATATTCTTATTTTATATAATTTAACACATTTCTACAACGTTTTATCAAAATTGGATGACTATAGCATTTAGCTGCATTATGAATGATCGGTCAAAGAGAAGGTCTCGTGAGAAAAACTTTTTTGATTTAAATGGGATCGCCTCCAAATTTCGTAATTAACAGTGTATTATGCTTTTCCATGATTTCACCAAGTTTGGTCGAAATTAGACATCTATATAGTATAGATCCAATAGAAAAATAAGGTCCAAAAAGTAGTCTTAGTTAGAAAAACTTTTTTGTTTTCAATGGTAGCAGCAAGGGTATACAAAACTTCGGCCGAGCCGAAGTTAACTTTCCCCTATTTTTGATTTAGAAAAAATGTTTTATTTGAAGTTGTTGAAAAACATCCGATGCTGTAGAATCATCTTGGTATAAAATTGTCGAGAAGGACACCTTAAAATGTCTATAAATTCGCTAGATACAGTTTATGATGGATTCATTGCCTTAGTAAATTTATTCATCGGTATCAAAAATCATAAACTTAATGGCTTTCATACAAACCGCATACAAGTGCCATTTTTCACATTGAAAACCAATTTGTAAGCCTTCAGCTTTAGTCAATAATCGTTATTATTCTCAACTTCTTTTTAGCTTAATTACTCCCGCCCCCATTAACCATTAGTTTCAATCAAATGATCAGCCCACACACATACATACACAAGCAAAAAATCCCATTAACACTTTAGAACGTGCCAAGATTATTGCGCAAAATCAAACCTATATTCCCCACTCGCGCGATCAATTGATTTATGCAAAGTGAGCAAAAACTAACGGCAAAACCTGGTAGCCAGCATGTCTAACCCAACCGCAAATCGAAGTCTAACGAACACCCACAACGGAGCACAAGACCTCCAAAATCCATCAGCCTCGATTTGATGTTTTCTGTACTTCTTTGGCTGCGAAACACGAAATCATAATAATAAATTGCGGTGATTTAATCAATTGTAGCAGGTGTTTTACAAACTGCACGCAGCCAGCGTCCACAAGAAATAAACATAAAAACTGGTTAGATCTCCTCCTCGTTCCTCGCTGGTCTGGTGGTGGTGGGTCGCTTGATTTGCGCAAATTAGCGCATGCAGCAACCAAAAAAACCAGCCTGCAACTCGTCCCACTCTGCACGTACATAGGCTTCCAGGGCTTCCAATTGAAACTGGCAAAACTTTACAAACTCGAAATCGCGCAAATTGAGTAACTATGATCGCTGTTTGCCACAGATCTAGGCGCAGGCGCAAACGCGTTTTGCATAAATTAGAGCCCACGCATTGAACAGTTTGTCAGATGAAGGTGACTGACAGAGTTGGTCGCAAAGTGCATTTCTGCAAATGTTTATTAGCCCCCATTGTGGTGGGTGACACTTAATGAAACACCTGATGATGGGTGAGAACAAACAATGCCGATGAAAATGTCCGCCTTCCACAAAATGTTTTGAGTTAAGTTGTGCTAAAGAAAGTGGGCAATCCTAACCTAACCTAATAATAATTAATAAAAGTATAACCCAAGAATTCAATCAAATCTCATAACATTCATTTCGAAATACCTCCCATTAATACATACAATTTGGTTTTAACTTTAAATCATCAACAAGTTTATGCCATTCCAACGTCATGTTCAGCAGCAACAATGTGGTTATTGAAACAAACTATTATGAGATTGTTTGACATGAAGATCAACCCGCTAGACAAGAGGCAAAATGTAGTACACGATTCTCGCGTGCTTTAAACAATGTTGATGTCCCGCTATAAATAAGCAGGCCAAGTGCAAACTATTCATTCAAAGTCAACATGCAGTGGACTTTACTAATTTTACTTCTGCAGTCGTTCCAATTCATTGCGGTAAATATTTGAAGTTCAAGTCGATGAAATTTTAAATTATCCTGCTCTCGTTACAGTGCGACGAGAAATCCTATGTGGTGACAAATGAAAAACTGGAACCCTTTGAGGGCGATTCCGAAACGCTGGTACTCTTCGATACACTGAAAACAGTTGGACGCGAACGTGCACTCAATGGTTCCTTTAAATTTTTGGGCGAAATGAATGACGATGATTTCAAGGTATCAGTGGAGCTTTACTCCAGTCCAAAGGGCGATGGAGACTTCAAGCGCATGGTTGCGGATGTGCCACAGACCAGCATTTGCGAGTGTTTCAAAAAGTTCTATGTACAGTTTGTACAACCATCCCTGCAGCAGGGCGAGACTACCAACTTCCCCATTGTGGATAAGGATACTTGCCCCATTCCTGAGGGCGAATACTATATTAAAAATGTGCAGTTTAATATTGAAGATTGGCCAAACCAGGTGCCACGTGGCATTGTAAAGGCCATTATAACATTTTGGAGCGGCGGAAAAAACGTGGGTGGTCTGATTGTTGTGGTCAAAATCGAGGACCGTCAGAGTTAGATATAGAGGAAGATGTAATCATTTTTGTGACAAATACTTTACTGTTTATTCTCCATGGCAATAAAAGGTCTTTGAAAGCGAAAGGAATGATGGGGAGAAAGTTGATTTTTGGAATGGTACACCCTTTAAGCCGAACCGCGAACCCAACCATCGTCTGTGTGATCTAATCCATCCACACCTTACACATTGCACTTTCAACAGTTAAGTCTTCATCAGCCCTCCCCTGCAAAATAACACGCATCTCAAATTACCTGCTGGGTGTTATAATATGAGCAACTAAACTACAATAATTTTTTCTTATTGCCGACAAAATTCATTAGAAGCCTCGAAACCATCAACAGCTCATCAAAATGCTCGAAAACTGAATCTCCCCAAAAATCTTCAACGATAATAAAGCATTAATTGAAAACAACAAAAAAGTTATAAACAAAAAAAACAGCAGCGGCTGTCAGACACAAAAACAAAAGTCACGTAAAGTGCAAAGAGAAAAACTCAGCAGGAGATATTTTACATTTTCACGGATGGATTTCCCCAGAAGTAGTGGGGCGCAATAGTTTTATTTATAAAAATTCATTCAGTAAATGGGGGAATGGGGCGAAACAAGACTACACGCGCGCCTGCCACACGCCTAAAAATAGGCGAAACAACGACAACAACGAATGGGGGATTTTCCGAAAAATGAAAACGTCACTTAAACTTGGCATACGGCTGGACGGGTATGGAAGGAGAGGGGATTGCAGGCATCTGCAAGCCGCCGACTATTTGACGCATTTTCCAAGTAATATGCAACACATGTTGCGCGTGCGCCCCGTGCCACAGAATGAGAAATTTCCCTTTTGTCAAATAGAGCATCACCCAAGCTAACATCAAGTGACAGTTTTGCCCGCTCCTCAGTCTCAGCCAGGCATGACATTAGATGATGCTTTGACTTGATAAGACCCCAAAAAGGGGAGGAGGCACAAATTGTCAATCAACGTATATGGCAAGGGGGACAGACTCAGACTCTGAGTACAGTTGCCACCAAAAGGTGCAGAGTTCTGTCACTTTGTTGCTTTTCGGACTAATATTAATGATGAACATAAATCAATTGCCTGGTCTGGCCTGGTTGTGGGAGTTGGGCCAAGCAACTAACATTTCTGCTATCTCACGTCCAACGGATAAGTCGAGTGGGTCGCGACTCTGTAGCCCCCCCAAAGAAATAAAGCCACAACAGTCGGGCAGTCAATTATGCCATTTTGCTGGCCCCAAAAAATATATATACAGACGTATGTAAGTATGTCTGTGGTATGGGGTCGCCTTAACCGCTGAGCATGCGCACAACATGACGTCTAATAAAATTAAGCGCGTGTTGCATTTGTTGTCGTCGTTGTTGTTGCTGGTCACTTGACCAACAAACGAAACAACACGTACAAAGTTGACGCGTGATGTGGTTGGTTGGATACACTAGTCAACAAATTGTGGAAAAATATGGTTAATATGGGATTAAAAATTGGCGTAATCAAACGGTTTTCTTGTTTTGTACTAGATGCTGACATGTATAATTGATGAAGCTTTTTGGTCAGGAGCACGGACGAATTGACCCAACAAGTGAAGTCAATGCTTTCGATCTCAGCAGCAAAGATTAGATCAGAGATGTTCTCCCATTGCCCCCAGGGGGCGAGCGCAATCGGCTATTAACTTCCACACGTGCCGACCGCATGCCAAAGTCGGGCGTAAGCAGAGCTCTCTTTGCCTTCATCCGCTGACCAGCCGTCGTTGAGGGCAGTTCAAAGCTGGTCTGTGTCGCTTTGATATCGCACACCAATACACTCTCACTTTTTGGACTCGCTCTTCTTGAACATAGCTGGAATAGATGTTATAAGTATAGAAAGAATACATGAAATTTTTCTGCCCATTTGGCATTACATTTTGGGACAGCTCAGTGCGTTTTCTCTGACCTCTGACCCTCGGGCTTGTCCTGGTAAAGAGACAAAACTTTTGTTTCATGTTTTCTTTTTGAATTTTTGAAGCCATACGTGTATATATTAGACATTGGCCAAATTGTGCTATTAGTATGCTATTAGGACGAGTTTCAATTTTCTTAATTTGAATATTCTAATTAGACTTAGAGCTGCAAATCTCTAGAATATCAGAAGGGGTTCAGTCCGTGGTTCAAACCAGGAAAACTTTTTGAGCTGGGGCTCACGGAGCGGGCTCAGAAGGTCGCTGAACCTAGGTTCAGGCTTGCACCGGAATCAATTTAACTTTGTGGAATTCATTAGAAGATGAATATGGGAAAGTATCATTGATGCTTTATATTATAAGTCATTTTTGTCAATTATAAAAATTAGTATTCGGGGGAATCTCTAGAGATTTTTGTAGAAACGGTTTCATTTCGAACTAAAACTGCGTTCATGTCTTCGAATTGCTAGACTCCTAGATTAGATGAAAAAAGTTAAGAGTTTTTAAACTGAGTGATCAAGGGCATGTACGGTTTTCCTTTTATACAATAACCGATATTATTCTTGTCACTTTAAATATATAGTCCTCCGAGTTTAGTTCCAAACCTAATCATTCTATCTATTACTCGCCATTGTTTTGGTACACGTTTTTTTGGTCCTAAAATGAAAACGAATGAATATTTTTTAATACTTTTTTCTTCTTTTTATTTGGTCACTCAATGGGTACAAATCGTAGAACAACTTATTCGAAAAGGCCACCTTGTACCTTCCAGTAACGTTGAAGTCTCTTTGGCCACTTATCGCAGTGCGCACCTCATGCATTCGGAAATTGTCTACTCCTCGGGCAAGGGCGCGCTTCAAAGACTCAATATTTGGGTGTAGAGTAGAGTAAGCCATAGCCTCGAGAACGGACCACAGTTTGTAGTCCAAGGAATTCAGGTCTGGGCTACCAGCAGGCCAATGTTTAACCCCTTGTTTAAGTCGCTTTTGTCTTGTGAGCTGGGGCGGAGTCTTGTTTTCAAATAATGTAGTGTTGAGAGGCTTCACAACCTATTCCAAGTTTTGACGCCTTTTTTGACAAAAATAGAGCTTGGTGACCCCATCATAGGCGACTCTCCACCAAACCACCACATAAGCCGGATAATGACCTCTCTGAACTCTCGGAATGAGTTCGGGCGCTTGTTTCGATGACACAGCATGCACTTTATCGTTCTGTTTGTTCAACGATTCCTCCATGGTGAAAATTTTGTCGATTTTCTTTCGATTTTGTCATGTGTATTTGTTATTCTCTGTACCAGAGGTATACAGAGTATATTAAGTTTGTGCAAAAGTATGCAACAGGCAGTATGAAGCATCTCCGAAGCATCTGTCCGTCCGTCCGTATGAACAAACAGATCTCAGAGATGGTAAGAGATACATGTATGGGACAAATACTTCTTATACTTGCCCCCCCGCAATTTCGAAAAAACGTCATATCAACCACAGTTTTGAAGATAGATGGTTCGTACCAGAGACCTGCAATAAGCCTCTAATGTTCGATCACACTCGTGCATTTACTTGGCTCGGTTGGTCTTGTCGCCTTGGTTCGACACACTCGAAATGATCGCAAGCACATTGAGTCAGAACGAGCAAGCTCTTTGCTTCGCACGAGTAAAAATATGAACAAGCTTTTCATAACACGAGTCAAAATAAGCCTTTTCGACACTCTACCGGTCTACTCGGACTCGGACCCGAAACAGACCGGGGGGGCGAGCTTCGACAAGTCTCTTATGCAATTGTTGTGTTTTGAAAACTTTAAACAACACATGCCTTAAGAAGAAAAGAGAAAGCGTATGCAAAATACAAATGCAAAAAGTAGGCCTTCATGCTATCTCTTTTGCTCTCACAAACTGTGGTTTTTTGTGTTCTTGTGACGATTGTGTACAAGCGTTGATCGTAACAGATCGCAGCAGATCTTTGACTTCGGCAACAAGTACTCTCGGTGACTCGTGGCCGTAGCAAGGAGTAAACGCGAGTATTTGTAATGAATAAACTTTACTCATGACGGCTCGCAGCAGAACTTCGATTTTAGCAACAAGGGGTTTGCGTCGACTAAGTCAACTTGAGTATGAGTACGGGCAATACTCGAGTTTGACAAGCTTTGAGCGCTGAGCGTTTGTACTCGTGGCGGCTCGTTGCAGTTCTCTGATTCGTACCTTCTACACATATATAGTAATTAAGATTATACAGCGATTCGCCAGGATCCGCCAGGAATGGTAAAGATCGGATGAACAATAGTCAAGTTATAAGGAAAACAAACAATTATTGCCAGCACCGGTCGCAACGGTGATGGGCAGCGCTCCACAGGTAAAGACTATATTATAATTGGGCTTGACGGACTTTATTTCTTGTTTTGATGCTGTTGTGAACAAGTGGCCGGTGTGTCTCTTTTATGAAGTGAGCCCAAGTGACGTTTCGCACAGTGCGCGGACGGTCGGATTTCGCACGGTCCATAATTCAATCAGTATCCTTAAGTAACTTTACTGTACGATACAAAAGGTTTCGGATGATTTCCAGTGGGGGCAACATCCGAAAGATTCCACTTTTTTCGTAGCCGCATTTGTGCAGGAAAATTACAACAAAACCATTTTCGAGGGAGCCCCATTCCATGATTGCAAATAACTGACGCCAAAAACATTTGATGCAGTAATATAGCATTAATGTCACTTGTCAAGTAGCGTCAAGTTGGAGTGAATGCGTTCACTGGTTCTCGAGAACGAGTTTTTTCAATACGTGTAACAAAACAATTGTGATTACTAGGTATCTATCGTTCTAAATCTAATCGAAATCTCTAAAGATTTCTGGGACAACCCCCATGGTGTTTCTTTGCTTGCTGACTTTGTTGTTTTTCAAAAATATTTTATTTCATGGGTACTGATGTGAGAATTGGGATAGAATTTAATATGTGAGAACGTTTTTCTCATTACTTACAACTCTCGGAGCAATGGGAGCAAGGGCATGCCCACCGCTGGTGTAGATTAATGGAAAAATCGGTCTTACTTCAGCTATAGTCGTGTTTAAGTTTAAGAAAAAGGTAAAAATCAATTGTTGGCCTGGTAGCGTAAAACACAAGAAAGTTTTTAAAGTTGTATTTAGAGCTGAAAAGATAACTATAACCCAAATTTCACTTCAATAAATTCAGATACAGCAAAAGTTGAGCAAATCGGCCTGATTGGTTATATGGCAGCTACTTAAAATAGTGTACCGAATACCAACTACAATCAATAAGTCGACTAAAGAGCTACGTTGGCAAACCGAATTTCAGTTCAAAAGCGTAATGATAGTTATATAAATAAGTTCTGAACAACTGACTGAAGTGATTCTGTGAACCGAACCATTTAGAAAGTAGACGGGGTCCGGCTAAGCTCCAAATTCAGGAGGGTAACCATTTAGAAGGTTCGATTCAGGGACCGGTTCGATAGTTTTGTTATGCAGTGTAATTTGCCACTGCCACTTGTGGCACGAACATAACACAACGGCACACTAACACAAGGGCAACAACTTTCGCATTCGGCCACTAACAACCACAACAACAACAAAATTTTGCTAGCCACGGAAGCTGCCGCCGCCTTTTGGTTTCTCTACGTAGGAAGCCTTTGCCGTGGAGAGCCTTTTAACATTTATACCTAGTGGTGGTATCGTATAGTGGTGGTGCTGCTGCTGATGGTGGGCTATCGGCGTCTTCTCGTTGCGCTGCATATTGCAGTTAATTTTTGCAACGACGCAATAGAGTCGCACTGCTTCCAGCTCCCACGCTTCCCCCCGGCAGCTGCAGCTGCGGCTGGTTTAACAACCTGCGACGACAAGATCGTACGATGCTGCCGCCTTATCACCTGCTTTAGTCAAGTGGCCAGCTGTTTGGGATACGCTTCTACCACAGCAAAGGTACTTGAGGCAAATCAATTGGTTTGTCTAAGATTGAAAACGTACAAAAGAGCAAAATCGAGTCCCTGAATGGAAAGATTCTGAAGTTTTAAGAGACTGCATGTAGAATTCACATGAAATGAGGGCAATGCAAATTAATAATATTTTAGGATGAAGTTTACATATTGATATATCAAGGCCTATACTCAGTTAAGATAAAAATTTAGTTAGGCACAATGCTTCACATGAATAGAACCACACTTGAACAGTTTTGTAATCTGATATGCTTTGGAGCAGCAGTCCTATCTAAATGAACTAAATTTTAATCTCATCTGAGTTTACGCCTTTAACCTTAAATTTGCTCAAAACATTTATATATTGGATCCAAATGATCAGTATCAAAGATAACTTTTATCATAATATAATGACAAACAGTTTTATAATCTTGTTATTTAAGGTCCATAAAACTCTTGATACGCAAACTAATTTACACAGATTTTATCGTTGAGTGTTTTAGTATTAGTGATAAGGTATTCTTAAGAAAGCGAATGATGGTCACACTGTAAGAATGGAAGCCGAAAAGTGAACGTGCCGTTGAGAAAATTATGAAATAGAAATAAAAGCAAAGTAGAAAAGACCCTTTTACAAATCAGATGTGGGGTAAATTCCAAATTGTTTAAGAAATGCGTTACTCCAAAACATGGAAATTAACTAAATCCGAATCGTTGGAGCTCCTTGCCAAAAGACATGTCCCCGTAGCCGCAGACCTATCCGTACGTCTATCGTTGAGTGTTTTAGTATTAGCGATAAGGAATTCTTAAGAAAGCAAATGATGGTCACGTGCCGTTAAGAAGATTATGAAATAAAAATAAAAGAAAACTAAAGTCCAAATTGTTTAAGAAATTCGTTACGCCGCAGACCTATCCGTACATCAACTCCGTTCCTTGACAAAAACCGTTATGTCAGCCGTTGAAGAAGGAAACGATCCCTTTGAAGACCGGATTACAGATTACTTGGGAGTGGTGCTCCTGGGTACATCGACGACTAGTGGGGATTATGCCAAGACAAGTAGCGCCGAACGAAGTTTTTGTGAAATACCTGAAAATGCGCAGTTTCAAATAAAAGCAACATGGCGACCGCCGATGATGAAATTGAGTCGTGCGCATCTGTACATGTGCGCGAGAGGAAGATGGCATTAATGACTGAGCCAGAAAGACCGAATGGACCGGTAAAGCCGTTAAGCCGGGATCAACCCTTACAACCATTAAACCCGAATGGACCCGTAAAGCCGTTAAGCCCAAATAGACCCGTAAAAGCGTTAAGCCCGAATAGACCCGTAGAGCCGTTAAGTCAGAATAGACATGTAGAGCCGTTAAATGACATAATGTATATGATGAAGAAAAACAATTGATTGCTGTTAAGATCGTGGGCTATCTAAAAGTCAGGTTGGCCGACAGAAGTCTTTGGACAAATTGTTTAAAATTAACCGCCAAGATGTAAATAGAAACGAATACATCAATTTGTTTTCTTTGAGGGTTTTAGTATAAGTGACAAGGTTTTCTTGCCCGGGTGTGGCTCAGCGGCTAGTGTGCGCGACCGCTGCGCAAGAGGCGTGGTTTTGATCACGCCTCGGAACATCTAATGAAAAGTTTTTTCTTTGAATAAACTTACACACCCGGTCACCCTCTATGCTGTTGGCGCCAGCTTTGTAGTAATTAGCCATGCAAAAGCTTCTCTAACTGCCTTTCGGATTCGGCGTTAAACTGTAGGTCCCTTTATCTTGTGCGAAAATTAGAAGCGCACAAGCCAAGAGATTGAGAGGAGCTCGGCTTTGGCCCTTTGGAGCTGTGTCAAGCCATTTTACATTTTTATGGTATTCTTAAGATAGCGAACGATGGTCACACTGTGGGATCGGAAGACGAGAAGTGAACGTGCCATTGAGAAGATTGTGAAATAGAAATAAAAGAAAACTAAAAAAACCACGTTTACAATATAACGTTTTGTTCTTCCTTTAAGTAAAAGCAAGTGCAATGAATTCATTAAATTTAAAGAGCAAAAGGGTTTAAGTTCAATCTCGATCGTAATATAACTCTGCCTGTCGCTTTTTCCTGATTTGTGTATTGATGAGCTTACATTAATAAGCAGTGAGGAATTTTTAATTTTTTTTTAGCAAGCGGAAAACTAGAAGAACAAAACGTAACTATACTGACATGCTTACAATTCTACTGACTACTAAGGGACGTGAACACTCCAATTTTGATTACTACCATTTTACCTACCCACCGTTTCGTGTTAGAATTTGATGGTCCCAGTAGAGCTGACAGATAAAATTAGTGGTTTCGTAGAATAAATTTGTATTTATTCTGGAAAGCAGCCCTTAGAGATCAATATTTTGCGGACAATCTTCAAGTTGAAGCTCATAAGGATTGCCAATTTCTGCCATCAGATTTGATAATGCTGAGAGTAAGTGTAAAGTTGTAATTTAAAAAGTTCTTATCTTTAAGACATTTTCCACAATCTACCGCAACATTTCAGTGAAGGCTTAAACTTAGAGGGTTTACATATTTTACTCAAGTAGATTTTCCCTTACCGGAACTCAAGTTTGTTTCGGGATTGATCTCTGGTTAAAATCTTTTTTCCCTGGTTAAATTTTTTTTTTAAACACTGGATCATTGCATTTTTAGAGTATTCAAGCGTCTCTGTCTCTTTTCTTGCAATAATAACTTCTTGTTTTTATTTTCGCCAGCTTGTTTTGATTTCTTGCAGATTTTTGGCGCGCAAAATTTCAGGTTTCGTAATGTTTTGCTTGAGTTTTTTTTCGTTTCTTTATTATGATTTGTGCCTAGGCGTTGGCCAGGCCTTCTCTTGCCTGCCTCTTGCCCCTGGTTCGCCAATCACATTGCTTTTAATTAATTGAAATACGTTACATTAATTACACTGTAATTAAAAGTTTGATTTATTTTTGCCAGGCAATCTCTTTGCCTCAGACACTGGTTTACTTGTCGTGTAGGTGTGCATTAATTGTTGACCTGTCTAGAGCTCACAGATCTTCGAGTCCAAGTCTTGGGGGCTTATTATGCTAATGCCTGTCACTTGAGCTAGCTGGGAAGGGGGTACCAGTCTGGTTGTGATGGAGGATTATTAATATATCGGGGTAACTTCATAATATGCAAATCAGTGAACGTTTTATGGTTTCCTAACTTGAATGTTTCGTCATTTGTTTAAAAATGCATTCATTTTTTTTTAAATAGCTGTCAACATGGTTAATGGCTTGGCTTACAGCGATATGGGCAAGTGTTGAAGGTATTTGACTTCGTTCACAGAGTTCACTGGGTGGTAATTGAAAAACGAGAACTTATATCTTATCATTCAGTTGAAAATTCTTCAGTAAATATAACAAAAATTGATGACTTAGGCCGTCCACACACAGTACGTATCGTCATCGTAGGACATTGTTACATCAAGCATTTGCCATGCAGTTACGATACGGATACTTCTATTGATCCATACACGACGCAGCTTTCAATCGTCAAATTTGAAAGGATAAAAATGCTATCAATGGTAGCCCAACATTATCGATAGTTTTAAATAGTTTTTTCTAAAAGCTTTAAGCATAAGTAAAAATTCACTCATTTTAATCGAAGCCCAAAGCGTGAGTGTAACTTGTCTCATGTATTTTAAAACGAGAAAGCAATGCTAACTTCGTCTGTGCCGAAGCTTAAATACACTTGAAACTTTTGTGACCAAGAACTTATTTTTGTGACCAATGACTTAATTTATAAGCTTTATGTCCTGTTTCATTGGGATATTAAATAAAAAAACTTAAAAAAAAAAACAAGAAAGAAAGTCGGTCAAGCCCGACTATATCATACTCTGCCCATCACCGTGGCGACCGGTGCTGCCCTTAATTGTTGGTTTTCCTTATAATTGGACAATCGTTCATCCGATCTTTACCATTCTTTTGGCGGATCGATAAATAATCCTGATTACTAAATATGTCCAGAAGGAACGAACCTTCTATCTACAAAACTTTGGGAGATATGACGTTTTTTCCAATTTGCGGGGGCTGAAGGAGGCTTCTTCGGAAGACAGGAACTCTCCTGTGGTTATGGGGGCGTATGTAGCTTACTGCGCCTCAAGTCGTGAGCGGCGATCCTACCCTAGGACAAATAGGGGGCGTTGCATCGGGCTTGGCACCCGATTGGCGTCTATTTCCATCCGCCAATGAAAACTAATACAATGCCTCGGATACAGTGGACATGATTCGAAGCACGAGTTTGGTTGCGGCTTTGCAGTCAACAAAAGACTGTGCAGCTCTGTCATCAGCTTTACAACAGTTGACAAGCGACTTGCCGGACTCAGACTTAAGGCAAAATATTTTAATATTAGTCTTATCTGTGCGCACGCCCCGACAGAAGGAAAGAACGATTTGGAAAAAGACGAATTCTATGAGCGCCTATAAGACCTATATGAGCGCTGCCCCGATCACGACATCAAGATCGTACTAGGCGACTTTAAAGCAAAAATCGGGAGAGAAGAAGTTAACCGCCCGACTATCGGCCGATTTAGCCTGCACGATGAAACCTCCGAAAATGGAGAGAGGCTAATAGACTTCGCTTCGGGCCGGAACATGGTCATTAGTAGCACCAGATTTGAACACCGCGACGTCCACAAGGCGACCTGGAAGTCCCCTGATCGTAAATCAACGCGAAACCAGATTGATCACTTTGTGATAGACGGACGGCACTCTTCGAGTGCGCGCCGAGGAGCCAATATTGACTCGGATCACTACCTTGTTGCAGCCAAAGTACGCACACAGCTCAGTGTGGCACATGCCGCACAGTCTAATACACGCCGAAAGCTGAACGTTGAGAAGCTGCAATCACAACGGACATCCGAAGCCTACTCAGCAAAACTCACCCAGCTGCTCAGGGAAACCCCACCTGGCTTTCCTGGTGTAGACGAACAGTGGAAGCATATTTCACACTCTATGAGTACAGCTGCCAAGGAGATTTTCGAATTTGCCGAAAACTCCCGAAAACAGTCATGGTACGATGATGAGTGCAGCCGCGCTACTGCAGAGAAAGACGCTGCCTACAGGAGAACTCTGCAGTCTGGAGCAACGCGGGCTGTTAAGGAGCGATACCGGGAGAAAAGGAGAGAGTAGAAGCGCCTTTTCAGAAGGAAGAAAAATGAGCAGGAAAAGCGCATGAGGGAGGAAGTCGAAGTGCTGTTCGGAAGGAGTGAGACTCGAAAATTCTACCAAAAGATTAGGCAACTAACCAAAGGTTTTAAGCCCAGAGTCACACTATTGAAGGACGAGCACGGAAATCTGGTCAGAAATCCGGAAGTGGCACTAGACAAATAGAGAAACTATTTCTCCAACCTGTTGGGAGGTGATGGCGAACACA
This sequence comes from Lordiphosa collinella, assembly GCA_018904265.1. Taxonomy (NCBI): domain Eukaryota; kingdom Metazoa; phylum Arthropoda; class Insecta; order Diptera; family Drosophilidae; genus Lordiphosa; species Lordiphosa collinella. Next base: position 111,358 of record JAEIFV010000067.1, read on the forward strand.
ATGCCGCCTCTGGGGAAGTAGTGACACCACCAATCGATAACATAGATTAGCCCTAAAAAGGCTAAAAAAACAAATCTGCTGGCGCTGATGAGCTCATCAGCCCGCTGAATTGTTCAAGGCTGGCGGTGAGGAGCTGGTAAGGTGCATGCACCAACTCCTATGCAGAGTATGGTCCGAAGAAAGCATGCCCGAAGATTGGAACCTAAGTGTACTCTGTCCAATATTTAAAAAAGGAGACCCTGCGGTTTGCGCCAATTACCGCGGGATCGGTCTCCTTCCCATCGCATATAAGGTTCTATCATGCATCCTATGTGAACGTCTAAAGCCGAGAATAAGTGAACTGATTGAACATTATCAGTGTGGCGTTAGACCTGGCAAATCCACCACGGACTAGATATTCACATTGCGACAAATCCTGGAGAAGATGTTGACGTTGAGAAGCACACAAAGCTCCGTCAAAATAGGAAAAGACCGCTCTGAGCCTTTCGATACCAAAAGAGGTTTTAGGCAGGGCGATACCTTATCGTGCGACTTCTTTAATCTGCTGATGGAGTATATACTGCGCCAGCTACCAGAGATAACATGCTACTTTCATATGCCGATGATATTGATATCATCGGCAAAAGCGAATCTGTAGTAAAATCAACGTGCAGTAAGTCACCGCTTGGACAATCTCTTGCAATGGGAGACTACAACTTCAAGGTTATTAAGGAATTTGTCTACCTCGGAACGACGATAACCAGCGACAACAACACCAGTCTGGAAATCCGAAGAAGAATTACTCTTGAAAACCGATGTTATTCCGGGCTCAATAAGGAGTTCAAGAGCAGAGCCCTCTCTCGGAAAACGAAAATTGCGCTATACAAGTCGCTTATCATCCCAGTCCTGCTATACGGCGCAGAAGCATGGACAATGTCATCAACGGATGAGGCGGCAATTGGAGTGTTCGACAAAAAAGTTCTTCGGAGGATTTATGGACCTCTAAACGCTGGACATCAGACGTTACCGCACTCCAGGAAATGCGATGGACTGGACAAGGGAACACGTCGAGAAAATCATCAACCAATACCCCCTGGGAGATCTACTATTGCGGACATGCTACCAAGCACGAGTTTGGGTGCGGTTTTGCAGTCTGCGGAAGACTGCTTCACTCTGTCATCAGCTTCACACCTGTTAACAAACGACTAGCCGTACTCAGACTTAAGGCAAAATAGTTTAATATTAGCCTTATCTGTGCGCACGCCCCAACAGAAGACAAGTTCGCCGCCACGAAAGACGAATTCTATGAGTGCCTGGAACGTACATACCAGCGCTGCCCTGATCACGACATTAAGATCGTGCTAGGCGATTTCAACGCACAAATCGGGAGAGAGGCCAAAAATGGAGAGAGGCTAAGAGATTTTGATGCGGGCAGTAATATGGTCGTTAGTAGCACAACATTTAAACACCGCGACAACCACATCGCGACCTGGAGGTCCCCTGATAATAAAACGGAAAACCAGATTGATCACGTTGTGATAGACGAAAGGTATTCATCGAGTGTGCTAGGCGTACGTTCTTTTCGAGGAGCCAATAAAGACTCGGATCACTACCTTGTTGCAGCCAAAGTACGCACGCGGCTCAGTGTGGCACATGCCGCACGGTCTAGTACACGTCGAAAGCTGAACGTCGAGAAGCTGCAATCACAACGGACCTCCGAAGACTCTCGGATATGCCGAGCACTCCCGAAAACAGTCATGGTACGATGATGAGTGCCGCCGCGCTACTGCAGAGAAAGACGCTGCCTACAGGAGAACTCTGCAGTCGTGAGCAACGCGAGCTGTCAAGGAGCGATATCGGAAGAAAAGGAGAGAGAAGAGAAGCGCCTTTTCAGAAGGAAAAAATATGAGCAGGAAAGGCGTATGGGTGAGGAAGTCGAAAGCCTGTTCGGCATGAGTGAGACTCGAAAATTCTACCAAAAAGTTCGGCGACTAGCCGAAGGTTTTAAGCCCGGAGCCTCACAATGTAAGGATGAAGCCGGAATTCTTGTCACAGATCCAAAGGAGGTACTAGACAAATGGAGAAACTATTTCTCCAACCTGCTGGGAGGCGATGATGAACACAATGACGCCTCTGGAGAAGTAGTGGAACCACCAATCGATAATATAGAAATAGACCCACCGGACCGTAACGAAGTTTGGTTAGCCATAAAAAGGCTCAAAAATAACAAATCAGCTGGAGCCGATGAGCTGCCCGCTGAATTGTTCAAGGTTCTCCTATGCAGAATTTGGCCCGAAGAGAGTATGCCCGAAGATTGGAGTCTAAGTGTTCTCTGCCCAATACTTAAAAAAGGAGACCCTGCAATATGCGCCAATGCCCGCGGGATCAGTCATGTATCTTCTGTGAACGTCTAAAGCCGAGAATGAGCGAACTGATCGAACCTTATCAGTGTGGCTTTAGACCTGTTAAATCCACCATAGACCAAATATTCACATTGAGACAAATACTGGAGAAAACTCATGCGACGAAAATTAACTCCTTCCATCTTTTTTTTGTTTATAAAGCCGCTTTTGACACACCGATAAGGTCAAAGTTCTTCGAAGCCCTGTCTTCTTTTGGTATACCAGCAAAGTACGTTCGACTTTGCATGATGAAGTTGAGAACCTCTCCGAGCCCTTCGATATCCGAAGAGGTTTCAGGCAGGGTGACACCTTATCGTGTAACTTCTTTAATCTACTGATGGAGTATATACTGCGCCAGTGCCCAAATGCTAACAGATCGGGCACCATCTTTTATAAAGATGTAATGCTACTTGCATATGCCGATAACATTGACATTATCGGCACATCCGAACGGGCGGTAAGCAAGGTGTTTTCAGAGATTGAGAAGCAGTCAAAACGCATGGGCTCAGCGGTAAATGAGGAAAAGACGAAGTTCCTAGTCTCAGCGCGCAGTGAGCCTACGCGTCTTGGACAATCTGTCTGGGAGAGTACAACTTTAACGTTGTAAAAAACTTTGTCTACCTCGGAACGATGATCACCAGCGACAACAACATCAGTCTGCAGATCCGAAGAAGAATAACTCTTGCAAACCGATTTTACTATGGGCTTAGTAAGGAGTTCAAGAGCAGAGCCCTCTCTCGGAAAACGAAAATTGCGCTATACAAGTCGCTTATCATCCCAGTCCTGCTATACGGCACAGAAGCATGGACAATGTCATCAACGGATGAGGCGGCAATTGGCGTGTTCGAGAAAAAAGTCCTTCGGAGGATTTATGGACCTCTGATCGTTTGCGGCGAATTTCGCATCCTAATCAATCACGAACTGTATGAGCTCTATGGGGACACTGACCTAGTCAAGCGCATAAGACAACAGCGGCTGCGCTGGCTTGGACATGTTACTCGTATGGTTGAAGAAGCTCCAGAAAAAAGTGTACAGGCGGCAGGCGAACGAATTAGGGAAAGCAGGAGCTCTAGGACGACCGAAACTTAGTTGGGAAAACAGGTGCTGGAAGACATAAAGGCGCATTAATAGCAGCGGCCGAGACGGTCAAACGGTTGTGATAGAAATATCGGGCCAAATAAGAAGAAGAAGATTGCAGATCGTACTAAAATTAGTTGTGTTAAGAAACCCGAACGGGTTAGCACTTCCATATTCTGTCACATAACGTATTCCTTTTTCTTTGCCAGTATCTTGGGACCTTCTCTTTCTACAACTCGCAGCTTATACATTTAAAAATAGAGCTACTAAAATGCTATTCAAAAACCAATACGGAAAAAATTATTTTGAAATTTTTCTTTGTTATTTTTTATGATGAAGGTTAATAAATACGTACGACTGTCGGGTGCCCATATATGCAAAAATCGCTTATATGCAAAAATATTGCTGCATTATAGATTTTGCATATAAGCGATTTTCACTGTATTTACTTTGTGTTTTTGGTTACCTGATTTGATTATAGTCAATTATTGATTATAGTTCAATAATCAACAAAGACATTGCGCATATTGGGCAGCTTTGGATACTCAGACAGCCGTTTCCCATTCCCATTCTCATTCATCTCATCAGTGAGTTTCAAGCGCTGATACCAACAAGTCATTTTCAAATCCTATTTATTTAAGCATTTGGGCGAATTAAGACTTCAGAATTCGAATGAACCTAATTTTTCAATCTATTCTATTTATTGCCTATGACTATTTACTTTTAAATAAAATCATACCAATTCCAATAGTGGCCACACTCCACCGTTTCAAATAGCCGCTAACTTGACGCAATTATCGATTGCTTCGATTAAGCGAATCGTTTCTAGAACTCTCTGTCAGAAAGCACATTTTTCTTACAACTGCGGCATTCATTAGACGTGAAAATGGGCGACTGCGAAAATCTGCTTGATTTACCCTTGGACGTTCTTAAATTGCTATATGCCAAAATTACCACTTTCAAAGATCAATTAAATTTAGCTCGGTCTCATCCAACTTTAAGCAATGCATTTTTCCCTGAATGGGGAATTAAATTCAAGAAAGTTTGTTTTGATGAAATATCAGTTGATGACTGGAGTTTTATTTTGTCTGTGTGCGGCTCCGCTGTGGAGAGCATGGACTCTCGGGAAGCAGACAACACCGTCCCAATGTTACAGCTGGCAAGGAAGTTTTGCACAAAATTGAAATCAATCTATTTTGCTGTTTGTGTCGGCAATAATAAATTGATGCGGTCATTGCTGGTAACATTAAACACCCTACATCATGTGGGACTGTATAATCAACCCGGAACAGGAAAAATTCTTGACGTTCTCCAAAAACTGCCAGATTTGAGGAATTTGTATTTAAAGAACTTCCCCAACACCGAATGTAAGTTCATAAGCGAAAATAAATATTAAAAATTTGTTCATAATTTTACTTTCATTTTTAGTAATTCATATTAAAAATCTGGTGAATCTTCATGAATTGGAAATAGTTAATGACAAAAACGAACCGTTGAGAATTTTACATGAATTGTCTTCACTAAAAAATTTGAAAGTGTTGGACGTAACAAATGTCATCATAAAATTTATGATGGATCAAAAATTTCCTGAATTAAAAGTGCTCCGAATAAATCTTGGCAAATTCCTAACCAAATTGCCTTACTTTCCGAAATTGGAAGCCATATCAATTCTTCAACCTTCAACACGACCGAAACATATCTTTGGCAGATACACTTCAAAATATGCAAAAAGCCTGAAGTTCTTTAGATTAAATTTCGAGGCACTTAAACCTATTAATGCTGTCGATGCACGTGTCGTTTCAACGTTATCAGCACTTACCTGGCTCGAAATACAAGTGTTCAATGATGACTGTTTCAAGTATATCAGTCAACTGAAAGAGCTCGAACATCTTACTCTCGACAATTCAATACGCATTACGAACAGTGGTCTGCTGGAAGTAGTACGCGGTTGCCCCAAACTACGTTGTGTAGAAATATTTGGATGCTTTAATATAACCAACACTGTACTGGTCCCAATGCTGGAAATATTGAAATTGCATGGTGTAAAGGAAGAGAATCCTTTGGTGCTTTATTCACCCTTTTATTTCGAGGATGTTGAACCAGAGGTGAGTTCTTGTCTAAAATGAGTTGGGAGACAATTTTATGAGAAATTCTTAAAATCTTATTAACAGGTTCGCTTAAATCCGAATTTCAATTTAATAAAAATTATATACAGCAATTGTATGGATGGGATGTATGGCGTTTTCTAAAAGCGTAACTTAAGCAATCATCAGAAATACTATTACAAATATGCTGGAGAAGGAAGGAGGACTACATTTCCACATTAAGAAAATGTTAAAAAATCACTCTAAAGAAAAACTGTTCAATAAATAATTAAATAACCTTCCAGCTATATTTAATCATCGGCTCCATAAAAAAGAAGCAAAATCTACTAATTGCCCCTGTTGCTTATCCTTGATCTTCAATGGTTCATTAACGCCCATCATCTCCAGCGGCTACAACAACAATATTAAAATTATATTAAGTTTGTGCTAAAATATGTAACAGGCAGAAAAAAACCCTATAAAGTATATATATTCTTGATCAGCATCAACAGCCGAGTCAATATAGCCATGTCCGACTGTCTGTCTGTCCGTATGAACGCACAGATCTCGGAGATGATAAGAGATCTTACACTTGCAGGCAGATCAAGTTTATTTTTAATTTTTGCCACGCCCTTCCCGCCCCCGCAATTTAGAAAAAACTTCATAACACCGTCAGTTTTATAGATAGAAGGTTCGAACCTTTGGATATCCGCCAAAGGATTGGTATCGATCCGCCAAAGGATTGGTAAAGATCGGATGAACGATTGTCGAGTTTTATTTCGAGGATAAGGAAAACAAACCATTTTGAGCAGCACCGGTCGCAACGGTGATGGCCAGCACTTCACAGGTACAGAGTGTGTTATCGTCGGGCTTGACCGACTTACTTTAAAACTACATAACTGACTGAATTCTTGGATAATCGATATTGATGCGATATTTAAAACGAAGTGTGATTTTAAGTTGTCTCTTATGTAAAGCTAGGAACGGAGAAACCTACGAAATGGTCACGAAATCTCAGTTAATTATTTCGTCGAGAGCAAGTGCGATATAAGTCGCCCTTCTCTAGTTTTATATGCGCTCACCTCTAATTGTTTTGTCTACAAATTTAATCAAGTCAAAAAATAAACAAAATGGATTTAAATAAACAGCGAAGAGTTTTGTTGGCTTGCAATGCAGCTATAGTTGCAACAATCGCTCTACATAAGAAGCGGTCGTGAAGACAACCAACAAAAGAAAGTGTTGGTTTAACCCTTAGTTACAGGAAAGATCCAAGAGGGGCAGAAGCTTTCCACGAATGCGTGGGCGTGTTCAGAACTATCCCAAATTTATCAGGGACAACCTTAACGCCTTTGTCGATTGCGCATTACCCGAGCGTTCGTAAATAAATAAATAAAATAATACTCACGATTTGTCAATGAAAATAAAACACAAATAACATTATGGTTTCGTGGTTTTTTTTTCATATACTTTAAACCAAATTAATAAGACGGATTCGTGATCTTCATTTTAATTTTTTCAGCATTTTCTTTTGGCACAGAATCTAATAGCTTGTTCCAATAGGCAAACTCCGAATGATGGTCTTTGGACACAACTAGAGAAGGTGCTGGATCGACAACTTCCACCATATCATTCGACGCCTCTTTAACAGGATCTGACTGCGTCTTTTCTAGGCGAGGTCGCTTTTTCTTCTGGAAGAAAAGTAAACCAATGATAATAAATTTATTATTTCAATCGAGGTCTAAAAGCAGTGCTTACGAATGAATATACAGGAGAAGATGACGAGCTTTCGTCCAGGACTAGTGGCGACTGAGAATTTGCAAGTTGGACCTTTAGGGAATAGTTAGGTTCATCCATCCAAAACACACAATCGCCGTCGTCGACGATTGAATTCGTGTTGCAGGGCCCAGGTTCCTCATCGTCAGCCATCTCATACGAGGAGCTATACGTTCTGCAAAAGAGAATTAACACGCATTCGGTAAACATATGCATGACACATACACCTTCTTTGCGTCGATAAATCTGGCAAGAACGACATGTATGGAGCTAACACCCACTCCCACATCGCTGCCTCCTTGAGTTGCTATAGCTACGCCCCCATCGCTGCCACTTTTTGCATGCTTGGCGCGGTGATAACGTAAGCTGTCTTTTAGTGAAGACCAAGCCGCATTGAATTGGCCTCCTAAAAAAGATAAAACAAACAATTGTGAATAACATAATTAAAATCAATAATTATCAGCGGCTAGTGTGCGCGACCGCTGTGTATGAGGTCGTGGGTTCGATCCCGCCTCGGAACATCTAATGAAAAGTGTTTTTCTTTGAATAAACTTTGCTGTTGGCGCCAGCATTGCAGTAATAAGCCAAGAAAAGCTTCTCAAAACTGCCGTTCGGATTCGGCGTTAAACTGTAGGTCCCTTTCTCTTGTGCTAAAAATTAGAAGCGCACAAGCCAAGAGATTGAGAGAGGCTCGGCTTTGGCCCTTTGGGGCTGTGTCATCTTGACAAGCTAATTTAACTTACTAATTATTATATTTACCTTCCTTTCCGAGGGCAGAACCTATACCCTCCCAGATGCTTCGTGTCAAGCCACTATCAAAATGCTGCTTATAGGTCAGCTCCCACAGCACAGGTTTCTCTTTAACTAATTTGATAAGGGCCACTTTCTCCTCTTTTGAGCAGTGGCTCACCCTCTTTTTTATGCTTTTTGGTGGTTTTTGCACTCATTGCAAGGCATTTGTTTTTTTTTGTCGGGCGCCGCACAGTGTGCGGCGCAAACACTGACAGTTGATTACGAAAAATATGGGTTAGGTATATTTCGAGCCTTCGAAATCAACAATCATTGATAGACAGATGCGTGACACGCTGTTCATCGGGTGGCACCGCTGTGCTATCGATGATATTTCGCACGTCAACTCCATACACACTTTCGAAATAACAACCTGCGAAATTCGTACGAAAATTTTTTTTTGTATGGGATTTCGATTTCGAGACCATTTCGCAGGTATCTCCGTACCTAGCTTAAAAGCTAAATTACACATATTTTAATTACATACATTACTATCTGTCTTTAAAATAAAATGAACATGAATAACTGATTTCTTATATGCAATTTTTTGCTTACAACTGATAGATTGCCTGTATGCAAATGACTTGTATATAATCGATATCCGCATGTATGCAAAAATCGCTTATATGCAAAAATATTGCTGCATTATAGCTTTTTCATATAAGCAATTTACACTGTATTTACTTTCAATATGTGTTTTTGGTTACCTGTTTTGATTATAGTCAATTAATGATTATAATTCAATAATCAACAAAGATATTGCGCATATCGGGCAGCTTTGGATGCTCAGACAACCGTTTCGATGAATTCCTATTCAACTCATCACTGAGTTTCAAGCGCTGATACCAAGAAGTCATTTTCAAATCCAATTTATTTAAGCATTTGGGCGAATTAAGCCTTCAGAATTCGAATGAACCTAATTTTTCTATCGATTCTATTTATTGCATTTGACTATTTATGCTGGGTTTACACAGCGTCACAAAGTGCCACATTTCAGTGTCACAGTGCAATGTGAACATCGGATGCCTTGTCACAGAAATCAAGCGTCACAGGAATGAGTACTTTTCCATGTGAACACAAGTACTCACTTGGAGTACATTCCTCTAAAATGTACAGTTTATTTCTATTTTCTATTGTTTTTGTGTTTCATTAAAAAATGTTCTTTCTGTCACAGTAGTTGGCCCTCAGCATATGCTGACGAATTTGTTCCACCATGGAACAGCTGTTTCAATGAGGCAGCTCATTTGAATTAATTTTTTCTGTGACAAGCACATCGAGCAAGTTGGTTTTTCTGTCACACTGTGACAATACTATTTAGTTTTTTGGGACTTAAGAGTTTTGATAAAGGTAAATATGGTTTTTTGTGATTTCGTGTAATATTTTTATTTTAATTAAATTAAACTTTTTAGTTTCATCAAATAAATTCCTTAGAGGAGCCAGACCTAGCGGCGTTTGCTGTTGTTGGGTTGTGGTTGCCGGACGAAAATGAGAATCAGTGCTCTTGCTGCGACGACAAAATTAATTTGACTTAAAGATAAGAGGGAATCTATGCCAAGTTGAGTGGAGAATTGCGAAGTATTCTGTACAAATTTACAAATGATGTGCGCAAGGATGCAGCAACTTTCGATCAGCTCCTATGTTAGGTGGAGGCCACTTTACCATTCTCTATTGAACTTGATGTCTATCAGATGCGACTTGGCCTGCTCCGGGGTGAAGGAGACCAGGCAGCGATCACTTGAACATGATAAGGCACCTCGCCATCATTGATGGATATATCCAGTTGTCCCTCGCCTGCCGCACTCGCATCCACACGGAACTGGAATGGCTGACCCACCGCTTCGCCATTCACCTCAGTCACTTGGATCAGCTGGCGTCACAGACCTTGGCTGTGAGTGGTGCGCCGGTTTTCTTGGTGCTGCGGTGAGACTGAGTTATTTGGCTTCAGGATCCTGCATTACAACCACCTCATACGAGCTTAAATTGTCAAAGGCAATAATATCTGGAATAATTTATAAAATAAAAATAACACAGACCAACAAAATGACCAATTTTCTGAGGTGCTGTCGATTCAATATAGAATTTAGCGTCTGCTTATTTTCAGATTACAACATAAACTATAGTTTTTCTTTTTTGTTTAATTATTGTTGGCTCACTGGTCACGAACTCGTTCAATGTTCACGTTTTAGCATTGTGTTGCTCTGTTACAATGACAAAAATCGTTCACACCAAAAGAACTCATTTGTCTTGTCACAGTTCTGTGACACACAATTTATGTGACGCCAATGTAAACACTCTTGACCTATGACAACCTTTGTTACAAATTGTCACAGACAATAGTGTCACAGTCTGAAGCGGTGTAAGCCCAGAATTACTTTCAAATAAAATCATACCAATTCCAATAGTGGCCACACTCCATTGTTCCAAATAGCCGCTAACTTGACGCAATTATCGACTGTTTCGATTAAGCGAATCGTTTCGCAACACTATTTCTAGAACTGTCTGTCAGAAAGCACATTTTTCTTACAACTGCGGCATTCATTAGACGTGAAAATGGGCGACTGCGAAAATCTGCTTGATTTACCCTTGGACGTTCTTAACTTGCTATATGCCAAAATTACCATTTTCAAAGATCAATTAAACTTTGCTCGGTCTCATCCAACTTTAAGCAATGCATTTTTCCCTGAATGGGGAATTAAATTCAAGAAAGTTTGTTTTGATGAAATATCAGTTGATGACTGGAGTTTTATTTTGTCTGTGTGCGGCTCCGCTGTGGAGAGAATGGACTCTCGGGAAGCAGACAACACCGTCCCCATGTTACAGCTGGCAAGGAAGTTTTGCACAAAATTGAAAACAATCTATTTTGCTGTTTGTGTCGGCAATAATAAATTGATGCGGTCATTGCTGGTAACATTAAACACCCTACATCATGTGGGACTGTTCAATCAACCCGGAACAGGAAAAATTCTTGACGTTCTCCAAAAATTGCCTGATTTGAGGAATTTGTATTTAAAGGACTTCCCCCACACTGAGTGTAAGTTCTTAAGCGAAAATACATATTAAAAATTTTTTCATAATTTTACTTTTATTTTTAGTTATTCATATTCAAAATCTGGTGAATCTTTATGAATTGGAAATAGTTGATGACGAAGACGAACCGTTGAATATTTTAATGGAATTGTCTTCACTAAAAAATCTGAAAGTGCTGGACGTGGAAAATGGCCTCATAAAATTTATGCCGGAATTTATGAAGGAACAAATATTTCCTGAATTAAAAGTGCTCCGATTACATATGGGCGTATTTCTATCCAAATTGCCTTACTTTCCAAAATTGGAATTTCTGGCCATAGCAATTGTTCAACCTTCATTACGAGCGAAACATATCTTTGGCAGATACGCTTCAAAATATAGAAAAAGCCTGAAGTCCTTTCGATTAAGTTTCGACACATTTAAACCTATTAATGCTGTCGATGCACGTGTCGTTTCAAGGTTAGCAGCACTTACCAGGCTCGAAATACAAGTGTTCAATGATGACTGTTTCAAGTATATCAGTCAACTGAAAGAGCTCGAACATCTTACGCTCGACAATTCAGTAGACATTACGAACAGTGGTCTGCTGGAAGTAGTACGCGGTTGCCCCAAACTACGTTGTATAGAAATATTTTTATGCTTTTGTATAACCAACACTGTACTGGTCCCAATGCTGGAAATATTGAAATTGCATGGTGTAAAGAAAGAGAATCCTTTGGTGCTTTGTCCACCCTTTTATTTCGAGGAAGTTGGACCAGAGGTGAGTTCTTGTCTAAAATAAGTTGGGAGACAATTTTATGAGAAATTCTTAAAATCTTATTAACAGGTTCGCTTAAATCCGAATTTTAATTTAATAAAAATTATATACAGCAATCGTGTGGATGGGATGTAAGGCGTTTTCTAAAAGCGTAACTTAAGCAATCATCAGAAATACTATTTCAAATATGCTGGAGAAGGAAGGAGGACTACATTTTCACATTAAGAATATGTTAAAAAATCACTCTAAAGAAAAACTGTTCAATAAATAATTAAATAACCTTCCAGCTATATTTAGTCATCGGCTCCATAAAAAAGAAGCAAAATCTACTAATTGCCCCTGTTGCTTATCCTTGATCTTCAATGGTTCATTAACTCCCATCATCTCCAGCGGCTACAACAACAACGGGCACCATGTGCTGTGGATTGTATTTAATACAATTAACTCGGTACGTTTATAAGATTAACCTCAGCCCAGGGAGTGGAGCAGTGCAGATGCAAGATCAGGCTTTTGAGGCCTCACAGATTAACAATCAATTAAAATTGACAAACCGAAGGGAAGTGGCCAGCAGAACAACAAAGAAACGGAAAATAAAGGAAAATAATTACAATGGCTGCATAAAAGGCGCCATTTAGCCTCGACGACACGCAATAATTACGCCCAATTAATAGCAATAACTTTGCAAATTAGATAATTTAGGTCCACATCGTCCCCAGACGAAGTAGTAGTTCGTTGGATTGGAGGGGGATTTACTTTGGCGTTTGCCTGATGCACGCGAGCCAAATGTGTGTAATCAGGCTGGAGTTGGTGTCCCTCACTAAAGACCAGAGTGTGTGGAGCTGGTCTAGAGGCTTAAAGGGTATGCTGAAATATTAGAACAGATTGAAGAAATTCAGTCAGATGCTAACAAACTCGCCTTGTTACGAAAAAACTTTATTAATGGTTTTTAAGCTCATCCCAAAACTCTTTTATTTTGAAAACTTAAAAAAAAAATTTGACAAAAAAAAAAGAAACCAAAAACCAGTAAAATTACCATAAATAGGTGTCTTAATTTAATTTATTTATTTAAATTTCGTAAGCACCCGGTCACCCGTCTCTGCTGTTGTAGTAATTAGCCATGTAAAAGCTTTTTGAACTGCCGTTCGGATTCGGCGTTAAACTGTAGGTCCCTTTCTCTGGTGCGAAAATTAGAAGCGTACAAGCCAAGAGATTGAGAGGAGCTCGACTTAGCCCTTTGGGGCTGTGTCAAGCCATTAAGAAAAAACAATATATATTTAGTAACCTGCAATAGTTTTGTAAAGGCATACAGATAACCTGTGGAGTTACGTATTCTTTCGATATACTTTCATATCCACCCATCCTGAGGATGCGCCCTAATTTCAACCATTTATCCTAATTGCTCTACAAGTACAAATTTACTAAGTATCATTAAGTTGAGCCTCCCTAAAAGCGTGGTTAGTCTAGTACAGTTGTTTGTGTTTTTTTCTTTCTGCAGCCCCTGGCAGGCACTTGCTGCTCCATCAAAAGGCTGCCTTGCAAATAAATTATTGCTTAGTGCACTTGTGTCGGTCTGCTTGCCGGCCTGCTCTTCTCCTGCCTAGAGAGTGCCTATCCCGATGCCTACTTAGTTGCTGCTGCTGCGCACTTCACGCAATTTCTAAAAATACAATTGAACCTATTGCTGACAGCTGTTGCGTAAGTCGGGGAGCGGTTGAGAAGTTACAAAAGGGGCGGCTTAATATTTGGGCGTGAATTGGGTTTGAAGATGAGGCAAACGTGTTTCTCTTACCGCTTAGAAGGGCCCGCACACGAAAGAAAAAAAAATTTCTTTGTGCTCCTTGATCTTAAAATGCAGACATTCAACTATCCCAGTCATTTCATTAAATTAATTCTAAGCCCAGAATTTTGTAACTATGAAAATTTTTTAAAATTTGGCAGGTTTCATTTGGGCTTTCAGTTGATTAGTTAATGTATTTACTGAGATACCTTCATGTTGGTGCCAGAATGACCTTGTACGTGTATATCAGGATTTTGATACTAAGTAACATATTGAACTTGGTCTTTCATTAGCCAACACATGCGCTGTGATTTGGTTGGCTTGGCATGATATCCAAATAATAGTCTAGCAGTCCAGTTGAGGAACCTTCTCAGGTACTCCTTTCAAGCGGCTCTGGGCATATCGGGTGTGAATAGAGAGTAAAGCGTAGGACACAATTCACTACCCTGAGGACTACCACAGGCCCACTACCGCCCTGCTGCTCCACCTCTCTTGATTAGAGGGTTCAGTGGGAGCGGGAGAAGCTCCTTGATCTTTGAATGCGGTCATTCGTGGCACACTCTATCGAATGCTCGTTGTATGTCAAGGTTCCATGGATGAAACCGCTCGGAAACAAGAACTGGTTTGGTTTAGTTTTAAATTTTGAAGCTTTTCTTAAGATTTTGAAGCTTACTGAACTGCGGTTTCGGTTCGCTACTGTGGCTCACTCTGATTTTATAATATTTGATTTATTTGATGCTCTGAAGACGGGCAAAAGATCTCTGATGATTGGGGGTAGTTTCTCATGAAACAGCTGTACGATTTACCAGACTTCTTTGTAGTGTTATGTGTCTCTGTTAAAAGTTATGCGAAAGCATAACATGACGTCGAGCCGGCTAAAAACTGCAGGTTTACTTAGCGTAAAGGTCGTAAAAACAGACGCATATGTACTAAAACGCTAGGCACGGAGTTGTTGTTCGTAACTAAACAAAAAATAGTTTCATTTATATCAACAAAAACAAGAAAGAAATTCGGTCAAGCCCGACTATAATATACTCTATACCTGCGAAGTGCTGCCCATCATCGAAGCGACCGGTGCTTTTCCTTATTACTCGACTATCTTTCATCTGATCGTTACCATTCCTTTGGCGAATCGATAAATAATCCTTATTACTAAATATGTTCAGAAGGTGCTAACCTTCTATCTATAAAACTGTGAGAGATATGACGTTTTTTCCAATTTGCGAGGCGGGAGGTGGCGTGGCAAAAATTTAAAATAAATTTGATCTGCCTCAAGTTTAAGAAGTTTTGTTCTCTTACCCGTCGAACCTCTATCTCTTACCATCTCTGAGATCTGTTTGTTCATACGGACGGACAGACTGACAGACGGACAGATAGACATGGCTACATCGACTCGGCTGTTGATGCTGATCAAGAACATATATACTATATAGGGTCGGAAATGCTTCCTTGTACCTGTTACATACTTTTGCACAAGCTTAATATACTCTGTGTACCTTTGATACAGAGTATAAAAATCCTGTTTGTATGCAAATTTGCAAGCACTCTTTTGGTCAAATCTTAGAATCGGGGAGCAATTCTCTCACACTAATTTGGTAAGGGCATAGGGACACACACATTCACAAAGGCTTTTGATTTACTTAGCTTCAAACTCTTCTTATACAAAGGTGCTCCTTACAAACGCTAAATAACGTTCAGAATATTGAGAATGTCATCCCGAAAAAGAAAAAGAAAAAAAAAAAAAATAAATATTAACAACTAAAGAAGGAAGGGAGAAAAAAAAAAAAAAAAAGGGGGGAAAGGGGGGGGGGGGAAAACATATATCCACAACCCCAAACAAAAATGTTTTTAATTTTTTTTTTTTTCAACGTTCCCCCAACAAAATTTACCCCGGTGATTATAAAAAAAAAAACCCAAAAAAAAAAAAAAAAAAAAAAACCCCTTTTAAAAAAAAAAAAAAAACAAAACAAAAAAAAAAAAAAAAAAAAATTTTCCTCTTTCCTTTTTTTTTTTTTTTTTTTCCCCTCCCCCTCTTTTTTTCCCCCCCCTTCATAAAAACCCCAAATAAATCAAAAAAAAAAATTTTTTTTTTTTTTTTTTTTTTTTTTTTTTTTTTTTTTTTTTTTTTTTTTTTTTTTTTTTTTTTTTTTTTTTTTTTTTTTTTTGTTCAAATGACAGAAGTTTAAGTCTTAGAGTGATTCAAAAGTTTATACTAGGAATTTGTAAAATTAGGTGCGTCTTAACATTTCAAATCCAAGGTGATACTGCTCTGGATAACAAAATAAATGAGCTTAGATTGGATATTAAGTTTTGAATGATTCAGCCATAAAATTCGAAAGTAGCAAGTATTGCTTTCAAAAGTTTTCTGTTCTGTTCGATACAAGATCTGAACACAATCTGTCTGAAATTAAATGGAAAAATTTTTTAAATCAAAGGGAAAATTCCAAAGGGAAATTTGAATTGGCGACTTTATCAATGAAAAATGTTAAATTTACAACCTTTTTTTCGTCCAATTACGGGCAGGTCTAAAAGCCTTCTGTAATAAGTGTGACTGTGAAAAAAGGGGTTCAACTCTGTATGAACACTTCATACAGGAATCAAGAGCCTCCATTCGATTTTCATTTTATTTTGCAATATCCCTCATCAGCCTGTCACACCATACATACTTAACCAATTGGCCATAGTCTAACCCCCTGCCGACATCAAGTCCACTCCTGAACTTCAGCAATTTATCAAAAAAACACAACACGCCAACCCAACCCAAGCGGGCAGGCAAGCCACTAACCAGTCGGTCATCCAGTCAGCCCTCCAGCAACAGCAGCAGCAACATCAAACATCACCACCAACTGCTGCCGGAGTCAAGGAGGATCTCTTGCTCTTTCTCTGTGGTATTACATAAGCAAAGTCAACATTGAACAGCAGCGTGGAGCTTATCTATCTATTGGCCTGCTGTCTCTGCTGCTGCAAGATCATAGAGTGAAAGAGCCCCCAAAGGCTCGACAGCTGGCAAAAGACGGCGGCACTGTACCGCGTACAGACAGCAAGTGGGCTGAATTTGTGGACAGGGACCTGGACCTGAACCTGGGCACGTGCCTAACACAAGCCACAGCTGGCCCAAACGGTAGCCCATTGTATATTGTGGCTCCCGGTTGAATTTTTTGCAGATTGAGAGCGAGCTTCATGGCAATTGATTTGTTTGCGGCCTTTGGGCAAGTGACAGGCTCGACGGACTCAAATCCAATCAGCGATTTGGACTAGCGCACGCCTCCAATTAGAGTCTAAACGACAATTGTACTTTTAACCCAATTTACTTTGTTTTCAATGCGCCTTAACAATAAATCTAAATTGTGTACGATTTGAGGGTTTGCTGTGCTTCTCCATCCAACCAACCAAGCTCTACACCAGCCACAAGTGTCGTTTGTTGTTTAAGAAGCCTGTGGAGTGCGTTGATTTTTTGTATCGGGAGAGTATGTTGTGTGGTACAACTCACTTTTGTGTGTTGTTTGAGACAAAGCTAAATAAAAAAGTCGTGAAATAATTATTTTTCAAATTATCGAAATTCTCATATAGAAAGTAAAAATACATAAAGAAAAATGCGCATACCTAATATTGTTAAAAGAACTCAAGAAATTTTAGGTATAGAGGTGTGGTACAGATTATTGCTGGATTGTATCCAATAGAAGTTGTTGGGCTAGAATAAAACGTCTGACTATAGAAATTTTCTCTACTTTGACAATCTATATCATAGGCGTTGCAAAGTAAATGAAATGTATTTAAAAACCACAAGGAAGAGTTGTATTACTTCTTAAATTTATTGAAATACTGACCCATAAATCGTATCCTTAACATCCAATCAAAAACAGCGATATTGGGCACAACATTTGACTGTACACATTATTAAGACCAAAATAACCCGAGCTGAGTTTTCAGATTTACCAACGAAGTCTTGGTTCGCAATCAATGTTCATTTGTGTACCAGCAATTGCCTCAGAGCAACATTTACTAAAATTATACAATTCGTTTTAAGAAATAAATGGTTCATTGACATTGTCTACAAAATATCAGAAAAAGAGCACATACGCCTTCCGGATCATGCATTTGGCTCTTTAAATTCTCGATTAACAATGTCCTTTAATAGGTAACTGTCTGACAGATCCGTGCTGTTGGCTCAATTAGAGCGAATTAACAGTGGACAAAGACTGAGAATTATTCTGCTTCATTTTTTTCTGTCTTTGATACGTGCAAAGGTATGTGAAAATACGTGTTAGTGGTTTTACAACATTTGGCTTTTTTTGTATGGGGAAAAAGCTAACTGTTAGCTACAGGGTGGGTCAAAAGAAGTCACCCTATTGGAAGATGCTCTTATTTTTACAAATAGCCGCCAAAGTCAGATCTGTTTTGACATTTGTGGACTAGACCGATGTAGAATACAAGTGAACAATAATCGATTTTTCGACCAAAATCATAATGAGCGATGAGGCTCATTTCCACCTCATTTCCGCCCGATTTAACCGTTCCAGACTTTTTTTTGTGGGGTTTTTGAAAACCCGTGCTTACGTAACCAAGCCCGAGACCTTGGAAGCCCTCAAGGACAACATTCGACACGAGTGCGAGAATCTGCTGCCCGAAGTTCTTGCCGAAGTGATGAAAAATGCCATAAAACGAGCCCGTATGGCAATCAATTGTTACGGCGCCCATTTGGCCGATATCATCTTCTCGAAATGACCAATAAAATTCTAAAGGTTCAAATAAATATAATCAAAAAACAGAATATACGTTTTTTATTTAGAAAACAAATGAAAGCCAAACAACATCGGATGACTTATTTTGACCCACCCTGTATTAACATTTACACTACTCCAAGTTTGCTATCGAAATCGTTATCGCCGTAATAACGCAGAACAGGTGTTAATATTAGCACAATGTTGCGTTATGCATTAATTTTGACAGCAACAAGAAATTTATAAAAATCAAAAGGAAAATAAATATAAGCGATTTATCAACGATGACGCAGATTACGGATTTGGCATGGACTTCTGCAGAAACCTTTGATTTTGTACATGGTAATCCACGATGTCCTCGAAGCATTTGGACACATGTAAGAAGAAACTGTTGATTCCTCCTAAGAGTTGCTTACTAACATATATTTAATTATTTTATAGTGACGCCAGCCACGGTATGGACCTTTTTGGGAGGAGGATGGCAGACCCTGACCGAGAATTGGTGTTTCTGTGTGTGCTGATCGGCCAGGCAGAAGGTTACCTCTTAGCTGACTAGCTCTGAGCTGACGAACCGGTTCCCTGATGGCTTAATTTCAGCAGCCCATAGCGCAGAAAACCAAAAAGTGTTCATTTACTGGGTTAATTATTTAATTTTTATTTATTTTGATTTTACAATATAATTGTTTCATTTTCTAATTGTTGCGGTTCTTCAATAACCCTAAGACATTTTTGTGGAAATTGACGGATTTCTCTACCAGGAAGAGCTGGACTTGATGACATGTGGTTTCATCAAGACGGTGGCATATGCCACAGGACGCGTAACAATGGCTCAATTAAGAGACGAGTTCGGTGAACAGTTTGGGGCCGGTCAATTGGTCGCCTAGATCGTACGACATAACGCCCTTAGATTTTTTTTGTGGGGCAATGTTAAGGCTCATGTCTATAGCGACATGCCCGCAACAGTTGACGCACTGGAAGCCAATATTAAAGAATTTATTCGTAACATACCGGCCGATATGTTGGAGAGAGTATGCCAAAATTGGACCCAGCGTATGAACCATTTGAGGCGCAGCCGCGGTCCACATTTACAACATCTTTAGGGTGAGTACTGAGAACGTTCGAATTTTTCTTTAGCTGTCAAATTCCATATAAAAAGACTACTTAAAGAAATTTTTCCTTGCCTGATTATGTTGTTTGAAACTCAGAAACAAAGCAATACACAAAAGTATTTTGAAAATTGTCACCAGAGCTGGCTCGGCTGTTGCTGGTGGTGTGCATTCTGCGGTCGAAGCGTATCCCGTCTTTAGATAGCTCCATTTGAATGCCACAGCATAGAACATCTTCCCTATATCGTGCTTCTTGGGGAGCTGTTTTACCGAAACATATTTACACGGGCTTTTATTATCTGTTATGGTCTGTTGTTTGGAAACGTTATTGCAGAGCCCAGCCCCTACCTCATAGTTTTTTCTTCTTCTTCTTCTTCTTTGGCCATCACAACCGTTTTACGGTCTCGGCCGCTGCCACTAATGCCCGCCACTTGCCTCTGTCCCGAGCGATATTCCACCAGAAGGACACTCCCAGGTTCGCAATGTCTCCCTGCACCTGGTCACGTCATCTCCGCTTTGGTCGACCAGGCGGAGGAGTGCCTCCCAACTCTATCGCATGCCGATTGTACACACGCTTTGCTGGAGCGTTATCATTCATACGGGTAAAATGTCCTATCTAGCACAACCGCTGTTGTTTTATGCGCTTGACTAGGTCAGTGTCCCCATAGAACTCATACAGTTCGCGATTCATTCGGATGCGAAATTCGCCGCCAACGTTTAGAGGTCCATAAATCCTCCGAAGAACTTTTCTCTCGAACACGCCAATTGCCGCCCCATCCTCTTTTGTCATTGTCCATGCTTCTGCGCCGTATAGCAGGACTGGGATGATAAGCGACTTGTATAGCGCAATTTTCGTTTTCCGAGAGAGGTCTCTGCTCTTGAACTCCTTATTGAGCCCGTAATAACATCGGTTTGCAAGAGTAATTCTTCTTCGGATTTCCAGACTGGTGTTGTTGTCGCTATACCATTAACAGTGATGTTTGAGTTGTGGAGTTTCTGAGATCGGGTACTATCCCATTCCCTGTCGAAGCATATACAAAAATATGCAAAGATATATCGATGTATATCTGTCATTCATCTAGGCCTGCATCAATCACTATTTCATCACTAGGCGTATTTTTAGGCAATCTATTTATTCTATTAACATATATTTGCAGCTGATCTACTTAACATTGTTGAAAAATTTACCCCATACAGAGTTTCTTAGCACCAAGGTACATACTTAAATTACGCCTAAAAGAACCTGTCCTGCAAACCGGTTCAGAGACGATCCACTCGGAGCTGTGTGGAAAGTGTTCGGTTCAAAAGAATGTTTTTTATTAAATTCTTTTCGAGCTGCTATAAATATTCATTTTGACATTTTCCACCTGGGCGAAGTCGAGCAGAGATTAACTTTGCCTGAATCCAGGATAAGGAGAGTGGAACGTATCCTTGGTACCCTGTCAGCTCGAACTGCCAGTGTCTCCAATAACTTTTACGGAGGTGAAAGAAAAAATCCAAGCGCTTAATTCCAAAAAGGCTCCTGGAGAAGATGGGATGGACAACAAAACGCTGAGGGCACTTCCTGACAAAGCAATACTATTCCTAGTCTTGCTCTTTAAATCAGTGTTGCGACTGGGGTACATTCCGAAGGCTTGAAAAAAGGCCCTGATCCTAATGATTCCCGAAGCCCGGATGAGTCCTTCAGAGGTCGAATCATACCGGCCAATTAGCTTGCATTCGTCGGTGTCGAAAATCTTTAACAGGGGCTTGCTGTGTAGAATACTAGCGTTGGATAAGCTCAGCCATCGCATTCCGCCCTTTCAATTTGGCTTTAGAAGGTCTCACGAATCTCCAGAGCAGTTAAACCTGAAAGCGTTCCATACAAATTAGTACGTCGTTGCTGTATTCGTTGATGTTAAGAAAGCGTTCTATCGAGTTTAGCACGATGGTTTGCTGTGCAAGAAAAAGAGCATCCTCCCACCACATCTCTTTGACCTGGTGAGCAGTTTCCTTACCGACAGGACATTTTCCGTCGTTCTTGATGGAGCTAAATCGAGCACAAAACACATACTAGCAGGAGTGCCACAGGGTAGCGTCCTTGGCCCCAAGCTGTATACACATTCGACCATGGATATACCCACAGGAAGTAACATTCCCTGAATGACGCACAGGACCTTTTCCTTGCCACTTTCGCCGACGACATCCCAGTGTCCACAGCGCCACGGACATCCTACAGCAGTACATGTACCGATTTTGCATATGGGCAAGGCGCTGGAATATTGGAATAAATCAAGCGAAGTGTGCCAATGTCACCTTCACGCTAAGAAGAGACGACTGCGCCGGAGTATTCATGGAAGATCAACTCCTAGCTCATCTTCAAGGACACAGGTACCTGGGAGTGTACCTTGACAGGCGCTTGACATTTGGCCTGCACATAAGCCAGCTAACAAAGTTATAGAAGAGCTGTCCAGTTGGGGTGGATGCTAAATAGCAGAAACAAATTGTCCCTAAAGAACAAGGTACATGTGAACAAGGCAATAATTTCACCAGCTTGGAGATACGGCCTAATGTATTAAAGCAGGGGCGCCCAACAGCGGCTTATGCTCGCGCAGTCACTAACAGAAATAAAAGAAACATTTTTAAGCAACAACAACCACAAGAAATCGAAAGAGAAAACAGGTTATTGCCTAATGCGGTGTGTTTGTGGCTGTCTGATGCACACGACAAAAACCAAATCAGCACTGAAGACAGCAGTGCATACGTATTGTTGTTGCCTTTAATTTCTCAAGAACATATGAGAGAAGGAGAAGACAGACACCTACGAAGTTATTCAGCCATGCTCCGGTTTTCACTTAATTTGGCGATTTGCAATTTAAACAATTTCGTACGATTTCAATTTAGAGCGCTCCGAAATTCGCAAGTTTTTGTTTATCGATTGTGTTTCATTCCCAACTTGTTTTGTGTCATTTCACATAACAAAAACAGATGATGAACGCCTATCGATAGACATATATCGATATATACCATGGCCAAATCGCCAATTTTTGTTATTGTGAGCTGTTTTCCCCCTTGTTCAATTTTGTGTGTCTTTATTAAAAAATTGTTTAAAATATACTTTTAATGCGAATTGGGTAGGAGAGTCCGTCATCTTAAAATGTTAAAGAACTAAATAAAAATATTTCCGTGGGGTGTCTGTTTGTACATCAACCTATAATTTATATTTACTTTTCATTTCACGGACGCAGATGTCGCCGGTTTAAAATCGTCAAAACTTTGCGATTTTCGAATGTCGCAACTTTTACGATTTGGCGATGAAACGCAAAGTTTTTGCGAAAGCGAAAACGGGAGCATGGCTGATTGTTGCAATTTCATATACGCGCGAAAATATTTCCTGTTCCTGACACTTACGTATTAGTTGAGCGCTCTTTTATGGCGATTTTGTTTTATCCTGCCAAAGAATCAGTATTGATGAAAGTTTACTGTACTAATGATTAGTTAAACTTAGCTCAAATGTAATATAGAAATTATCAGGTCTCTGAACTTCTATGAAAGAAAAAAATTTGGAAGTAAGTTCCAATTTACATTCATATTTTCTGAATTAGCGAAATCCAAAATTATTTCTGAACCCCGGTTCGAACCTGAACCTAGGTTCAGCGAACTGCTGAACACCGTCCGTGAACCCGAACCAAAACGTATCGCGGGCTCGAACCCAGGAGTGAACCTCTTCTGATTTTCAGGAGGTTTTCAGCCCTGGAAAGGACTACAATGACAGGAAACTACCAATCAACTGACTACAAATGTCTGACAATGCATACTTTAAGAACTTTAATTGGAGTCATTAAGTACCGTCAATTACACGTCGAAAAAAAGAGATGCTAACCAAGCCCTTCCAAGCGACAACACCTTTTTGGCGCGATGTAAAACACGGAGCCAACATACGAGTATATAAATGATAGTTGATACTAAGATATTGGGCCTGCAGTGACCCGTTGCGCCCTTGAAGTCCAGCCAGTTATATATTCTTTCGTTATAAGACTTTTTCTCCTATGACTGTTAGCGAATTGAGCTGAGTTAGAGTATTCAATTGTCACTTATATGTCTCAAATTTTCCGCGTCTTGTTTATGTATTTGATTATTTGCTTAAATCTTTATCGTTGATTTCTTGTGCACAGTGTGTGCCCTCCCTCGTTCGTATGCAGGCAACGTTCGTTCAAGTCCAACTCTTCGTTTGCATCTACTCACACACATGTGTGATCATGTTCGTATGTACGAGGAGACGGTTCTCGCATCGAGAGTCAAGATCCATTAAGGCAATGACCTGTTTTCATATCATTTTTATATTGTGGCCCGGGCTTTGTTGTTGTTTTGTCTCGCTCGCTCCTGCTGGCGGCGTAGGCGGCGGTGGCGGCGGAGGCACACGCAATCGGAGTCGGTCCGTCGTCCATGTTGCAAGTTGATAGTAAAAATTATGATGATTCTTGCCCCAACAACTGGTGGCGGTGACTGGTCAAACAAGTTTTATGTGTGTTTTTTTTTCCTGTGGCCTGTGTGTGCATATTTATCTTTGCGTTGTCGTTGCCTCCACTTCATTAGGTCTTTAATTTTATATCGTATCAAAACAGAGAAAAGGCAGGCAGAGTTCTTTTCTTGTTCTTTTTTTTTGCAGTTGTACTACGAGTATCTTGTAGATACTTACAACGTGAAAAAAGTCTTTGGCGCGTAAAATCTTTTGGGTTCATTAGAACGTTGAACGTTGTCGCTTGACTTGAGCCTGATCTGAGGTCTGGGGTCTGGGTCTGGGCATGGTCACATGGGCAATCAAGTCGTTTTCTTCTCTGGGCCCCTGTCACTTTGACAGCCCATCTGCGGTTTAATCTGGTTTGTATATGTCGGGTTAGATTGTGTGTGGTTCAGGTTGGATGTGCTTGGGGTACAGTACGGACCTAGAGGATGTGAGTAAAGGATGTTTGTGTGATAAGTACTGCTGCTCATTCAGCGTTAATCGATTTGGTTTGAAACCGAATGTTGATCTTTGCACTTGAAACTTTTGTGACTACTGACTTAATTTTGTGACCAATGACATAATTTATAAGCTTCATGTCTTGTGGGAAATTGGGAAATTAAATAAAAAGCTAAAGAAAAAAAATGTGTATGGTTGAAGTGACCATCCGATTTTCGCGGTTCCGACATTAGTGCAGTGTGCAGCTAAAAGATGACCCTTTGCAAAATTTCAGCTCGAGAGCTTCAAAACTGTGGGTTAATCATGATGATCAAGAATATATATACTTTATGTGGTCGGAGATGATTCCTTCTATGCGTTCCATACTTCTGGGAAAAATTAAAATACACTTTTAAAGTGTATAAATGTAGTCCAGAGTTTATCAAAATTGATGAAAGCCATATTAATAAAGCTAAGGGTCAAAATAAATCGCTTACATACTGCGATCAACTGTTCCTTCACAGTGCAAATTGTGTAATAAAACTATTTAGACCAATGGCAATTCGACAAACATAAAGGCGTATTTAAAAGCAATTCATAGAGACGCTTGGCTGAATTGCAAACCTAAAACGGTATATGTAAGTGTAAATGATATTGACTTCCGCGAATAAATGTTCATTTGTGTGAGAGTTGGTGGCTATGTTCTGCATATTTATTTCGTAATGCACATATAATGTACTGATATTGTCGATACAAAAAACCATCTCCAGGATCGCCCGTCTGTCCTTCAGTCCGTCTGTCTGTTTCTATGCTATCTCCGTCAGTTTGAAAGCTATCCTCATCAAACTTTGCACGAAGTCTTTTGGTACAAATACGCTGCACATTTGTCGGAACCAGCTGGATCGGATGACTATAGCATATAGCTGCCATAGGAACGATCGGTCGAAAAACTAGTTCTAGTGAGAAAAACTTTTTTGTTTTCAATGAAAACGTCCCTCTCATTAGCATACACTTATTTTATATACTTTTACACAATTCTACAAAATTTGGTCGAAATCGGATGACTATAGCATATAGCTCCCATAGGAATGATCGGTCGAAAAACTAGTTCTAGTGAGAAAAACTTTTTTGTTATTAATGAAAACGTCCTTATCATTGGCATACACTTATTTTATACCCTTTTATACCCTTGTTCCACTGGCACATTCTGTAGGTCAGTCACTGGATGAGCTAAATGACCTCATTCTCTCTGTGTATTTCTCCATAAGAGATAAATGTCCATTCGGCAGGTCATACGCTGTGGATGATCAGATCACTGTTACTACATTTGACATTCGCACGGGCATTTCTGGCTTTTTTCCGCTAAAAGGCTAAATTTTCTATCAATAAGTCCAAGTGTCATCAATAGAACAGCTGATTCTGAGTGGGAAAGGTAAGCGGCAAAACTTGAATTCTTTTTCAAACAATAATAAATTATTGTTATAAATAAATTCGACTTAATAATATTTGTTTATCAGATGAATATAATACGAAAACAGTCCATTACGTGGAGGATTTTACCGACCATGGAAGTCGACACCGATCAACATGCCAATTGTCCGATATTCGGCTGAGGTGCCAAGCGTATACAAGGCAATTGCAATTCGCTTATCTTATGGAATAGTCATCCGGAAGTTCGTGTCCTGCTTTGCTATTCCTTGTAGACAATTTTTAAGCACGTTAAAGTTGTCCTTCTTGACGCTGAAGCTTTCCCCAACAAATGCGTCTTAGTTTCCAGGCACATTTCGTTCCCAAAACACGCCATATCGCTTATACAATGTGTGCTGGATCTAAATTAAAACAAATTCAACTAATAAGAATAGTATGAACTTACAAATTGTGTGATTTTCGCTTTCTATTCTTCCGTTGGTACTCAATAATCAAAGCATCGAAATGGTCCTTGCACTCTTGCAGTTGACATATGCACTCTTGATTTTTCTCGCAAATCAGCAGGAACGCAGGTCAATCCATTTCGGTCAAGTATTAAAGGCCAATTAAACTTTCAATTTGTAATTGCAAATCAAAGCAATACAAACAGCTGATATTTGTTTACTTGAATTTAACTTTAACCATTCGCGTGTAACCGTGATAAACATTCGTCAGTGGAACAAGAAATAATCACTTTTTGAGAATGGACTCCAGAATGTGCCAGTGGAACAAGGGTATTACACAATTCTACAAAGTTTGGTCGAAATCGGAGGACTATAGCATATATTCACTTTTCAAAAGGGTGTGGAATTGAGAACTTGCCTGAATTTATTGAGTATGTTTTTCATTCTAGTTTCACAATCATGTATCAAGTTTTATATTATGTCAAGGGATCCCTCGAAATAAAACAGCCTTATTGGTTCCCAAGCTGAAAAAATGGTTAGAAAAACTAATTTCAGCCCAAGGAAAAGGTAGTAGGCTAACCTGAAGCCTTCTTTAAAGACTAAAAAGTTCCTTTTCTTATAGAGAGGCTCTAAAAGTGGGCGACACGTTGGGAGAAACCTACATATTTATGTGACTTTCAGCTTAATGATTTGGAACCGTTTGCAAAAGTGAAAAAGACCGCATGCCTGTATGTTATTAAATCGAAATTAAAAGATTAAGCAAAACTGAAGTTTTCATGGCTACATCGACTACCCTTTCTTGTACCCTAGTGCTTAAAACATTTACCACTTGGGGCTTCTTTTTTTTTGTTTGAAATTTACTTTAGATAAGAATTTTCAGCGCGTCTAAGTGAGTGCCTTTCTATTTGCCCAGAACCATCCATCTAACCTTTCCAGCCAACTATCTTACTATTGTTTGCCTAGTAGTTTTTTTCCATCTACTTTTCAGCTATTTGCTTTAGCTGCCGTTGTCGCTTGTTTGGCTACTTAAATTTCCCAGAGTCAATATTGATGCAGTTACTTTATCTGTTTCTGGTTACGATGGGTGGTGATGGCGGCACAGAGTGAGAAGTTCAACCTTGACCATACTTGCAATTGCGATCCACAGACTCTGGCTTAACTCTCAGGGTCATGTAGTTAATGTAATTGCAAACTGGTTGCATCGATCAAATGCATCCTTGAAAATTATAAATGGAAATCTTTGCTAGAGAACTCGTGCATCTACATTGCAAAGCAATGGGGCACTCCCCCTGGGGGCCAAATCATATTCAATTTTGACCAAAGCAAATATTGGCTAGAGCAGTATTTTTTTTAATCACGGTTCATTTGGCATAAATTGACCTGGCAGTGGGTGGAACTTGGGATTGGATAATTGCGGGTTAAGCAAAGAGAACCTTTTGGTCAGAAACTTCAAGTCGATTCGTCTCGTCTGCTCGCAGCACGATAAATGAATCATGCGGCGATGGGAGCTGGAGCTGAAGCTGAGGCCCGCTCGTGTTGTGCCCCCAGAGGCAGCGACATTGACAATGAGCCAAAAAGCCGATTCCAAAGCGATCCACAAACGGTAGCCACAAAACAGAATGCAACAACAAAAAACGTGCCCGATTGCCAGAGCTTTTGGCTTTAATTTTCTTGTTGTTGTTGGAGCATGATCGGGCATGAGATCGTTAAGCAGTGCACAGTAGCTGCTTGAGCGTCATAATAACAGCCAGCAACAAGATGTAGCACCCCTACCCTCCCCACCCACAGTAGTGGTTCCCTTTTTTGTGTGCAGCTGCAACGCTGCAGGGTGTACACTGTACAGTGCAACATCGACAACTCACTGGCAACAAATCAACACACAACACACGAGTATATCGAAGCGTAGGAAACTGGTTAACCGGTTTTTCTTTTTGGTTTCATTGGGACGACGCTGCATTAAGCTTTTTAGAACCTTCTTTGTTGTAGCTTGCAGTTGGAGTACACTGAGCGAATTGAATGGGTGCGAATGAACAACAACAAATAATCGATTCGAGACGTGCTGTTTCCGGGCTTTTTGCTTGCTGAGTCCTTAGCATGTGACTGCGTTCTTTACTTAGATTTGCCGCACTATCTAGTGATTGCTTGATGGTGCTATGAGCTAAGATGCCGCCCTCCGTGTTAAGTATTCAAGTTCCTAACTTCGAATCCCAGAGAAGGAAGAGAAAGGATCAAAAATGTGCCAAGTCAGAGCTGTAAATTGGATAACCTATTAAAACTAGAACAGGACTAGGTCTAAAACAAGAGCCTTAACGGGGCACAGTACCTTAGGACAAATAGTTTTTCGCTTTCTAGAGAAAGCACCAGCTCGCAGCTCATCACTCTCACTGCTGACTCTAGAGTTGTGGCTCTCAGCTCAGAGCAGAAAACTATTCGAGAGCAACTGTCGGCTTCCCTAACCTAATAAGTGACTCCCCTGTATTGGGATCCGGGTAGTCTGGTAAGTGAAACTTTAGGGGACTTCTTTTGTCGACTTTTTCCCACTCTTTAACATATATCCGAAAACTTTTAATATACCTTCTTTATTCAAATAAGCAAACATAATCACTTTTGTCTTCGAATTCTTCTTGTCCCACTTTAATAATCGTATTGTCCTACTTAAAATCTTGCATATAACAGATACCTTATAAATGTGGCGCCATACGCACTGAGCAAAGTACTATGTAGCGTACCGCCTAGCGTAATTTAACCTCCAACTCAACGAACTTTTACTGGTCCCCCACAAATGACACAAATCCTCCCCTTTTCGATTTGTTTTATCGACTTTTCCCACTTGTCTGCACTCAATTCAGTTGATCTATATGCATTTCTCTTTTAGCCTTTGTAATTACACACACTGACAACCAGCTTCAGCTTCTTTTGCCCTGGCTTTACCTATCTAAATCGTTAAATTTCATATATCAAATTATGGCCTGAACCTCGAACCACTAATTTTGCTGCGTGTAATTGCCACTTCCAGCACAAAAGCTTTTATTTCGTTTCGTTTTCCATGCGGTTCTTTCCTTCCTCTATGTTTAAGGCGACTGCGCAGCCGTCTTAAGCTGCATTACAACTTTTTACTGCGTCTTAACTGAAATCGAGTTTTGTTGTTGTTGTAGTATATAGTTTTCTATCTATCTCGGTGCGCAACTCCGCCCGAAACATCAACGCCCAGTCCGAATGCATACGAATGTGCACATGTGTGTGTGTGTGTCTCTGGTCGTCATCCCCATCTTAAAGTTCGTCCAGTAGCTGCGCTTAATTGCATTGTGACTTGCGGCGTGAAGTTGACGAAGAAGAGCCATTTTCCGACATATCTACATACATACATATGTATGCATGTATGTAGAACTCTTTGGCTTTGGTCTATTTGCTTAGCGTTACGAGGCGTGGCCGCGTGTTGCCTCTTTTTGGCGTATGCCCAGTAGCTGCTTCTCGGCCCGGGCTAAATACGGGAGGGGGACCCCTCGACCACTACTCCTCATATTTGTATTGTATGTTTGTTGTAGTTTTTATGACTTGCAACTGTGTGTTATAGTTGTTTGTGCTATGCTGATTGAATGCGCTTTGTTTAGTTGGTTTAGCGCGTTTTAGGGGTCTTTTGTTAGCTTTATCGAACAGGCTGCTCATTGTTCATTTGATGTGATTAGTTTAACAGAGTCGCATTATGAATAATTTTAATTCATTTCTGTTGGAGGCCAATTGTTAGCAAAACTCGTTGATTAACCATAATCAACAAAAATTAAGCCATTTGAAGTAAAGAAGAAATGTTAAAACAAAATTTGATCACAAAATCATGGAAAATTATTGAATAAACGCTTAGAGTGTATCCAAATAATCATTAGCCAAAGGACTAGGCTATTATCATTTTCAACACAAAAACTTAAAACCATCAACTTTTACTTTTATTCCTTACACACAAAAAAGTTATCATTAAAATGACACTATTTAGTCATCAATTTGAAACTATTGAGTATCATTTTCTCCTTAGTACTCCAAGTATTCAAATGTTAATTTCAACAGTGATGCAAACCGGTTCTGAACCGAACCGAACCAAACCAAACCGAAAAGATCCAAAACAATATCCACTGGACTGGATATTTCTTTAAAATCCTTTTATCAGCTGAAAAATCATCCAAGGAATGATCATTTTCCATATCCTTTGGATGATTTTTCAGTTCCATTGGATGATAAAAGTAAAGGGTGATTTTTTAGCTGTTATCTTTTTGGCAACACTGGTTTAAACAGCTCACGCACGTTTCGTGTTTTGTTTCACTGTCAAACATCTTCAGTTTGGTCTATAATTTAACCTTGAATCGTCTTACAAACGATTGACGATAATTGAATTTTATTATCAAAATGCGTGCTCTGTTAAGAAAGTTCATCGCGCGCTTCTACCATTTTATGGTCAGTTTAATCGACCCACTGAAGCGGCTATTCGGGCTATTGTGACTAAATTTCGCACCAAATTTACATTGTTGGACATTAAACCACCAACACGCTTACGTAGAGTGCGAACTGAAGAAAATATCGCAGCTGTATCGGCCAGTGTTAATGATAACCATCAATTATCGATTCGTCGCCGTTCGCAGCAATTGGGCCTCTGTTACTCAACAACGTGGAAAATTTTGGGGAAGCCTTTCAAAATACAGCTGGTGCAAGAATTGAAGCCGAACGACCTACCGCAACGTAGAATTTTTGGTGAATGGGCTCTTGGAAAGTTGGCCGAAGATCCACTTTTTTACCGAAAAATTGTGTTGAGCGACGAAGCCCATTTTTGGCTCAAAAAAGCAGAATTGTCGACTTTGGAGTGAATATCAGCCAGAAGCATTGCCAGAGCTACCAATGCATCCAGAAAAAGTCACAGTTTGGTGCGGTTTATGGGCTGGTGGCATCATTGGACCGTACTTCTTCAAAGATGATGCGAATCGTAACGTAACTGTGAATGGTGAGCGCTACCGTGAGATGATATCCAACTTTTTTTGCCCAAAATGCAAGAGCTTGACTTGCATGACATGTGGTTTCAACAAGACGGTGCCACATGCCACACAGCACGCGCAACAATGGACTTATTGAGAGGCGAGTTCGGTGAACATTTTATTTCACGTTCGGGACCGGTCAATTGGCCGCCTAGATCGTGCGATTTAACGCCTTTAGACTATTTTTTGTGGGGCTATGTTAAAGCTCATGTCTATACAGACAAGCCCGCTTCAATTGACGCATTGGAAGACAACATTGAAGCATTTATTCGTGAGATACCGGCCGAAATGTTGGAAAGAGTATGCCAAAATTGGACTAAGCGGATGGACCATTTGAGGCGCAGTCACGGTAAACATTTGCATGAAATAATCTTCAAACATTAAATTATATGGACCGTACTATCGATTCAAATAAAGATTTTTCATGAATTTTATGTTTGTTTTTTTTTGAAAAACTTTCCTATAGCTCTTAAAAAATCACCCTTTATATTAAAGACATATCAAGTTCAAATGGATAGGGGAAATCATCCAATGGATATTTTTGATTATCCTTTTTTTTCTCTGTGTAGCCAATGATACTTATTAATTTCGTTTTCCTAAGATAATTTTAGTCCGACCCTCCTTAGGAGAGATATAGCCTTTAAGGATGACGACACAAATTTTCCAGCATATACTACTGTAAGTCTACCGATCTCTTAATATACCTTTCACCATTCTGCATTCTTTTCTTAAAAATTTGATAATTGATTTGTCGTCCCTTACTGGACAATATTCTCCATTTTCTGTAGTACATACATGCATATATGTATTTTACAGTAAGAAGTTTTGTTTTATTGATTATGGCAAAACAAAATGATGAATTGGTTCTAAATTTAGTGCAATTCCTTTTTACACTTCCACCAGCAACGCCTTCTACTATCAAACATAACTGCTTTTTAATCCAACCTCTTAATATTTGCGAAGTATAACATTAAAATTCAGGGCTGCAAACCTGTTTTGAACCGAACCGGTTCGAACCCGGAATTCCGACTATTGATTTAATGTGAACCGAACCTTGAACCTGTTCCGAACCTACAGTTTCGGTTCGGTTCAACAAAACTGTTAGACAAACAACAATTGTTAGACAAAAAACAATTGTGACCTACTGCCTAGCGACTTCTTCTGTTATCTGGTCGGTTTTGGGCAACTGAGTCTTAAAATCGTCAGAAAAGTTAAATAAAAAACCGTGATAAACGTTCAGAATTACCTATAAAGTCCCCAATAGCCTCTGCCTTTTTAAGATCTTCGACGTCAAAGCTTTTAAATGATTCACAAAAACAAGAGTTTAACATTACATTGCTAATATTTTTCAGATTACGAAATGAAATTGAACTTAACAGTAAATTATATTTTGAATATTCCCATGTGATCTACTTACAAATCGCGTCCGATTGAGAGGAGCTTGGCTTTGGCTCTTTGGGGCTGTCAAGCCATAAAAAAAAGCGTCACGCTGACTTACATATTTTGTGGTGTTGTTGTTTAGGGCTTTAAGGTGGTCGGGTAGGGGGAGTGGAAGTACTTAGTATTGAGTACTATGCATTGAGTACTGAGTATCGAGTATAGAGTACTTAGAGTCGAGTACACTCATTATCAAATACAGAGTATCGAGTACTTGGTATCGAGTACTTAGTAACGAGTACTAAGCATCGGTTGCTGAGTACCAAATACAAAGTATCGAGTATTAGTATCAAGCACTTAGTATTGAGGTCTTAGAATCTGGTACTGAGTTTCAAACACTTTGTATCGAGTACTTGGTACCGAGTACTAAGCATCAAGCACTAAGAATCGAATACTGCCTAATCGAGTACTGAGTATTGAGTACTTAGTATAAAGTTCTTAGAATCGAGTTTTGAGTATCGAGTATATAGAACCAGATAGGATCCTTAGGTCAGCAAACCCCAGCAGCCCATACTTGCGAGACTTTTTATATGAATTCGGTCAATATGCAAGCTCCACACAACTTTTCCCCAGCCGAAATGCCCACAGTCAGCAAGTAGCACTATTTCCACTATGATCACATATTTCGATATGTACATATTTTTTCTAATCGTTCACATGATATGTACATATTTTACAGTTTGTAAACATATGTAATGGCAGCTGACAGTTCAAATTTGAGTTATTATGCATTACATCTTTGCACTAAAATCTATGGAGCTCAAAACAATAAATGCAGTTGCATTTGGTATGAGACATTGTTTTATAATTATTGCTTAAGTACTTGCTCAAATAAAATTGACAAAAGAATTACAAGTTTGATATTGCTTCACGCGAAAATTTCACGTAAGATTTGTGTTTGACAAATAAAATTAAAGAAAAAATTCCTAAAGACTCAACAATAAATAAAAAAGAACAATATACTAGCTTCAATGCCTTACTTAACATTTTATTTTATGTTTAAACAAAGACTAAAATTTATATTGGCATTCTCCATGCGCTCCGTAATCTCCAAGCGAGCAGTTGCTTGTCGGTCAAGTACATCCATCCGCCACCATAGCCTTTACAAATGGTGTCATCTCGGCCAGTCTGCGTTTCTTCAGGCACACTGAATTCCCATGTGAGGCCAGTAAGCACAGAGTCACTTTCCTAACACACTGTTTGAAAGAGGATGATGGTGCACTGACTTTACGGCTCTCATTTTGTGAGCACCGCTAACCCGTTTTTAGTTCAGACCTGTATAAAAATCCCTACTTATCTTGTATTTGCTTTTGCTATTTCGCGTTAAATGTCCAATTTTTTGACGTCTTTCCATTCAATTAATTGGGCAACCATCCTTTCAAATAAATGGGTGTCCTTCAGACATAGACTTACGTTTTGGGACCATTAAATCAAATTTATTAATTTTAAATATAATATTGTGAAACTCGCGCTTTTCTTCAATTATCAATTGAAATTAATTTTAAATTAGGGTTGACTTTTTGTGACATCGATAACATTAGGGTTGATTTTGTTGTGACATCGATATCAAATAATCTAGTATTTTCTTTTACAACACTGTTATCACTCATGGCGAATGGACACATAAATTAAATATGTACATTTTTTCTCTTGATTTTTGGATATGTGATAAAATGTGAAAATATGTACATATTTGCTATAGTGGAAATAGGCTATAGCTCACGAACTTTCAATCGCCGGTCACTCAATACACATTTTTTAATTTTGGCCACCATTTCTAAAGTGGTCACCTCATTTGGACGCCCATTACGATGTTCATTTTCGCAGCCAACGACCCGCTTAAACTCAGCCACCCAATATTTTATTGTTGTAAACGAGGGAGCAGAATTACGTAAGGTAAAATCCAGCTCCTTTTTAATATTGGTTACTAAGACCTTTATATGAAAGTATTGTATCACAAACGATGACCAATTTTGTCCATGTTTGCAAACAATAACAAGCGTTCTCTATTAAAATCGACAAAAAAAACTGTGCAAGGAAAGGCACCAAACTCAAACTTAAGCTTTTAATGTGGCATTCTACATGTTTCCACGCCCCTATGTTAGCCCCACCATCTTTTTATAAACACTTAACCAGGTCAACCAAAACCTTCTCCTAAAAACCTCGAACCTCAAATTTCCGAACCCTAACCATTTTTAATTTTGGTTCGAACCCGTGAAAATTTTTTTGGTTTGCAGCACTGCTAAAATTCAGTATACCTGCATCTTATAGCCTATTTCCCGATCACATATTTAAAAATGTAAACCTCGTATTAAGAGAACGATTACAATAAATTTTAAAGAAGCCAAAAAGGACAGATTTGTGAGGTCTTTTTTAGTCTTTTGTTGCTGGTTCATTACAAATGACCAGCCTTTTTTACTGTTTTTAGGAACGAAAACATATTAGAGTCTCTACCACCCATTGCATACTTAGGGGCACCAGCAATAAAAATGAT
Source organism: Lordiphosa collinella (assembly GCA_018904265.1). Taxonomy (NCBI): domain Eukaryota; kingdom Metazoa; phylum Arthropoda; class Insecta; order Diptera; family Drosophilidae; genus Lordiphosa; species Lordiphosa collinella. The sequence continues at coordinate 146,588 of JAEIFV010000067.1, forward strand.
ATTTTTGGATTCTTACACAAGTGCTAAAAGAGGTATATCTCCATTAAAAAAAATCGCAGAATTGTTTGGGATGGTTCATATCAAAGCTAAGGAGTGGTACTTTCCGATGGTATCAAAGAGTGTCCAAACAATTGAGGGTTGACTTTTTGTGACATCGATAACATCAGAGTTGATTTTTTGAGGCATCAATATAAAATAATATATTTTTTTCTTTTACAACACTGGTATCACTCGTGGCGAATGGACATACATACATGTTAAGTATGTACATCTTTACCTATAGAAAAATGATATGTGATAAAATGTGAAAATATGTACATATATGCTATAGTGGAAATAGGTTATTAATTTATGTTTGAAACTTTTCTTTCTCACATTTTCTGCAAGTACTTTTTATAGTTCCTAAATTAACTATGTATTCCGTATTTGCCGTTAGCAGTTCTCAGCGAATTAATTAATATGGTCCTGCCCATTTTTGGCCAAGTGCCCAATTCTCTACCTAACCAAACGGCACATATATTAATTATGCTGATCAGCTATCAATTTCATCAACATGAAGTTTCTGTCTGATTGTCTGTCTGTGTGTAAGTTTGTGTGTGAGTCAAATCGGTAGCTCTTGGCCTGTTTGTTAACCAACACATGTAGCATGCATAAATTTTATGTAGTTTGTTAAACAACTTGTCTTGTTTTTCTTGTTTGCTTTGGATTAAAAATAAAACTTAAAAATTGGAAAAAAGGGTACCATAATTTGGACATTAAATGGGAAATTGATAGATATTACTTGAAGAATAATTGAGGGACATCATAGAGGAAATATTTAAGAACTGTGATCTGAATGGAAAACTACTTAAGGTGCAACATATTATTTTTGAATTTGTAATTCCTTTATGACCTATTCAATAGTTTTAATCAGTGGAGGGCATCAAAATCAAACAGAAGAGCAGCATAAAGTGCGCAGCAGATTTTTCTGGCTGCGAGGGACTGCCCTTAGTTGGTTTAGAAACCAGTCCTTGAACCGAACCTTGAACTTTTCCAAGAGTTCGAAGCTTCTTCAGAGTTTTTGAGGTTTTCAGGCTTTACAAAATAGAACGAATATGTTTGTTTCTGCTTATTCGGATCCAATTATAAAAGATTCTGGTAAAATATGAAACATCGATTCCAGTATGTGAATTGGTAATATTTCCTGATATCTTCAAATGATTTGAAAGCGTATTCCTCATTCGCCTTCAATTAATTCCCTTCTGTTTTATTTGTTTTGTTTGATTTTTGACATTTATACATAATTTTGTAACCAATTTGCCTTTTGTGTTAATTGTTTGGGGCAATCGTATAAATCATGCGCTTGAGGCGTTAGTTTATTGCCGTCTTTCTAACTCTCCTCTGCCTATTTGGAGTTGATTGCAATTATCTAGACCATTTTCAATAGGCTTAACAGTAACTGGACTTTAATAGGCCTATAAAGTGTGCAACATTATGACATCCAACAATAATAATCCTCCTCCTTTTTCTCCTCCAGATGATGCTCCTCCAGTATCAGCACTTTATGGTCCCAGCACACACATTTCATTATAAATAGGTTAAGATGCTAAATTTACTAGGCATAAAAAATAAACACAGAGAAGAAGCCAAGCAGCCTCAGCAACAAAACACACATAAACCTTTAAACCTAAACACGCACTTAAGTAATAAAAAATATAAAAAAACCAACAACAACCACCAGCAACTAAGACGAAAAACATGACATTAAATTGCATGAGGTTAAGAAAAAATATATAATATTGTGTATAGAAGACCCCGGGTGGTAAGGGGAGTGCATCAGAACACAGGTGTTCAGTTGCCGCTGCTGTTGCTGCTGCTGTTGCAGCCGTCAGCCGCACATAAAAAAACAAACTTAAAATCAAGTTTTAAAGATTCAACAACAGCAGCAGCAACAACAACAACAACGACAACGGCACTTAAACCGACGAAGACTTGGAGAGACCTTTAAATGCGGGCCGAGCTCGAGCAGCATCCAAAACGAGTCCCACAACTGACTGAGAGGGGGAGCTAAGCCAAAACCAAAAACCAAGACCCAACCCCAACCCAAGACACGAGTTGCGATCGTGTGCATGCAGCAACTTGTCGACTCGCTCAAGTTGGCTTGAGCCCCCCTCCCCTACCCAAACCCATACCCTTGGCCTGCCTTCGTCTGCCTGATTATGATCGGAGTGCGCTATATGAGCTGCTGCTGAGCGGAGGAGCCGCCTGCCTGTATAATAAACATAATGATAATGCCTGACGCTGGCTGATTGTCCAAGTGGTTTGGCTGCCTCCTCCAGTGTCTAGTTGCTACTGTGGATGTAATTTATATAAAAAAATATATGTATAAAATTGAATCTTTGGTCTTAGAGAAGCCATAGAAATGGCACACACCTTCGAGGGCACTGTCATATGTATCAATAACAAGCAAAATGATCCGCTTTGGTTAGACTTGAAGTAAGAATTTATATTTAAACTAGCGATTCTGGTCATTTCTGAATTTAGATCATTTCTCTTAAACAATCTTACAAATAGTTGACAAGTAATCTGTATAGCTATTTTCAGTGTTGTAGAGTGACCAGGTACTTGTAACTAGATCCCCTACCTAAGCTATGGACATTAAAATTAAAGTACCCCGCTTTGATTAAAATATTCATTTGTGTACAGAAAACCAAATTAACTACATGCCGCGAGTAGAAACGTCAATCCTAAACTTTACTCGCTCAATGTAGAAAACAGCAATTTAATCTTGGCATGTATAACAAGAAAGAAAGTCGGTCAAGCCCGACTATTACATTCTCTGTACCCATCACTGTTGCGACCGGTGATGCTCATAATTGTTTGTTTTCCTTATAAATCGACAATCCGTTCATCCGATCTTTAACAATTCTTTGACGTATCAATAAATAATTCTGATTTCAAAATATGTCCAGAAGGTTCGAAACTTCTATCTATAAGACTGACGGAGATATGACTTTTTTCTAACCTGCGGGAGCGGGAGGGGGCGTGGCAAAAATGAAAATAAACTTGATCTGCCTGGAACTTCTATCTCTTACCATCTCAGAGATCTGTGCGTTCATACGGACAGACAGACAGACGGACATGTTTTCTAAAAAAGTGAAGATTTCAAATGCTGAATGCTTCGTATAGAAAATCTACACGAAAGCCATTCGCTCATCGTCGCTTCCCTTTATAACTGTGATTTCCGACAATGCACCGGAGCTTAATGGTTGTATGGGCTAAGGTGGCGGCAGTTGTGTTTAAATTCCCGAGACAAGATAAGTGAGTTGTGAGTTTGTATCCCAGACAAGGTAAGTGAAAAAAAATTTAAGTTGTACGTTTTTCAAAAGGAAGACTTTGTCCTCCCGTGCACCCTCTCTTCCCAACCGCACCCATTCCGACACTCCTTTCAGACACTCTCTTGTGTTAATAGTGGAATATAAATAGTTCTATTTTTTTTATTTTTATACCCGTTACTCGTAGAGTAAAAAGGGTATACTAAAGTCGTGCAAATGCATGTAACAGGCAGAAGGAAGCACCTCCGACGCTCGGCATTGCAGAATTTATGTATGGGCTGGACCCCTAACGTGGTATGTAAAATAGCTACATGCCGCATGTAGAAAAGCTACATAGTCGTAAAGGTTAGAAAAACCCTGTCAATCGCGTAGAAAATCTAAATTTTCATGTAGTTTGTACATATTTTTTTTTTATATATGCTCCAATTAAAAATGGGAAAATGGCGATCATAAAGTTGTGCAAAAATTTTTAACAGTTAGAAGGAAACATTTCCGACCCTATCAGCACCAACAGCCTAGTCGATTTAGCAATCTTCGTCTGTACGTCCGTATGAACGCGTCGATCTCAGAGACTATAAAAGATAGAGCTGCACGAGTAAGGTAAAGTAACATATTGCCGAGTACGATTACAAATTATGATTACTTTTAGTAAAATGACAGTAATCATACTTATTTGTAATCGTACTCGGCGAGTTGTAACATGTTACATCTTGTTACTTTGTTTACTCTGTACCAAGGGTACACAGAGTATATTAAGTTTGTGCAAAAGTGTCCGTCTGTCCGTATGAGCAAACAGATCTCAGAGATGGTAAGAGATAGAGGTTTGACATGTATGGAACATATGTTTCTTATACTTGCAGGCAGATCAAGTTTATTTTCAAATTTGGCCAAGCCCACTCCCGCCCCCGCAATATCGAAAAAATGGCATATCTCCCACAGTTTTATAGATAGAAGGTTCGTACCTTCTGGACTTATTTAGTAATCGGGATTCTTTATCGATACGCTGAAGGAATTTTAAAGATCGGATGAACGATAGTCGAGTTTTAAGGAAAACAAACCATTATGGGCAGCACCGGTCGCAATGGTGATGGGCAGTATTTCACAGGTACAGAGTATGTTATAGTCGTGCTTGACCGACTTTCTTCCTTGTTTTTTTATTACCGTATAGCCGAAAAAATAAAAAAAAAAATATTCTCAACAGGGATTTGAACCAGCAAATCTAAAATGTAAGGCGGCAATCCTAACCACTCAGCTAATACCCATTTTGTTAAACTCGTAGCTTAATATCAATATAAGGAAACTCGTAGAAGCAGAGTTGAAAGCAGCAGCAAAAATTGGCTTACTACGATTCAATTTGTAAGACGATTACATGAGTACTACTCGCAAAATAAACACGAGTAGTAATCGGATATAATCGTAATCATACAAACGATTACATGATTCCAAAAAAGGTAATCGTTGTACTCAAAAATGATTACTTTTACCTGTAATCATACGATTCCGGAATCACTTGCAAAATTCTCCCATACCGCCTTTAAGCTCAAAAACTGTCAGAGCCACAATTTTTAAGTTAGACCCTCGAGACTTTCCTCATTAAAAATGTGAAAAGGGGGATAATGAAGTTGCAGATATATGAAACAGGGAGAAGGAAATATTATCGACCCCATAAGGCAAATATATTCTTGACCAGCGTCAAAAGCCGAGTCGATATAGCCATGTCCGTCCGTCTGTATGAACGCGTCGATCTTAGAGGCTATAAGAGATAGAGCCACACATTTTTTTCGTGAAAGTAGGTGTATACCATATTCCCATAACAAGTTTGATTTCGATTTGGAAAATTTACCCCCTTCTTCCTATAACCGCAAAAAACTGTCTGTCCATCTATATGAACGCGTCGATCTCAGAGAATATAAGAGATACAGCCACAAAATTTTAGGTGTATACCATACCCAGATCAAGCTTGTTTCAGATTTTGAAAAATTTTACCCCTCCACCAAATGGTGCATGGGAAAAGATGCGTAAGTGAAATGTCATCTGGTGTGGGTGTCCGGGTGACCCAAACTGTCAAAGATATAATGTTTAAGTTAGAGCCTCGTGACTTAATATATATCAAGAAATGCCGAATAACTTATCTGTTCTGGGAAGATCATTAAGATAGTACCAAAAACACCGAAGCTATGTATGAAACAATTTTGCTCTATGGAGTGGACAAAACTGGATCACAATTTTGCAACAAAACAGCTGGATAAAATGGCTATTGCCCTGTGTTATGTGGATTGTAAGTGTGACCACATACAAATCCTCAAAAAGTGTTAAAACGTGAAAATATAATCTAAGTTCGAACCGGTTGAAAAAATGGACTGGTTCGGTTCAGTGGTTGACTCTTAATTTGTTTTAATTTTCATGGAGGACTGTTTCCGTTTCCGAAATTTTCACTCAATACATTTCTAAAGTGAATATATCTCTTTTCACACACTTTACAAAACAAAAACATTTGAGCAACCGTTAAACCCTTATATAAATGTCAGAAATATATGAAGTCGAATATTTGTCTGCGAAAAACGACAGAATATTGAGAATATCGTCCCGTAGAGCAAATGGGATACTCACTCAATTCAATAAGCAACTTCCAAGGATGAAATGCAGTCTGAAGGCAGTTATAGGAGATATTTTATAATGATTGATTCTTAAAGATTACATGCATCCGGCAACGCTAAGTATAAATTCGTTCGATGAGCGGTGTCCCTTAATCTTACCTATGGTCGGATACAACTATTCTTAGGGAAATTATAATAATTTCCACATTTTTCAGGTTTTGTTGCCTGAAGGTAAACGCTTAACATCTTAAAAATCGTTAGTGAACTGAACCAAAGTGAACCATTTGTGGTTTTCGGTTCGGTGCAGCAATGGTTCGGCTCGGTGCAGAGCCGGTTTGCATTTGTGGTTCAAACCATTTAAAAAATCTGCTTACAGCTTTCTAGGTCACATGCTATACTACGCTTGATCTGATTCCAATTAGAATTTTGTTCCAATGACACATTCTACAGATCATCCTCTAAATGTTCTAAGTGAACACATTTTTCTGTGTATTTTCTCATGAAAGATGAAGATCCATCTTGGATCAAGTCACTGCCACAACTTTTAGCCATTTACCGTTAAAAGGCAAGATTTTCAATCGAAAATTCTAAGTGTCAGCAATAGGAACAGTTGGTGACAATGGCGTAGCCATCAAGGAAAGTGTTCAAGCTCATTGGAAGAAAAATGAAAAATTTCCCAAGAAGACAGGACGGAAAAAGTGCTTGCCATTCGATTCTACATATTATTAACCCACCCTTGTACCTATATTACACCCAGCATTAATTTTACATTTGAAGCTGGACAAGATTAAATAGAATCTAAAAGAGGTTACAATACAATTTTACATACATTTGCACAAAAACCTACCTAAAACCTTGGTACCCTTTGGCCACACGATACGGATAGACCCAAAAAACCAGCAGTAGCAGCAGCTGGGCCCCCTCGGGGGGCAGTTAATCAACAGTTTTATGCAAAACTCGAAAAAAACCAACACATCAAGCAGAACAGGAAAATGAAAAGCGAGCAATAACCCAGGCAGCGAAACGCACACCTCAAGCCCCAACTCAAAACTCAAAAAACAAGTCAATATGATCGATCGTTTGCTTGATTAAACCTAATTGAAAACGAAAATGCACAGCAACTCGCTCACTCGCTCGCTTGTTGGTTTGGCTCTGGTCATGATCACTTGCCCAGGCTGTCCGGTCCGGCAAGTTAGCCAGCCAGCCCGCCAGCCAGCAACTTACTATAAGAATTTTGAAATCAAAACAAAAACGTAAAAGATCAACGCACAAACCAAACGAGGCGACCGCGCGCGCCACTAAATTTTGGCGGGAGACTACTGTACCCCCAACGGACAAAAAACCGAATAACATGAACAAAACAAAACTACAACCGGAGCGAACCAGAGAGTGTGGGTATGGTTGGTGGGATGTGAGTGTATAGAAAATCAAGAAGAAAAACAAAATCAAAAAACAATTTTAAAGAGTAATAAGTAAAAGAAAGAGAGACCAAAGAGTTATGGGCAGAGATTTCTTAAGAGAGAAATGATTGTTGTGCAGAGCACATAGTGTGGTCAACACTGAACAGTGTTGCTGTGCTGCAACTTGGTAGAGAGATTGCATTTAAGCATGAAATTAGGCAGTTCTTTTTCCAAGATCGATATATAAATGTTGATCTTTGTCACTTAAAAAGATCAAATTAGATCGAAAATCAAAAGGATGTTTGAAGAAGACGACGAAATTTACGAAATACTTAAAAATATCAGTGAAAATCCATAATTAATTCATGAGAAAATTTTCAGGCCTGTTCTCGTTTCCGAAATCGAATAATCGGATTTGAAGGCAGATCTTAATTCCAAAAAAACGAGTCGAGTAGTTTAATATATTTTTAGGGGATATAGCGCCAAGTTATTTGTCCTCTGGGGTGTACACGGACTTGCAGCCCAAATTCCTGTGTTAACATCAGACTCTGCGCCTCGCTAGAGCATCGCAGTTCGGAGGACTCCTTCTTCTGTTCACAGTATGTACATAATTGGGTGTTTGTTATTCCCAACTTGAACAGGTGACCACGCAGCCTGCAGTGGCCCGTGTAGAGCCCTGTCAGATTTCTGAGGGCGTTCTTTTCTTGTTAGATCAATTTCTAGAATTTTTTGTGGTTGTATTTCACTATTAATGCTTTTGCTTGTCTCATGCCCCTAGTGTTCCCCCAGGAGGCTGTTCTGAGCGTATTCTCTTCCTTTCTAAGGAGCTCCCGAATGTGGTGTTGGCCTATGCCACGCCAGGGTTCTGGTCCTACCATTGCGATGGCTACAGCCTTGCGTGCTAGTTGTGTCCCGGTATCCAGCGTAGGGACATGTTGTTTCTGCAGCCTAGTTGGTAAAATATTAAGGCCTGTGCATCGGGAGATAGCACATACTTCGGCTTGAAATATGCTTGAAAATTCTCCCATTGACTCAAACTTTTTCGTTCCAGGTCCTGCTACACCGAGTCCAGCTCCTGTGTACCAATGAATTGCTTGTGGTTGCATTTTATGTGTCTCTTCTAGTGAGATTCAATCTCTCTGAATACTTTTGTGTACAGTGCAGTATAGGGATTTCCTTCTCCAACTTCTGAGAGTCTCATAGTCTTACTAAGTAGTTCCTACCCATTTCTTCTGATGTCAGTCTAAGCAATGTTGCTTTTTCCTTCAGACTTCTAGGGCCGCTGTCAAGCTCTGGTTATGCATACACATGGCAGCCATTGCAGCTTTTGCAACTGCGTCCTTACTGTGAGGAGATATGCTCTATCTCCCCACAAGACACCTCCATACGTGAGCATCGGTCTCACCACCATGAAATAAAGCCACTGGAGTATGTGTGGTGCCATGCCCCACGATTTTCCGAATATGCTCCTGCATGTGTATAGTGCCCTAGTACGCTTACTGAGTGTATACTTTATGTGCTTGTGAAATCTTAGCCCGAAGACGACGCCAAAATATTTAACCTCCTTTTCCGGTGCTATGAGACAGCCGGATAGTCGTATTGGCCTTATTTTTGACAGCACTAAGGAATGTTTTGTCAAATGCTTCCTCATCTTCCCGAGCTAATAAAGTGCCGTGTCTGTTGAACGGCCTGCTCTGTACTCGTGCTGTGTTAGGATTTAGGATTTATTTATTGTGAAGGTTTAACAAAATTCAGTCAAACAGAATATAAAAATTACAAAATCTACAATGAGAATCCAGAAATAACGATCTCCGACCCGGTGCAACTAATTTATTGGCTGAAGCCAGCTATGGTCCAACTCACAGCAAAGGTGGTCAGAGTGTACGTTATCTGGAGATTTTTCAGTTAAGAAATGACCTTAAGGCGTTTTTTACATTTAAAGTAAAGTAATCGATAGAAAACAGGTGATATTACTCATTATAAGCAAGACATAGGCAACGGAGGGGGTCTTGATGAGCATAGTTGGTTAGACGAGGCGGGAGGTAGATTGGAGTATAGTGGCGAGTTAATCTGGGTGGTACTGACAATTTAATAAGGCTTAAAAGAACCATGGAGTCAATCTCACCCGCCAAGAGCTTGTGGACAAAAATTACCGCATGACAAATTCTCCGGGACTTGAGGGAAAGAAGGTCTATTAAACGTAGTCTTTGCTCGTATGGAGGTAAATGCCTGTTGGTGTCCCAGTTCAGATCACGAAGGGCAAAAATCAGAAACTGCTTCTGAACTGATTCAATTTGATCTTGGTATGTCAGATATTGCGGAGACCAAAGACAGGAGCAATATTCCAGATTTGGTCGGACCAGCGAGGTGTAAAGGTGTTTGGTAGTGTAATAAAGTATGCTGTTGGCGCCAGCTTTGTAGTAATTTGGTAGTTTGGTAGTGTGGGGATCATTAAATTCTTTGAACCATCTCTTGATAAATCCAAGTACACTTTTAGCCTTATTGCATATCACTGAAATGTGGCTGTTAAAGCTAAAATTGGGTTCAAACAGAATACCCAAATCATCGACTTTATAAATACGGTTTAACGAATCCCTATTAATGGCGTATTCGTATAGATACGGCTTGGTTCTATGAAAGGTCATAATATTACACTTGGATAATATTAAGGGGGAGGCGATTCAGTAGGCACCAGGCACTCAGAGAATTTAGATCACTTTGTAATAGAAGTGGAGAAGCTGGATCGTTGAATGAGGCACATAGCTTGAGATCGTCAGCGTACATAAGGGCAGTTAAAAACGAAAGCACTTGAGGAATATCATTGGTGAACAGGTTAAATAACAAGGGACCAAGATGACTGCCCTGTGGTACACCCGAGGTAACGTGAACAGTTTCGGATTCAGCAGACTGAAAACGCACCCTCTGGGACCGATTGGTGAGGTAAAATCTGACCCAGCCGAGAAAGTTGGTTGGGAGACCTATTAAGCATAGTTTATGCAGAAGTAAGTTATGATTAACAGAATCAAAGGCTTTGCTGAAATCGGTATAGATGACATCTGTTTGTTTTCGATTAAGAAATCCCTGATGTACAATTGATGATAATTCAAGTAGGTTAGAGGAAACAGAACGCCGACGAATAAAACCGTGCTGGGATGGACAAAGAATGGGTTGACAAAAGTGCTGTAATTGGGAAGTGATTATGTGCTCAAAAAGTTTAGGTATGGCAGAAAGTTTACAGATTCTCTTTTTTAGATTCCTCTATAATTTGCTAGGGGAAAGTCTCCTAACTAGGGATAGGTTAAACACCTTTAGAGGGGGGGGGGGGGGGTAAAAAAATACAACTGGGGACATTTTCCGCCCCAGTGAAAATAGCCGGTAAAAATTTGATAAAAGATCACTATGATCAATTCTTGGCTGGAGGGGTGCCACGCCAGCTTCCTGTGGTGGCTTCCTTTGGTCCCGACACCCCTGTTTTGGCCAATCCTTATTTAACACCAGGAGCCTCACCAACCTTTAAATCCATATGCATTAACTTGTTCTTGCTCTTATACGTTCGGTGAATGTCTCCAGTCTATGGAGCTGGCTATCACTACGACTATGGCCTCGAGTTAATGTGGTACCCGGCTAATTCTAATTCCATCAAATAATTCATGTCTTTGCCTATGACCTCTGAATTCCACTTAGTGACTTAGTAAACCATTTTGTTATATTTTAAGCCCGTCTATTTTTTTTTTAAATCCACAGCTGACTTTTTATACCTGGTTAACATCGATCAAAAACTTTTTTTTTGTTTTTGTTTACTTAAGTTAAATCAGCGATGTTCAAAACAAAATCGAATGCATTTTGTTGTTACTGCGCCCTTCGGCTAAATTTTGTGACAACCGATTAATATTAGATTATACTAACAAGCATAATGATTGAATCAAGAGTTTTAAGAACTTACAAACAGTTAAAAAAAATTATTGAATTGCATAGTAGACCAATAAAGTCGATTACGGAACATAGAAACTGCTTTGAAATATGCAGAGCAGGTCTTATTCCTTCCTTACTGATTTGTCTCTGGTTAGGTAATGGAAGTGAGATCTAATCAGCCTCGTTCAAGGAATTAATATTGATTTATGACAACTCCGACAAGTTCGTTGTATTTGTAGCGTTGCGATAGTTAATGCAAAGAAAAATTCAAATACAAATTAATGGTAAGATCTAAAACATCGATGAGCACACAGTGGTTTGTGGCGCCCTCCCATTTCTGCAAAAAAAAATTAAAATGAGAATTCTTTATTTGGATTAAGTGTGTTCGTTTTTAATGCGTGCACATGATTTAAGTACCAAATACTTGATTTTGTTCTGATTCTGTACTCCTTTGAAAGTTTCTGCCAAATCCTCTTCAACTTGCCACAGTCTGTGCAACCTTAAACACCCAACCGTCCCTGTGTCCCTTAACAGGCTTAAAGAATTAACGCTCATTATCTCATTTTGGCTAGTAAATAATTTCGTTTCGGTCAAGAGCTATTAAATTTGATGCAAAAGAAAGGCCAGCAAAGACAAGCAGAACATTAGTCAAAGAACCAGAGCAACAGGCAACCGACAGACAGATCGGACTGGATTGGAGGGACAACTCAACCCATACCCATACCCATACCCACTCAGGCCCCGGACTGAGGACGGCACGAGCGCATCAAATTAAGCAGGAAGAAGACACAAGCAGCGTCGACAACCAAACAGCAAATAAAATACATACTAAAAACCCCTAACCAATGTAATTTGATACCGAAAATCATTATGCACAAACATACAAACAAAGACAACGACTAATTGCCATCAATTTTTTGCATAAATCTTGGCAATATTATGCATGCATGCAATGCTAAAGCCAAACCCCAAGACAACAACCGCAAACATGGCACAGTTCTTCAACCCAAAACACCGCACCGCACTTCAGGATTGCCCATGGAGCTTGGGGAGCTGGAGCTGCTGCTGCTGCTCTCTAGAGTCGTGTATGGCTAACCAATCAAAAGGTTCTTCAACCCAAAACTTCTACGTAGTTAACCATTGCTAAAGTGGCACGATCACCAACATCATTATCATACATACGACCAAGAAGACGACGAGCGACGACGAGGTACGACGACGACGACAATGGGGCACATGGAGCGTGTTGCAAAATCAAATAAAAGTTCTAAAAAACGTTTTTTCTTTCTTTTTGCAAAGAGAGGCAACACGATTTGAAAATTGCGTACGTATCGCCGAAACCGAGTTCATTATGTCCAAGGAGGAGTCGTCGTAGTCGACGCCGTCGTCGTCTGGTACAGGCTAGCACAAAGCCAGTTCACTGTATGCCACAAACCTAACGACGAAGCAGAGGAGGAAGCCCGAAGAAGACGATCATGATGATCACTTTGTTGATATCATGAGCATGAGCAACAGCAGGCCAGGCCAGGCCAGGGCCCAGGATAAGTTCATTGACTTGCAACTAGAAGTTCATTGCAATCGTAGTCAACAGCAGCAGCAACAACAACAACAACAACAGCGACAACCTCTGCCTGCACACTTTCTGTTTTATGCCAGAAGACACGTCCAACCAACCAACCAACCAACCACCACCATACACTTGTCCTAGGCCTCTCTTTGTATTATTTGCTAGGATTAAAGGCATTAAAAGACAGGAGAAGAACGAGCTGAGCAGGGTAAACATGAGATTGCCTCAGCCTGCACCATAGAAAAATTTCCTATTTTTTCTGGAAAACTAAACAAAGTTTCACTATTTAAGCCGATAGCTAGACTTAAGCGTTACGTATCCGATATTTCATTGTTTTGGCCCCGGTTTATTGGAAAATAATCCTAATTTTAATGGAATCAAAACCAAAATACAAAATTTATTTAAAACACCACTTTTAAGGACTTTTTGTCAGAAAAATGGTAAAGTTTCTCTATAGTGCGCCCGGGTTTGGGCCTGCATACTCGTACTCTACTCTGTCTGTGGCAAATAAAACATCTGTGCCGTAAAATCAAAACACAGAGGGATACGACGACCGTTTTGTGGATCTCTCTTCGTTTGGCTCCAAGGAGAACTTGCAAATTGACGTCGTCGTAGTCGCCGTCGTCGTCGTGGGGCGATCGTGGACCCTTCAAGAAAACAAGTAACGTTGTACACGGGCAGCCTTCTACCAGTTGGCTGGTTGGTTGCTTCGTTTGGGGTGAGCAGCAGTCGCTGGCGTTCTCTGGGTCCGTTGAGGTTATTACACTCGCACAGGCTTTGCTTTTATTACAAGGACTATAAATCTATATATTGTAGTAGGAGCCACATTTTGGCGCGCAAAACCCACCAGGTGGAAGGTACAGAGAAATGGAGAATGGTTAACTGTTCAGAACCGGTAGCCTGGCTACATATACACACTCACACACACATTTAGATACAGAGCGATTTCTTATGCCACTTGTGAAATTATGACAATGGAGGTTAGAGGTTTTTGAGGTTCTTTATATGTCCACTGACTCTTTGATTTGTTGGATCTAACTCATGTTAAGTTATGATTTGGTTGGTATTTGTAGGAAGCTGCATGGAAAGTTATGGCACAGAAGATTGAACTAATCTGAACCCTTCAGGTTCATTAGAGTATTATTGGCAGGAAAGAAGACAGCAAAAATATGTGAATTTACAGAAAAAAAGCGACTGGAGCCACCTAGAGAGATGGAAAGAAATGTGTAGCAATCGGCTGCAAACATTTTATACGACGGGATAAACGGTCAGGGCTTTCCCTCCTTAATCACTGGTTGGACCTGTTAGTTCCCTTACCGCTGAGCGAAGTTTTATCATATTTTTGATCGGACAACAGTTAAACTGAACAAATTTACGCCAATTATCCTTAGCCGAAAGCATTTTTTCATTTTTATCTATTTGTTGCGCGTTTTTTGTAAAAAAAAGGAGCCTATCAGGCATGTTCTCAAATCCACTAATTTTTGAAAAGTAAACCGAAAGCAATTGCGCTTCGGTTTAGTTTTGCTGTTCTCCATTCGAAATGAAATTGAAGTCGTTTTACTTTTGGCAAAACACGGGCCAAACGAAAAACTGCATATAAAACCAAGAATCTGCCAGAAAGCGCCGATCACAGGCATTTTCTAATGTCAATCAACTTAATTTAATAAACGCAGTGAAAGATAAGAGCGAGTGGGAAGCTTGATAAAAGTGGTAAGTCATGCCGCTCCATGTTGAAACATTATTATACCCTTGCAGAGGGTATTATAAAATTGTCCGGATGTTTGTAACGCATAGAAGGAAGCACCTCCGACCACATAAAGTATATGTATTCTTGATCAGCTTGACGAGCTAAGCTGCTTTAGCTCAGTCCGTCTGTCCGTCTGTTTCAATGCTATCTCCTCCGTCAGTTTTAAAGCTATCCTCACCAGCCAGCCGGATCAGATGACTATCGCACATAGCTGTCACAGGAACGATCGTTCGAAAAACTAGTCTTTCGAACTAAGTGTGAAAAACTTTTTTGGTTTTAATGGAAACCCCTCCAAAGTACGTATTTTTTAGTTTACTATCCTTTTCCATGATTTCACTAAGTTTGGTCGAAATCGGATGACTATAGCATATAGCTGCCATAAGAACGATCGGTCGAAAAACAAGTTCTAGTGAGAAAAACTTTTTTGTTTTTAATGCAAACGTCCTTATCATTGGCATATTCTTATTTAATTTACTAATTTATAGCATATATCTTCAGTATGAATGATCGGTCGAAAAAGAAGTTCTAGTGAGAAAAACTTTTTGGTTTTAAATGGGATCGCCTCCAAATTTCGTAATTTACAGTGTATTATGCTTTTCACTGATTTCACCAAGTTTGGTTGAAATCAGACATCTAAATAGTATAGATCCCATAGAAAGTAAGGTCCAAAAAGTAGTCTTAGTTAGAAAAACTTTTTTTGTTTTCAATTGAAGCTGCAAGGGTATACAAAACTTCGGCCGAGCCGAAGTTAACTTTCCCCTATTTTTTTTTTTTTAATTTAAGTCGATATAGACATAACATTTTATAAGGAAGCTATACTTTTTTAATATGGTCACACTGTTTCGGTACAAATTGGGTGTATTCCCGGAATTAATTAACTTTCAGGGAAAAAATTTGGATTGTTTTATTGGTTAGACTGCAAACTCGGCTGGCCAATAAAATAGGTGTATGAAGCAAAACATTAACCTGTAGTTTATAAATACAATTATTTGGTTGCAGAAGATAAGGTACTAGGAAATTATAGCTAAATGGGGACTTAATAACCAATAAAATTGTATTAGATGGGCCGTTGGCGTCACTGCAGTGCGGAGAAGAGAAGGCTCATTCGATGACTCCAAAATGAAGGAATAACTTATAAATCTATTGCCATGTTAATGAAACGTTCTCAAAACTTCGTAACCAATGCCTTACAAACGGAAAAAAGGTGAAACTCGGGGAGCACCTAGAAAATCATCATCTAAGACCGACGATCTCATGGTTCAGTTGGTTAAACGCGACACGTTCAAGTCTTCCATGACGATTGCCAATGAAAATGGGAATATTGTGCCATCACGGACCGCTCGGCGACGATTGGCAATAGCAAACCTACCAGGTAGAATTGCTCGCAGGGTTCCTTTGCCTAGGTCGGCAAATTAACAGATGAGGATCAAATTTGCATTCGATTGTAGAAACTGGTGCGGACTGGAGGGAGAGAAAAAATGGCGTATTATCCTCTGGAGTGACGAAACCAACATAAATTTGTTTGGAAATAATGCCAAAAGGAATGTTCGTCGTCCGAAAGGCAAAGAATTTGATCCCAAGTACACATTTAAAACTGTGAAACATGGAGGTGGTAGCCTAATGGTATGGGGCTGCTTTTCATGGTATGGTGTTGGTCCGATTCATCGTATTGACGGAATAATGGACAGATTCGTATGTAAAGATCTATTGGAGACGGTGATGCTACCATATGCCGAGGATAATATGCCACTTTTATGGAAGTTCCAGCAGGATAATGACCCGAAGCACGACTCTCGAGTAGTCAAGGATTGGTTTCGAGAGCAAAATGTGGATGTTCTTGAGCGTACAAGTCAATCCCCGGACCTCAATCCCAACGAGAATTTCTGGAGTGAACTCAAAAGAGAGGTTGGAAAGACCTTTTGTCGAAATAAAAATCAACTTTGGTAATTGTCCAAAGAGCATGGTACAACATTCCAATTGGAACTTGTCGCAAGTTAATATCTTCCATGCCAAGACGAATGGAGATAGTATTCCAAAATAATGGCGGATATACCGGCCATTAGCTGCCAGATACTTAGTTTAATATAAAACATGACCAAATATTGTGAAATATTGATATTATTTGAACATTTATCTTCGTACACCTATTATGTGTCCAGCCAAAATTGGCGGATTTAAGGAAACACTTAATTTAGTTGTATATTAATGGTTTCTGAAACTGCTTTTACTTATTGGCTAAAGACAATTAGTTTAAGTTTTGAAAAAACTGATTTGTTGAGATTAGAGAAGATATGAATTGAAACTAAAAAGTTAAAAAAGAAAAAAACACACCTATTATTTTGTCCATAAGTGTATGCTTCTTATACTTGCAGGCAGATCAAGTTTATTTTTAATTTTTGCCACGCCCCCTCCCGCCCCCGCAAATTGGAAAAAACGTCATATCTCCCACAGTTTTATAGATAGAAGGTTCGTTCCTTCTGGACCGGATGAACGGCTGTCGAGTTATAGTGAAAACAAACAATTATCGGCATCACCGGTCGCAACGGTGATGGGCAGCACTTCACAGGTACAGAGTATGTTATAGTCGGGCTTGACCGACTTTCTTGTTTGTCATGTAATCTCAAAAAAATCAATATGAAAAATGTGTTTCCTCCCTGGCCCGGACATCTGAAAGGGGCCCGGAGCCCGGATTTTTGTTGAAAACTTAAATAAACTATGAACAACATGAGAAAATCCCCACGGGCCCGCAATCCCCTTTTGACAGGCCTGCCCAAAGGAACTAATTAGAGGGAATTAAATGTTGGCTCCTTTCTTAATCAATGTTCTTCCCTCTTTAGAGCCTCTCTCCTCATTGAACATTATGTTAGAATTAATATACTCCGCCCTTGATATAAGACTCTATAATTCCGCTTATTGTAGGCTCTCAGACGACATATATTTATAAGCCCCGCTTATCACGTAGAGCCGCCCAAACTCATTATGGTTATTGTTATTGTCGCTGTCAGGGCATTATTCTTATGTGCGTACAGGTGTTCAATATATTTACGTTAAGAGGCAAGCCCAAAGTAAAGCAAACCCAAACACCAGAAACCGTTTGGCTTTGGACTCTTGTCTACTTTGGCCTGGTATAATCAAAAAACCCACAATACAAACACGCACACACACGCACAAATTGAATAAATCTTCAAGCCGCAAACAGTCCACACAGACAAAGTCAGGCCCTGAGCTCCGATGTAAGTCCGCCTCGTCTCGTTTCGGTTCGGTTCGTGGCCAAACAAATGTTAAGTAAGAATCGTCGACATTCGTCGACGATTTGGTTGTCCGTTGAGCCTTTGTTGTGATTTAATATTTCGGTTTATCAACTTCATTTTATCCCTGGGCATAGAGTGCTCTTTTTTTTGGGCTACCAAAGTGTGTCTTTGCTTAATGTGTTTAAACGTCATCATCGTCATCATTAGACACCTCGTTTTTGTTTGGCCGTGAAGTAAAGTGCTGTTACAAGTTAGGCATAAGGGTTGTCCGAATGGGAGGCTATCGAAAAAAGTAGTCATCTTATAAACAAGTAAAAAAGTTGGTCGAGCCCGACTATAATAAGCTCTGTACCTGTGAAGTGCTGCCCATCACCGTGCGGCCTCTAATTGTTTGTTTTCCTTTTAACTCGAATATAGTTCATCCGATCGTTAAAATTCCTTCGGCGGATCGATAACGAATCCCGAATACTAAATATGTCCAGAAGGTTCGAAACTTCTATCTATAAAACTGTGGGAAATATGACGTTTTTCGATATTGCGGGGGCGGGAGGGGGCGTGGCCAAAATTTAAAATAAACTTGATCTGCCTGCAAGTATAAGAAACATATGTTCCATACATGTCAAACCTCTATCTCTTACCATCTCTGAGATCTGTTTGTTCATACGGACAGACAGACAGACAGACGGACACTTTTGCACAAACTTAATATACTCTGTGTACCTCTGGTACAGAGTATAATAAGTAGCCATTCAAACGTGCCACTTCAACGCTGTGAAATAGCCTAACCGTCTAAGACGGCCGCCGTCGCGACAACGAAGCGTCGACAAAGATTTTGGGTTCAAGTCCCAGTCACACTATGGTCGCCAATCCCAAAAGCTGGCCAAAAGTCGAAAAAACATTTATTTTTTGGGACTTTTTATTGTTGAAATAGTTGTAGTGGTGCATCTAGTTTGTATTGTGACCGTTAATAAAGGGGAAATGTCCCTACATGGCTCAGGTATCAGCTCCGTTCGTGAGCGTCGAGCGTGCCCATCGTTTACTCGTCACGCATCGAAAATAACACATCGTTCAGAAAAGTACAGAATCGCGAAAAATTAACCGATTTGGATTCTACAAAATGGATTCTATTCTACAAAGTATGTAGAATTTGAATGAATAGCTCAAAACTATTATTATTAATGCATGAAATAATGAGTCATTGATAAAAGTAAAGGTTTTTTCGTAATCACATTCTGAAAAGTCGTGTTATAGGCTATTCACACTGAGCACATCTATCATCTCACATCCCACATCCTGAGTTAAAATGCTTAATAACTATTTGCTATGCCAACATTAAATTCTTGGTTTGTCAAACTATTAAGCGGGCCAATGTCTTATAGAAACATGCTACAAACATGGCAAATTTTGAACGGACAAATTTTTATGACTCATGGATTTGGATGTTAAGTGTTAGATGTGCTTAGTGTGAATAGCCTATTAGAAAAGCAATATGTCAAAACTTCCATCGAATCCCACTCTCAAACAAAATAGAAATTGTTGTTTACACAACATATTCTTCAAAACATATCCAAAAATTAGCTGTGACTGGGTGTGCCCAACTGGTATTGGCGAACATAAGCAGGTTGGTGCTTTTGTTGTTGTTGCCACTTCGATACGGCAGACTGGGAGATTGGCCCATCAGGGTCTGGCCAAAATGTTTTGGAAAGGGAAACCCCCGATTACAGACTTTCACCCGAATCAAATACGTTTTTGAAGAAATTGTCCGCTATATTGGATCCGCCATTTTGTTTTTCTAAAATTTGACTTCGAGTTCGTAATCAGCGACCCCGAAAACCCCTGAGTACAAACTTTCAGCGAAATCAAATAAGTTTTTTAACTTTTGGCCAGCTTTTTGGGATTTGGGACCACTGTGAGTCAGTCCCTGAAATTTTTTATTTATTTAATAAAAATAAATCAAGGCAGCTGGCGTGTTGTCCAATCGAAGAGGACCTGGACCTGGGGAGTGGTGGATCTGGACGGGCTGACCTGGACTTTGGACTTGGACGGCTTACAGCACATGTCCTCCGTGTACTCTGTCGTCTTAAACAATTTCTTTTCTGCTTTTAAGAAAATACATTTTCTCTTACTAAGAAAAATTTTTCTCTATATTAAAAACATTTTTCTATTTTAAGAAAATAATTTTTCTATTATGTATTGAGAAATATTTATACCAGGGCTGCAAACCCAAAAAATTTTTCGGAACTCCGGTATGCGGGTTCGAACCAAAATTTACCAATGTTAAAGGTTCGGAAATTTGAGGTTCAAGGTTTTTGGGCTAAGGTTTTGGTACGAACCTTGGTTAACAAAAAAAAAACAATAAAGTCATTTAGCATTAAATTTAATCTCATGTGTTCTTCAAATCGCTTTCGACCATAAACTACACAAATTGTATGGGAATTGGGTAGTTTTTGGATCAGAAGCGATTTGTAGAACACATGGTAATATTCTAAACATAAGTTACTGTGAAGTGAAATTCCATTTCGTACATATGAAAAATGCTACCAATATTATGATAAGCTCTAGTTTTGAGAATAATTTAATAAGCTTTGAAGTCAAGGATCTTTAAAAACAGAGATTATTATGAGTGAAGTCATTCTATAAGTATATAAGTTATTCTGAACGTTCTCCAAGATGTTTTATTAACCTTTCCTGTCGACTGTAAGAGTCAGTCGCCCAAAACCGAATAGATAACAGAAGAATTCGCTAGACCGTATGTCATATTTTTTCATGTCTGATTTTTGTTGATCCGAACCGAAATTTAAGGTTCTGAACAGATTCAGCTTTAATTTTTAAAGAAATTCGGTTCAAGGTTCGGTTTATAGCAAAATAAAAGCCGGAATTCCGGGCTCGAACCGGTTCGGTTCAAAACCGGTTTGCAGCCCTTATTTATACACTTAAATAGTGTATTACAGTTTTGCCCAGAAGCTTGGAACGCATAAAAGGAATCATCTCCGACCACATTAAGAATATATAATCTTGATCAGCATGACGAGCCGAGTCGATTGAGCTTTGTTCGTCTGTCTGTCTGTTTCTACGCAAACTAGTCCCTCAGTTTTGAAGCTATCGAGCTGAAATTTTGCACAGAGTCATCTTGTAGCTGCACACTGCGCATATGTCGGAATCGCGAAAATCGGAGGGTCACTTCTTGTATCTGCCATAAAAAATTTTTTTTTAGTTTTTTTATTTAATATTCCAAAGACACTAGACGTTAAGCTTATAAATTGAGTCATTGGTCACACAAATAAGTCTTTGGTAACAAATTCAAGTGTATTTAAACTTCGGCACAAACGAAGTTAGCTTTTAAGAATTGTTTTCTTGACTTTCAGAAAATAGTTTTCAATGATTTAGAAAAAGATTCTTATTCTAAAAATGGTTTTCATATATTCTTGGTTTCTTGTTAAGAAAAGCTTTCAATAAAATTTAAAGAAATTATTTTTCAAAATTTTAGGGTGAGTCGCCTTTGGACGGATTTCATAGGAGAATTTCAAATTTTAAGGGCTAATTTGGGACATTTTTTTATTAGTGTAGAGAGCAACTCATTATTGTTCATTTACACCTGAAAAAGCCCTTTTAGGGAAATAAATTTTATTTAATAAAATTTAAGTTTTTCTTTCGTAATTCTTATAAAATAATTGATCTATCTTCAATGCTTTCTTCGCCTTCGTTGCCCTCCCTTAACCTCTAACCCTGTCGCCGATGGTGTCAGCAGGGCACCAAGTCCCACAGCTGAGGTTTTCAAACACAACACACACAGCTGTTGTCCCCTTGGTGTATCTCGTCGCCGTCGTAAGCGTGTATGACATGTGAGTTGCACGTTTTGTCGATTTTCAAATTGAGGCAACGTCTCAGCACTCCACCAAGTCGTCGCCGTCGTCGTCTGCGTCTCGACTGACTCGTGCAATCAAATTGAGGAGTTTCAGCTGTGGCTGGGCGCAGGGTCCGATGTCTGTCCATATAAGACCTATGGGTACCTGTCAGTCAAAATGCGTTTTACAACAGTTTTTTTTTTTTTGTTTTTTTCGTTTTCTCATCTGTTCTTTGCTTTTTCTTCGTTCGTTTCGTTGCCCATTTGGTAACCCGTATCGTTGTTGCTTTTGCAGGCAGTGTAACACGATTTTATTTTCATTTTCAATGTTCCCTCCTCCTGCTCCTACCTTTAAAATCTATGAGCAATCTATCTTTTGAGTGCAACAGCAGCAACAACAACAACAATCAATTTCGTTTTTCTTATTTTCTTGTTTTGTGTTGTCTGCTTTTTTTTTGGGTTTACACCAACGAAGATTCGACAACTACTACTGTATGGTAATCTATGACAGTTACAGAGATCTTTATTGTGATCTATGGGTTTTTATTTTTTGCTGTCAAGGGCAAGGGGTGCTGCAGGGAGAAGACATTTTTGATAGGGTTTTGTAATGGAATCTTGGAGAACATACTCAGATCAAGACTCTGTCAGTTTGAACCAAGGCCGACTGAGCATATCGCTAACTCTAGTTATTGTATCGTGTGCATGAACCATATCGTGTCCACAAGCTGCCTACTTTCTAACCTACTTCAACTTATTTCCAAATTAAGATTTCATTTAACATAACTTACACTCTCGATTAAAATCAATGACACTGGTTCACTAAGGCATCATCATCATCTTCATCTGTGTAATCCTGCCTCCCCCTTCTGTTCTTTTCTCAATTTGTGATCGACACTATTTCACATTTGCCTTGCCACACAATAAAATGTCATAAATTATACGCTCGAAACAAGAGAGAAACACAAAAATTAAAATAAAAGCACAACGCATGGCCATCATAAAAACTACAACAATAAAGATCCAAAATGCAACAACAACAACAACAATGTGCAGACGACTGATCATTAATTAATGAACATGATCAACAGAGGCAGAGGCTTATGACTTGTGGCCCAGGCCATTAGAATGCAACATGTCGTCGTCGTTGTTGTGGAACACAGATCCATCCATCCCATCTATACGTACGCACACATACAATATAATTTCTCTTTGTTTACAAAACAGAATGTAAACAAAACTTTTTTTCCTCCTCATCTTGCAGCGATTGAAAGCATTTGGTGGCAAGCTTCGACGGAAAAAAAAGGGCAAACTGAATCTGAATCTGGGGCAACCAAGCTGGGGGCCTTTTTTGGCTTGTGTTTTGTGTGTCTGTGCATAAGCAGGCTGAGGCAAAGATCGAGCTACGCATCGAAAACAACAAAAAAAAAAATTACATAGAAAACAAATAAGTTTAACAAAAATATAAGGAAAGAAGTTCTTTATTTTGTAAATAGACAGTAGAAGACTTGGAGATGCTCTTTGAAAATTCTAGGGAAAAATAAGAAAAGAGTATTATTAAAAATTCTTTTTGCGGTCAGTTGCGCACTTTGTTTAGTACTTCACTTTACTCGCTCTATTGCTAAGTGGTTCTGGTCTAAATAAAGAAAGTACTCGTTGGTGAGCAACTGAACAAAAAAGTCAAGCATAACATGCTAACTTGTTCAGCAACTCATCTTTGTTCACAACCCAACATTAGTAAGTACCATCCTGGGCAGCCTTTTAAATTTGCAGAATTGAGAAACTCTCCCAGGGATATTTAAGTAAAAAGCAAATCAGTTCTGCTTAAATAAAATCTTGATCCTAAAAAACAAATTAGGTAATCGTTATTACTCTTACTCAACTTACGTGTCTTTAACGTTCCTGTCCGTCCGTCTATTTCTGAGCTATCTTCTTCGTCGCTCAGAGGGGCCATTTGAGTTTTTCGTTGCAAAAATTATATCTTTCGAACCAAATAACTTAATGGAATAATTTATATGGCATGATAGATAATTTTTTCAATCTTTTATTATTAAATAAGTTTTTGAAAAGGTGATACGAGGTGTGTTCAAAAAGTATTGCGAATTTAGAATTTTCGCGGGTTACGTATATTCGAATTTCGATTTTTTTGTGGCGTTATGTTGGTACTCATGTCTCTCACTTATGCCGACAAGCTCGGCCATTTTGAATGTTCACCTAATTGTTGACAGCTGCTTTGCTTGCACGTGTTTTGGATCGTCTTCGATTTTTACCTATTCAAAAAAATGGATCAAAGAACCTGTATCAAATTTTGTGTGAAAAACGAAATTAAGTGCGCGGATGCATTCGAATGTTGACTGTGGCATACGGAGAAGCTACCTTGGACCGAAGCAACAGTACAAAATGTTCTCAGAAGGCCGAGAAGATGTGAACGACGAAGAGCGTGCCGGACGCCCGAGCACTTCAACAACAGACGAAAAAATTAATGAAGTGGAGAAAATGGTATTGGCCAATCGTCGAATCACCGTTAGAGAAGTTGCTGAGGACCTAAACATATCGATTGGCTCGTGCCATTCGATTTTTATCAATGATTTGGGCATGAGACGGGTCGCCGCGAAATTCGTACCAAAATTGCTCAATTGCGACCAAAAACAGCATCGCATGAACATTAATGGGATGTTAAACTCTGTCCGCGACGACCCAAATTTCCTCCAGAGGGTCATAACTGGTGACGAATCGTGGGTTTATGGTTATGACGTGGAAACCAAAGCTCAATCATCTCAATGGAAGCTGCCGCACGAACCAAGACCGAAAAACGCGCCAGTTCGGTCGAATGTGAAAGTTTTGCTGACAGTTTTCTTCGATTGCAGGGGCGTGGTGCATCATGAGTTCTTGCCACAGGGAAGAACGGTCAATTAGAATATTACCTAGTTATGCGCTTGCGCGAGCAATCCGCCAGAAACGCCCGGTTTGTGGAGAACAAAAATGGGCTTTTGCACCACGATAACGCCCCTGCTACACATCGTTCTTGTCGCGACTTTTTGGCCAAAAACAACACACTAATGATGCCGCAGCCACCGTATTCCCCAGATCTGGCCCCCTGTGACTTTTTTCTTGTTCCCTAAACTGAAGAGGCCCATGAAAAGACGACGTTACGCTACGCTTGACGAGATAAAGACGGCATCGAAGGAGGAGCTGAACAAGATAAAAAAAAATGATTTTTGAAGTGCTTCGAAGATTGGAAAAACCGTTGGCACAAGTGTATAATATCTCATGGGGATTACTTTGAAGGGGACAAAATAGATATTCATGAATAAATAAATAATTTTTGAAAAAACACAAAATTCGCGATACTTTTTGAACACACCTCGTATGCCTTTTAAATGCTTACTTATGGGTAATCCAAGTTGAAGTTTGTGAAAAATCTATTTTTTTGGTGACTAAAAATTTTTTGTACATTTTTAGACTTTTATGTTTCTTTTTTAAGGTTATTATGTCTTAAAATTAATCCCATAAAAAATTTAAAAAAAATTTGTTTTTCTCAAAAAAATTTATTTTAAAGCCGGGTATCCGGCAACGCAAAATCAAAAAATTCCTGCCAAAGTTCATATGAAAAAAATTGTGCCAGGAATTATCTGTTTACAATTTTGTTTGTTGTGTATCCAGCAACTTAAACAAAATCCACACTTTGTATAGATAGCGGCGTATCGATAGTGGCGTTTCTAAAGCGTGTGTGGAACGCAAAACATTGAACAGCTCAGGAATATATTGTTGACAATTATTTTGGATGTGATGAGCGCATAGATGGAGTCAAATGGGGGCGGAGAACAAAGCAAACGCCAGATAATGTTTATATAAATATAATACAAGATTTAATTGAATTAAATTAATAATAGCGGTTTCCATTTTGTAATAGTTTCATTATCCCTTACTGCTACACATGCAGCAGATTCATTTTGCCAAGGTTCTGACCCGGCTGCTGAGCTCTTGTTCTAATCTTGTATTCAAATATAAAGATTATTTAATTGGCTACCAACCATTGAGTCATTTCTTTAGGGCCACCTGAGTCTTGCTCAGCCCTCGGCCCAATAATTTAGAACGAATTTTTTGTCGGTGTGATGTCATCACACCCGACCGCTCAATCAATAATAATCCACTATCTACAATGGAAGACCGAAGTTGGTTAAACGTTATTTTGTATAAATTTAATTAAATTCAAACTTGGCCAAAATATTTTACTTGGGTGCCACAAACTCAAAATAAATAGCAAATTCCTGACAGGGATTTTCCGCAGTGCTGGATACAGGCCTTAAGCCATGTATCCAGCACCGTGAAATCAAAAAATTCCCGACAAAGTTCAAATGAAAACAAGAAAGAAAGTCAGTCAAGACCGACTATAACATACTCCGTTGCGACCGGTGCTGCCCATCATTATTTGTTTTCCCTATATCTCGACAAACGTTCATCCGATCTTTACTATTCCTTTGGCGGATCGATAAATAATCCTGATTACTAAATATGTCCAGAAGTAACGAACCATCCATCTATAAAACTGTGGGAGATAGACGTTTTTTCAAGTATAAGAAGCATCTCTGCGTTCATACGGACAGACAGACGGACGGACACCACAAACCTAAAATAAATAGCAAATTCCTGCCACGAAATTTGTTTGGAATATGTACCAACACTTTCCATCTTTGACAGAAAATTTGTTGAAATTACTGATATTTATTTTTGGTTTTACCAATTTAAGCGTAAAAACAAAATTGCAGCAATACTCGTCTTATCCGTGGGTCCAAGTAAATGCTGCAAATGATTGCATCGCAACCCATTAGGCTTTCTTCCCTTTCAAGGATGCACTTCTTTCAATGGTATTTGATGCTGCAACAGTGAGCTTGAGCTCGAGTCATAGCTTATAAAAGTCACCCATGAACAATTGAGTGCTTTGTAGCTTTTCTTAGGCAGAGGATTCTGTTTTATAATGTTTGGAACATTTCGCATTTCATTTGGATTTTCGAAAAAAAATTTTTCTGGGGGATAGTTTTTTGGTCTCTTTTCAAGGATATACAATAATATTGGTAGAAAGTCTAACACAGAAGCCGCAAATTACGGTTTAGTTTTATTTTGATCGATAAAATAATAAAAATCAAATATAATTATAAATAAATTAATTTAAAAAAACAATTTTTTGAAAACGGAAATTAGTTCGGGGGGTAGCTGTGTGGTCCCTTTTCAAGGATATGCAATAATTTTTGGTGAAAAGTCTAACACAGAAGCCGCAAATTACTGTTGAGTTTTATTTTGAGCAAAAAAAAAAAAAATCATTAATAATCATTATTTTTGAGTTTTATTTTTTTTTGATCAAAAATAATGATTATGGTTTAAGTTTTATAAAATTACTTAAAAATAATGATGTTAAAATAATGTCAAAATGTAGTAAAATGTGTTTCTGATTTTATAGTAAAATGATGGGGTTTTAGAATCAAGAGACATTAAAAAACAACTTAAAAATTTAAGCAACTTAACAATTTAAACGCATAAACAAAATAAAAAACATTTAAAATCAACAGTGCGGGTCTTTGAATTCAAAGAGCAGACACCTTTGTTTTTTACTTAGTAAAATAAGCAATATCGCGTTCTTTTATTTCGTAGAAATATCAAAAATGTTGGACTTAAAATCAAATGGGGTTGTTCTGCTAATAATGGGGCGTAGGTTGGTTGGAAAATTTTTATTTTTCTTAAATGGATCAGCATTTAAATTTAAAAGTGTAAACTATTCATATCAAAAGTGTTTCGCTGAAGTTGAAAAAGTGGATGTTTGACGGCTCAAGGTCAAGGATTGATTATAGTTCAATAATCAACAGAAATTCAAGAAAGAATACATATGAACAGTAGCTGTAGTTGCGCAGACGGAACCGTTTCAATACTACAATGTTTTGCCAAAATCGGATGACTATAGCTTATATTCAAGCCGTAAGAGTATATAAACTTCGGTCGTGCCGAACTTAACTTTCATCTATTTTTTTTCTTTAAAAGTCCCTTAAGCAATATACTTTGCTGGTTAGGGTATTCATTGGGGCAGTTTCATTGCCTTTGTAGCACTTTGATTGACAGCTGTTGCAGCTTTCCGAGTACTCGGTGTGTTCTTTGCTCGCTTTAGTTTTTTATCTGTGGACGGCCGCTGGTGCTGCTGCCTCGAAAAGTTTCTAATGACATTCACTTTTTGGGAGCGCTTTTGGGTCGCCTCAGTTTTTTTTTTTGGGTCAATCATTATCGTCATGTCAAGTTGGTTTGCACGCAGTTTGCTAAGCTTGGTCAGGCATGCAGGGGCATGCCCCAACGTTGGCGTTTTCACTTTCAATGCCGGAATATCAGTTTACCAATCGAGTCAAGACATATTAATTTCAAAGGGTCAGCTCTTTTGGACTGGCACACCTAGAGCCATTATCTAGTCAAACAAATGTTCTGCAGCAAATCTTTAGAGCAATAGAAACGTCAACCCCGAGAGAGACAGAGAGAAGAAGAGAAGGAACAAAAAATAAACGCCCCATGGTTGCCACTGGACAGGCTCAGTCTGTCCTTTCTATGATAGATCACCCCATGGACAAATACAGACAGGTGAAACTTGTCAGTCAGAGAGTAGAGACCCCAGCAAAAAGGGTCGCCATCGTAGTCGTAGCGCGTCCTACGCCAACAAACAAATAAACAAACAAACAGACAGACAAGTAAAAAGGCCCCAGGAAAACTGTCCAGAGGAAAGTGCGCCTAGGGCTACTCTTCTTCTCGTTGCTTATCGCTTTGTACAAAAAAAAAAAAAAACAAAGACGTTGAAAAAGGGATCATGTGGCTGAGCTCAGTGAACCCGAGACGACGACACACTTGCAGAGTGTGCTGGGCACAAGTGCAAGACCCTAGATCCGATCCCTGCCCAGCAATTATATGACGATCGATGTAAGGGTGTTGCCCCTGGATCACAATTTTATGTTAATTTCTGTCTCCATTTTGTGCATTTAACACGCCGTCTTCAGTTTTACGACCCGTCGTTGGTCTCATCTTTTGATTGTCACCTATTTTTGTGTGTGTTGTAGGTTTAGTTTTTGCAGCTCCCTTTTTTGGTTTTTAATATCATCATAAAATCATTTTTTGGACTTGTTCATTTTATGATCTGTCTGCTACCATATAAGGGTAACTTCAGAGTTGTAAAATGTTGAGTTTTTTTCATTGTAATGATTCACTAAAGAACAGAGGAAAAGCTGGATTGTTGAGGGATGAAAACACCTGCAAATCGATGTAAAACCGTCTCAGACCAAGGTAGTTTCAGTGTAACTAATTGGTAATGAGTGAGCCCAGATAAAATGCTAAAACAAAGGTTACCTGCGAAAGGATCATTAGTAGAATATATTTTAAATACTTGGGAATGAAGGAAGGAACCGACCACATTTTAAATATGACAGCAGATCTGGCCCATATCCCATTTGGGTCATGCTTTGTTTCTTTGACAGATTTTCAGGCGCTGTAATAAACTTTAACTACCAAGAACAAAGAGCAGAATTTAATGAATCCCTCCACCAATGCATTAATCAAGTCGCATTTGGTATTTACCCATTCGACTTGAGGTCCAGACATACCACAATTTGTAATTAACCTTTTAAGGATTCCCAAAAGATCATTTACTAAACGAACCAACGGACGTAGGATGTGGAAAACGGCAGCTAAAAAAAAAGTAAGCAAAAATACACACAAACTGGTTGACTGTTAATTTTATCATTTAACTGCAAAAGCAATTTTGCAGACATGATTTAAGCATTAAGCAGCAAAGATCGCCAGTGGAGGAGCCGCCGCTGGAGCTGCACCACCAACCAGCCCCATTAACAGTGAGGTGTCAATTGCATAAGCCAACAGCAGCAACAACAAAAGAACTGCTGGGAAGGGAGGGATGGAGTGAGGAGGAATGTCAAACGATTGGCAACTTGTCACATTAACACAAGACCAAAAGTGGTCAGCGATCGACACCGGACCAGGTTTAAAAGTAAAAGTGATGCCTCTCCACTTGGCATATTTACATTTCGAACAACTTGACTTACTAACTGAGTGATCGACTGCTGGCCAAACGACGACCAGGCCAGAAGGGGACAAGTTATAATTTGTTACTGCTGCTGCTCAACAAGTTCCACGCGACTGCTTCCAATTATGGTGAGGATCTGTTTGCAACATACGCCAAAAAGTCAACTGGTCTATGGGCCGGGTCTTGGTCTGGTCTCGGGTTGGCCTACTGGTCTTAGACAGTGTGGCGGCTGCCATTTGGAAAACAATGCGTACGGTTACGAGTGGTTGTACAACTTCATATTCATTTGGCCTCAACTTGGCAGTTTCAACACTCATAATGGTAATCAGCGGATTTGGTTTAGTACCCGGAACATAATACAGATCTTAAATATTTTAACCAACTAATTTTTTCTTTTTTAAATACTTCCGTTATAGTTTTAAGCGACTTAAAAGGTGAGGTGAGGTTAATTCATTCAGACGAAAAGTTACCACTTAGCACCCTAAAAGACGTACCAAGCTCATTACGAACTCCCACCCGATAATTTCTCGTATGTTTCCGGACCTACGAGAATTACGCAAGTTTCTCTAAAAATCGAAGTCCGCTTTTGTTTTAGAAATGCGTGTTTCAAACGGACATCAGTTGCTACGATAGTTTCTCTTAAGTTTGAAATCCGTTTTTCCTTAGGGAAGTGGTTTTCAAACGGAAAAGATTCAGCTTTCCATCCGCATTTGACCAGTTTTCGCCATCGAGAAACTGTCGAAAATGGATCCGAAATCGTCCCAGCAAACATTTTTAATCGGCAAAAAGTCTCAGGCGACTCACCAAGAAATCGCATTCTAATCGTCTGTTGGCAGAAAGTGAGCCACTTCGGCGAACTTCTAGAAGAGTCCCAAATGAGTCTTCTAGAAGTGTCGCATAAGAGCCTTTAGAAGAGTAGCAATCTCCACAGCGACTCTTAGGAGACTCTTTTCGGTGATGGTTTAATCGCCCATCTAGTAGTCATTGCACGGAAGCGCCCTCCATTTACAGTTACGTTCCTGCCTGCGTCATCTTAAAAAAGAACGGTCCCAATTTTCGGGTTGCATTGTCACTTCTGGCTGCTCTTCGCACCAAACACGGCAATTTTGCTTGTTCACGTATCCATTCAATCAGAAATGAGCTTCTTCGCTGGACAAAATTTTCCAATAAAAAGGTAGATCTTCATCCAACTTTACCAACGCGTGTTCATTAAAAAAGAGTCTTTTGGATACAGCTTGACATGCCTTAGGGTATGTTTAAAAAATCAGTCGCAAATGTAAAAAAGGGTACTTTTGAAGTGCTGTAAAATTGTTCAAAAGATCGGTTAAAAATACTTAGTATCGAGCCATTTCGAGATTTTTGTCCTAAAAATATGCGGTCACACCAGCAAACGGCAAATTATAAAAAAGAAAACTGGAAGGCTATTCAAAGCGCTCGAAGAATGTTATGACCCCAAGCGTTTCCGCAAGGCTCAGTGCCCAATTGTGGATCGGCTAACCTGCACGCTGATGTTGAAGGGACGCAACAATGGCAAGAAGCTGAGTTCCTGTCGCACTCTCTAGCGCTCGCTCGCTCGATGATTCATGTTGGATGTATCTCCCTTGCGTTGCGTTAACCAAACCATCTGGCTGCTGTGCACTGGAGCACGTGGAGATGCCTTTAGTAACACCAATATTATTGCCGATTGCTTGGTCGATAAGCTGATCAATGCTGCAAAGGGTTTCTCCAACTCGTACGCCATCAATTCGAAAACAAGAAGACCATTCTACTGACATGATTACAAATAACTTAAAATAACTCTATTTAACAATTCCGTGTCTTAACTGGGGGTCGTGAACACCCAAGAATTAAAAACATAAAAAAATAAAATCAATAAAACTCTACACCAAACATTCTTTTTATTTTCCTTATTGATGCAGCTAGTTAAAGGACCAAGTCTATTTTTCGCTTTCACAAAGCTTGTTGCACCCTTCGTCCTGGCATTTTTATTTCGTTGTTTTTATTTGTCAAGTTTTGGTACTCAAATAAAAGCTCGTCTAAACATATGGTTAATAGCCAATTTACACAAGGGCATAAAGGCTGCCTTTAGTGAAAATTTCCTTAAGGCAGCCGGTAAAGTTAGCCTTTGCCATACAAAAAGATGACAGTTTTGCTTAAAATTAGTTCGGCCGAAATTACGGCAGGTTTGAACAAAAAAGTTGACCCTGAAAATTACTACTGTGAATCACAAGGGGTCGCTCAGTAACTCCTGTGTGGTAGATTTACACTTTACCATTTTACGAGAGCCAGTGAATACCCTAATGGTTTTAATTTATTTCTAGCAATTGTAAAACGCAGCATAAAAGCATGCTCTTAATTTTCAACAATCATTAGTTAACAAAAGCTGAGCTTAACACCTGCTTTACTAATAGGGTTCTGTTCAATCAAGATTTCTGCTATAAAACATTGAAGTTGGATGTATTTGTGAACTAATGATTAAAAAGCTATAATGTTTTGAACAATTTTGGGCAACCGGAAAAATGTCCTTCAAAACTGGCCATACCTACTTGGGTCTTGACGAGAGACTGAACTTTAGACAACATATCAAAAAAGTGACTGACATCTTAAGGCACTAAGGATCAATGACAACAAACAAGCTCCATCTGAATATCAGAGTCCTCATTTACAAAGATATTCCTGAACAAATATTGAGGTATGGTGACCAGGTCTATGGGATCGGTAAATTCATATGCAATTCGTAAAAATGGGGATTCAAGACAGACCTTATTTATGTTAGCCGTACTAGCCAATATTCGTTTTGTCTGTGGTCCAAATAAGTTGAAAAAGAGTTGTCCAGTATTCCAATAATCCCATTCAAGTTTAGAAATAGGTTGGTTGTAAGGTCAAACATCAATTTTAAACTAACAAAAAAGCACCCCGTATAAATATGTAATGGCATGTATCATAAGACTGCCAAGCAAATTATGACATACAAAAATCTGGTAAACACGATTTCGACAGAACTTTGCGATGAAGTGTTCAAATTCCATTGGTCATAATAAAATATAACCTTTTCTGACTTCATTTTTATTTTATGATTAGTGCTTCTGTTATAAGTATTTTGGTACTTTTAGCGCTAAGAATCTGTCAATTAATTAAATAAATAAATAAAATAAAAGTAGTTTTGATCTTAATGTGGTTATTGGCAGGGTATTTGGTGTCTCTGCCCACATCATATTCGTTTTTTTCTTGATTACCCACCTTTCATATATGCATTGTATTTAATTATAGTTTATTTCTTTAATAAGTCAAGTTTCTTGCCATATTGCCAGCTTCGACTTTTCCATCTCCAACTCTGCAATGTGATTTGAATTTGCGTTTTAAGTTTTCGCAGCTCTTTTATTTTGTGGTGGTTCGACTTGGTTTTGGCTTTTGGCTGCACTTTAATTAAATTGTTATGTAAAATTCCACTTGTCGTTTGGCCATATAATTTGGATCTTTATTAGAGCGGCAAGTGCTTTTTATTGGATACACTCGTATGCAAGCCTCAATTTGGATTTGGATTTGCCTGGAGCCTCTAATCGATAAAGTGGACTGCGAAAACCAGCATTTAAATAATACTCTAAAGTACATTTTTATAGCTTTTTTAATTTTCATCCACTTTTACTACTTATCATCGATCTTTATTTTCTTGTCCCTGCCCCACACACACACTCACTCACTCAATTCTCGATTAGCTTTGGTTTTTGGGTCAAGCGTTTTGTATATATTTTCATTTCCATCTTCAGCTCAATTATCTAATTTTCAAATTAACAGCTGAAACTGCGCCTTAAGGCTAGAAAATCATCTCAGAAGTGAACTTTGCTTTGGTCTTGGCACTGTACTGATAACTTTTAATTGGATTTTGATTGTAATTTGAGGCGAAGTGAAAGTCAAGCACCAGCTTATCAGTTGACCATAAAACAAAAACAAATTCTCGAAAGATGGCGAAGTTGGGGCACCATAAAACTGTCTGTTTACATGGGCTTAACATCAACAGCTGCAATAGTTTTTTTTTCTGTTAGCTTGGCCCACCTGCGTTTCAAATTTCGCACCTCACCACGCGTGAATCATGCAAATGAGAAAAAAATATATTTAAGCCTTTATGTTGGCTTGTCTCTTGTCCGGACTCCGGACAGCAGCAACAAGTGAATTAGTCATCATTAGTGAAAAATTGCACTAGAAAAACTGCTGGAACCAGCAAAAATTCCTAAAGCATAAGTGTGCTGACAGAGCAATATTAAAAAAAAAAAAACAAATAAAAAGTAGCAAAGGTTCGTAGAAAGGGTGTGCGATTTAAGATTACAGTGAATTTCACAGAGTAGATGCATACGAAATGAATGAACTAATCTTTAGACTGAATTACGTCTTGGTCTTAGTTGGCTTAGTATATCAAGATTTTCGACTAATTCAAATACTATTTGATGACTCTCAGCGACAGTTTTCTTGAAATGACGATAAAAATATTAAGATTAAAAATTTAAAATATCACTAGAATGTCTTCGAATGTGATGGTGTTTTATTTAAATAATGTTTTCTTAACTATAAGCAATCCAAAGGATTTATTTGAATAATGTTTGCACAGCTGTTTGGGTGCATTACCAACGAGCTCATCACCAGCCTAACTACCATCCATGTATTCCACTAAAGAATTTTGTGCCTATCGATATTTTTCCATTCTATCGTTATAACACAATAAGACAAAAAAAATCCGGGATAAGACCCTTAATTTCTGATAGAAGCGACTTCTGTAAGAATCATCTTATACCCAGTTTTTCAATTGTAGCCTAGGTTCGCGTTCTATGGGTACTTTTGTACTAGCAACACAAAGCGACAACAATTTCAACTTAATTCTTCATGCTTCAAGATAAAAATCTAAAAAATTCAGTAAAAACGGACAGGGTCATTAAGAACGTAATATCTCTCTTCTTCTTTTAGTTCCGATCCCTTGTGGGACATAGGGCATCAACCACTCCTCTCCTCCAGCGAACTCTGTTGTTGTCCGTCGCTTTCAGAGTAAAAAGTAATATCAAGAAATCGCATTTATTGTACAAATGGTTAAGGTACCTTCAGTAGAGTTCAAACCTAAATTCATGAATATCTTTAAGACCGCACGGTAGAGTTTTACTAAAAACAAAATTTATGATGGCATAATGGACTATTGCATGTCTCTAAGAAATGGTACTCGCCAGCCAAAAAGCCGCAAGATGAAGTACCATTTTAAGATTCACCTACGAACTACTCCATTTAGGTCATAAAGTAGACGGAAAAATAGACCAAACTGCCGTTTTAATTTTACCAACGAAGCCTTGGTTCACGGACTATGGGCATTTTTGTACAAGCAACTGCCTGAGAACAACATTGACTATTTAGGGTATTAGCAGCATCGCCAAAATTATGCAATTCATCTAATGAGCAAAATTCTTCATTGACAGCAAGAAAATAGAAAATTTTATTTGAAAATATCTTTAGTAGACAAATGTCTTTAGTAGTAGTGGAAAATGTCTTTAGACGATACAGTAAGATGCCTCGAATTGAAGTATTTAAATAATATGATTCGATAACCTGCTGGTAATAAAGTAATTTACTCATAAAATAAATAATTTTGGGAAGCTTCTAATACCCCAATTGGTCAATGTTGTTCCAAACAGAAAAAAACAAACAAAAAAAACAGCAATAAGTTTTATTTTTCTGCTTTAGACTTGCTGCTGCTTCTGAGAAAAATCAGAAGTAACTGCCGAAGCAAGAACAAAAACTGACTTCGGACAAAAAGCAAAAAGCGCCTGCAGTCGTCGGTTAAAGCTTTTTTGTCATTTTGCTTTTCGCTGCTTGTGCTCAGCAGAGCAAGTCGGAGCTGCTGCTTTAGGTCAGCGGCGCCAGTCGGAGTAGCAGCAAGCGCTCCTTCCAGGACGTGGTGAATCCTTAAGATCAAAATTGCCGGAACAAAATTTCTCAAACCAATTGTGGCATTGACGTTCGGTCAACACATCTTCACCATACACATTAGTGAATTGCACGAGTAATTCCGGAATCGTATGATTACTACTAGTGATTATTTTCCGAGTAGTACTCATGTAATCGTTTTAAAAATTAAATCGTACACTCATAAAAAAAAAAGTCCCAAATTAGCCCTTAAAATTAGAAATTCGCCTTTGAAATCCGTCCTATGGCGACTCACCCTAAAAATTTAGAAAAATAATTTCTAAATATAATGGAAAGCTTTTCTTAACCAAAGTGCTACTTTTTTTAGAACTAGAATCATAGAAAACTATTTTCTTAAAATAAAATTTTTTTTTAATATAGAGACACCGGAATGGGCTACTTACTTACTTATATTTTTACAGTGGAGCAAATATCCCTAAAATCTATCACCTTTTTTCTAAAAGAAATGGCTACTATCGCCATATTTTTATGAAAATTAGTTCCAGAAAATTTTTCTGTTTTTATGAAATTACAGTATTTTCTTTAAGGGCTACTATTCTCTAAAATTAAAGGTTAATTTTGCCCTATTTTTAAGAAAAAGACTTTAGAAAAATGCGCCCTAATTATCAGAAAAATCTGGCCTTTTCTTGTTTTAAGAAAAGTTTGTTCCGAGGCGGGATCGAACCCACGACCTCTTGCACAGCGGTCGCGGACACTAGCCGCTGAGTCACCCGGCCACAACTTACCCTGTATATTATATATTTTGATAAGTATTTCTTTGTTGTTTATGCCAATTTACTGCACTATTATTACCTAGCGAATTTCCTAACGAACAGAAGATACTTTTTTTCGAAAGTGCGTAATCAAACCTCTAACATTCTGTTCCAGATGATTTGACGAGCGACGTTGACGAATGGTCGTTAAAATGCCTAGGCAAGGGAAAATGTGGTTTTAATAAGTCTTTCGGTCCTATCAGTTCATGTTCTCTAAGCACAAGGTTTGACATTGGTAAATCGCACCAGTTTTCCATTACATTAATTCTGAGAGCCGTTCCAGAACCGACTCACAGATCTAGTTTTATTTCTTGGGTCTCTTGGATGCCGTTCTTAAGATGAATGCCCTGTTTTGTATCCATATAAAAATCTGTAGCTTCGATTATTTTTTTTTTGTTTTGGCTTTACTATTAGGTTTTTTAAAACATCCTGTAAAAATTTAAATAAGAACCGCCATGTACCATGTACCACTTTTTTTGTCGACCTTTGCATGTGAAAATTTTTCATGGTTTCTCGTATATCTGGAAAAATTCCATGTTAACCTCATGTTTTTTTTTTTTTTCAAAAATTAAGTGTGGATATCTATTTTGTGTGGATATTTTCTTTTTTAAAAATTTATAATGATTTTAATTTCCTTATTAGGCTGGTTATATTTAAATGTCAAGCCTCACTCGACAAGTTCATCTTTTACTGACTAATAAATCATAAGTGTTACCATTTTACACTTTTGAATTACCATGACGAATATCTATGGTTAGTCATAAGCACTGCCTTTTAGAACCCATTAAAAGAGCGCAACTAAATGCATGCAAGACTCAACACATTTAAGTGCGCCTGCGTCTAAGGCTTCCAAAATAAAATAAAAAATCAAATAAGATAGAAAACAGCACTCCAAGGCAGGAACAGCCTTTGGCGTGGCATGCCTCAAGTTGAAGTGCAACCGTATGCGCATGCGCAGCACACACGACGTTGTCGACGACGACGATGGCCACGGCTTATTTATGGTCTTTGGTTTGGGGTTTAGTTTTGCTCTTTAGGTTCATTGGCTCCTCTGGCTGCCTTTTGTTGAAATGCATTTATGGTTTTCGTTCCCTTTTTATTTTGTTGTTGTTGTTGTGTTGTATTTATTTTCTTTATTATTGTGTGCGTACGAAAAAGAGGCAGGCCCAAAGCAGACGACGAGAAAATTTCACAAGCGTCGCCAGTTTGTCTGGCGCGTCTGGTACCAAGAGCCGATGTTGATGCCAGAGCTGGAGCCAGAGCCAGACCCAGGCCATTTATGCGCTGGTTATCTTGCCTTTCTTTTCGTTCTGTGCCTGTGCCCTGAGTCACTTTTGTTGTTGCTGCTGCTTTTTTTTGGGTTTATTTACCATCATCATCATGGTCATCAACTTCATCATCGACTTCCACATGGTGCAGCCAGCATCCATGATCTGGCTGGCTGATCTTTTGCCATTGCAGGCAGTCAACCGAAGCTGAGTTTTGGTTTTCTTTTATTTTTATTATTTCTATTATTCTTTTTTTGTGTGTTAGGGTCCCGGCTCCCTTATACCTAAATTTATTTTTGCACTATGCACACTTTAACGCTTATCTTGATCTCAATGCGTTCCTCTTTATTGTTTAGATTCTTTGTTTTTATGACCCTCTAACATCACAGCCTATAGGTATAAATTTTTAAACTACTTTAACTGCCGGGTGAAAATAACTAAGTAAATTAAGATTTAGTTGCATTTAAACTCAAGTCATATTTTGAAATCTTAAAGCTGGAGGTTTAAATTTTACTGGCAATGCGTTGATATTGGATTGTCACATTTTTTAACTTAAATGCAATACAGTAAAATTAAAGCTGTTCAAAATCCTAATGATTGCGATTCTATGTTTAAAATGTTATTTGCTTAAGAAGTAATTTCGAGTTCGTTCAAATTGTTAAGGCCGATTTCACATCTTCCAATACCGCTAAACCCGATCAGATAAACTAAGAATTTAATCTACCATATGCTGGTATATCTGACAGATAGATGAGAAATCGGCCCGAAGTGTGTTATTTAAATAGAAGAGGAATTTTTTTAATATTTTCTTACTTGAGCACGTTTTCACATGTTCTTGTAAGTTGGCAATGTCCAATTTATTAACCCTCCTTATCAACCCATTATTGAGGTTCTGCTAATTTTTGACAAGGCTTTACATAAATAAGTTAAAGTCGGTCCGCCCGATTTGGACTGGCAGCTGTTTTATTAGATCGACTTGCATTAAGTTACGAAATTGTCATATCCATGTCATGAGATAAGCAATCAATTTTTGGAGTATACGGAGTTATACTTAACATTTACCCAACTCCATATTGGAGCTAGCACCATTCCTTGATTGGAAACAACTGACGCCAAAAACTTTTAATGAAGTAATATAGCATAAATTTCACTTGTCAAATACCTGTCAAGTTCAAGTAGATCCGTTCAATGGTTCTCGAGAATGAGTGTGTTCAATACGTGTACCCAGGCCCTTCGAGAGGGGGGAGGGACCGGAGTGTTTGCCCCGGGCCCGGTCTTCTGAGAGAGGCCCGGAGCCCGGATTTTTGGGCGAAAACTTAAATAAACTATGTACAACATGAGAAAAACCCCCCGGCCCGGCAAAATTACTTCACGCAATTCTCCCAGAATTTAATTCTCAAAATCCAAAGCGAAACAGAAATGTCACAGCATGTCGAACGGAAGGGAATCGGTTCGAATAGAACGTAGCAATTACGAACAAATCCGCAGAAGAAAATATCCAATTGGGTCAAGTCGTTTTCAAGTTTTAAGCACCCTAACAAACCACGATCCAGTTTTATATATACACTGTAGTTCGTCTGGTGTTAAGACAATACTAGGTAGGTGTTCTTTTTTTCAAAGTGAGTCAACACACTCTATCAGCTTATGTTTTCAGTTGCTCAGTTATTCAGCTGCTCAGCTGTTCAGTTGTTCACCTGCGCATTGTGACGATTAGTGAACTTTCGAACTACTTTTAATCCTTCGTTTCTGGTCACACTGCGGAAAGTTGACTATTTGTTAGCCATCTCTAAAATGGTAGTGCACGCGGACAAAAAACAGCTCAAAAGTCACCAAAATTGAGTGAACAAATCACTGAACAACTCTCATTACGCCCCGTGACGTGTTTGACCGGTCACAACTGTCACGTGAACGTGAGCAAACATAAGTTTGTGAGTGAACAAACGTGATTGGTGCGTTTTTCGTGAGTAAATTTGAAATTTTTGCCATTTTGCTAAAGCTAAAAGAAATGTGTAGCAATCTTACGATCAACAGCATAGTTAAACGAGAAAGCAAAGCTAACTTCGGCTGTGCCAAAGATTAAATACACTTGAAACTTTAGTGAACAATGTCTTAATTTTGTGACCAATGACTTAATATATAAGCTTTATGTCCTGTGTCATTGGCATATTAAAAAAAAAATTTAAAAAACATTTGCTTGCCAGCTACAAGAAGTGACCATCCGATTTTCGCGGTTCCGACATGTGTGCAGCTAAAAGCTCGATAGCTTAAAAACTGACGGACTAGTTTGCGTAGAAACAGACAGACGGACATAGCTCAATCGACTCAGCTCGTCATTCTGATCAAGAATATATATACTTCATGATGTCGGAGGTGGTTCCATCTATGCGTTCCAAGCTCCTGGGCAAAATTATAATACACTTTTCAAGTGTATAAAAGCGATAACGAAGGACTTAACTCTCCTAAGAGCAGTCACATTAATAAAAAATTTGCCGAGTTTTTAGGTTCATCATACAAGAAACCAAAATCTATACAATATTTTATAAGTGATGAAATTCAAAATTAAATGAAGTTCCGTGTAGAAAGTGTATCAGAAATTTAGGAAAATTATCGATTCAAAGTTTGTGGAGCTATAGTTTTGTAACGCATTGTCGTACAGCAAAATGTTATATGTGAAAGTTGTTGCTAATTTTATGCTCTTTTATTTATATTATGAGACAATTGTGCGTAGCGTCTCACCGGAACAACAAAAAAGGAGAAAAAGTGAAAAATGCATTTTTGATCGTACTTAACTTGACAACCACTGCCCGCACAGAAAATTTGTGAAAACAAAAAAGGAAGGTAAAGTAATTATCTATCACTTTGTTTTTGTCTAAAAGCAATAGTTTCAGAGATATGGACCAATTCGCGTTTAGCAATATAGCGGCCTTTCCCAATGACACAAATTTACACAAATTTGATCTTAAGCCTCTTAAACCAATTGGTATGGATATGCATTTATTATCGTGATCAATATAATTATCGTGCATTCGTAAGGGAATCGTAATTCGTTAGTGACGCTTAAAAACACTTAAAATATTACGTGCGTGAATCGTGCGCAAGGTGATATCTATTTCGTGAATCGTTCGTAACCATGTCAGAAAATTCGCTCACGCGACCAGCTCTACTCTCAATAAACTATTTACAGAGCCAGAGAGACTGAACAAGAGCGACTGAATAACTCTCACTGAACAATTCACAGAACAAGAGCGGCAAAACAAGAGCAAGTGAACAACTCTGACTGAACAAAAATTAACATTTAAAGAAGAACATGTTTATTTGTTCAGTTTAGTAAACAAGTCAATTTTGTTCACTTATTCATGAACAACCGAACACGTCGTTAACGACTGGTAATGCACCACAGCGCTAGTTCAATACATGATCATGATCATGTGCATCCATCACCGCACTAACGACTGGTAATGCAAGGTCGTACGGATCGGTACGTTTTGCCAACATTCCCATACAAACTACCAAGAGTTAGAGGATTCGAACTACGTGGTATGGATAGAAACAATCAGTTGAAACGAGCTAGTGTTTTAAAAAACCTTTGCTTTCTCGATTTTTATTATGACTGCGAATAAAAAAAACAAACCCCACATGCTTCATTTGGTGGTAATTTCCTTGGGTTGGTTTGGGTTCCAGCTGGTTCTTCTGTACATCTCCTTTTCTGTTAAGACAAAAGTTTAAACTTCTCAAGAAACCAATGGACCCTAGAAGCACTGCCCCTTAGCACAATTCACTTTTAATTGCCGGAAGTTTACCTACAAAACGTCTTAGTTCTCATAGATCGAAAAAATCGTCCCTTCAGTCCAGTATTGATTTTTGTACAATTTGTTTAACAATGTATTTTCTCACACCGACCCCCAAATAGGGAAGACAAAACTCAAGATTCATTCAAGTTGCTGATTTTCCCTCATTTTCTTAAATAAACAAAGAAGTTTTCTTTGGGAGTGGCAACCCACGCTTCTTGCTATCAAAGAGGGGGACTTCCCCTAAGGTGCGCAGAATGGCGTGAAAACGCTTGTATTTGGCCAAGTAAATTAAGGTACGACGAGTAGGTGAGGTTGACGGGGTACGTAAAAAAAAAAAACAACATCATTTAACATGAGCTTCAACAGAATTAATTTGCCCATTGTCAGGGTTGAGTGCGCAGGCGTGCAGGTACCGCAAAATTCGGGTATACAACATAAATTATGAAAACTTGTACGAATTTTGATTTGAGTTCTCAGGCTACTTCTTGGCTGCGCCTCATTGC
Source organism: Lordiphosa collinella (assembly GCA_018904265.1). Classification (NCBI taxonomy): domain Eukaryota; kingdom Metazoa; phylum Arthropoda; class Insecta; order Diptera; family Drosophilidae; genus Lordiphosa; species Lordiphosa collinella. The sequence goes on from JAEIFV010000067.1 coordinate 188,554, forward strand.
ATTTTTGGTTGAGCTTCAGTGACTACGACAATATTTAATCATAAAAATAAAAAAAAAATAAGGCGAACAGTGCAAGTTGTACAAAGTACAAAAGAAGTTCTTTGAGAATAAATGTGGGAATATTTTCATTTTGCGTGATTTGGTCTGTGTATTAATTAGCGAGCTTGATCAAGTGGAACTTATGGACATTTAAATGGGTTTTGTGGTAGAAGAGGAAGCGGCTTTTTATGAAATTTACATAAAACTTGGACGTTGATCCGCTGGTTCTAGTGCACGATAGCTTGGATGGCGATCAATTTAGCTATCTATAAGATCCTGACATTAAGTCAATATATTTCAAAATTGCCAAAAAATAGTTTTAGTTGATATTTTTAAACAATTTAAATCCTTAAGTCCTCCTGAAAAGCGTCTGTGTCAAATTTGATTTTCATAGCTTTTAAATGTCCCTCAAACTTTTACGAAATTTAAAATTTACCACAAAAATTATTTTAAAAGTTTATCTCGACCTTTGGAACACCCCAATGCATCAGAAAAATTGTGTTATTCATCGTTTGGTATTTCTTTGTTCTCACACAAAAAAACTTTCCTTTTGTGTGTTATCCCAACCAGTAAAGCATCTACCCTTATACTCTTGACCCATTTACCATTTTGGCAGGCCAAACTTTCCCTTTTTTAATCCCAAAAAAAAAACCGCAGAATACAGATTGCATGTACATGCTTAAGTGATTAACAGGTTGAGGCCTAACCCATTTCACAAGCAGCTGCTCTCTCTCTTTCTCTCTAAATGCCAAATCACGCAAACCCAACGCATCTCCCTTCATCCATCCATGATCGTTTCCACTTCAGAGCAAGGATCATTAAGCAATACATAATCCAATTAGCACTTTGTGTGTGTGTGCATCCTCCACCTGTTCCACAGCGCTAAACAGATGCAAACAAAAGGCTGAGCAACCAGAGAATAAAAGGTTTAATATTTTCTTAAATAAACGAAGCAGAAACATTTCGTTGACGACAACCAAACCTGCTAAGAACTTCAACAAACAAGCGATCACGATCAACTACCCAAGGATCAACAACAAAATTTTTACTTTTACTCTCAATGGGCTACACGTTGTGTTGAATTCTGTTCTGTTGTGTTATCTTTGATTGATGTTAGACAGGCCCTTTTGTGATATCTGATCTGCTTGGCGAGTTGAAAGAACTGCCAATTTTACTAGAAAATGACACGCAAATGGCAAATACCGAAAAAAAGGTTCTGGGATCGTGGATTATCCCTGTTTGCTTTGCCTGCCCTTGCCCCGGCTTCTTCATCAATATGTCTGCAATTAAGTTGGGCACGAATTCGTTATTAAGGGTCAGCAATTGATAGTGCAGCGCAACCATACAAATTGCGTGAGGTACAATGTAGAAGACGAACAACAAAAAGGGATCAAGCCTGATCATTATATGAACCTCATCTCTCTTTCTCTCTCTGTTTTCTGTAACCTATGCAGATTGCATAGAGGGCGCTCCCCCACACATAATGGATGGATATGGATTGGGTTCTGATTGTTTGTCGTGAGTGCACTGAAGAAAAAAAATTATTTTAATATTTGGTTCTTAGTCTTAATTTAGTTAATAAAAGAATAATGTGGTTTATAGAATATAGTTTGAAGCAAACCTTTTGAAATTAAGTACCGGAACAGGAAATTTAAAAATTTTTGAAATTTTTCTGTTACTCCCAAAACTAACTTATAATGTGGTGATAAATCAAAAGAATCGAACCTCGATCGAAGAAAAAGCTAATTTTAAAAAAATGAACACCCGCCAATTTTTGATTTGCAATCGATTACCAACAGACTATTAAGAATATCAAACTTTTCATTTATTTTTGTGGTTTTTATTCGCTCAGCTGTGAGCTATCAAACATAACATATGTTGCAGCAGCTGCTGCAAACTATTTTCCCGCTTTTTCTAATGCGCACTGATTTTGCTTGCAAATTGCGAATGTTTATTTTTCCAGCTGTTATATTTGGTTTTAATTAAGTTTAAGGTATGTATTAACGAAAAAATTGTTCCGTGACATGTGCGTGTCTGTTTTAATATTAAATAGTGGTAGCATTTTGCAGTCGAATTTATCTCTTTTCAACAACTGTTTTAAGACTTTCGTGGAGTGCAAGTTTTTCAATCCGGCAGAATTCGGTCAAATTCTTTTTGTTATTGTTTATATGATTCGTTATTTTTGTGAAATGTCTATATTGGATTGCAGCAACCTGCATCTGCTAACAACAGAATACTTTTCAGGCACTATGTCGGGTCCTTTTTTGGTGTGGCTCGCCGAAAACGTCCCAGCACAGAAATTTTCGGCAGTTGAGGAGTATGTTTTTGGAAATGTCATTGATCAATCAAAATATACTGATGAAAAGCTGCAAGAAATTGGCAAACTATTAAGGAATTTCAACAGCAAGTTGTTTAAAAAATGGAGTCAGTGTTATCGGTGTAGTATCTGGTATGAGACAAAAAACAAAGATTGTTGGATGGAATGCTCGTATTTTCTGAGATAAATATTTTAACTGGGCGACCAGAAAAAGACTTCGCAGAATGCCACATCAAACATAAGGCGATAAAAGTTGCGGAGCTTATCGGATCGAGCTGGTATAAAGCTGGAAAACGAAGTGCATCGCAAGTTATGACAATGCTATTATTATCAGAGTAACTGAATTTTCTGCTGAGGTTCCCTTGCAATTTTTATTAATTCACACGATTTCTAGGATTGTCGAATGTAACAAGAAGTTGCTTAGCCGTATTGTTGATGGTCAAATATATAAAACACTTACTGCATTATATAAATGGGGATGAAAATGGGTATGAATATGGAGGGGAAAAGTCTTCTCTTAAATGTGGAGTCTGAAGAGTCCGGTTCGGAGTGTAGTTCAGACTCAGAATAACTTTTTTTATTGTTTATATTAATATTGTATTATACTTATACTATTTTTACAATGTTAAACTTACCTTGATGAATAAAAAAATGTGTTTTTTTTAAATTTTATTACAAAATTTTTAGTTTTATAATTATTAATTAATTTTTTTATAGTTAATACTTAATTTTCAAATTGTTTTCAAAATTTTTTAGAAATAAAAAATTTTTTTTTGAAATTAACTTAAATTTTGTTTATTTTAATTATTTAAATAGAATATTTTATCGGTAAAAGTTAAACCTTACTCAAATTAGTGCTTAATTAATTATCGTTTAAAGAAAAACAACCGCTACCAAAAAACTTTATTACTTTAGGAGATATTAATTTTGTTCCGCTCGATAAGCCAATTCGCCCACTGTGCGAGAACCCAATGCTGATTACTGATATTATTGGAAGCGAATAAACTTGAACCACTCAGAAATGCTTTTACATTAGTTTAAGGCATTCTAACTGCTGGGCTTCTAAAATTCAAATATGTACGATAGAAGAGGTCCTGAACCGAATCCCTTAAAAACGATTAAGCTTAGTCTACTTTTATCACTTAAACAAGAAATTTAAAATTTAAGACCCGCATTCGTATCAATCCACCTCTCTAGAGACAAACCTAAAACGCCAGCCTCTCCGCAGAAACCCCCTTTTTTGCAATGACGTCACTTGGGTTCATTCTGATGACGCTATTGCGGATGCTTTTGCTCGTGATCTGGAGAATAGATTAACGCCCTTTGATTTAGCTACCAGCCACGAAGAGCAGATCACCATATCGCGATTTGGTCTCGAATTTGGTGCACCTTGTACTATACGTCCGATTAATGAGGATGAGATCAAAGAACAAATAAAGCGATTAAAGCCTTGCAAAGCCCCTGGATTGGATGCTGTTGACGGAAAGGTACTCAAATCACATTTTGGAAATGAGGCAATTTCCTTATTATGTCGGCTGTTTAACGCTGTCTTGGAAGTTGGTCATTTTCCAAGCCCTTGGAAACGTGCCTTGGTGGTCATGGTACATAATATAATATGGACTCCTATCGCCCTATTAGCCTCCTGCCTACCTGCTCAAAGATTTTTGAGCGACTTCTTCTTGCAAGGCTTTTGACTATTGACTCTTTTGAGAGTGCGCATCCAGATCACTAGTTTGAATTTCGCAGCCGTCGCAGTGCAGTAGAACAGGTTCATTGAGTAGTTAATCCTATTTTCGATGCCTTGAAGGAAAAAGAAATACTGTTCGGCAGTATGTTTAGATGTACGCCAAGCCTTCGATAGAGTCTGGTTTGAGGGTTTGATGTATAATTTGAAGCCGTTACATCCGGAGTGTCTGGGGAGACTTATTGACTCTTTTTTGACGGACAGAGCGTTTTATACCCTTGCAGAGGGTATTATAATGTTTGTAACGCATTGAAAGAAGCATCTCAGACCACATAAAGTATATATATTCTTGGTCAGCTTGACGAGCTGAGTTGATTTAGCCTTGTCCGTCCGTCTGTCCGTCTGTTTCTATGCTATCTTCTCCGTCAGTTTTAAAGCTATCCTCACCAAAGTTTGCACGAAGTCTTTTGGTACAAATAAGCTGCACATTGGTCGGAACCGGCCGGATCGGATGACTATAGCATATAGCTGTCATAGGAACGCCTCCAAACTTCGTATTTCTTAGTTTACTATGCTTTTCCATGATTCCACCAAATTTGGTCGAAACCGGATATCTATATAGAATAGCTGTCATAGAAAAGTATGGTCTGAAAAGTAGTCTTAGCTGGAAAAACTTTTTCGTTTTCAATGGGAATGTCCTCAAAATTGGCATGTACTTGTTTTATATACTCCCACACGATTGTACAAAGTTAGTTTTAAATCGGATGACTATAGCATATAGCTGCCATAGGAACGATCGGTCGAAAAACTAGTTCTTGTGAGAAAAACTTTTTTGTTTTCAATGGAAACGTCCCTTACGTTGACATATTTTAATTTTATATACTTTTACACAATTCTACAAAGTTTTGTCGAAATCGGATGAATGATTGGTCGTAAAAGAAGTTCTAGTGAGAAAAACTGGTTTGTTTTAATTGGGATCGCCTCCAAATTTCGTAATTAACAGTTTGTTATGCTTTTCCATGATTTACCAAGTTTGGTCGAAATCGGACATCTATATAGTATAGCTCCCAAAGAAAAGTAAGGTCCGAAAAGTAGTCTTATTTAGTATAGCAAACTGCAAGGGTATACAAAACTTCGGGCGAGCCGCAGTTAACTTTTTCCATTTTATTCTACCTTTAAAAATTGTATACGCTTTATTCAAGGCTAAAAGGCTAAGGGCCACGTTATCTTTACTTTATCCACGTTTCTCTCAGTGCAACTGAATTTTTTGCATAGACATTGATCGCTTCAGAGTGTGGCACTTCAATCAACCGATACAGTACCCAAAACTTTACCAAAGTGGAGCTGAAACTCAACTGCAGGTAAACAGTGTGTGAGTGTGCAAAGTGTGAGGGTCCCGACTTGCAGTTCCCGTCTTAACCCTAAGCTGTCATTGTCATTGTCACAATGGCCTGACAGCAGTTCGCATCTCTGAGTGTAATTGGCAGTAGGCGCGAAAGCAGAACGCATGAAAAATAGAGGCGTGTGAACATGATTTCCACGATCGCTGAAAGCAAATCCAAATTTGATTTAAAGAACGTGAGAAAATGGGGTAACCATTGGCAATCGGTGCGTAAGTGATGCACCGTGTGGGTGAGGGTGATCAATGTTGCGTTAAATTTGATTACACTTCAACTTGACATTTGCAACAAATATTTATGGATTTTTAACTGCAAACGCCAAGAGAACCGAAAACGGAATTTTCCAGGAACGCACGTGTTGCCCAAGTGCTTAAAAATCCGTTGGCTGAAAATAAATCACACACCGAGAGCAGCGGCAGCCGCTGCAGAACGTCACCCAAGTTGAAACTAATTTTATGCATGACTTTTTACACATTCCTACAATATTTTCACTCACTGAAAAGTATCCAAATGGCAGCCACTTTAGTTGCTGCTTCTCAGCGTACTTGAGCATTTTTACGGTCTCGCATAAAAATTCCTTCATTTCGTTTTCCTTTTTTTTTTTGGATGTTTTGTTGTTTTCAGCATTTTATGCACAGTTAAGTTAATCTGCTCTAAGCGTACTTAACAGTCCACAGGCATGTGTCATCCTCTTGACAAACGCATCTTGGTCTGGGCATGTGACACATGAGACGAAGTCGTCTGGATTGGTCCGTGACAAAACCAAACGGAGGGTGGGCTGGCAGCCAGTAAAAAGGGAAAGGTTCGGGTCATTTAGGCGGCTGCTTATCAATTTCGCATGTGTTTTGTAGTGCCAACAATGCGTTGGTCTTCTGATATCAGTTGACAACCACTCGATTAGTGCTAGAATGATGGGTGACAAAAAGCCAACGGGTGGTAGACCCTCAAAAGTAGTGAAAATGCATCAGACTGGGTTTGGGTTTCCTAGGGGTCTTAAGGGTAACAATTTTAGTAATTTATCGACTTGTGGTAACTTCTAGGAGCTGGGCAAAAGAGTCTTAACTCAATTTTCTTCATAAAACTTTGGAATTTCCACTTAACTCTAATCCTCGATCCCTTGAGGCATTTAAACAAGATTCACTCCTTAAATATGCAAGCCAATTTCCGCTGACCCTTCACAAAAGCCTGACGAATCGTCCTAGAACGATCGTTAAACCTGCCAGGTCGTCCAGCTTGCCAAATACATCAATAGGCTTTAAGTCTCTCGCCATAGACAATATTTCAAGGGGTTTTATAATTAAAAGTTAATAACCAAACGACACGGTTAATCAGCAAGGAAATTGCATGACCAACTGAACAGTAGTCGAACCGGGCGGAACAATGCCTGACTACACAGGGCACCAAATATTAATCATGTGAGCACTTAATTTGACACTTGGCAATAATGGAAAGCGGCTCGCTACTGTGTATTGAGAGAGCCGAAGACCTGAACCCCTGCCCCTCCGACTCGCAGCCGTCACTAATCACCCACGGGGAACAGCTTTAAAGTGGTTTCTGTCTGCCGCGTCTGTATGTAGGTGCCTTATTCTCTTTGCCAGCCACCTGCCTTACGCAATTAAGCGTACCGAACGGCGACAGTGGACGGAATGGTACGGAACGCAAACGCACGACAAAAGGTTTGTTCTCCTCCCGAGATCAAGTCCCAGTCCAGAAACTGTGTGTAATTACTCAACGCCCGAACTGGTTCTCTGTGTTCTGCGTGTGTAAGTCAAGTAGCTCGGACAGATAACAAAAAAAAAAGAACCCAATGATCGAAGCTTTTCTACCAGCCGAGAATCCCTTTTAGTTACGTAGATACTTGTATGTATGTAAGTATGTTTCTAGGTTGTAGAGGGCTGAGGTTTTGTGGCAGATAAATATTTATGTGTCATTAGTGGAGCATTGAAATGCGGTGGATTTTTTTTAAGGCGGCAGGGAAGATGTGCTGGACAATTTATTATTTAGAAAAAAAAATGCTTAAATAAGTTGCCTCTGTCAGGTTTTCTAGAGTGGAATAAGACTTTATTACCAATGAAATACATAGTGTCAATGGTACTAAATGACCATCTGCTACTCTCCACTTAGACATCTTATTCGCGAAATAGATGAGCTAGCTGCGTCCTCAAGTTATTAAAAATAAAAGGTCTAAAGATAACATATAAGGGAAATGTCAGGAGAGGATTCATTTCGAGCACCAATAAAATACAAATAAAATGTTCTGTTTTTAATTTAATTTTCCGACCTCCTAATAGTGATTAGAAGACTAAAAATAAATCTCCAATGTTGATTAGAAGATTACCAATTTGGGAGAGTAAGTATCTTCCTAGCGGTGCAAAAACCCATTACAAGATCGATTCGAAACGAAGCGAGAATTTCCCATTACGTGGGCGCCTACTGTAATTCATGTTGTGGACCAACCTCGTTCGAAGAGTCTGTATATACACCCTTATAGGCTTATCACACTGAGCACACCTAACATCCCACATCTTGCGTTTGAATGCTTAATAACTATTTGCTGTGCCAACATTTTCTGATAGAAACATGCTACAAACATGACAATCAAATTGGCCAATCAAATGTTTATGACTCATGATGTTGGATGTTAGATGTGCCCAGTGTGAATAGCCTATTACGAACTTCTTTTTGCTCATAACTTCACTATCGTTCATCCGATCCTTACAGATCGATATAAATATAATTCAAATTACTAAATATTAATATTAATAAAAAATTATTGTTTAAAAGCCCAAGAAAAACTTGAAGAAAACTATACTGTTTAATAAGCATAGATTACAAAAATCAAAAGTCTTCATCAGGACTGCAGTACTGACAGTCCCTTCAAAAGAGTTCAATACTAAAATCTTGGAACCGAACCGATTCGAAACCGTATTCCGATTTTTTCAAACTTTGAACCGAACTTTGAACCGGTTTTAACAGTGTGACTTGCTCAGGGCACACAGCACAATTTGTATTGAGCAGCTGTGATCTAAATCAAATCTAAGGCCCGTTTTCTCATATTCCTGTTTTTCACCTAGGAAAAAAGGAACATGGTAAAACGGCCCTAAATCACTATCAGGAATACCACTAACATTTTAAAATACAAATAAATCAACAATATTCTATAATAAAATTACATAAATAATTATAAAAGCCATTCGTGGCTTTTTTAGCTGATTGGTTACATGTATCCGACATGTAAAAAACTGCTTTTTTTCTCAACAAAAGTTGGCAGCTCTGCTGTACTACTCGATCGATAGCTGTAATCGATATCTATCGTGAAAATGAATCGATACTGTTTGTCCAAGCTATCGTATACTTCTAAAAGTTTTTAAAGCACGTAGATAATCGAACCGTGTAACTGCAGCAACATCTCAGTCTCATCCACCTGATGTGGCCATGCTACAGATTGACACCAATCGTTAGCTCTCTGGCCTTTAGGTACCTGTCGCTGACGGTGCCACTGCGTTGCAATACGGCGCGTCTCAAGGGCGGCATGGCGCCGGCTGCCTGGGCTTTTCATACTTCGCTGGACAGAGCTACGCCCTACATAACATATGTAAAGGTGCAATCAAGTCTATTCTTATTTAAAAAGCATAAAGAGGTAAATTTATATATATTCTACATCTGTCTAGTCCCAAATGTCAAACAGATCTGACTTTGGCGGCTATTTGTAAAAATAAGAGCATCTTCCAATAGGGTGCCTCCTTTTTTGGCCCACCTTGTCTTATAAAAAGGGAAAATGTGCATCCCCACTGGATAGGAGACCTACCTGATCTTTGGAGCGGGACTCACGGTTGACACTTCGTGCCGTGGTACAATCGTGTATTTGGTGGCTTGCTCGTTACAGTAGTGGCAGGCACCTTGAGAACAAATGAGTGAAGTTGAATCCAAGGTGCAGCTGTTGCTTTAGGATCTTCCGTTCTTCTTGGAAAGCATGGATCAGTAAACTGGATCAGGAAAAGATTGATGGAGCGTGTTGGAGCAAGAAGGTGATGGGACTTGATCAGGAACAGATTGATGCTACCTTCGCGCTGGAGCAAGAACCAGGCATCGTTTGTCTTTTTTACTGCGATATTTGGGTAAGTCCTCACCTTTTTAATATTGTATTTTTTGGACATTTGTTTTCTTCTTGTTTTCTGACCTATTATTTCATTAAGCTGGCCAAAATCTATTTGATTGAGTCACGATGAAAGCGTTGTAAAGTACTTAGGGAGAGTGATCCTCTGCATATATTTTTGTTGAAATTTTACACCTCTTATAGGAAGAAAAAGTCAAGTAAACTCTTCTTCGGTGTCTCTACCTGTCAGGACACGGGAAAATTCTTTTCTCAAAGTTGAGGGCTATTTGTCCAACTTCTTTCAGCCCACCCATACCTCAATCGGATCCTCAGTTTCGCTTCGAATTGTGTTTAAAGTTGATCGGATGAAAAAGCAATTGTTCCCATATAAAATTTTTCGGTCATTCTGCAAATCGGGGAAAAAATGTTTTCAAGTCTATTAGGGATCCCACAGAAATAACTATCGATTTGTCAAATCGCACCAATATTTTCACCCTGCCACAGAACTTTGAGCTATTTCAGTTTTTTAGCTTGTTCGCAAGGAGACAATAGAGCGGGGCCGTCTAAGTTGCGCATCGTCTTTATCAAAATATTCAGTTGACAAAATACTTACTTTAACTACTTTGCTCGAAATGAATCTTGGGCACCGCTTTATTCAATCCAAGCAATCGGAGGAAATGCTGGCCAGATGCAAGGTCAATTTATCCCAGGCTGTAGCCACTGCAACCCTGTCGCCCCTTGTGAAATTGCGGTCCGTCCCTATGGTCCTTAATAAACGCCAAGAATATTTCGCTTTGATCTTCTGATCGATGCTTTCCCATTAAGGCCCTCTTCTGGTCCAGCAAATGTTTTTTTTTTTCCGACCACAAAAAGTATATATATTCTTGATCAGCATGACGAGCTGAGTCGATAAAGCTTTGTCCGTCCGTTTGTCTGTTGCAACGCGAACTTCTCCCTCAGTTTTGATCAGGCAGAAATTTTGCCCAGCTGCCATAGGAATATTTGGTTTCAAGTGTATTAATGTATGTATTATTTTAAACAACTACGGAAGAAAATTTTCCAAATTTGCTCAATAACAAAGGTCTATGTAAACTCTTAGATCTGTAGGCCAGGCGTTTTGAGCTGAGGGCTGCGTTTTTTTGCTCTAAAGTAAACCCTGTTTCCTTTCAAATGCTTCCTATTGCACTTATTCATTGTAATCCGTTGTCTGCTCATTGTTTTATCACCTCGCTTAAAAAAAGAAACATAGCATGTTGCAATTGTTTAATTTAACTGCACGCGCTTGGCACACGCCCAGTTTTCTGTTGCTAACGCTTTACAATTGTTTGATTTTTGTTTTTTGTTCCAAATTTGTTGATTATTTCCAACACTTAAAATTTGGCTTGCAGTTGGAAAATTTATTCGTTTGTGGCCAAGTTTAACCGCAAAATGCACTTTTTGTTGGCTTTGTCTTTGTCACTTCGCGCCGAGGTTGGAGAGCAGGGGCCAACGAAAAATTCAATTTCAAGTCAATCGCCAACTGTTGTTCCATATGACTGACTGCACAATCGCGTCGATCGCTGTGTTGTGCAAATTAAGGATTTTTGTGTGTTTTTTTTTCTGACAGTTTTATTGTAAAAAGAACTGTGTCAGCTGGTCAGGCGGTATTTTATGGGATTATCGGCAGTTTGATTTACGAGCTTGGCTTGATTTAAGATTAGGATGTAACATGGAAAACTTTTTTTTTTTAAAAAGACCTTGCAACTGATTTACATACCTAATAAGAACCAATTTACAACTCCCCTTGCAAATTTTTCAACACTTTCATTTACGAGTGACTGTGTTTCCGTATTTTTGTGCCAAAACTTTCGTTTTTTCAGGTCAGTTAATTAATGTGATAATTAATCTTGCTGTCTGTTGCTCCCTTCTGACTGGCGGGGGAATCGGATTGCATTTTTTTATGGGTTGTTGTCATGCAGCTGCTTTTAAATCAGCTAACTGAGCTGTCAGAACTTTACAGTTAATATAATTTTTGTTTTTGCAAAAAATGTTGTCCCTATAAATTAGGTCAATGTATTAAAAATGAAGCGAAATGAGGTGGCTCACCGGAAATGCGTTGAGGGTAGGAGGATAAATGATTAATTACGGGGAAATTTGAACTTATATGAGTAATGCAAGAGAGGTTAATTAGCTATAATCGTCTCGCCTTTAATTTTTAAATGTTATAAAAAACACTTGAGCCTCAATTCAAAAATCGAAAAAAGAGGTAACACTCATACCCACACTACAAATCGCTTTTGACCCAAAAACGACCGAATTAGTTTTTGGTCGTTTTTGGGCCGAAAACGATTTGTGGAACACCTGTGATAACATAATTATACTACATATACACATACATATTTATACTCTGTACCAGAGGTACACAGAGTATATTTAGTTTGTGCAAAAGTATGTAACAGGCAGAAGGAAGCATCTCCGACCCTATAAAGTATATATATTCTTCATCAGCATCAACAGACTACGTCTGTCCGTTCGTCCATTTGAGCAAACAGATCTCAGAGATGGTAAGACATAGAGGTTTGATATGTATGTATGGGACATATGTTTCTTATACTTGCCCGCGCAAGTTAGAAAAAACGTTATATCTTCCACAGTTTTATTGATAGAAGGTTCGTACCTTCTGGGCTTATTTAGTAATCAGGATTATTTATCGATCCGCCAAAGGAATAGAAACGATCGGATAAACGATAGTCGAGTTATAAGGAATACAAACATTAATGGGCAGTACCGGTCGCAACGGTGATGGGCAGCACTTCACATATACAGAGTATATTATAGTCGGACTTGACCGACTTTTGTTTTGTTTTTAGATATCTTTTTCTTTTTTATGAAATTCATCTTGTTTTCTCTATAGCTCTCGATTGCTCGAGTCTATGATATCGCATATACTTTTATAGTTTCTCAGGCTCTGAAGTTCCCAAACAATTTTGGTTTTCTAAAAAGTTTAAGAGAACATTATTACCCTTTTTTGTCTGAGTCAATGTGGTCGATTCCGAAATCCCATTCATTGATTCCTCGGAGTATGAACCATCTTTGCGATGTCTCGTCATCAGATAATTATATCAATCATCAGCGAAGCACAGTATCCAGGCGGCATTATTATATCTGATTTTATCTCAACAATGTTATTTATATAGATTTAACTTACTCACGTCTACCATTTATTAAAAAAACTTTGAACGGTTCGCTTATTGTAATAATATTGTAATAAATATAAAACGGCCTTAAGTAAATCTGTTAACTTTATTTTTTAGTTCCAATAAAACAAAATGATTAGAAGTTCGTTGCAATTCAATATTCAACAGAAATCAACAAGGATATTGTACGTAGAGACTGCAGGTTACGCCGACAGACTGTTTCGACGGCCTCCCGGCGACATCTCATCAAAATAGGTCGCTAATTCCCAAATACATTTATCAAAACAGTAGTCTCGCTGTAATAAAAAGTCTCGCTGTATAAAATCGGGTGCCTCAGCGGCTAGTGTGCGCGACCGCTGTGCAAGAGGTCGGGGGTTCGATCCCTCCTCGGAACATCTAAAAAAGTTTTTTCTTTGAATAAACTTTACACCCGGTCACCCCTCTTTGCTGTTGGCGCCAGCTTTATGGTAATTAGCCATAAAAAGCTTCTCAAACTGCCATTCGGATTCGGCGTTAAACTGTAGGCCCCTTTCTCTTGTGCGAAAATAAGAAGCGCACAAGCCAAGAGATTGAGAGAGGCTCGGCTTTGGCCCTTTGGGGCTGTGTCAAGCCATTTTACATTTACATTTCTCTATTAAGCAAACAAAAAATACCTAGGAATTTATAAAAAGGGAGCAAACCCTTTAAAAATGCATATAAGAAATCTTGGCACTGTTATGTGACTACTTTGTACGATATTCAGAAAATCTAATAGTCGCCAACCAACAAAGATTTAAAGTTACATTTGGTAATCCTTCATTCCTTTCGTCTGGGATAAGAGCTAATTTTTATACCCTTGCAGAGGGTATTATAAAATTGTCCGGATGTTTGTAACGCATAGAAGGAAGCATCTCCGACCACATAAAGTATATATATTCTTGATCAGCACGACGAGCTGAGTTGATTTAGCCCTGTCCGTCTGTCCGTCCGTCTGTTTCTATGCTATCTCCTCCGTCAGTTTTAAAGCTATCCTCACCAAACTTTGCACGAAGTCTTTTTGTACAAATACGCTGCACATTTGTCGGAACCGGCCGGATCGGATGACTATAGCATATAGCTGCCATAGGAACGATCGGTTGAAAAACTAGTCTTAAAGAGAAAAACTTTTTTGTTTTTAATGGAAACGCCTCCAAAGTACGTATTTCTTAGTTTACTATCCCTTCCCATGATTTCACTAAGTTTGGTCGAAATCGGATGACTATAGCATATAGCTGCCATAGGAACGATCGGTCGAAAAACTAGTTCTAGTGAGAAAAACTTTTTTGTTTTTAATGAATACGTCCTTATCATTGGCATACACTTATTTTATATACTTTTACACAATTCTACAAAGTTTGGTCGAAATCGGATGACTATAACATATAGCTCCCATAGGAACGATCGGTCGAAAAACTAGTTCGAGTGAGGAAAACTTTTTGTTTTTAATGCAAACGTCCTTTTTATTAGCATATTCTTATTTTATATACTTAAACACATTTCTACAAAGTTTTATCAAAATCGGATGACTATAGCATATAGCTGCAATTTGAATGATATGTCGAAAAAGAAGTTCTAGTGAGAAAAACTTTTTAGTTTGTGTATTATGCTTTTCCATGTTTGGTTGAAATCAGACATCTATATAGTATAGATCCCATAGAAAAGTAAGGTCCCAAAAGTAGTCTTAGTTAGAAAAACTTTTTTGTTTTCAATGGAAGCTGCAAGGGTATACAAAACTTCGGCCGAGCCAAGTTGAAACCCACTTAGCGAAATTAATAGGGTTATGCTATTGCTAAAAAGCATCTAGAAATAGAAAGATATTTGTAATTATAATTATTCTACGTAACAGGGTTGCCATTTATATACTGTTAAACAAGTAACAAACCGTTGGACTGAACCGAGAAACCGTTTAATAGTTTAAGTCAACTTTTTCAACACAAATGATGGTAGCATCTTTCCACAATTTCTTTTTTCCAATGAACGGGCTTGCGACGCCTTAAGTAAACCCTCATTGGTATTTGTATTTGAACTACATTGCGTTAGTTTCTCCAACTGGTTCAGATGTGTCACAAATTCCAAACATCTATCATCTTCCGGCTGCCTATCGAGGACCCTCAAGGACTTCAACATGCCAATCACTCTAGCTTCTTTCAAGGTCCCACCCCTTTTTTCCGATAAATGGTTAGTTCCTCCAAGTGATTCGCATATTTCGATTTTAACAGTAATAAATTCCCCCGGGTTAACAAGTACATTAAAACAAGAAAGAAAGTCGGTCAAGCCCGACTATAACATACTCTGTACCTGTGAAGGGCTGCCCATCACCGTTGCGACCGGTGCTGCCCATAATTGTTTGTTTTCATTATAACTCGACAACCGTTCATCCGATCTCTTCCATTCCTTTGGCGGATCGATTATTAATCCTAATTACTAAATGTGTCCAGAAGGAACGAACCTTCTATCCATAAAACTGTGGGAGATATGACGTTTTTTCCAATTTGCGGGGGCGGGAGGGGGCGTGGCAAAAATTAAAAATAAACTTGATCTGCCTGCAAGTATAAGAAGCATAAGTCCCATACATGTCAAACCTCTATCTCTTACCATCTCGAGATCTGTGCGTTCATACGGACAGACAGACGGACATGGCTTTTGCACAAACTTATTATACTTCTGTACCTTTGGTACAGAGTATAAAAACCGGGAGTTAGAGGACGTTATTTAGACTTGCCATACTTTTAAATATTTATCCACAATATCTCCTCCTGGCACTATCGATTAAATAGTTGTTGCTTTGTTTGTTTAATTGCCGCCGCCTTCAATGCATGGATATAAATTAATTTAACAAGCAAATGGCAAATAGAGCCCATAAATAAAAGCCATAACTAATTGCTGACACAGTTAGCAAGACAAAGACATTAAAAACGATCTTTTTGGCGTGGGCGCCGGCGCACTAACCAACCGAAAAAAATAAGAAAAGAAGTAAAAACGAGCTGACAGCCAAAGTTCAGAACGTGGACAGCAGAAAATTATAATTGAAACCCGAAGACAAAGCCAAGTCAGAGAGCAACACCTGCACCAATGCAAATGTGGAGCACGTGCTGAGCCAAGAAAAAGCGCTGACCTGGCAGTCGAAAAACCCGAAATTCAATAGAAATCAAAGTGAGGAATCAATGTGGGCGATTGGATTCATTAGCGATGCAGCCATAAAAATCAGTTTAAGTGCAAACAAACAAATTTCCAGTAGCACTTCGCGTCCAAAGATAATTTCATAAATTTTCCAAAATGACAAGAGACTTTCAAAGAGTTGAGTTCGAGACGGAGATGCATTTTGATAAATTACAGACAGAGCAAAGCGATTTATGTGCAGGTAACCCAGAGACGACAGTTGGCACGAGCCGGAGCCAAATCAGCTGCATCATCCCATCATCCAGCCACAACAATTACAATGTTTGAGCTCACCCAGCACAACGCCCACTTTAAGCACCTCGTCGCCTTCAGTGCGATGCACAATTAAAAAGTAGGCAGAGCTAGACAAATAAGCCCCCGGCTCTGGGCACGAGCCCCCCACCCCCGCGGTCTGCCTCAAGTGCGTCGCTAAGAAGTAGCCAAAGTTTTTTTTTTTTTTTTTTCTTTTTTAATTAAAAGGGTTACCTACCCAACATCTGTCTGACAAATCAGAAAACAAATCTAAACAAAATAAATGACTTTTACTCTAGACCAAGCACAAGCAAAAGCTTTTTGGGGGCTCACAATCAAACACAAGTCATGGTCAGACTCGGTTTCGAGTTCTTACTTACTAGGCAGACAATAGACTGAAACTGCGTTGGGGTAAAGCAAACTGAAGATACTCTATCCCACTGCTTTCTTTTGAATAAAATAGAAATATTTTTGTATTAAGTTTAAAATCATAGTAAAGATACCTGAGATGTGAGCTTATGCTAAAACCAGAGTTGCGCTAACAGCAAAGACCGCTTTTTTCGTTTCTGTTTCTCTCATGTCTTTCACTGACAGTTTTGCCGAGAGCAAACTTCCAAACTGTTTTTTGCGTTTATATGCGTGGTTGTGTGTCTTTGACAACAATCTTTGAATAAATAACGCATGGCTGTGTGAATTGAATCCGTTTGTAACATTTTTAACCTGTCAAACTAAATAAAAATATTAATTTTTGATTTAGGTTGGTGCAAAAATAACAAGATTTTTATTTAATTAAGCGTGTACATAAGCCCATCGAATGCCACACGAACAACAACAACATAAACATAAATACTTTTCGCTGACACTTATTGTGTTCTGCTCATTTGCAGACATTGTTTGGTGAGCGCTCGCTCAAAAGTGTTGCTGTCAGAGGTCGCTAACAGACCGACTCATTTGTTTTGCTCAACCGAAAACACGTAACAGAAAACACATGAGGTGGGAGAAAAAGTGATCTGCTCAGTGAGAGACCCCTTGTGCTGCGTTTGTTTCTGCTTTTCACTGAGGCTGGTCGCATTGAAAAAAGTGTTAACACTTATTTGCGAGCTATAAACTGACAACCGATAATTTTCAATTAGTTCAATTCATTATCATTATTAAACTCTGTACCAAAGGTACACAGAGTATATAAAGTTTAGAAAAAAGTATGTAACAGCCAGAAGGAAGCATCTCTGACCCCATAACGGACAGGGCTGGATCGACTCGGCTGTTGATGCTGATCAAGAATATATATATACGTTATGGGGTCTGAGTTGTTTCCTTTTGCCTGTAACTAGGAATAACCGGTATAAAAAGTTAAACAGGTAAAAGCTAAATATAAGAATACTTACCTATAGCAATAAGAAGCGATTTTGAATTCTTCGATCTGCTTGTAGAGGAAAGCAAAAAGGTTCTGCGTAAGATTGTGCTAAAAAACTTGAAACTTTTTATTGAATGTGACCAATCGGATTTTGGTTTCACTTAAAGTTGCCAAAGTGGGAGGTATAGAGTTTGTTGTTAGGAAATCAATTATTTATTTGATAAATTTTAATGTCAAATATAAGAAAATATTCGAATAAATTTTATAGTCTGTGAAAAAATCGGAATCTTAAAAAGTAAAACAACGCTTGGTAATAACTATAGACTATAAATAGCCAATTGAAATAAGGAAAGGATGCCGTAATCATTTTTATTGTTCTGTGTGTGTTTTTGGTTTTTTACCACTTAGAAAAACTTATTTTTAGGTAATCGTTTTCTAGCTTATTTCGACTTGAGAGTTTCTAAAACAAATTTGGCGAATATTGCAAATAAAAGGGACTGAAAATACCCTGGAGAAGGGATTCTTAAAAAAGAAACTGCTAGTCATGAAAAATTTTAGAGTAATGTTTTTAAGCCCGGCCCGGGTGTGGCTTAGCGGCTAGTGTGCGCGACCGCTGTGCAAAAAGTCGTGGGTTCGATCCCGCCTCGGAACTTCTAATGGAAATTTTTTTCTTTGAATAAACTTACACACCCGGTCACTCCTCATTGTTGTTGGCGCCAGCTTTGTAGAAATTAGCCATGGAAAAGCTTGTCAAACTACCGTTCGGATTCGGCGTTAAACAGTATGTATCTTTCTGGAGCGAAAATTAGAAGCGCAGAAGCCAAGAGATTACGAGGAGCTTGGCTTTGTCCCTTTGGGGCTGTCTCAAGCCATTTTACACATTTTTTACAGTTTTGAAGCCAATATTAATCATATTTACACATTAAAGGCCTAGACGGACTTCCGACGTAAGTAATTTAGCTTACGCCGCCACATATTTCATTGACGTGGAACAATATTCAATCGCTCTATTCGTCAAGCTAGTCATCATCGATCAACTGAAAATAAATTAAAAACAGGATGGGGAAGTGAAATTACAGTTGCACTTGCTCATTTGACTTGCTTTTTTCAGTTTTTCTGACATATATTTTCTCTACCGACCGTCAAAATAAATAAATTTACTTAGTTTTTGCGCCCAAACAAAAGTCGAACAGCTGTTCGATAAAATCCACACATTGAGACTGAGTGACAACGCTACGTCGCGACGCGTCGCCCGTGTGGATTTTAACACCGCCTGTTTGCTTTTCTCCGTACGT
The DNA here is from genome assembly GCA_018904265.1 of Lordiphosa collinella. Taxonomy (NCBI): domain Eukaryota; kingdom Metazoa; phylum Arthropoda; class Insecta; order Diptera; family Drosophilidae; genus Lordiphosa; species Lordiphosa collinella. The sequence continues at coordinate 207,344 of JAEIFV010000067.1, forward strand.
ATCGTGAAATGGCTACCGTCAAACTTTTTGCGTGCGGTTTTACATTGTTGGTTTTTTTCATATGGGGTTGACTTCGAGCGCTTTTTTGCGTTCTCCGTACCTAGCTTCAAACTTAAGATTCAAACTTAAGTGCGTCGTGCAAAATATTAAAAGCAAGGAAATCATACGTCTGCTTCTTCTTCCCTTATTTTTTGTATGAATCTTCTTGTTACCTCGGAAGTCCGTCTAAGCCTTTAGCGGCTAATCTGATGCTATTGAGAAAAGAAGAGTTATAGAAAAGATGAAACAAACATGTTTAACCTTTTGAAAAGAGTGCGTTTATTAATAGGCTATTCACATTGAGCACATCATCCAACATCATGAGTCATAAAAATTGTCCGGGCCAAAATTTGTCATGTTTGTATCATGTTTCTATAAGACACTGTCCCACTTAATAATTTGACAAAAAATGTACAAGTTCAGTCTAAGGCTGGGGAACTTCGCCTTGGAATATTAGAAAAGTCGGCTCATGAAAGTAACAGGAAAGCTGCTTTCCTCTAAGCGACTCATTTTTATAACGATTACATTCCTGTTTCATGCCAAAGTCATGATACCCAATTGACCAAGACACCAAACTGCTGCGAGTCATTTGAAAATGACTGTTTTTTTTTTGTGGCTGCTGTTGAAGCCTGCTGAGGCGAAGAGCAGTATGTTTAGCCCAACAACGAACTACAACTGTTCCAAAAAAAAAAAAAATAAAGAAAGAAAAAAAAACGCTGACTCTGTTGGGCGTGCGCCTGCGCAAAAGCTGCGCTGCTTTGGCACGTGCGCAGCCAGCCTCCAATCCAACTCCAAGTTTCGTTTCATTTCAGGTTTTTTTTTTTTAGTTTCGTTTCGTTTTGAAAAATGACGTACAATGGCTCTTGGCTCTCCGAATCCAGGCTGGAAAATCAACTTGTCTGTGGTGTTCAGGTGGTTAGTTGTTGGAGCTGGAGCTCGATTGCCTGCCACCGTTTGATGACTCTGTTTCTGTTTTTGTGTTGTAATCATCGTCATTTGGGCCTTTTGGCTTGATTAATTTACGACATAAGGTCAAAGTTTTGTGTACAAAGCGTTTAACTTGTCGCTGATCGGTCAAGGTTTGTGTAATTAAAAGAGTTGAAGTTTTCTGTTTAAGAATCCCCCCAATCGCTGGCCATAAACATGCCGCGCGGATAATCCATAAAATGCAATAAACAAAGCCACAAAAAATTTACAGCCCAACTTTGAGCTCTGACTCTGACTAAACAATTTTTGCCTCATTAGCTGGAAGATTTTGCCGTTGCCACGCATGCGCCTCCATGGACAAAAGTACAGTTAAATGGCCAAGCCAGTGGACGCAGAAGATGGAGATAAGAGTTCCGAGGCTGGGGCGTCGGCGTGCTTTGTTCCGAGACAGAGAGTGTGTGAGAGAGAGAGAGTCAGCTTCTGTTTGCTGCTTTATGGTACAATCAAAATGAAATCACATCCAGCTCCACTCCAACTTCATAACTTCATAACCATGGCAAATTTAAAATTTACAAACACGCCAGATGGTACCCAACACCTGCTCCTCTGCTCCAACTGTGGGGGTCGGCTGCTGTCAGAAGTGTGCCTCGGCCTGTTGGTCTTACAAAGTTAGTTAGAATCGAGTTTACCTTAATCAAAACATTAAACCTTTTTCAAGAAATTTGGCATGGCTTTATTAACCATGATCGTCGTAATGAGTCCTGGTTGACTAGTAAATGGGTTTTCAAATTGGGTACGAAGAAACAGAGGCGTTGCCTGGGGGCAATCATAAGATGAGGCTAATTTTGTGGTATTGTCTCACAGGTAGAAGTATTAAGTTATCAGGGAGTTATCTTAATAATATCACAGTGTTGCAGTTAAAAGTACAGAAAATCAATCAATTTGATCAAGTTTTCGGAAAGAATGTCGCATTTTCGAAAGCATTGTAAGAACCTTGGCATTTCAAGTGTGACCAGCTTCGATTGCTCACTTCCATTAAAAAATTTATCACAATCGCGCTCAGAACTTTTTGTTGTACGGTCGCTCTGTTCATAGTTTACATTGTCTGCAAATAAACACCTCATTATCGCACATCAGTATTTGAGCCCCAGTTCTTACAATACGTAGTACTCTCAAATGTTTTAGTAAACGGTTTTTTGGTCATAAAATGAAAACGAATGAATATTTTCAAAACTTTTTTCTTCTTTCTATTCAGTTACTCAATGGGTACAAATCGTAGAACAACTTATTCGAAATGGCCGCCTTGTGCCTTCCACCAGCACCGAAGTCCATCTGGCCACTCAGCGATCGCAGTGCGCACCTCATGCATTGGGAAATTCTCCACTGCTTGGACAAGGGCGTGCTTTAAAGACTCAATATTTGGGGGTCAAGTAGAGCAAGCCATAGCCTCGAGTAAGTACCACAGTTTGTAGTCAAATGGATTCAGGTCTGGGCTTCCAGCAGGCCAATCATCCGTAGAAATAAAGTTCGGTACATGATTTCTTAGCCATGTTTGAGTCGTTTTTGCCTTGTCAGTTGGAGCGGAGGCTTTTTGAAAGGTCCACGACTTGTATGCAAATAATGTGTTTAGAGGCTTCACAACCTCCAAAACGTCGGATTGATACACTTTCGCCGAAGTTTTGACTTCATTTTCACAAAAATCGAGCTTGGACCCCATCAAACCATCACATAAACCGGACGCTTGTTTTGATGACACTGATGACATACACTCTATCGTTCTGTCTGTTAAACAATTCCTCCATGGTTAAAATTTTCTCGTCAGTAAACAGAAGTGGATTTCGTGCGGTCTTTTATTCCATCAGTATCTTCAAATAACTTCACTGTACGAAACACAAAGTTTCGGGAGATTTCCAGTGGGCGTAACATCTGAAAGATTTCACGTTTTTCGTAGACGCATTTATGCAGGCCAATTACGACAACACGATTTTGCAACGAGCCCCATTCCATGATTGCAAACATCTGACGCTAAGAACTTATGAGGGTTCCCTAGAAATCTCTAGTGATTTTCGTATAAACGCTTGTATAATGAACTAAAACTGCTTGAAATTATATGTGATGTAACGAAAAAATGCCTGGTTACTAGTTAAAGTTACGAAAGTTGAGCGAATTGAAACCGATTGTTCAATGCCAAGTAGATTTAGGTAGTATGTTCCAAATCGCTTAACATTCGCCATCTGATCTAGCAACCAAAGATATACTTATCACTTTACATATAAAGGTAAAGAATTAAAAATTTAAATTCAAACGTTTATACGAAAATCACTAGAGATTTCTGTGTCACCCCCGATATTTTCATTTTCGTTTCATATTTATACGACAGTCACCAAATTTGTCTTTAAATGCTCCCAAATCTTAGCAAGCATTAAAAAAAATCGTTCATCAAAGTAAAGATGTAAAGATAAAGAATGATAAGACTCAGCTGAAATCAATTTTTACGGATTGCTGTAAGAGCACCGTCATTTTTAGAAAAAGGTTATATTTGTATTTGACTGCAGGCGAGTCATATTTATACGACATATTTTCTAAAATGTGATTTAAGTGAAAGCATCAGCTGTAATTGCCCTGAAATCAAGTTAATTCAGAATTTTGGTGAAATTCAAAGAAAATAACAATAAAATGACACGCGCAAAACGGTTAAAGGATCAAAAAAAAGGCATGATTAATTCATTCAAAGAAACTGGCCTAAGTGTTCAATTAATTGGTCGTATAAGTATATTAACACAAATTTTTGAACAATCCATGAAACTATAGAACAAAGTGCATTTTTAGGCGTAAACCAAAACTTTCTAATCGAAATTAACTTTGAATTTTACTGAAAGCGACGATAATAGCGTCTTGCAGCCGACACGCAGCTCTAGATCCAATCCGACTAGCAACACCGAACTTAAAAAATCTCTTCACAATTTCAGAAGGATGATAAAAGAAGATATGATGATTCCTAATCCGCCACAAACTAGCGCGCTCACAATTTGCATCGAGAAGCTACAATATTATAGGCGCTGTACTTCTTAGTTACAGAAAAAACAATGCTTTTTTTTAATCAAGTTATTTTTTCTGATGGAAAAAATTTAATTCAGATGATCCAACTGGAATGCGAAGTTAATGGGCAGATTTGAGAGATTCGTATTATACTATGTACCAGAGGTACACAGAGTTTTAAGTTTATGCAAAAGTAAGTAACAGCCAGAAGGAAGCATTTCCGAATCTATAAAGTATATATATTCTTGATCAGCATCAACAACCGAGTCGATATAGCCATGTCCGTCTGTCCGTATGAGCAAACAGATTTCAGAGATGGTAAGAGATAGAGGTTCGACGTGTATGGGACAAAAACTTCTTATATTTGCAGGCAGATCAAGTTTATTTTCAATTTTAGAAGAACAATTTAGAAAAAACGTCATACCTCCGTCAGTTTTATAAATAGAATATAGATAGTTCGAAATCGGACATCTATATAATGTAATGTCCGAAAAGTAGTCTTTGTTAGAAAATCGTGCTGCAAAGGTAAACAAAACTTAGGCCTAGTCGAAGTTAACTTTCCCCTATTTTAAATATAGGATCTTTGTACTTGAATCAAGTTTTTCATATTTACAGTTCTATTGACACCATTTGTATTTAATGCTTCAAAGTGGCCCAAAGAAGTCATCCGATGTTGTTTGTCGGTGTTGAATCTCGGTGTTGGCTCGCGCAGTGTATGCCGTTGCTCCGTCCTGTTGGAACCACATATCCTCAATCCTTAATTCTTCCAATTCCGCAGAAAAACCCGGGAAAAAGAACCGAAAACGAACCCCAATGTTGTCGTTTGACCAGCGGCGTTCTCGAAAAAAAATGGCCAAAATTTAACTAGTAAATTCCTCTTTTGGGTTGTTCTCTGTTGTTTGTGGCCACTATTTTTAATTACTGTGAAATTCGCCTCAGAGTGTGCTTAAAGTGTGCCACGATTTTCTTGTGTGCATTTAATTAAAGGGTGCTAACAATCACTTTGACTAAAATCAAAACAGGTCGTTAAACCCATATTCAGATATTAAAAAAATATTCTTGTAAAAATTTCGTTCAAAAAGCATGCTTGCTATAAATAAATTACCGCTAGCCTGGCCATTTCGATAGACGGTGAGAAGGCTTTGCATCGCGGATTTGATGGCTTGCCTACTGCTTTATTTTACGTTACCCGAAAGATATGTTCTGATGGTAGCTGCGAAGTCGCAAGTTGCCTTTGATATCACTCTGGAAAATTCAGCCTTTTCAGTCTGAAACCTTTCACACCCAAACAAGTCGTGACTGGCGTCCTCTACAGAGCCTTCTCTTCGCTTTCATAATCGACTCTTATTTAGGAAGCTCCTAAAATAGCCTAAAAAGAAGCTGAGTTAGGTTAAAGCTTACCTTACCATATTTTCAGAATAGCCAAGGAAATAACTCTGAGATTAAGCTATGGGTGCAGCGACCCTTATTGGATTCGTCCCAACGATGCTGCCATTTCTACCAATGCGTCATTTGTTCATGATACCATAACTAGTGGTAGAGCAATTGGAAGTTTTTTTTCGCATGCGCAAGAAATTATTGAACCCCGGAGCTGAAAACATACAAAACTGATTATAACCTATTTAGAATCACTAATCCAAGGCCGACTGATTGAAGTTGCGCCATGAACTACCTTTAATTATTGTATCAAGTCATTTAGTTTACAAATTTTAAGAATTGATTTCGTTTTTTCGTACCATTCACAAGTAACAACGCGCGTTCCATACAATATATGGAAAGTTGCTGTACAACCAAAGAATATACAAGTAAGTTCGTGAGGTGTTTGAGACTGTAACTAATACGTTTCATCGCCCCTTTTCTATCATAGAAAATAGTATATGATAATTTTTTCTACCGCCTACAATGTAACCTCCGCAGACTCTTCAAAAACTTAAGGATCAATAGGATTAGGCTAAGAGGATCACAGAGCATTAACTAACCACCCATAAATTCTAGCAAATTCCAACAAAATCTTTTGACTTACCTATAAATTAACTTTTTTACGTTAAACAGTAAATTTAAACTACTAAAAATAGAAAAGACGAACAAGAACAACAACAAAATATAGATAAAGTAGCCGGCAGCTGAGCAACAAAAGAATATCCAACTCAGACACTTCAACTTGGCTGCTAAGCCCAAATATTAAACAAGATTTTTGACTACCAGTGTTAAACACATTGTGGTTGTCTTGGAGCAGCAACAGCCACAATGGACGAGCAAGCAGGCAGTACAATTTATGGCCCTTAGAACAGATTTTAGACACGACGACAGGCTAGAGAGATGCAGTCAGGGACTAGGGACTGACGAGGCCTGAGCACGCAGAGCAGGGCAGAACAGCACAGCACAGGAACTGGTTACGGGCAAGTCTGGGGGAAGTGCTACCGTCTTACACACGTACACTTTGCCCCGTTGTGTGCGTTTGTGTCGCGCTCTTGTCAACGTCGCCTCACCTAACCCTCGCCTCGTCAGCGTAACCCATAATTTTAACACCAATAATAAAAGAAACCCACAGCAACAACAACAGCAACAACGCCAACGTGCAGGTGTGCATCAAGTCCAAGCCGAGCCGAGTCGCAGTAGCAGCAGCAGCCTCAGACTCAGTCTCTGTATCTTGATATCTTACAGATACAAAACGTAATGCTCTCCGCCAGGCAGCAGTCAGAGCTCACTTGGTCATAAATTTAAGTTTCAAATTGTCTGCCCCGAAAACCAGTTTTGCCCACCAAAAACCGACCCAAAGGTTTTCATTATATTAGAAGAAGGATGGAGGGGTATGGTGGATGGTGGATGTGTATGTCTGTATAATTTTTGTTTGCTGCAACGCCACTTGGACAGCTTTTGGACCTGGACTGGCTCAATTTTAATTGATGTTATATCCGCTCGATGCACTTGCGTTTTGGGATACCTTTTGAAAAGTGTGTGAACTTGTCGTAGAAGTAAGCATAATTCGTATTTGATAGTATTTTCAGTAAAAGATCCTCAATTTAATTCACATAGCGTGTACTTAGCATCATCAAGGAAGTGGCTTATTAGAAGAATGGAATAGGTAGCAGAGAAACATGTGATGGTTTTATATGAAAGTTCCCATGAAACCTTTTGTAAATCTTTTGAAATAGCTGCGTTTTATTTTTGGAACATTGAATAAGAGCTTTAAGTACTCGAAGTGACTTAATAAATATAGTCTAAGCTATCAATATGCATTCCTTTTATAGACAAATGCTTTTTTCTGGAAAATTGTTGAAGATATTTATTGAATTTAGCAATCACTCAACCAGAGTGGAGCAGAGCGGTAATTGCTTAACAGTAGCATTATCGCTGCTAAAGTCAAACCGTACGCCAACTGGAAGACGATTGTATTTAAAAAGAGCTCTACATATCTGATAATTAAGTCGAAAAATTTAGCCTAAGAGTCTCCAACCTAAATGGGCCATAACACGCAAAGTTTTAGGTGGAACATAGAAGGAAATCACGCCAAGTAGTTTAGAGGCGTCACCTACTCAAATTCGGTGGCAAAGGCTCCGAAAAACTTAAATGGGCAAGTGCAAATTCAAGGAAACGATTCTGTTTACGTGAACGACAGTTTCCTGATTCCAGATGAGCGAAGCCTATTTAAGACTGGAATGCACCAAGGCGAGTACAAACTTAGACGTGTTTGGGGATCATTTAACTGTTTATAATTGCGTTTTACAAAGCCAAACATTGACTAAGCTTTGGTAAGGGATTCAGATGCTCAGAGTCAAACACCACCCCTTATTCTAAGCCTTCATACTGCCGACTCAAAGCGTGATGAGCAATGGAATACGATGTTAGTATCGGCAGCTAGCGATTTTCATTACATTGAAGCGTTTTGAGAAGTTAAGCAGCATCGTGATTTGCTCGCACCAGACGGCAACAGAATTTAGATCACATTGAAGGATTTCAACATCTTCTGTGGTTTATAGTACACTCAAAAAAAAAAATCAGTCCAAACGGGATTACATCAATCCGAAACGGGATTGAAAACAGGGTAGTCCCGGATATTCTTATGACGATCCGAAAAAAAAGATTGATTTGATCTCACTTTTTTCAATCCTGAAAACATCAAATTTATCCCGCATAAAGATTAAATTAATCAAAAAATTCGAGCTCAATTTAATTCCAAAGCAGGATCACTTTAAGCTTTATTGAGATAAATTTGCTCCCAGAAAGTTTCCTCTACCTTTGCTTTCTTCCTCCATTTTCCATAGGACACACACCCACCGACACCAGTTGTGGTATATTTGAAGCTACTGAAAAGAACAAAGAAATATAAAAATTATTGTTGTCTTGTCTGGGACTCGAACTTACAACCTTTCAGCTTTTCACTGAAGACGAATGGCATAGTATTTTATCGCACACCACCATAGCTCATGATTGTTGCCGCATGTCTAAAGTGCTATTTATACTTTTCTGCTATTATTCCTAATTTATGAACATTGTGATCTCAAAAGGGATTGAAGTAAGCACATATAGAATGAAACAAGCTCGAAAGGATTGCGTCAAGCATTAAAAGATTGAATTGAGTAGAATATCTCGTAAATCGAGATTGAATTTTAAAGCTCGTGCCAGGATTACTAAGAAAAAAAGATTAAATTTATATCGCCGTTTTTTTTCTGTGTAGATCAAAAAATTTTTAAGTCATCAGCACACATTAGATAATTAAATAATACGATTAGATTAAACCGATATTATTATTATTAAATAGTGTAAATGGCAACGAACCCAGTACACTCACCTGAGGAAGTCCAGATGTTGCTAAGTAGGGGTTTGAACATTTGCCACTAATGAGAACTTGATACAATCGACCATCAAGATAAGATTCAATCCAACTGAGGACAGAAGCATAAAAGCCAAGCTTGGGAGAGCTTGTATTAAAGAGCATTAAGACAGACTTTGTCGATTGCTGGAGAGATAACATCGACTAGACATCATACATTGGGAAAGACCAGCTTTTTGTAGTATTGCGCTTTGTGAACAATAAAACAAAAATAGGGGAAAGATAACTTAGGCTTCGGCGAAGATTTGTATACCCTTGCAGCTTCCATTGAAGACAAAAAAGTTTTTCTAACTAAGACTACTTTTTGGACCTTACTTTTCTATGGGATCTAAACTATATAGATGCCTGATTTCGACCAAACTTGGTAAAATCATGGAAAAGCATAATACACTGTGAATTACCGAAATTTGAGGCGGATCCCATTTAAAACAAACAAGTGGTTTTTCTCACTAGAATTTCTTTTTTCGACCGATCATTCATACTGCAGCTATATGCCATGTTCATCCGATTTTGATAAAACTTTGTAGAAATGTGTTAAAGTATATAAAATAAAGAATAAGCCAATTTAAAAAGGACGTTTTCATTAATAACAAAAAGTTTTCCTCACTAGAACTAGTTTTTCGTCCGATCGTTCCTATGGGAGCTATATGTTATAGTCATCCGATTTCGACCAAACTTTGTATAATTGTGTAAAAGTATATAAAAAAGTGTAAGCCAATGATAAGGACGTTTTCATTAAAAACAAAAAAGTTTTTCTCAATAGAACTAGTTTTTCGACCGATCGTTCCTATGGCAGCTATATGCTATAGTCATCCGATTTCCGACCAAACTTAGTGAAATCAATGGGATAGTAAATCGGATAAGAAAACTGTATTGTGGTCAGCATGTCGAGCTGAGTTGATTTAGCCTTGTCCGTCTCGTCTGTTTCTATGCTATCTCCTCCGTCAGTTTTAAAGCTATCCTCACCAAATTTTGCACGAAGTCTTTTGGTACAAATACGCTGCACATTTGTCGGAACCCGGATCGGATGACTATAGCATATAGCTGCGATAGGAACGATCGGTCGAAAAACTAGTCTTAGTGAGAAAAACTTTTTTATTTTTAATGGAAACGCCTCCAAAATACGTATTTCTTAGTTAACTATCCTTTCCCATGATTTCACTAAGATTGGTCGAAATCGGATGACTATAGCATATAGCTCCCATAGGAACGATCGGTCGAAAAACTAGTTCTAGTGAGAAAAACTTTTTAATTTTTAATGAAAGCGTCCTTATCATTGGCATACACTTATTTTTTATACTTTTAGACAGTTCTACAAAGTTTGGTTGAAGTCGGATGACTATAGCATATAGCTCCCATAGGAACGATCGGTCGAAAAACTAGTTCTAGTGAGAAAAACTTTTTTGTTTTTAATGGAATAATCTAATTGATTACTAATCGTAATCGCAATTTAACAGCTATGCCTTAAACATTGTGTGGGTATCCCTGTAAAGAATCAAAATAGACAAAATTGTTAGTGTATTTTTTGCACATGCAACTGCCACTACAAGCTATATACATATGTATATACAATTTATATAATTGCTTATATTTTCAGCTTCTTTATAGTCTCACAACATGCTAAAGCAGTCTACCCCTTCCCTTCTTTCACACCAATTTAATTAAGAAATTGAGAATCGAACGACAATGCCATAAAAATGGGCTACCATTATAGCCCATAATATTATAAAGAACCTTAACCACAAAGCAATGCGATCTCATAATTTGTCGATTTCTGACTAAAGACAACAAGCTAAATGTTGATCTCCTACAAAATACAAAAAAAAAACAAAACAGAATGCAACAGAAACACAAGTTTCGCATTAAACGACCCAGTCGAAGGCAAAGAAGAAGCCGCAAAATACAGCAAAAAAAAATCGTACGAGTACCTACAAAATTGGGTTGCCTCGTACAAAAGTCAAGCGCCCCTGGTACCAAAGTCAACGATGAGTCATGGACACGATCGTTGAAAGCTTTAAATGTGTGAAATGAGCATGGAGCTGGGTGCCATCGTCCAAGACATTGGCGAAAAAAGGGCTCAGGGTCGCGACTGTTTTGACTACAAACTTAAGCCCGAACGTGGCCAACGACTTACTTGCTAATCATATCGAGCTTCAAATTGTTGATCCAAAGATTTGCAATGACTCACCACAAAAAGGCAGAGGGGACTGCATCAGGTAGGTGGTTGTTGGGCCTGGTCTGGTCTGGGCATAGACTGCCAGACAGCGGGCGTCTGTCGCTGGGTCTTTTGTTTGGTCTTCCCATTTCGTTATTAGGATTTCAGGTAGATTTATTGTATAAACGGCGAAAATGGGCAAATAAGCCCCAAGATTTTTGTCTTATTTTGCTTTTTTATGGGTTTTGGCATGGGGTTTGGTACGTTCGTTCGTTCGTTCGTTCTTGACCACTTGCTGTCCCAAAAACCAAATCAAGTGAGTCACCGCGATCCGCCACATATGTGCGGAAATTGAACTCCTTTTGCAGCAGCATTTTATTATTATTTTTCATTTTTTTTTTATTAAAAGGCAGCAACAAAAAGTTGATTGATTTTATAGGCGCGATAAGTTTATTGTAGTCGATTGGTCCGCTGCCGCTTGGTAGAGTCTGGAGAGATGACTAATGTCTCGTGATCTCTTTGTTACTATGGATTGTGTTGTTGTTGTGGTGGTGGCTATAATGTGTCGCATTAAAAAGGCTAGTTATTAGCACTTTTTAATGGTTCCTAAGTGTTGAGAGTCATTGACATTTTAAGCTTGTTAAGTGGGCAGCTTGGAATAGAGGTTGGGTTTGTTAAGTACTTATATGACAACCGTGATTGATTTGAGAGGCTGCTGATTGAAATTTACTTAAATTGTAGTTAAATTGGAGTAAAAAATTTACGATTCAAATACTTATCTGGTAATTATCAACAAGAACCGCACAAAAAAATAAAGATAAGCGCGTTATTGCCTTTGAGGTATGTGTTTGGTCTATTTTTCGATGCTTTACAAAACCAATTGAGCTGTTAGGGCACAGAGTTTGTGATATTTGGCTGCGATCGCAGGGATCCTAGATGATTGTGGAGACACTCCATGTTCTATTTTTAAGTGAGCTATCCAAAAACATGATACCTTAATTTTTTAAAATAGATTTTAATCTTTTATACCCTTCAGAGATTATATGTCAAGGTGGGCCAAAAGAAGTCACCCTATTGGAAGATGCTCTTATTTTTACAAATGCCGCCAAAGTCAGATCTGTTTTGACATTTGTGGACTAGACAGATGTAGAATATATATAATATTTACCTCTTTATATTTTGGAGGCTATTTGTAAAAATAAGAGCATCTTCCAATACGGTGACTTCTTTTGGCCCACCTTGTACAATTGTGCGGATGTTTGTAACGCATAGAAGGAAGCATCTCCGATACATAAAGTATATATATTCTTGATCGGCAGGACGAGCTGAGTTGATTTAGCCCTGTCCGTCTGTCCGTCCCTCCATCTGACCGTCTGTCCTTCTGTTCGTCTGTCTGTTTCTATGATATCTCCTCCACCAGTTTGAAAGCTATCTTCACCAAACCTGGCACGAAGTCTTTTGGTACAAATACGCTGCACATTTGTCGGAACCGGCCGGATCGGATGACTATAGCATATAGCTGTCATAGGAACGATCGGTCGAAACCTCCAAACTTCGTTTTTCTTAGTTTACTATCTTTTTCCATGATTCCACCAAATTTGGTCGAAGTCGGACATCTATATCTATGTAGAATAGCAGTCATAGAAAAGTAGATTCTGAAAAGTATTCTTAGTTAGAAAAACTTTTTTGTTTTCGATGGAAATATCCTCAAAATTGGCATGTATTTGTTTTGTATGCTTCCACACGATTCTACAAAGATTGGTCAAAATCGGATGACTATAGCATATAGCTGACATAGGAACGATCGGTCGAAAAACTAGTTCTTGTGAAAGAAACTTTTTTGTTTTTAATGGAAACGTCCCTTACGTTGGCATATATTTATTTTATATACTCTGTTAGAGGTGTTAGACATCACACTTCTCTCTGATGACCTCTATGACCAACTGGTTTCATGGAAGGTGCTTGCAGAGCACTCCTTCTCTGACCATCGTTAATAGAGTTCGTACTAGCAAACAAATGTCCTTCACCCAAAAGGGTTCAGAACCCAAAGAAGACCAACTGGGAAGTATAATAAACTGTTGGTCCAAAAGCTTAAAACGTCCCCCACCTCCCAAATACGGACATACGCTGAACGCTTACCACGGCGTCGACTCGTCGAGGGCCTGCCCCCTAGAAAAAAAATCACTTTAAACCACCATGGTGGTCTGCTGAGCTGGAAAAACTCAGAAAAGAAAGTAGGCATACTTTTAACATAGCCAAACATAACGACCAAACAACCGCTTGGGAGTTATATAAACAAAAACTTAGCATTTACAAAAAAGCTATTAGGCGGGCTAAACGAACCTCTTGGGCCCATTTCTGTAGTAATATAGAAGCAACCTCTGATGCTTCTCGTCTTAGAAAGATTCTGGCTAGCTCACCAAGCTCGCCAGGGTTAATACAAAAAGTAGATGGGACCTGGACCAACTCCAGCGAGGAGTCTCTAGACCTTCTTTTGAGCACTCACTTTCCTGATTGCTCCGTAAACTCTGCATCAAGGGCTAGGTCAACCGAGTTGCCTTTACAATACAATACTAATATTGTTACAGCGACCAGAATTAAATGGGCAATCGACTCGTTTGAACCATTTAAGACGCCAGGTCCTGATAGCGTATTTCCTGCCCAATTACAACATACCATTGGGCATACAATGAACTGGCTTCACATAATCTTTGTAAGCTGTCTAAAGTTTAATTACATTCCCTTCATACCGAAGACTGGCAAACCCTCACATGTTAAACCAAACGACTATAGGCCAATCAGTCTATCTTCGTTTCTCCTTAAAACCCTTGAGAGACTTATAGACGCTTACCTTAGGCAAACTATAAACCCCTCTTACTTAGTACACTCGCAACATGCGTACAGCAAGGGACGGTCTACTGAAACCGCCCTGCATTCCCTGGTCTCAAAGATTGAAAAATCTCTTGAAGTGGGGGAATTCTCTCTAGTAGCATTTCTCGACATAGAGGGTGCCTTCAATAACGTCCAACCAAATGCCATCACCTCTGCCTTGGCAAATGTGGGAGCGGACATGACTCTAATTGGATTCATTGATCAACTGCTAACCAGCAGGTCGGTGTACTCACAACTTGGAGGCGTTACGGCTCACAGATTTGTAAGCAGGAGCACTCCGCAAGGAGGTGTTCTCTCTCCGCTTCTATGGATCGTGACAGTTAACCAACTGCTACGGCTCATGGAGGGACACGTGGTGGTGGCCTACGCGGATGATATTGCAATTTTTAAATGTGGTTTATTCCCACAGACTCTGTGTGATCTTATGCAGACAGCACTGGCAACACTAGCTCAGTGGACGACATCTTGCGGACTGGGCGTGAACCCAGCCAAAACTGAACTTGTACTCTTCACCAGGAAGTACAAAATTCCAAACCTTGTCCCTCCCAGGATCAATGGAGTCAGCCTTGCGTTTGGTGACAATGCCAAATACTTGGGAGTCATTCTGGACAGGAAACTGCTCTGGAATGACAACATAAATGACCGCATAAGAAAGGCAACCATTGCTCTTTTCTCATGCAAAAAAATGGGGTTTCTCCCCGACTATAGTACATTGGCTTTACACAGCTGTAGTACGCCCTATACTACTGTATGGATCACTAGTTTGGTGGCCAGCACTCGGGAAACAATTTGTCCTGAATAACATGAACAAAGTGCAGAGAAGCGCTGAAATATGCATGAGCGGCGCACTCCGAACAACACCCACGGAAGCGCTTAACACTATATTTCATCTCGTACCACTAGACCTAGTAGCGAGACAGATGGCTGCCATAACAGCCTTAAGACTTCGAGAATCCGATACCTGGAGCAGGGGTAATTCGGGGCACTCTACTATACTCAATAACCAAGCGGGTATACCGTTTAATACAGACTATTGGGTACCTCAAACGACGTTCGACAAATTATACGACGTCTATATCCCAAGCCGCAACGAGTGGGACAACCTTCCCCACAGTAGAGTCAACGCCATCAATATCTACACGGATGGTTCTAAGCTAGATGAAAAAGTAGGTGTGGGTGTTTTCTCACCCAACCTAGACCTTAATCTATCTTTCCGTCTCCCTGATCACTGTAGTGTGTACCAAGCGGAGGTGGTAGCCATCCAGCACACTCACGGTAAAAGAAGGAAACGTATTTATATACTCGGACAGCCAAGCAGCCCTTAAAGCACTTGACTCTTACACAAATAATGCTAAAACGCTAACTGAATGCCGCCTATCCCTAAATGAGATTGGCCGTCACTTCAGTATTCACCTAATATGGGTGCCTGGACACCGGAACATATACGGAAACGAGTCTGCGGACACACTGGCCAGACTAGGCACAACCACCGAGCTCCTTTCAGAGAGGAGCACGACAGGGATGCCTATGGCTACCTACAAGCTTCACAAAAAAGCTGAAACACTGCGCCTCGCTACGCACCGGTGGAAAAACCTTTCCTCCTGTGCGGTAGCGAGACTTACGTGGCCAGCATTCAATATTAAACGTACTAATACACTTTTACGGTACAGAAGGGAACACATATCACTTCTGGTAGGGGCCCTGATTTGCAGATTTGAAGAAGAGGAGGAAACGGTACAGCACCTTCTGTGTCATTGCCCCGCTTTAAGTAGGAGGAGACTTAGGTTTCTTGGTCAACCCCTCCTACTCAACCTATCGGAGACATCCGACATAGAGATCCCAGCTCTAATTAATTACATTCTGTCCACACAATGGTTCAGTACCGAATACAACCCTAGGGTTTAACAGGGAATATATGGCATCGCAACGGGCCCACGTGGCCTAAGTGGGAGAGCGACTTGTCGCTCTCAGCCATCGCAACCTAACCTACACAATTCTACAAAGTTTTGTCAAAATCGGATGGCTATAGCATATAGCTGCTCTATGAATGATCGGTCGAAAAAGAAGTTCTAGTGAGAAAAACTTTTTTGTTTTCATTGGGATCGCCTTCAAATTTCGTAATTAACAGTTTGTTATGCTTTTCCGAGATTGCACTAAGTTTGGTCGAAATCGGACATCTATATAGTATAGCTCCCATAGAAAAGTAAGGAACGAAAAGTAGTCTTATTTAGAAAAACAAATTGCAAGGGTATACCAAACTTCGACCGAGCCGAAGTTAACTTTCCCCAATTTTTTATGTTATTTCTTGTTGACGAAGGACTTTTCCGCTAAGGCGACACACATACGAAACTGTTGAATATTTCGGTTTCGATTGGAAACATTTCAATGCATTGCTCTTTCAGATTTGTTCAGCATAAATTCAACTTATATTGTTTCTAAATTATTGCATTGTACTATATAAGCACCGCATTATTGCAGAGTCTAATCGCCCCGCGTTTTAAGACTATTTGTTATGATTTGAGAATTAGACAAATGGTTGGTAACCATATGTTGTGTTGGGGGTATATAACATTATCACGAAGATTAGCTGACTAGATTTGAAAGTATAAACCAAGACTTTTAAGAATATAATTTCGGGTCTTTCAAATTGTGAATTAGAGTAGTACATAAATATTTTCTTGATGTTTAACTATTGCTGAAGTGCCTTAAATCAAGGCCTTAAGTCTGAGTAACTTATTGTTTCTTGTCTACATCAAGATTTTATAATTAGATATTCCATTGACAGTGGTTGTAATTGACATTTCTTTATATGTTTTCTGGGTTACAACAAAGAGTTAAGCGTTGCATCCACTTGATATACGCACGCTTACAAAGGAATCTCATCTCACATCCACCTACCCCAACAAGGCAATAACAAAGCCCACTGACTACTGACCCACTTTCACTGCTCACAATCGTGAGTGAACACAGCTGTCCAGGCCACCTACTTTCGATGACACATGGCGAAATATTGAACAACACAAAAAAAGTGGACAACCCTTGGAGACAAGATTCAACCCAGTCGCGCCACAGATGTCACCATACATCACTCAGTACGAAACAAAAGACGGTCACCGGCAAACGTGGACTTCCGCTACAAACAACTTTCGAACACCCACACAGAGCAAATGAGAGATACGAATTCCAATACTCATCGTCTGATTTACGATGCAAGGCCAACGGTGAGGCAATTTGAGGCATGTGTCAAAATATTCCCAAAGAACATTATACATTTGAAGCCCATAAAATTTGTTTCAAAACTCCCACCCCCTTCCAAAGCGAGCTACTGCTGGAATGGGTCAATCACTTATGTACCATAAGTATGTCAATTTTTGGTTTATCACCAAATTAATGAATTTGCGTAATAATTTTTTCTTCTCCCGAAATTGTCGCTTTAAATTTTCATTAGTGTTTTTTAATTGAAAACAACTTGGTTTTTTTTTTATTTCTTCCCTGCTGTTTTTGGCGTTGAACCATTTGGCTGCCAAATTAATTAAAGAGCCGTTTAATTTGCCAGCGCAAAGTTATTTATAAATGTTTGTTTGTATGTATACACTTCTACCAAGTGGTGGCCATTTGGCCAAGTGCCAGAAACGGATATTAATATATTTAGTTCATAAAACTCTCCATAAAACTGCTACCGATTGACCTCTGAAAAAAACCGTAAAACAGGGAAGTAAGTTGTTAAAGCCCTGTGCGTCCATTTGCCTACCTTAAGATACCCTTTCTAGCTTTGTCACAGGGTATACCAATGCTTCTTTCAGCAAAGTCATAAAATCAATTGAAAATGCTTGAAGCTAATCACAATTGATTCGATTTTTATGTGCCAACTATTAAACACCAAACAAAAAAAACTAATTGCAGTGGCTCTCCATTTCGATTTTCTGTAATTGATTTAAATGATTGTTAAACATTTGCTAGATTTCTTACGGAGAACTGCAGAAATTGAATGAATTCTTAATTGCTGGAGAGTTGGAATCGAGGCAACCAGCCAGCCAGCCAGCCAATTGGTCAACTTGTTTACACTTAGCCGAAAAAAAAACCAAAACCGAAGCAAAATCTGACAAAGAAGTTGACATCCTTGGCACGGGTTTCGATTTCATCGACTTGCCTGCTGCATTCGCGACAAATTAAATATTGACAAATACCCCACGACGTATGAACATACGCGACGGGGCTGTCGGTCCATGGTCTGGCTGGCGGTATATAATTTTATTTTTCTTGGATATTGTTTTGAATTATGTATGATGTGTGGTATGATTGAAGGCTACTGCATTCTGCTGGAAGTTTCTATAATTAAAAGCCGAGATGGTGTCCAAATTTAAGTTAAAATATTTGATTTTCTGCTTTCAATTAAATCTAAATCCAGGTCTCTTATCTACACAATTTGTTGCTTTGAAAATTTAATCAAAAAGCCAAAGCCCACAAATGCAAACAAGTTGCTCGTTTCGTACCGCCCGCGGATCCATAAACGTTTGGCAATATTTTTTTTCCAATGCGCCACTCTGTCACGCCCCGCCGAAAACGCCCTCTTTTTTATGTGCTTTGGCGCCGCCATTTGTGTGTCTCTCTTTTTGCCTGGCATCGCAAACATTTCACACCTCCAAATTCATTGAAAAATTTTATTACAATTCATACGATATATCTAAAGTTTTTGCATAAAATTTCACTGCAGCTCAAACGAACTGGAAAAAAATCTCTAAAAATAAATTTGTGCAACTGAACGAAGTGAAACTGTGCAAGAATCGAATTTAATTTGACAGGCAGCAAAATGCTAGAATTGCAATTGCTCTATGAATCCATCAACATTTGAGCAATAAATGATAAAAATAGATGCAATAGAAGGAAGGGACATCTGAGGTTGCTTGGTTTTGGAGACACCTGGTGTTTATAAGATTAAAGTCAACAAAAAACAAAGCAGCTCTTTTTCCAAATGTACAATAATTTTCTGGTTTGAGCGGTCTTTTTTGTTCCGTTCACTCAATCACTTGTTCTTTATTGTTCCGATGTGTAGTTCCTCATATTGTTGATCACTCACTTGTTCTCTTTTGTGAATTTTAAGTTCGTTCACTGAAATGTGCAAATCGGTTCGAAACCTGATACAGCCTTGTTCTCAATTACACTTCCGGATAAAATTTGCGGGTTAGAGACCAAAAATCTAGTCTATCAACCGGTTTTAAATCACAAAACTTTTGTGGAAGTAGAATTGAGAACAATACTGATTAATACTCAAAGCTCAGACCAATTACAGAGTTCTACAAATCTCACAAAAGTGCACTTCCTCATACTTGGTTTTCATCGGGACCCCCCAAATCTGAAAATATGGCCCAAAAATCGCTTAGGACTCATTTCGCTCACCTAATTAGAAAAAACTAGCGGCTCTGAAAATATGGCCCAAAAACCGTTTAGTGCTCATTTTGATCACCTAATTTGAAAAAACTCGCATAACATAATGCTCGTGCACATTAATGTTAATTCTCTGTTAATTAACATAAAGGAAGGCTATTAAGTATTTAATCCCCAGAGTAACGGGTATATCGAAGTCGGGTTGGGCAGACTTTAACTTATGCTCTCGTTATACTCTGTACCAAAGGTACTCAGAGTATATTAAGTTTGTGCAAAAGTATGGAACAGCCAGAAGGAAGCATCACAGATCCTATAAATTATATATATTCTTGATCAGCATCAACTGTGATGTCCGTCTCTCCGTATGAACAAGCGGGGGTACAGAGTATATTATAGTGGGGCGTGGCCGACTTTATAACTTATTTTTTTTACCCTTGCAGAGGGTATTATCGAAAGCTATCTTCACCAAGCTTTGCACGAAGTCTTTTGGTACATCGGTCGAAAAACTAGTTTTAGTGAGAAAAACTTTTTCTTTTTAATGGAAACGCCTCCAAACTTCTTATTTCTTAGTTTGCTATACTTTCTCATGATTACACTAAGTTTGGTCGAAATCGCACATCTATATAGTATAGCTAACATACAAAAGAAGAGTCTGAAAAGTAGTCTTAGTTAGAAAAACTTTTTTGTTTTCAATGAAAATGTGCTAAAACTTGGCATTTATTTATTTAGAATGCTATCACATAACACTACAAATTTTGGTCGGTCGATCGGTCGAAAAACTAGTTCTAGTGAGAAAAACTTTTTTGTTTTCTATGGAAACGTCCTTATTCATATCTTTTTTATACTTTACATAAGTTTTGAAAATCGATGACTTAGACTGACACGAATCGTCGAAAATAATTCTTAAAAACTTTTATGTTTTAAATGGCGTCCAATTCTATTGTATTTGTTATTTTCCGCCACTAAGTTTGGAGTAAGCCCAAGAAAGTAAGGTCCGAATCTTAGAAAAACTTTTTTTTCCAAGAGCTTTTTTTCTTCTTATAAGTGTTTTTTTTTTTTTGGAAATTAGTTAAGCTATGAACTGACAATTTGGTATATGGGCTTGAAATCAGGAATTATATTCTTTGCTATAAGCGAAAGCATTAATAGCCAAGAAGTGTGGGACTCGGAATTCCTCACCCACTAAAACCACCCCTACTCTCCATTTCCCTCTTGCGGAACTACCGCTATGTATTACTTCACAAGGGGGGAGATGGCACGAAGGCCTCCACCAGATTCCTATCTAGGGTTTGAACTCGAATTGCGCTGTCGTTCAGCGCTACGCAAGGATTTGAGAATCTTGGCAGCCATGGTGCAAATAGCATTCCAATTGTTTTGCGAGCTAAGTAGGAAGTCCATAGAGTCAGTGACTGTAAATGGCCTCCCAATACCTAAGCATAGCTCTTCCCGTTCGGCAGCGAATCTCGCACAGACAAAGAAAATATGCTCTGCGTCTTCTATGGTCCGCGCACAGTGTGTGCAAAACGGATCTGTCTCATGCTTAAATCTATAGAGATAGGATTTGAAGCATCCATGTCCAGTCAGTAGCTGTGTTATGTAAAAGTCGGTTTGTCCGTGCTGTCTACCCACCCACGGCCTTATGGTGGTAGTACTCCACCTCGCCTGCCATTGCGTCGCCGTTCTCTCTCGTCGATGGTCATCTGCCTCCCTGCTTTCCATTGCTAACAGGTCCGCGTCTTCTGACACTGTCCGGAAACTGCAGATCTCGGAGAGTGCACCTCCTGTACGCACTCTTGCATCCTCGACTATATGATGGCACGGTCATTGCAGGGGCCCATATTGGTGCTGCGTACATGATGATCGACCTTACCACGTTGCAGATCAGCCATCTAATATGTTGCCGAGGTCCACCGATATTCGCCATTATTCCTGCAGTCAGTCCCTGAAGATTTTTATTTATTTAATAAAAATTAATCAAAGCAGCTGGGGTGTTGTTCGAACGAAGTGGACCTGGAGGTGGCCATGGAAGTGGACCTGGAGGTGGAACTGGAGGTGGCCATTGAGGTGGACCTGGACCCCGTGGTGAACCTGGACCCGGTGGTGGACATGAACCAGTGGTCTTAAACAATTTTTTCTGCTTTTAAGAAAATACCCTTTCTCTTATTAAGAAAAATTTGTCTCTATATTAGAAAAAAATTTTTATTTTAAGAAAATAGTTTTCTATAATTCAGAAAGAGATTCTAATTCTAAAAAAAGTAGCCCTTTGTTTAAGAAAAGCTTTCCATAATATTTAGAAATCAATTTTTTTAAATTTTAGGGTGAGTCGCCTTAGAACGGATTTCAGAGGCGAATTTCTAATTAATTTGCGACTTTTTTTTTATGAGTGTAAAATTATATTTGTTTGACTCAATTAGGTGCCCAAGTAAGTGTTCCTTAGCCAGAGAAAATTTTTTTTCTTTGTTTTTCGAAATTGTACTACTAATATCAGCAATAACCATTAGGATTAAACAATATTAAAACAAACTCAAAATGATTTTGGTTAACTTGTTCAAATGGTACGAATTTATCGATTGAGAAAGACAAAGAACTTAATCTCAGGTCAATTGGAGCAACAAATTTATCCAGCGATTACCCAACCTGAATTTTGGAAACAAATTAAGTTGCTTTTCTTTCAAGCTTGCGAAAGACATGGACCGAACCGAAACCTTTGTACATAAGTATACCTCGAATTTCAAATTTCCAAACAGTTACCATTTGTAAATTTTTGGGTTGTGGATTCGGTAAAGAGAGACAGTTATCCTAGCGACAAATTTTCCAGGCTATCCAAGTTCTCAAAGGGGGATTTCCCCTTGTGCGTTTTCTAACAAATGCAGCCCAGTCACCTGGAAGTTGTGGCAATGGGTATTACTTCACACAGCTCGTTTGGTGCCACTTTCTGAGGTGATTTTGTTTTTCAATCTGTGTTTTTGTTGGTTTAGTTTTTTTATTATTCTGGTATTAAATGATATCTTTGGAATTGTTTAGAAGTTTGGAACTAAGTTTGTTTGTCAAGTTTATTCTTTATCAAGTTTGGCTGACTTTATTTGAATTTAAAAAAAAATAACTTCTGATATTTGTTGGACTATTCCAAAATGAGCACATACTGCACATCAAAAGTTTACCTTTAAGGGCCAACTCCATTAAAAGAACTTTCTTAGTGCATAGACTCGCTCTACCGTTTCTCTTCGAATAATCTTTAACGGCAAGTGACGCCAAATTTGGGTAATTACTAGGGGGACATGGCTCAGCATGTGGCCACATGTATAAAATATTAATCAAAATCACAAATGACGTAGAATCAAAACAAAACGAAAAGAGATAGAGAGTGAAAAAGCATTAGGTTGGTGCGGCAGGGGGGCCAAAAACGTTGCATGGATGCAAAGCACTTTAAAAAAAAAAGTTAAAGAACGCTACGCTGGAAGCGGAGAAGTCAGGGGAGGGTTTTGAGCGGCAGCTAAACTTGTTATACGCAATCGAATCGAAAATATGGGCGAAATCAACAGCCACGGTTGTTTGGAGAAGTTGGTGGCGGCGGCGGTGGCGGAGGAGGAGGCGCAACTGACGCTGCTGGGTTGCGGCTGTAAATCTAGAACTAGTTTTTGTATTTTGTATTTTTCTTCTACCCAATGACGCGGTATAAAAGAAAATATTGGACACCTGCACGGTTTCGTATCGCAGCCAGAGCCACAAATACATTCAACAACGAGGCGTATGAGGGACAAGTGAAGCCCAAAAAAAAAAAAAAAAGAACCAAACCAAATGAAACGGACGGACAGAGGGCAGACCGTCGCGACGAATGGTTATGTGGGGCTAAGCGAGGAAAGATAACAACGAAGGAAGGGACTGGCCCTGTCTATCTCTGTCGCTAAGTCGAAGAGGGCATACACTTGATTTGGAGTGGGGAAAATCAGGAAAGAATATTAAATTTGATTCAATTAAAGGTGATTAAGTGCTGAGCTAAAGCAAAGAGTTGATTTTCTTGAAGGAAACAAGCTGAGGTAGACTTTTTCTAAGATGTTACTACTTAATCTTTCATTTCGGTGCCAACGGAGCCTCGATAGATGCGTGCACCTAAACCATTCTCACAATTTTAGGTATTTTCTAGGATTTTACAAGATTTTGTCGTTTCTTTCCTTTATCAGTTCTGTTTAGATTTTCACTTTCGACTTTATTTGGCTAATTCTAATCCCTGTAGTTCAGCTGGTGTCAAGGCACTACCAGGCCTAACGCTAGTCTATTACGTGAACTATAGTGTGCACCCATCACAACACTAACGACTGGTAATGCAGGGTCGTACCGATCGGTACGTTTCCCGGACATTCCCATACAAAAATCGTTAGGCAAATACTTGGCTGGTAGTTGGTCTGGTGGCGAGTGCTCACTACGAAGAGTTAGAGAATTCGTTAATGCCGCACCGGTGCAGCTGAACTACAGGGATGTGAGACATACAGCCATTTTCCTATATTCACAATCGCAAAAAGTCTGGCGATTTTGCAGCAAGTCTGGTGCAAAAACCGGTTTCAAATCGTCAAGTTTTTGCGATTTAGGGTTTATGGTTTGGGGTGTTTTAGACCGGACCATGGTCTAAGCACTCTCTACAGTTGTCTCTTCATGCAAAATGCGATACAACTGCTTGAAGTAAAGTCCTCCAAAACATTGGATCGCTTAGATCATTCTCTATAGCTAACCCCTTACTTCATTTAAAATACTTCATGCTGGTAAGAGTACCATACAAAGACAAACAGGGCAAGCGTAACGTTGCTCTAGGTTTTCATTAGTTCTCTTCAGCTTGCCACTCGATTCTTAGGTAGCTGCAAAATTTTGCCCGTACCTGGAAAAAAGGAGCAGTCGAGCGTTTATGTTAGAATACAGATAGAAAAAGGAAGGACGAAAACTAATGGCCAGGCTTTTATTTCCAAGAAATTTAAAACTTTACCAAAAAAAAGAAGGAAAAGAAAAATGGTGTTAGGGTTTCTGTGTGCGTGTGTGTGTAAGGAACACTTGAAAACATATGGATCTCTTAGATGAGCAACAGCAGGTAGCAGACCTTCTTTCGAGTTCAATTTATGAGCTCCTGTCGCGACTTGCAAATTAATAATTGTTTCCATTGAAATGACAAAAGATGCGCTTGCCATTTAAGGTAAATCAATTTAACGCCATACAAGTCGAATTGCATTTGTCAGCTTAACCACCAAGACCGTCTGACCAGGCCATAAAATGCTTCCAGTCAGCGCCGCCCGATTCTGTTTATATAACTGTACTGTGAAGGGAACTCTGTCGGCACTCAGAACTGCTGTCGTTGATTACTTTTTGAACTTTCCGCCTCGGCTGCTCATCCTCCAAGTTGTCTTGGCCATTTATGCATAATTAATAAATTGCCTCATACGCCGATTGCAGCGATATAACTTGGCCATCCATTCGCGTTGCCTCGAATACGCTTTATGGCTAAAATTAAAATTATCCTTACACATTAATGACAGACAGCCACAAAAGCAAACACAGTTGCGACTCGTAAAACAATCGAAACGTCGTGTCCGATTCTGAGAGTATTTCGCTGATAGACGTTCCACACCCGTCCGTTCCGTCCCAGTCCCAGTCCGCAAGACGTCGGCGGCCACCGCCAAAAGATCTTGAGAGGCGATAACGTATGGGTGCTTGAGGAAGTCACTCGCGGCTCCAGTATGCGCTGAGCTGATGATGAGTGGGCAAACAGATGAGTGAGTGGATTGGTTAGTCCAAAGGGGGGAAAGAAGTGGTTGCCCACAAGAGTTGACTACTTGCAAAAAGTTCAAAGTGAAGAGCGATTTCAATTTACACTTCGATTAATAAATTTTGTTAAAAACACTGAATTATGCAGGCATATTTAAGTTCTACATAAGATTAAGTAAGAAGGTTATTCCCTTTTTCTAACTTTGAGAATTTCCCTATTTTACTCAGTTTATATCAAAGACAATCGGCTTGGCACTTTGGGGCTGTAAAGTCAATTATTTATTTTACTCATACAAACAAATAAAAGATCTAATTAATTTTGATATAAGATGACCGTTTTAACAAAGATGAACATCGATGAAAGCAATATTGGTGGTGTACTGCACTGAGTGATTTTCTTATGGTATGGACTACATTCAGAGCTTCAGGCCGTATAGATGTCCAAATGTATGTCAAGTTGTTGGAAAGTAAGCTTATCACATTCGTGGAAGAGTTCCTTGCTGAAAATTTGATTTTTCGGCAAGATAACACTTCCATTCACATTGGGCGTATTCAGTAGATAAATCCGATTTTCGATTACTGATTTATGAATGCCGATTTTAAGCGGTGAATACAATGATTGCCGATTGCGACTGATAAATTTGGTAATCATGATTGGAGAAACAGTTATCGACTGTACGACCAACTGTTATCGCCAAATTTGAGAATGAACTGCCCAAATTACAGCGTTAAAAGCCCTCAAAAATGGTGACAATGTATTTTTGACCAAATGTAATAAGTCAGAGAAAAACCTAAACTAAGTTGTTCAACATAGAAGCATAAGAAATTCCAAGTCGTAAATCAGTAATCGAAAAACAGACTTATCTGCTGAATACGCCCATTGTCCAGCATACCAAGTCATATTTCAGCTCCCACCATATTTCGTTGTTACAATGGCCGCCATAAAGTTCAGATCTAAATCCAATTGCGCATCTGTAAGCCTCATTTCAGCCAAAATATTCGGCAGCTAAAGAGCCATTGTGGGGAAAATATTGTTTTGAGCGTCTTATAAAACTTGACCAATTTAATGACCCGCGGTTTACAGTTATTGGAAAAGTTAAAGAGCAACCCAGTTTCATATTATAAACTCAGAAAAAAATTCGCCTTGAATTTTACAAAATCGCCTTATTTTAAAATTTGCCCTGGTATTTAGCAAAAATTTCTTTCCGAAACTAAGTGAAAAAAAAAAGTGCCATAATAAATTTTTTAGAAAAAACTTTTCTAAAAACAAGAGAATACTGTAATTTCTTAAAAAACAGGAACATTTTCTGGAACTAATTTTCTTAAAAATATGGCGATAGTGGCCATTGCTTTTAGAAAAAAAGTTGTTCGATTTCAGAAATTTTTGCTCCACTGCAAAAATATAAGTAGCCCGCTCAGATGTGTCACTTCAACGCTGTGAAATAGCCTAACCGTCAAAGCGGACGCCGTCGATGCGCGCGACAAAGTTCTTGGGTTCTAGTCCGTCAGTGAGAATTTTTATTTATTTAATAAAAATTAAACAAAGCAGCTGTGGGGTGTTGTTCAAGCGAAGCGGTCCCTGGACCTGGACCTAGACCCGGTGGTGTGGACCTGGACCCGGTGGTGGATCCTTGGTTTGACGATATCAAAAGACGGACTGACAGTGCACTTGGACCTAACCGGTGGCTCTTTAAAATTTTTCCTGCTTTTAAGAGAATACCTTTTTCTCTTATTAATGGAACAAATTTGTCTTTATATTAGAAAACATTTTTTTTTATTTTAAGAAAATAGTTTTCTATGATTCAGAAAGATATTCTAATTCTAAAAAAAGTAGCCCTTTGTGTTAAGAAAAAGCTTTCCATAATATTCAGAAATTATTTTTCTAAATTTTAGGGTGAGTCGCCTTAGGACGGATTTCATAGGCGAATTTATAATTTTAAGGGCTAATTTGGGACTTTTTTTATGAGTGTAGTTATCTCCGGACTATATTAAAGGATTAATTCATTTAAAAATATAAAAAATGGGGGAAAGTTAACTTCGGCTCGGCTAAGTTTTGTATACTCTTGCAGTTTGCTTTTTTAAAAAAGACTACTTTTCGGACCATACTTTTCTATGGGAGCTATACTATATAGATGTCCTATTTCGACCAAACTTAGTGCAATCATGGAAAGGTATAACAAACTGTTAATTACGAAATTCGAGGAAGATCCCAATTAAAACAAAAAAGATTTTCTTACTAGAACTTATTTTTCAACCGATCATTTATACTGCAGCTATATGCTATAGTCATCCGATTTTGACAAAACTTTGTAGAATCGTGCTGGAGCATATAAAACAAATACACTCCAATTTTGAGGACTTTTCCATGGAAAACAAAAAAGTTTTTCTAACTAAGACTACTTTTCAGACTATACTTTTTTATGACAGCTATACTATATAGATGTCCGATTTCGACCAAATTTGGTGGGATCATGGGGAAGCATAGTAATACAGCATACAAAGTTTGGAGGCGTTTCAATTGAAAACAAAAAAGTTTTTCTCACTAAATCTAGTTTTTCGACCGATCGTTCCTATGACAGCAATATGCTATACTCATCCGATCCGGCCGGTCCCTACAAATGTGCAGCGTATTTATACCAAAAGACTTTGTGCAGAGTTTGGTGAGGATAGCTTTAAAACTGACGGAGAAGATAGCATAGAAACAGACAGACGGACAAGGCTTAATCAACTCAGCTCGTCATGCTGATCAAGAAAATATATACTTTATGTGGTCGGACATGCTTCCTTCTATGCGTTACAAACATCTGGACAATTTTATAATACCCTCTGCAAGGGTATAAAAAAACTGGCAGCCTGCCAGTGCGTCTAAACCAGGGGCAGGCACTCTACAAAAAAAACCTTACAAGGCTCTTCGGTTTCTAAGAATCTGCGCATTTTTTATCTTCGTTTGTCAAATTTAATGTAATCATCTCTCTGTAAGTTCCAGCTTCCCTGGTACCTTTTCTCCATTTCTTTGATATCCTGGTGGAACCTCTCACTGAAGAGCCCTGTGAGGTTTTTTTTAGAATTTTGTTGCTGGTTCTTGACAAATGACCAGCCTACTTTACTGTTTTTTGGAAACGAAAACATATTAGAGTCTCTACCACCCATTGCATACTTTAAGGCACCAGCAATATATAGGACATTTTTGGATTCTTACAAAAGTGCTAAAGAGATATATCACCATTGAAAAAATCGCAGAATTGTTTGGGATAGTTCATTTCAAAGCTAAGGAGTGATACTTTCCGATGGTATCAAAGAGAGTCCAAACAATAGAATGGATTCCCCGAAAAACGCTCCTAAAAAGGGTCAAAATAGGCACTTTTAGCAACTTTAAGCTCAAATTATACAAAATCTCGACGTGATGGACAATTTCTGAAAACGCAGTCTTGCTAAGCACACGAAAATCATCGAGAATCAGTACCAACCCTTCAATATACTGGAAAAAGAAGAATTTTGTTGCCTTGTGTAATCTTAGACACTTAGTTTGAAATGCAATCGTTGTACTAAAATCGCCAGAGATTTCCAATACCCCTGGATGTATAGTTGAAAAAATTACTTAAATTGGTGAACCGAACCTCATTTTTCGATAAAGTAGTCCGGTTCGGGTTCAGGTTCGAAAAGTTAATAATATAAGGCGCCTGGTTCATGGTCCGGTTTGCGATTCCGGACTTAAGCTTAGGTTCTTAAGGACGCTAAATCGACTCACAAATTGGTGGTTTTATAACCGTCGAAAACTAGATACCAAGCTGTTTTATTTTGGAAATCGACAGTAAAACCTATGAGCTTAATTTGTGGAATAGCCATCTTATTATTTCCAAAGTACAGTGATGTCTTTGATCCGCAATGACGACTAAAGCGGTTTAAAAAGACTACTCCCAGATGGGACAGATATTTCTATCTATAAATAGGATAAGCGTAGTTACACCTCTTTTATGACTGTTTTAATGACCTATATACTGTTAACTTGCTGTTTTTACTGGCTCGAGGTCTTGCTATGCTATTGGCATAACTTTAAACAGAGGCACACAACAAAGGGGAATGACTGTCTTAGGTTGTCTTTTTGGTGTTTTTGCTCGCAAGCTGCCTTTGGAATTCCCAAACAGTTTTGCCGTCGCGGGCATGGAGAGACTGCTGTTTGGACAGACATTTGATGAGTGAAGATTTGGTCCCTCATGAAACGTCGTTCGATCAACCTGATGCCTTCTTTGTTGTGTTGTGTGCCTCTGTTTAAAGTTATACCAATAGCATAGCAAGACCTCGAGCCAGTAAAAACTGCAAGTAGTTACACCTCTTGATAAAATGGTTTGGGAAAACTAAGAGGTAAATTTTGCTATTCTTGAGAATTCTGTAATCATTATTCCCACAGAGTTACCTCAATAGTATTTCACTTTAATCCATTTAAGTTAGTTTTTTTTTTTTTTTTTTCGAAAATTCATTGCTTTCACGCACAATAGTTTTAATATGCCTTCCCCTTAGTATTTTATGACCGAAGCGTTGACAATGGGCACAATGATTGATGCGCTGCACTCGCCCAGGGGCCTGATAATGACTTTTTAAATACAATTCTAATGCGCTAAAAGGGGGCAATCAAACGTTGACAAAGAACACAGCCAGAGAGAAGCGCGACAAGGTAAGTCAAGTCAGCGATCGCTGCTGTCTACCCCTTTGCTTAAACTGGAGAAGAAACGCAGGGATAAAAACTGCCTATTGAAATGTAATTTGCATTTTATAAGCCTCTGGGCCAGGCACGAAAAATACAAAAACACTATTCTCGATGATGACATTAAGAGGACAAACAAAAAACACGATTTATGCGTTTCTGATGAGTATGGAAAGGTCGACCAGTACGCTAATATTATGTAAAGTACTCATGATCGAAGATGAGGAGACGGTCGTATCCTCCGATTCCTCTTTAGAATAATGCAAAATCATTTTCCAGGCCCTTTGCACGTGCGCTCTGTTCTTTTGTTGTAGTTTGATGCAATCATTGTGCGATCGCTAGTCATTATCAGCATCATTGTCATCTACTTTATATTCATGTTGCGCATTTTGCAGCCGGGAGTGACAATGATTAGACAACATTTACCCCAGGAGTTTGTCACGTTTAGTTAACACCATGGAAGGGGTAAGACTGAGGTAACAAGCTTATGACCTAAAGAATCAATAAAGCGCAGTTCTGCCCTTGTTTCGGTTCCAGTTCATTAAGTTTTCCAGGCAAAATGTTTGTCACAAAGAGTCGCTATAATACACGTAACTGGACGTTAATTTACTCACTGTTCCTATAATCCGTTACGCCTCGACAACGTTTTACATTAATACGCCAATTTTTCGTTACAAAAGACTCACAGACAATGGCCAACATCGAGACAGCCAAGTGACTGTAATTAACATTTTTCGCATTATAATTTTTCCCTTTTTTCCGCGACGAGCTAAGTTGAGTTGGCATTTAATGGGCGCACATTTGCGAGGCTATACAAACATACGGTTGACTTGTAAGGAAGAAGAGCTGGGGGTGTGGACGAGGCAGTCGGTTAACAACGAAATTAAAAATCATAACAAAAAATGCTGTTACATTATTTTCCAACAAGTTGGATGACTAATAAACAAATGACGAGTGCAGTTGGAGAAGAGGTCGGCAGACAAGTGACCTTTGAAGTAGAATACATTTGTCATTTTTGTACTCATTATAAAAATGGGTAAGTGGGGTATAAAAAGCTTGAAAAGTAGGTTCTCTATTGTTTTAGTATTTCCTATAAATAGATTAAGTTCCATTGATCAAATCTTACTTATATTATAGATCATTATTATAAGTGGATAAGATTTTGCCCACAGATAGTCAAGAACCTGGAATAGTACTTAGAATATTTAACTTTCTATTAATGGTAAAAAAAAGCGAAATTTAGAAAATTTTTGATTTTCGACATGAGCATGACGTATTGCACTAAATGTAGAGGGTTACAAAGAAATAATCTTTAAACCAAGCCTTCAAGCCAGTCCGGAACCAGACTCCGTAGAACCGGTTCGAAACCGAAACTCTTAAATTTAGAACCTTTTGAAGCTGAACCCGAACCGGAAGTCTTCTGTTTGGAAAAAGGACTACGGGTTCGAACTTCCGGACAGAACCTTCTTAAGAATTTTAGAGGTTTGCAGTCTTGCTTTAAACATTCTAAAATTGTAAGTTATGTAGTTTTTTAAAATATGCATTGCATTAGATGTCAATAAACTTCTTCACAAGCAGAGATCAGGAGAATGAAGCCGTCAAGCGGTTCAGAGAGCTGCCGAATCGTCAAAACAGGCGAGCAATCGACGGCAGCAATTTGTTAAGCGCATTGCATCTACAAACAAAAAAATCTGTGGGTAAATTTAACCGATATCGTCGGTTAGAAATGCGCCAACCCACAAAGTCGGTAAAAGAAACCAAATTTTACAGTAACTATTACGTAAACCTTTACGTAAAGAAAACTATTAAAAAGTAAAATTAGCTTGTCAAGATGACACAGCCCCCAAAGGGCCAAAGCCGAGCCTCTCTCAATCTCTTGGCTTGTGCGCTTCTAATTTATAGCACAAGAGAAAGGGACCTACAGTTTAACGCCGAATCCGAACGGCAGTTTGAGAAGCTTTTCATGGCTAATTACTGCAATGCTGGCGCCAACAGCAAAGAGGTATGGCCGGGTGTAAAATTTATTCAAAGAAAAAAACTTTTCATTAGATGTTCCGAGGCGGGATCGAACCCACGACCTCATCCACAGCGGTCGCGCACACTAGCCGCTGAGCCACCCGGACACACACTAAAGAAAACTATTGCTATAGTAAATCGAACCGAAAATATGGTTTAAGAAATGCGCCAACCCACAAAATTTGGTTTATATGCCGATGTTTACTGTAAGTAGCTTTTCTTTCTATGTACTCGGTAATTTTACTATCAAAATAGTAAATTGACAATTTTCTGCCGAAAAATTGTCAGTCTATTGTAAAATAGTAGGATTACTAATTTAGCTGTAAAGTTTTTACTGTAAATCTACCAAATAATAACCTTTTTGAAAATAAATCAGACACACAAAGGAGACTGTTCGACTGTACAGCTCTGCAAGTCGGCAGAGGCCATTCCATGCCAGCAATGCTGTGACTGTTTGGCAGCACAAGGGCAAAAACCAACCTAATTGGTATCTCTACTATCACGTCAGATCAAATCACGTTTGAGTTACCATTTCTTTGGTAATTTTACAGAAATAACTGAAACTTATTACAATACCAAAATATGTGTAAAAGTATTTGTAGCTAAATTTACTATAATAACTGTTGTTAATTGCAACAACAAAATACGTGAAACTCACAATTTCTTCGGTTGATTTAACTGATGGCACAGTTTCCAAACCACTACAAAACACATGCATAAAAAAATTTAAAAAAAATTTCAGTTAGCGTAGTTAATTTCTACCCACCAAATTTTTTTGTGTTTAAGCGTACCTCTGAGACTCCGAAACAATCGCAAGCGTGGCGCGATGCACAAGTTGATCGCAAAAATGCCAAAGGAGGCGAGCAATCGACGCCAGAGCTGTTATAAACCAGCGATAATCAAGTGGAACGGCAGGCCAGTTAGCAGTCTAGCAGGTCAGAAATTTACTGAACACATCGAATCCCAGAGAGCTGCTGTGACAGCAGTGCAATGAGACGCTCTGAGACAAGAAAGCTTGAAATATTTGTGGTGCTTTTAAACGTGCTCCAATTTGAAAATTTTTCTTATGAGCCTAGATTATTATGAAGATTTGATAAATGACAATTTTACGAGGATCGAACTGTCAAAAATATCGCGAAACTAGACAAAATTTGTATGTACTTTGATTATCATAAAAACGGAAAAATATACGGTCAGGAAAATCGCGAACTTTGCAAAATTTTCGTATAAGTTTTGATTAGTAAGAAGACTTAATAGATGACAGCTGTAGACGGGAAAATAGGAGGTGTTGACTGAATGGGTAAAAATCGCAAAGTTTGTTCAATTTTCCTATGAGTTCAGATTATTATGAAAATATACGGGTAGTAAAGATCGAACACTATAATGAGTTAGGTTATCATGAAGAATTTAAGAGATGAAAATTTTGAAAGAACTTCGCCTCTTTGTTTTGGGGGTAACAAATAGGCAAATATCCGACAAAAAACACCGAAGTTTTGGACTATACAATTTGGCCTGCTTGCACCGTGGAGCTTTAAAGCCAGTAGTCGAGAAATGATTAGATTCTACTTGACTTCCAATGTCCAGCGGTGAACAATTCATTTCTTTTTATTCCGACCCCAATAAACTATATATATTCTAGATCACCGCGACGAGCTGAGTCGATTGAGCTTTGTCCGTCCGTCTGTCTGTTCTATTCTCTCAGTTTTGAAGCTATCGAGCTGAAATTTTGCACAGTCTTCTTTTTACTGCACGCTGCTAATATGTCGGAACCGACCGGATCGGATGACTATAGCATGTAGCTCCCATAGGATCGGATCGGTCGAAAAACTATTTAGTTTTAGTGAAAAAAACTTTTTTGTTTTCCATTTAAACGGCTATAAAATTGTTATTGGTTTCTTTTTTATAATTCTACTAGTTTGATAAAAATTACACTTATGATATATCTCCACAAATAGTCGAACAAGAAAAAGTCGGCAGCCCGCTATATTATTACCTTATGGCTCCCGTTGCGACCGGTGCTTTCCATAATTATTTTTCTTATAACTCGACTATCGTTCATCCGATCCTAACCATTCCTTTGGTGGATCGATAAATAATCCTGATTACTAAATATTCCACAAGGACAACCTTCATCTACAAGCTGTGAATACCGCGAGAGAAAAAACTCCTCCTCCAACACATTACTAGAATAACCTTTACATACTTTTGCACAAACTTAATACACTCTGTCTTGTATAAAAATTGGGGAAACCCTTTTTTGTTTTCAATGATACCATCTTAAAATTTGGTATTGGTTTGTTCCATATGCTTTTACCTAATTCTACAAAGTTTTGTCAAAATCAGGTGACTATAATGTAAAGCTCCCATACGACAATCGGTAGGAAATTGGGCTTTGTGAGAAAAACTTTTTTTTTAATGTTAGCGCGGTTTTCAACTTGGCAATTATGAATGTCAATTGCTTTTAAAGGTATTTGCAAAGTTTGGTCAAATTTGGATGACTATCAGCCATGCTCCGACTTTTACTTAATTTTGCTATTTAAGCCAATTCGGTCGATTTCAATTCAGAGCGCTCCAAAATTCGCCAGTTTTTATTATCGATAATGTTCCATTTCCAACTTGTTTTACGACACTTTACATAACAAAAACAGCTGATGAGCGCCTATCGATAGTAATATATCGATATATACCTCGGCCAAATCGCAAATTGTGGTTATTGTGAGCAATTTAACGCCTTGCTCAATTTCGTGTGTCTCTATTAAAGAATTGTTAAAATATACTCCTAATGCAAAACGAGTAGGAGACTCCGTAAGAATAATCTTAAAATGTTAAAGAACTAAATAAAAATAGTTCCGTGGGGTGTCTGCTTGTGCATCAACCTATAATTTTCATTTACTTTTCATTTCACGGACTCGGATGTCGCCGGTTTAAAAACGTCAAAACTTTGCGATTTACGAATGTCGGAGCACCAACTTTTACGATTTGCCGATCAAATCGCAAAGTTTTTGCGAAAGCGAAAATGGGAGCATGGCTGTATATCTTATGGCTACCACAGGACCGATCGGTCGGAAAATGGGTCTAGGTAAAAATTATTTTTAAAATGTTCGCGTTTTTAACTCGGCCATTATTATCGAATATTAACGCTTAAAAACAGTTTTTGCCAATCGATGACTTGCAAGGGTATTAAAACTTCGGCACAGACGAAGTTAGCTTAGTCTTCTCTTTTTTTACCATTTTTACATATCCTCGCCGATCCTTGACCCATGCAAAAGCTTCTGGTTGGTTAAAATGTCTAAGGTCTGACGCATACGCCCAACGGCCTGTCGACTGGCATTCCACGGCTTAACCAACGCAGAAACACCGACAGCCGGTGGCAAAAAGTGAATCATCAAAGCGATCGTTGCATTCGCCACCCAGACAGCTGGCCGACGCGTCGGTAGTCGCTTTATAATAAGCCAGGCGACATACCAACAAAAATTGGGTCAAGTGAGATAAATGCATAAGTCGTCGTCAGTGTAAGGAAAAGTCACCAAAAGAAAGAAAATTCGAAACTTAATACAATGGCAGGGCTTTCATGCGAACTGTCAACTTGTCATGACAATTAAGCAAACCGATGGCTATCTATCGTTCCGCCCACGCACGCGAGTCCCTCAAAGGCGGAGGGAGGGAAATTAGTGAAATATGACACCGAGGTACCACCAATGCATCTTGCAGGTAGTTCGACCCAATTCTGCGACAGTTTGGTAAACAGAATTCATGTTCACGTCAAGTGCCTCCCGCCCGGGCCCATCAAAATATTTACCGCTCAGCTCCTCTTTCCAATATTTGTTTACCATTTAGTTTATTATGCTCTGCGTACGCTGCATACGATTCTGCTTTTTGTTTGATTGCCCTTATTGGGGTTCGAGTCATTTTCAATTCACCTTATGATTATTACATGTTGGGAAAGTCAAATAACGGTCACTAAAGCGTCAAACGGCATAGACATAATGTCGTGCATAATTTCAATTTGATGAGTTTTCAA
This sequence comes from Lordiphosa collinella, assembly GCA_018904265.1. Taxonomy (NCBI): domain Eukaryota; kingdom Metazoa; phylum Arthropoda; class Insecta; order Diptera; family Drosophilidae; genus Lordiphosa; species Lordiphosa collinella. The sequence continues at coordinate 243,102 of JAEIFV010000067.1, forward strand.
TAAGTTTGGGTATGGGTTTATTGATCTTTTCAATTGCAGGTGTTGGGAAAATTGATATTACACCAAATGCTTAACAAGAATAGACACCTGCGGTGGGAACTCTTTACTTCAGACGACTCTAAGCAATGTGCCTTGGTGGCCATTCGATTGACCTTGCCGTTGGAAATGCGCATTAGTTCATTTAATATGAAAACTTCACCGTGGATAATACATGATATTCTGATACCGTAACATATCCGTCTTTCGATCCACCAAAACCAAAATACATCATCAATATAGCCCAAGTCACCGGTATGGTACCACAACTTGGAGTCGCGAGCATTCTGGGACTCTGCGGAGCTATCATATTCGCCAGCCCAATACTTTCCACGATAAACGCACACTTCCCCAATTTCATTTTTAGCTTAAGGGAGTATTGCTGCTTGGCCAAAATTTTTTTTTATTTTTTTGCATATTTATAAGGCTTGGATATTTGAGAATATAGTCCTAAAATGATTTTTTGAAATTCGAAATACTTTAGAAGATATAGCCCTTTTAATGATCCAAAGTGATCCGATTTGCCTAGCAACTGCAAACTTTAAACGCGATTATCTCGAAACCACGATTCTCGAGCTGACGGCACTGATTGCGCCCGTAGTTCTGAACCGATTTTGATGAAACAAAGTGCAATCGACGCAGAATTATCACCATAATGGCCCCTATTTCAATAATAATTTTAAAAAATTTATTACTATTTTTTTTTACACTAAACTACAAAAAATTGCCAAAAATCGATTTTTCATACACTGCCGCCATTTTGTAAAAAAAAATTGTGATTGAAATAGGGCCCGCCCGACATCTGTACTGAATCTAACCGTTTATTTTTTCCATTTCAGATGACCCGAAGTGGAGTATCCGTGCCGCCAGCAATACCTTTTTTTCGACGTCCAACTTTGAAGGCCGACAACTTTTTAAACAGCCCCGAACAAAGGAAAAAATTTTTATTTAATTCAATATGTTCTTAATACAAAAAAAAAACAGAATTTAAATAACTATTTCCGTTTTCAAATAAGATTTTTTTAAAAAAGGTCCAAAAACAGCCTTCCATGCAGCAATACCCCCTTAAAGCTGTTTTTTAAACGTTTTTTAAATTGTTCAGGCCAGAAGTTGAAGTGGAACAAATGAAATCGGGAATGTATGTAGAAGTAGTATTAGAGTTCTATTCTGAGAACTCTATGAGATCAGACCGATCCTCCTACTAGCGAATAAAGTGAAGTTTTATAACGATTAATTATAGTTCACACAATCCTGTTTCAGACTAATGCGCAGGCGATGTTTTATCACATATCTGCCAATCCTGGAAAAATCGGTTTGCTCAAATTTTTTGGTATTGACCATCGTTGCCACATGCAAGGGTGTCTGAAGCTTCCAGGTGATCTTGTGTTTCCACAATTCTCGTTCTTTTAATAAACAATACAAATTCTAGAAAACAAGTTCAAGTTGTGAGCGAGAACCGGGACTTATTGATGTACTTTGTTCAAGATTGACTTGCGACTCAACCAAACTCAATAATATTTTCGGAAACGTTCATTGAGAAACAAGGACAAGTCAAATATACATTTTTGGACTCCGCATAGTTAGCTTGGGAATCGTTCTAGTGGACCTCAGTACCAGGGACTAATACCGAATCGATTTTCGGTTCCGGTAAAAGGTTCTATTTAGGTTTTTCATTTATTTCAGTTTTCGGTTTCGATACGGCACCCAGTTTTTTACCGGTATAAGTAAAAAATTTTTAAATATTCGGCCCTGTTCCATATTCCGAGTCGGGTTTCGTGTAAAGGCTTGCATTTAGAGTTTAAACTTAACAATGTTATATGAAAGGTGACAATCATTTCAACAGTTACTAGATTAGGTTTGACGAAAATCGGAATTACGTAAACAGCTGAAATTGATTGCTCAATGCCAAGTGGATTCTATTCGTCAAAAAGAAAAGACCTGATCTAGTTGCCACAGACATTCTGCCTACTTTTCATATAAAATTGTGAACTTTACATTAGAAAAATCAACATTTACTCGAAAATCGACGCGGAATTCGGAACAGGGGCGATTGTAAAAAGTAAATGCTGAGATAAGTCCATTTTATTCCCTTGTAATATAAAGAAACAATATTCAACATAAAAATTTCAGTCGTTTGACATTTAAGATAAAATTAAAAAGTAAAATGTACAGAAAATACTCTTGAAATCTCATGCAATTCTGGGAACTTTGTGGAGGACTCTGATCACTACTTTAGAATGTTTTTATGGTTCCGCAAACGTTTACGAAAAAAGTTTATGGAATCCAGCAGCTTTATTGTTTAAAAAACTGATTTGTTTTTATTACCAAATTTATTTTCTTACAACATCACATATAAATCAATTGCGACGCGCGCTATATTCAATCAAGATAAGCTAGTCGATTTCAAACACACCACCCCACAACAGCCGACATTCATAATTAAGCAGTGATTGATCAGCAACCGACGAAATTTGAGCATAAATATTTGAATAATACAGGATATTTTTTGCCCAGGTTTTATCATTACGTTATACCTTGGGTCCAAAAATATGTCAAATGCAGTGTATCCAAATAGAATAAAAATCACCCAAATTTAAAATTTTAGGCTTGAATTTTAGTTGTGGCCACCTCAGCTGGTTCTAATATGCGTACAATTTCGGGAACTGAGTCCCACACTTTTCAATGCAGAAAAAAGTCGTTATTTGCGGCCTCAAAATTGGAGCAAATATTGAAGACGTCTTCTGCCAGCAAATGTTTTAGCATCCTGTAGCATCAATGGGAGGTTTTTTGAGTAGTTTGTCCGCCAGAAGGTAGCTGATTGATGGTGTGCGTAGGTTTTTAACAAGGGTTCTGGCAGATGAAATAGCCCTGGCAAAAATGTTCTGTTTTGGCTTATTGTTGTTCTTATTATTTTAAATCAAGTCGGCATGATCACCCTAAGAAAAGAAAAAATTAATTTTATTTGAAACCTAATCGTTTAATACATACATTCATAAGTACACACATACATACAGAATGGCAAGAACGTGTTTTTACACAGTAAAAAGACTAACATTTTTCACCTATTTTGCAAAATAGGGTGCTTTCCCTAAATGGAAAAATTTTGTTCTTATTTTGAACCGGAATCCGGTTTTGAACCGAACCGTTTCGAACCCGGAATTCCGACTTTTATTTTGCTGTAAACCCAACCTCTTTAGAAATAAAAGCTAAACCTGAACCTGTTCCGAACCTAAAATTTCGGTTCGGTTCAACAAAAACGAAAGACAGGGAAAAAATGGGATATTTCTTATCTGGTCGGCTTCTTTCGCCTTTAAGTCTTACAATCGTCTGGAAAGATTAATGAAGTATCTGGAAAGACTTTAAGAATTATAATATGTGTTTTTAAATATATTAAAATATGTGTTTTACTTAGAATTACTTATAAAATCCCATAAAAGCCTCTTTTTGTTTAAATCCTCGACTCCAACGGTGGATTTTTTGCTCTGATATCATGGTTTTTTGTAAGCATAAACGTAGTATATGATGAGATTCACAAAAATGTTGGATTGATTCAAGTCTATTTCGTCTTAATGCATTTGGTTGACAGTTCAAGCTTTAACATAAGCCTATATAGAGACTTCTAGCACCTAGGCATTATTCTCTACACGGCCAGCAAACATTTTATTATATTTTTGATCACATAAATGAGCTCTTTTTCTGATTATAAATGATACTTTTGTCGGGAGAAAATGGTATCCTAGCCGCGACTCTTTTTGAAGAGTCGATTTAAGCGCGATCTTCTGATCAGTTTCGGCTCATTTTCGAGTCATTTGCGAAACTTTTTCGAGTGGTTTTCAATAAATCACATTGTGAGCATATGCATGAGTCATTTTCGAGTAAAAGAAGACATGATAGCAATCTTACCTTAATCATCTAAAGGGCTTGAAAATGACTCCTTCAAGTGATTTTTGTTAAAATTATCTTCCAAATGTTGGCTGGGCGTGATCGAAAAAGTGCTATTACAGGGTTTATAAAGAGTTTTGGAGGTTAGATTCATGTTTAGTGATGAAAATTCTATAAAAATATCCTTCTCCGATCTTTGAATCAGAACAAAAGTTATTTTTGTCGACCAGGGTTATTGACGACTTTTATTTTTTGATTCGGAGAATAACAGTTCTTCAAGACTTTTATAAATTATAATAAAAGTCATTAATTACCACTTTCTTGAAGACATATTAAAAAGTCAATTGATATTATTTATTGAAGACTTTTATTTATAACTTAGAAAATAAAAGTTGTCTTTTAATTTAAATTATTTACAAAAAAAAGAGCTTATCATTACATTGATAATTATCAAATTATTATTTAATCAAAATTGCATGGCCCGAACCAAGGTTCGAAACAAAACCTCTTCCCAAAAACCTCGAACCTCAAATTTCCGAACCATAACCATAGGTTCGAACCCACAAACCGGAGCTCCGAAAATTTTGTTGGGTTTGCAGCCCTGCTTAGAACTAGAATGCAAAAGAAAGCAACCAAATCCATCTAGTTTTAACATTTAAAAAAAGTATAAACAAAAAAACAATCCCTTTTAAAAGGTGTCAAGAAAGTGTTTTTACAAAATGTCAAAACTCATATATTCTTAGCACAGGAGCAATGGTAAATAAGATATTGTTTCTAGACAAGTTTTCTACGCTGAATCCAAATCTGCTTTTAGAAATTCCATATCTCTTATAGTTTAGCTGTAAATTTGGCGTTAAGCGCCTTTTAGAAGCTGCGCGATTTTCGTGCGTCATTTTACAGAGGGGTGCTTGAATTTTACGCCTTCTATGAAAGATGGAAGAAAATCAAACATCGTGTAATGGACGTCTTATGATTCCTTCTTTGCGTAACAAACATCAGACCAAAATTATAATGCGCTCTGCAAAAGTAAAAAAAATAAACCGAAACAGTTCCGGTACCAACGTTTCGGTTTCGATCCGGTACTATCGGTTCCAATAATAACGGTAAACGGTATTCGGTTCTCAATAAAAAATTTGTATTGTTTCCGGTTCCGGTTTGTGATTTGAAACGGTTTGTTTCGGTTAACGGTTCCGGTATTAATTTATGCTTAGTACATAAATCGCTACAAAGGTTGTCAATCGGGAAATCAAAAGTTCTTGAAAAGTTTTAAAACTTTCCAATGGAAAAGACAAACAAAAAAAAATGGTTACACTTAATGTTGGTTATTTCGAAATATACAAGACAACCAACTTAATTAGTTCTACCAACAAAATCGAGCACATTTATTAACCTGAGTAAAAATTGTTAGCAAAAGACAAATCGTATAAAGTCTACGTAGGTTTTTTATCTCGCCTCTAGGCATTAGAATTGTGTGGTAAAAGTTATGGACCGCTCTCTCTATCTCCCTCTCTTACAGTTTCCGCTGCAATTTGCAACTGTAACTGGAGCCTGGCAACCCAACTGCTGCACAGTTGGCGTGCCTCATCTCGTTGATTTCCCCTTGGGGCAATTATATGTGTGTTTGTATGAATCCAATTGCAGGAGCCAAATCCTCAGCCTATAACCCAACCTGCCACTGCAATGCAATTGACTTAGATTTATCATTTCAGCTGGCCAAAGACATCTCATATCTAATATCTGCCAGATAGTTTTCTTCGCTTTCATGCTAATTTGGTACGTTGAGATTTGTGGCATGCAGCACGCGCCACAAATTAGAAAGAAAATCTTAAATAACAGGGGAAGAGGCCAGCAACTATTGCATATTAATTGGAATTACTGTAATTGTTCATAAAAACCAGGCCCAAGGTGTGAGAGAGGCAAAGGCTGAAAATTTTGCTTCAAACGAAAAGGAAACTCCAACCCGTGGTCCATTTCTGTGCTCCAATTAGTTTTGAACTCTAAGAGAGTATCAGTTGACCGTTGGAAGGGATCAAGCCGCGGTCGTCTAAAGTTCTCTGGAGCAGATGTTCAGCTTGGCTGACTGGCTATCTCTCTGGGGCAAACACAAACGGAAAATGCTGCAAGGGAGTGGGTTAGAATTGAAACGGGAAATTGTCAATTCCTATTTTAATTTAGACTATTTTAAAATCTTCAGAAGCTAACTTTTAGGTCGAACTAGTCTTGCTCCCAATTTTGGTTCAGAATATACTAGTTATTTCCCAGTTAAAGTCTCATAAGTAATTGATTTTACTACTGATTCATCCATGAGCCCTGACTACCCAGCGACCGGCTGAGCGGGTGAGGGGCATTACTTGCCACTTGGCACATTGTTGATTAAAAATAAATTGTCAACTTTGACAGTCGTGCGCGGCAACTTTATTTATAAACTGCAAGAATTTTTCTGCGATCAACTGTCTGACAAGAGGGGGATCCAGAACTACGCAAAAGAGACGGCAAAAAGTTGGCACTTTTATTTTTGGTCTTTCTCTGGCAGACAGCAGGGAGACTTGTCTTGTCTATGCCTCTTACGAAGCTAACGGAGTAGGCAAATGCTAGCGCCACACCTTGAAATAAAAAACCATCTACTCATTAAAATGCAGCTAATAACACTTTTTGCTGCTAGAAAAGCAAAGTTCTAACGAACAGGCAAGACAATTACAGGTGCTAGTCGCTTTTTATGGCGCTTCCGCTGGTAGCACGCGTTGTGTGTAGACTTCTAAGCAGAGAGCGCTTTGATGACAGTTTTTTCTAAGACTGAAATCGCACTTGGATTTGCCCACCGAACAGCTCAAAACTTGATCATTTATCAAGACCTGATTCAGGGTCTAAATGATGCAGCAAATTTTTAAAAATTGATAAAAAGATTTATAAGAAATTTGTCACTTGGCTACCAAAAATGACACAACAAATTTTGTGATGGGAACATTTCTGATTTCCAGCTAATGAACCTGGTTTGCTCTGCCGTTATAGAGTTTCAGATGTAATGAAAGGCGCTTAATCCTCGTGATGATGTGACTCTTTCGATGCGCACAATTTGTAAAGATTAACTGAGCGAATGACTGGTGAGAGAAGTTACAATCATAAAATGAGGCCAGTTATACAAATGCCACTGAAAACTTAAATACATTAAATTGAAATTAAATGCAATAATATTATATTTATTAAACTTGGTTGAGTATTGTTATCAAAAGAAGTAAAGGTACAGCAGTGAAGCTTAAAGACAGAAAAATGGTTTGAAATTGGGGAATTTGTTGTGCTTTACATTTTCACATTTTCACTCAGCTCACATCAGCGCACATCAAAAACCGAAAAAATTAGGCAGAACTGGTCTCGGAGACTGTTAGTCGAACGCTTACTGCTAAAAGAAACAATTAAAAGTTTCAAGTCCTTATCAAGTTATCATGTTTAAAAATGAAATTTAATATTCATATCAGGGCGGCAAACCCAACTAATTTTTCGGCATTCCGGTACGCGGGCTCGAACCAAAATTTAACAATAGCTAAGGTTCGGAAATTTGAGGTTCAAGGTTTTTGGACGAAGGTTTTGGTTCGAACATTGGTTCAGCACATGCTTTACACAATATTTAACAACAAGTTAGGGAGCTGTAGTCGAGTACCCCGACTACAAAATACCCTGTTCCCTTGACTTCTTGTCATACACAAACACATTCTAACATACACACACACGCATGCAGTAACTGAAAATGCAAGACCCTCCTCTCTCCGACAAGCAAAATTGATTCGTATATATCTTCGATGTTTTTTGTCCGATCTTATTGTACTTTTCAGATAGATAGATATTAGGCCTTTCTTGATATATATAAAATCTCGAGGGTCTTACTTAAAAATTGTGGCTCTGACAGTTTTTTGCGCTTAAATGGTGGAGGGCAGAGCGGTTCAATTTGTATGGACCGAAAAAAATCAACCCGGAATATAGCAAAAACGCAATCTACAGTAAATTCTAAGAAACTTTTCCCAAGAAACCATGGGTCTATAATCAATTTCGAGCCAGTGGTTTGTAACGGGAAAATTTATATAAATGAAAATACTTAAATATGTGAAATATCATTAAAAAATCTGTTGAAAGTGATGAGAAACTGGTTTGCATCGTACTCAAAATAACTTATTTGAAAAAAAAAAAATTTTTTTTCTTAAATTATGGCCACATTTCAAAAACCCAGAGAACAAAAAGCAGTTTTTAGCTGGGAAATGGCCTCAAAGCATATAAATTACCACCACCCGCATAGAAATTGTGACCATACCACTGCTTGAAATGTTAAAACGTCTGAAATTCACTTAAAATTTAATTTTTGAGTATGAATTTTTCGGCGATGTCAATTGGTTCTTCGAACTCAAACGTTGATTTATTTTCGAGTATTAATTCCGAATCTAGTTTAGAGCATATGCCAAATCAAAACTATAGTGTTTTTGGAATGCCGAGCGATTTAAGCAAGCTTAATCTATAAACCGCGGGCGTTGTTCTAAGGTTCTTTTTTTTTGAGCGATCGATCGAAAAGTCAAAGTAAAATGTTTTCATATGGGCATTTTACCATGAAAGTTGCTGATAGATTGATTGATTTATGGCAAAAGTTGAATATTGCGCTGAACGATAAACGAAGTGTTGTGAAAAAGCTTAATGCCTTAATCAATATGGTAAATACAAAAATGAAATCAAAGTTAAGCTAACGTCTAGGCAAGTGTAAGTGCCATCTCCAAACGCGTTCTTGTTCCTGTGGATTAATGCCTGACCGATTAAAAGAACTTATGCTCCATCAGCACACCAGTAGAAATCTGACAACTCCTGAAGGTGTTGCCGAATTTTATGATTTGCAGACAGTGGTGACAACCGAGCCACCAGCTTCTGAAGACCCATCGTTCTGGCCTTGCCCTTCGGATATTTTCAATGAGAACATGTCGTAAACAAGAAAGAAATTCTGTGTATACCTGTGAAGTGCTGCCCATCACCGTTGCGACCGGTGCTGCCCATAATTGTTTGTTTTCCTTATAGCTCGACAGCCGTTCATCCCATCTTTTAGACAGACACAATTAATAAAAAAAAGATACCAGGAACCAGAAACATTACCATCACATAGCTCGCATTTGCTAGAATCAGTTAAAGTACTACCAATGCTCGTCTTTGGGTTCCTATGTTGCGGAACACCGTTCACAGAACCTTCAAATCTTTACTGAATTACAACCGCGATTGTTAAAATTTCTGCCGGTCAGTTTTCCATTCTGACCCAGTGTGTATAGCAGCAGAAGGGTTGCGTGACCGAAACAGTTTCCGAAACAGTGACCAAAACAGTGACCAAGCAGTCAGCTAAACTGCGACTTCATTGTGTCCGAGTTTTTAAAGGGCCAAATTCCGGTCAAATAGTATCGACCAGATCACAATGATCCTAAACGATCCAAGGATCGGGAGTAGTCCCGAACAACTTACAACATCTTTAAATGCTTCAGAAAAATCATTGCTTAAAAAATTCCTAGCAATGTTTGGGAATCCATATTATAAAGCTAAGAAATCGTTTAATACAATGATATAATAGAAGTTCAAAAATCAATGTTGAATTTCTAACTAAATGTCAATAAATGATCAAATTGTGATATTAAGCAATTTTATTGAATATAAACATAAGAAAATAGGGGAAAGTTAACTTCGGCTCGGGCGAAGTTTTGTATACCCTTGCAGCTTCCATTGAAGACAAAAAAGTTTTTCTAACTAAGACTACTTTTTGGACCATACTTATACTATATAGATGTCTGATTTCGACCAAACTTGGTGAAACCAATGAAAAGCATAATACACTGTGAATTACGAAATTTGAAAACGATCTTATTTAAAACAAAAAAGTTTTTCTCACAAGAACTTCTTTTTCGAACGATCTTTCATACTGCAGCATACCAGTCATAACTGGTGGCGAAACGTGGGTATATGCTTATGACATCGAAACCAAAGCCCAATCATCCCAATGGAAGCGTCCCGATGAGCCAAGACCGAATAAAGCACGCCAAGTTCGATCAAATGTAAAGATTTTGCTCACTGTTTTCTTTGATTACAATGGTGTGGTGCATCATGAGTTCCTGCCAAGAGGTCGTACAGTTAATAAGGAATACTACAAGGAAGCTATGCAACGGTTGCGTGAAGCTATACGGCTCAAACGATCGGAATTGTGGAAAAACAAATAGCGGATTCTGCATCACGATAACATTCACACATCAATGCTTGTTCGTGATTTTTTGGCCCAAAAAAACAACACCGTAATCATGCCTCAACCACCGTATTCACCAGATTTGGCTCCCTGCTACTTTTTCCTATTGCCAAAACTGAAGAGACCATGAAAGGAAAGCGTTTTGCCACAATTGATGAGGTCAAGTCAGAATCGAAGAACGAGCTGATGGCCATACCGAAAAATCGCATTTCAGAAGTGCTTTGAGGATTAGAAAAAGCATTGGCACAAGTGTATTATATCCGAGGGCGATTACTTTGAAGGGGACAAAATGGATATTGATGAATAAATAAGTGCTTTTCAAAAAAATTCACCTTCTCATTTGAACACAGCTCGTATAGTTTATGGGCAAAATTATAATACCCTTTGCGAGGGTATAATTAAGCCATTCGGGATCAACTCAGCCAAAACGGGAATAATAATGGGTTGAACCCGACTGGGATCACCATTTTGAGCCCGGTTTTTGCCTTGCCAGATTAAAGCTTATCCTTTTCGAGCTCAGATTTGAGCATTGTGGCCCGTCTTCAGGACTGCAACCGCACGTCACGGACTTTGATAAGATCTTTTTACTAGATGTATAGTAGGCGGTGACAGTAGTCGCACACTCTACCACATCCCTAAAATCACAGAATTGAATATTCTCACCTAGACCGACTGATCTTCGCTTTTAATGTATGTATTTCTACATCTGTCACACATTTATCTTCAAATTAAATAAGGACTTTCCTTCACAATCACCATAAAAAAACCCCTAGGGTTAACATGAACACCTTAAAATAAGGAAAAAATCAATGCACATGGCCAAATCGATCGAACCACTTAAATATGGGTTTGTGCTCTGGTACCCGGACCCTAACCGCGACCCCTTTTTTTTTTGCAAGCTCAGGCATATAATTTCGTTGACGCGCAGAATAAATGATAAATGCAATCATTATACGAAACACAGACAACAACACAAACAGCAAGAAGAGAGGTCTTGGCGAACACGAACGCATGATTAAAACTTTGCCCGGGCCAGGTCCACATTGTGAGGCGTTGATGCAGAGCTCAAGATACTGCGTGTGCTTTGGCCCCCGCGAACCCTCTACCCAGTGCCTGGCTCTGGTCAGAGGATGGACGATCGTGATACGCTGACCGAGTAGTCCAGGGCGTTTGCTACTCCAGCGAATGTTTTATGACCGGCCCAGGCATAATTTGTTAGCCTGCTGGAGTGGATGTGGATGCTGTCCTGTCCGCCTTCTTTTGGTTTCAGTTTTTAGTTGTTGTTTTTTGTTTTTTGGCTGCTGCACAGAAGCTGCTCGCTCTCTACTCGATTGCGTATAATTTTTGCTGTGGTCGATGGTTGGGTTTGGTTTTTTTTTAGGTCTTCATGCCCATCATTTGCCTGCGGGGCATAATTTTTGATGGGCTTTTGTCTGTGCTGCTTCTTTGGAAACAAAAGATATTGTAGCGATGTGCGTGGAGTGGGGAGCGCTACCTGCAAAACTAATGGGTAGTTGGGTTTTTCGAAAAAGCGGAGGAAAAGAAATGAATCGTTTACTTAAAATTTTGTCTGAAGATCTTAAAATACTTTGTAGGATGACTTTTCCTCTTGAGAAGTCACATGTTTCGATTGTAATTTTCTCCACTTGTTTTGATCAAATGGGCAGGAGGTGGACTGCCATTTTCCCACTCTAAACAGTAAACCCTTATACCATATCCTTTCATTTGTAGAGCATCAGCCATCACCCTGTACTGAACCAATCGAGCAACCTAATAGCCTCCATCCTCTTGTCGTGGACCAAGCGCGCATTTGCTTACCGCTTTCATGCAAAAATATGCTACACATTTTCACTTTATGAAGTTCGCCTCGCTGATTGTAGCCTCGTCTGCTGCACCACAGGAGCAGGTCTCCAAAGTTGAGAGCTCAGCATGCATATTTTATTTGGCAAAAGGCTCGAGGGCTGGGCCAGGAACCACTGTGGTGCGACGGTCTGGGGCGCTGATGAACGTCGTCGTCGAAGACGACGTGTTTCGTGTCTGGCATCTTAAAAGTTACGTTTTTTTTTCGTTCGACTCTTTTTCGCTGTATTTTATGCTCATTTAATCTCGCTGCGCGTTTTTTTAACACATTTAAGCGGGGGAACGGACGGTGGAAGGGAACGAACCACATCATCGATTATGTTGATCTTTTTTTTCTTCTGTGGGTTTCTCTGACGACCGATTTTTTAACTGCGCACTTTTCCAATGCAGGGACAGACAATGGCCGAGCTGAGTTGAGCCGAGCAGTGACTCGCTACCTGTCTTACACAAAATAAACGTCCCCCAACCTTCCTCCAGCACCGCACCGATCGTTCTTGGCAGTTGGCCAGTTCTGTGTATTTTCTTTTTTTCTGTCTTTGTAACATAATTTTTTTATTCGACTGTTTGTCTGTTGGTTTGTATGTTCAGTTCAGTTCAGATTTTTTTTTGTCTGTTTTGAAACCCTTTAGGCGCTCATTGTCAGCTCAGGTTATTTTTATGAAGTCAAACAGCGATGAGATATATGATTTCTTAGTGTAAATCATGACATTTTGTTACTTTTTGGCTTGGCATGTTGTCTGGCTACTGTTTCTTTATTTTTTTGCTGAATGATGAACGCACGGAAGGAAGGGCGGACAGCCAGAACGACCCACGCGGCGCATTAAGCACGCGTGATATCTTCTGAAATGTGGGTTAAGGGGGAAGGCGAGTATGTGGAACACTTTGGAAAATCAGATTGAAAGCTTCAAATCTTACGGCTGGCTTTTTAGTTTTTGGTCAAACTTTTGTGATGCCATTCCTTCCTTGAAAGTTGCAGACTGAATTATGCCAGTCTCCTATTTTGTGCATACAGCTCAACGAAATTGTGTTCCTCAGACTAGAGTGCTATTAAGTGTCGAGTCTCGATTCCGGGACAGTCTGCAACATCTAATTAGGTCAGCTATTTGTCTTACTTCGCTAACCACGATCTATGAAACCTCCTAAACCCATAAATATGTTTGATAATCCTTAAGAACAACTGTAATCCTTTTGACTACAACGCTTCCCCAAAGAGCTTTGATGTTCCTAGAATAACAGTTGCTTAGGAATTTTAATATTTTCACATTGATCGAACTTCGGACCCTTCGTAACTAATTTTATCTTGGAAGGGTTTCATGCAAAAGAATGCGTCGTGGCAGTATTCGTTTGGATCGAGCTTGGCACGATGGTTTGCTGTACAAGATAATGAATCTTCTCCCATCACAGCTCTTTGACCTGGTGCGCAGCTTTTCCGTCGTCCTTGATGGAGCTGATTCGAGCACAAAAGATATACGTGTAAGGTTGCCACAGGGTAGCGTCCTTGGCCCCACGCTTTTCACACTTTCAACCATGAATGACGCCAAGGACCTTTTCCTTGCCACTTTCGCCAACAACACAGCCTTTTTGGCCAGGCATCCCTGTGTCTACAGCGCCATGGACATTCTACAGCAGTACATGTACCCTTTTAGTGTGCGCGACCGCTGTGCAAGAGGTCGTGGGTTTGATCCCGCCTCGGAACATCTAATGAAAAGTTTTTTCCTTGAATAAATTAAACACCCGGGCACCCCTCTCTGCTGTTGGCGCCAGCTTTGTAGAAATTAGCCATGAAAAGCTTCTCAAACTACCGTTCGGATTCGGCGATTAACTGTAGGTCCCTTTCTCTTGTGCGAAAATTAGAAGCGCACAAGCCAAGAGATTGAGAGAAGCTCGGCTTTGGCCCTTTGGGGCTGTGTCAAGCCATTTTTACATTACATGTACCGTTTTTGCAGATGAGTAAGGCCCTGGAATGTCACCTTCACGATTAAGAGAGACGACTGCCCCGGAGTTTATATGGAAGATCAACTTCTAGCTCATCTTTAACGACATAGATACCTGGAAGCGTACCTTGACAGGCGATTGACATTTGGCTAGTATATAAGCCAGCTCTCAAAGTCTCTATATAGATGAGCTGCTCATTTGGGGTGGATGCTAAATAGTAGAAACAAATTGTCATTAAGGAACAAGGCAATTAGTGCACTTGCATGGAGATACGACCTGCAAGTATTTGGAATTGCAGCTAAATATAACGCACCTATACAAAATCTGTGTTCTCCAAGCCAAATTACTGCGCAGACTCTCGGGAGCGTCCTGGTACAAGTGCACGAGAAGGCTGGAGAAGGAACTTAACGTCCCTATGATATGTGACGTTATTAACAAGCGAAGCATAGATGGCGTCAAAACCAGAAGGAAGGAGGTTTTTACTCACATTAATTTACCCTTCTGAAACCTGTATATAACAAATTAGTAACTAACTCACAAAAGCTAACTTCAACACACTAACACCAATCCAAATCACTTGAAAATAGGTACTGACTTGGTTCAGTGGCTCACACAGATTCTGAACATCCGGTTTGGTTCATTACATGGCTTTTGGAGCAGAGTGAAACGCGGGTTCGGTTCGGTTCTGTAGTAAAGGCACATTATGAAATATTATGATTTTTGCCAAAATGTAACTTTTCGCGTACTTTCGAAATTGAATTCCAATAAACCATTTGAATATCTTCAAGATCTTTAGAAGAATGTCCAAAGTTTATAAAGTCTGATTTGCAAGATTCTTCTATAAGATTTTAGAGGAATGCACTTCGAAAACATAGAATATCGGTTGGAAGAGAATACGTATCATGCACCTTACTCACCCTATTTATCGTAATATATGAGGAAAAACTCTCCTGGCTAAGATTGCACTAAGGTAAAGAAGTACTACAGAAAACTAATAATCGGCCCTGTTCCGTATTCCTAGTCGGTTTTCGTGTAAATGTTTGCGTTTAGAGTTTAAACTTAACAATGTTATATGGAAGGCGACAAGCATTTCAACGTTTGCTAGATTAGGATTGACGAAAATCGGAATTTCTTAAGCAGCTGAAACCGATTGCTCAATGCCAAGTGGATTCAATTTGTCAAAAAAAAAGACCTGATCTAGTAGCCACAAACATTCTGCTTACTTTTAATATAAAATTGTGAATTAGAAAAAGTAACGTTTACAAGAAAACAGACTCGGAATTTGGAACAGGGCCGAATATTTTACACTAGAGGATGACAAGTCAATCATCAACTCTCAAGAAGAGAATGAAATTGAAGGCAATTACAGAAGACTTACAGGCTTACATGATGTAAAATTTGTGTCAAAAACTAAAGTCTATATGATCTCCCTTGTAGAAGGTCGATCGGAATGTCGTATAAAAATTATCTTAGGAAAACGATTAAAATTCCCACAATTCAATAAGTATTTATCATTGGCTAGAAGAAAGCGATTACAGTCTTAAAACTCGTTTAAGAACTCAACCGAGCCGAAACGGTTTTTCTTTTTGGTTTTCGGTTCGGCTCAGCATTTCTAAAAGGTTCGGTTTACTATCTGTAATAAGCGGTTCGGTTCGGTTCAGAACCGGCTTGCATCCCTGATCCAAAATAAATAAAAAAATCTACCTTTCGACTAACACGATTGTAATGCCATCTCAATCAGTTGCGCCATCGCACTCGTTTGTTGCTACACGACTAAAATTCTACTTATATTGATTTGAATCTGCCCAAAAGTATTAACCAACATATTTCTGGCAGATCGCATAAATGAGACCGCTTGTAATTCTCAAGTTGGAATTTAGTACATTGGGTATATAAAAGAGGTAACTGAAATATGGTTATGGTTTCAAGTCAAAAGAACGGTCAAAGCAATAAACAAAAATAAACAAATGTACAAAAATGCATCGGAACCGAAACCAATTCAAATCGGAGACAGAACCCTCAACCGAAACCGAAGTTCGTTTTGAGATTTATTCCTGGTTGTCTGTAAAATGATCTTTGCGTTTATATCTTTCCGACTTAAAATTTTTAACCTTAACATTTTAAGAAACCATAGTTTTTATAGCCGACCTTTAAACACTAAGCCAAAGATTATTAAAATAAATATTACTACTGCTTGAGCTAGAAAACTCGAACTGAATCTCTTAGTTCGGAATGGGTGGGATCGAATAAAAGTTTTATAAGCAAGGCAATTATTTTCGTGCTGAAGTTTTGCAGAAGGTTTGGTCCGGTAGTTTGAACCTGTCGTAAAGTTTAAGGTTCCTTAATTTATAATTCCTAATTTTGTGTCCGGGTGTGGCTCAGTGGCTAGTGTGTGTGCCCGCTGTGCAAGAGGTCTTGGGTTCAATCCCGCCTCTAGACATCTAATGAAAAGTTTTTTCTTTGAAAAACTTACACACCCAGTCACCTTCACTAGCTGATGGTTCTCAAAGTGACGTTCGGATTCGGCGTTAAACTGTAGGTCCCTTTCTCTTGTGCGACATTTAAAAGCAATGAAAACGAACTGTTTTTTTTTTTGTTATTTATGTGGGTATCCTTTTTTTTTTTTTGTAATCCCCAACCATCTTTACAGACTTTGCTCCTTTTTACTTAAGACAACGTAACCTGCACGACCCTTAAGGTCTGATATAACTAACTAATTTAACAAAAAGCTCTTTTTACATAGAATTCAGATTTAAAAGAAGTCAGAGTCCATGTTTTTAGACCAACACTTTTCCCTATCTGCTTTTACCCTTCTAAATAGCTACCCTTTTGTTTATGCTTTCTTTCAACTACTTTTAGCGAAAAGGTGTAACCCCTGGCTGTTAACTGAAACAGAAATTACCCCAATTCAGGGGTCGGCCCACTTTGTGCTGACCTCACCCTTGCCATCCCTACAGAGTAGGCACCCTGCCAAAGTTAAGGTAAATGTAAATAAAATTGCCACATTTATTTCACCCGACCAAGAGAAGAATACAAAAAATATATTTCATTGCCCGCGGCAAGTTCCTCTGCGCCACTTTGACACCTAAAGTGTGCGCACATACGCCTCCACCAGCCTCCTGAAGCCACTGCTCCTCCTACCCCGTTTGCCCTTGACTTGCCTGGCAACACTTTTTCGCAGCGCTAAACTCTGCTGCGGCTGCCGATTCTGCTGCTGCAGATGATGATGATGGTGGATGTTGATGATGGGGCGCCCTCTTCGTTTATTTTAATTTTTTGTTCGCCTGCGCTTTCGTTTTTATGCTTTGGCAGAGGCAAAGTTCTTTCCCCATTTCTGTAGCAACATTTGCTGCCACATTTGCCACAACCCCCTCTCTCTCTCGCTCGTTCGCTCGCGCTGCCCTGCTCAATAGGTCTTGCACTTGATAGGTCAGTGACCCACTGGGATGTGCCTGTTGTTGATGATGATGATGATGATGTTGCGTTAGGGCAGTGCCCAACCGAGGGTTGACACAAGCTTTCCATTAATTGAACGTTTTCTTCGGTATTGAAAATCAAAGTCAAAAGGTGTGTCCACAGCTGCATACAGCTTGCGGTTACCCTTCTGGCCGTTCACATACACCGAGAGAAAAAAGCGAGATTATTGGAAGAAGGATTTTTACCATTGTTATAGATTCTAAGTTAACATAACTAAGAAAAGCTGCTGTACTCTCGATTCCCAAATATCAAGAAAAATTGTTTTCAGCCTTATATCGGTGTTTTTTGTCGGATCTTATTTGTGCTTCTCAGAATCCACTAGTTTGGTTCCCTTTAATCTTTGTCAACTTTGCCAAGTTTGAAAATTGAAGCCAGAAAACTGGGCTAAACAGTGTTTGGGTTTGACTACCTAAATTTTTTACGGTGTTTGAATTAAATTAAGTTAAACTCTCAACATTTGTTATCCAAATATTTGAAAAATACAATATCTGAGCAACGTTTTCCCTCTGTGTAGTTACATGTATACAAACCCCACACATCATCTTCATCATCATCATCATAGTCATGTGCCTTTTCTCTGTTTTTTTTCCTCTGATTTCTTTTTGCCTTTTCCACAAAGTCAATGTTCTTGGCGTTTTCGCAGCTGCATTGGGATTGCGGCACATGTGACGCTTTGGTCGCGTGCTGCCTTTTCCTTGCCTAGGCGGCCCCCCTTTTGCCCCACACCCCACCCTTTAGGGCAAACCGTACAAAACTTTGGCCATTCGCTTCATTTGAGTTGCAGTTGTTGGCAATTGCCAAGGGAGGGCAGCTGCTACTTCCACTGCAGCATCTCTCTTATCAAGAGCAGGTCATCGAGTTAGGGGGAAATGGAAAATGAAAAATGGGAGGCCGTAGAAAGTGTAACTTCTTTTTCTCCAGCCGCGTCAACAAATAATATTTATTTTTATCTGAGCAAAGTGTGGCAGGGTGTGTGGTTTGGTTGGGGGATCTGATAGTCATGGAAGGGCTAATGATGCAGGAATCAATGCTTAGAATTGGAGAAAGGAGCTACGACAACTCTTATCAAAGATTGGCCCACATTCAAATTAAAATTTCGTATGAATTTGCTTTAATTAATTCAAGCACCAATTGCAACTCTTTTCAAAACTTTAAACTTAACTTAATTCCGTCTTAAAATGCTTTGAACCCAAGGTTTTGGTGCGTTTATGTTCGCAAGCTGGGTTTTCCTTTCGTGTTCCGCGTTTATCAAAATTCAATTTCGTGTCCAGTTCGTGCACAGCTTACCTCAGCACGAAATAAGCCGATTTACTTAGAACTAGGCAATTGAATCATAAAGACGCTTTCAGTCCTCAAAGCTGACTATCAGCCATGCTCCCGTTTTCACTTTCGCCAAAATTTTGCGATTTGCTCGCCAAATCGGAAATCGGAGTCCTTGAAATGAAAAGTTAGGCCCTCTAGTTATCAAACTTCAGCGATTTCTCAACCTATTTACCGAAGACGCACTTAAGAAAATTCGGCTACTTGATTCGCCTTCTCACAATGAGCTCACCACGAACCGGAGTCTGTGGCTACTCAGAAGACACTTGACTCTTTTTATGAAGTCGGAAGATCGTGAGCTGCTTGAGCCAAGCGTACAAGTACAGACGACCCATCCAAATGCCCTATGACCCACTAGGGAGTGGAACTAGAAAAAGAAGATATTGGTTGATCTACAACAGAGGGAGGCAAAAAATACATTTACATTTTTGCATTGCAATGCATTGGTGATGTGTGAGAGCAGCTCAAAAATTGCTCTCAATTTCAGTAGCAACGACTGCGTCGCGGCGTAGGAAAGCAAGCACGCCGGCGCTTGTACAGCTTATACTATGAGTGTTTGAGCAGCGCTGCTTTGAGAATTTTCCTATACACGCCAGATAGGAAGCTGCCGGCCCCTGATCTACAAGCAGAAACCCCACAGAACCAGTTTTATACAGTTCTTAAACATTTTAAGATTATTTTTAGGCACTTCTCTATTCAATTCACTTTAAAAGTACTACTTTTGGGGGTGACACAGAAACCTCTTCCAACCACATTCCAACCGAAAACCACAGAAATCTCTTTCGGTTGGATTCAAACCTCTCGTGTTTTGGGAGAAGATTTAGCTAAATTCACCACCCAAATAGTTTTGATAAGCAAAAGTGATTTTGGAAATGTTAACAACATAGTTTTTCTAGATAAGTTGCATCAAAAGAATATCATAATTAATTTGTCTTAAAATTAAAATTTGCATTTCAATAATAATTCGCAAAACTAACCGAAGGCTGCCACATCAGCCAAAACCGACTTGGTGGATGCACAATTAACTTAGACCCAATTGGACCAGTTCTCTTTCCCACTAAGAAAATCAAATCTCTTGAAGTTCTGTGACACCGACGGATTTTTTGAGAGATTCGCAAACCAACCGAGGGCAAAATATCTAGAGATTTCTGTAAAAATGGCTTGACACAGCCCCAAAGGGCCAAAACCGAGCCTCTCTCAATCTCTTGGCTTGTGCGCTTCTAATTTTCGCACAAGAGAAAGGGACCTACAGTTTAACGCCGAATCCGAACGGCAGTTTGAGAAGCTTTCCATGGCTAATTACTACAAAGCTGGCGCCAACAGCAGAGAGGGGTGTCCGGGTGTAAAGTTTATTCGAAGAAAAAACTTTTTCATTAGATGTTCCGAGGCGGGATCGAACCCACGACCTCTTGCAGAGCCACCCGGCCACACAGAGATTTCTGTCACCCCCGATTTTAATCAATTGCTTGCTAGAAAAATTGAACTAGTAGGAAAACTTTTCTTGACAACAATATATTGCGATTTCTTCTTTTTTTATTTCGATATTTCTATCACAACCCCTTCGTGTTCACTCCCGATGCTTTTAATGCGCGCCTCCCGCTTCTGTTTTCTGCAATCGGGCACCAGATGTTCACACCAAGGATCTTAATATCTTCCAGCACTTGGTCTTTTGCTGGAGCTTGATTATCCATACGGGCGTATGTAGTGAGATAAAGCTGCTGACCAGTTTAACATTGGCGATTCCAGAGCGATCCTGGCTTAACAGAGCGATTCAACCGCAAAGCTGCTGTCTAACGTGAGCGGCGATCCTTCTCTTGAGTAAATATTGGTGCGTCGGGCTGGTGGGTACCAAGCCTGACACACTGACAAAAAAATCTTCACCAACAACTCCTCCAAATCAGCGACAACTTGCGATAAATTGGTATCTATCGATATATTGCTATCGTTACCTGATAGTACTGCTAGAGTTGCCCAAGTATATATACCTAGTACTCGCAATTGTTTCGGTACACGGTTTTTTTGGTTATAAAATTCATTCAATTACCATTCAGTTACTATTATAGTTCTAAATCATATATTTATTTCCTAAAGCCGATATGGTTGCTTTCGGGAGACCGACGAGCCTTAAAACTCAGACGAATTTCCAAGGAATGCTTTCGTGTGGAGAGGCAAACATTTCAAATATTAGTCCAGCTTCTGCCTGGACTGCCAAAGCAAGACCCTCCTTTTCGGCCTGCAATCCCACTGGACAAGCGAAACGCCTTTGCTCTCTACACGCTTGGCTTACCAGCGGAATATCGAACGATTGGGAGACTGGGTGATCTTCCGTAAACGCCGAAGTCCGTCCATGTTGCCTTGCCATAAGTCAAGAAGGTAGAAGGTTACCTCTGGGGTCCGGTCCATTTTTCGTCCGCCTGTAGAAAAGGTAAACCGCCTCGGAACATCGAATGAAAAGTTTTTTCTTTTAAGAAACTTTACACCCGATCACCCCTCTCTGCTGTTGGCGCCAGCTTTGTAGTAATAAGCCATGAAAAGCTTCTCAAATTGCCGTTCGGATTCGGCTGTGTAAACTGTAGGTCCCTTTCTCTTGTGCGAAAATTAGAAGCGTACAAGCCAAGAGATTGAGTGAGGCTCTGCTTTGGCCCTTTCGGGCTGTGTCAACCCATTTTACATTTTACATGAGTGGATTACGCCTCCTAGGGACCCACTATAAAAAATACGGGAAAGTTAACTTCGGCTCGGCCGAAGATTTGTATACCCTTGCAGTTTTTTTTTCTAAATAAGTCTGCTTTTCGGACCTTACTTTTCTATGGGAGCTATTATAGATGTCCGATTTCGACCAAACTTCGTGCAATCAGGGAAAAGCATAACAAACTGTTAATTACGAAATTTGGAGGCGATCCCAATTAAAACAAAAACGTGTTTCTCACTATAACTTCTTGTTCGACCGATCATGCATACTGCAGCTATATGCTATAGTCATCCGATTTTGACAAAACTTTGTAGAATTGTGTAAAAGTATATAAAAAAATATATGCTAACGTAAGGGACGTTTCTATTGAAAACAAAAAAGATTTTCTCACAAGAACTAGCTTTTTGACCGATCGTCCCTATGGCAGCTATATGCTATAGCCATCCGATTTTGATAAAACTTAGTAGAATTGTTTGAAAGCATACCAAATAAATAAATGCCAATTATTAGGACATTTCCATTGAAAACAAAAAAGTTTTTCTAGCTAAGACTACTTTCCTGACTCTACTTTTCTATGACAGCTATACTATATAGATGTCCGATTTCGACCAAATTTGGTGGAATCATGTGAAAGCATAGCAAACTAAGAAATATGAACTTTGGAGCCGTTTCCATTGAAAAGAAAAAAGTTTTACTCACTAAAACTAGTTTTTCCTCCGGTCGTTCCAATGACAGCTATATGCTATAGTCATCCGATCCGGCCGCTTCCGACAAATGCACAGCGTATTTGTACCAAAAGACTTCGTGCAAAGTTTGGTCAAAATAACTTTAAAACTGACGGAGGAGATAGCATAGAAACAGACAGATGGACGGACTTGGCTAAATCGACTCAGCTCGTCGTGCTGATCAAGAGTATATATACTTTATGTGGTCGGAGATGCTTTCTTCCAATTTTATAATACCCTCTGCAAGGGTATAAAAATGACAGAACAAAACTTGGTCTTCCGGATTCGTATTCTTCACCAGCATAACAAACTTAATTGAAATTCTTAAATTCAAATGAATTTAGCCCATAGAAACAAGCGGTTAGAGGAACTATGTACTAAGTAGTTCAAGTGCTTTCAATAGAGTCGTAACAAATTGGCAATTTTCAATTCAATTTGCTTCTACACCGTTTTCCCAATAGCATTTATTGCTAAATCCGTTTAAAACCGTTTAAAATCAATTCTCACATACTAAATCTTAAAAGAGCTCAATTTTGGCATCATAAAAAAGGCACTAAAAAACATAAACAAAGATTTAAGTCGCCAACCACAGGAAAACAAAAAAAAAGAAGTTAAAGCAAAAATTAAGTAAAAAGACTTCCCTGTCGACATTTCTGGGTCAGCGACCCAAACATCTAAACGAGGTTGCTGCTGCGCACAGCCGGCCAATGGAAGTACTACCCAACCCATGTTGTTGTTTTTACACACAAACATATATTTTTTTATTGAATATGATTATGTGGCACGCTGCAAAAGCAAGCGTAAATTATTTATTACACAATTTCTGCAGCCGCGGCAGCAACAGCAACAACAACAATGAAAACAAATAAATTTATGTATTTTTGCCCGGGCTACGCAAAATTGTGACGAAAAAGAGCGAGAGCGCGCGCCGCCCGCTTCAATAAAAATAAATAATAATTCATATTTACAATAAGTAGCAACTGCTACTGCAACAGCGGCAACGGCCACAACAACTACAAGAGCAACCAATTAGGCGTAGCCAATGCTGAGGCTAAACAACTGTAAATTGTGCGCCTGCGCAAACGCAACAACCGCAGCCCAGACAGATCCAGAGCCAGCAGAGCTGCTAGCGGGGCTGAGCTGCCTGTTCTACACAAATTACCGTTAAATTAAGCGCTTGCTGTCAGTCACTTAACCAAGTGAGAGTAGGCTGCGGGTGTGGTGAGTGGGTGGGGGAGAAAAGCCAAGCTTCAAGTAGGATTAGAGCTCATGCTCAAGCAAAAGAAAAATCTTATTTCGTTGAGCTTTTGTGATTTTAAACCAGAGATGCAAACCGCTGGGAAATAAGGACAGGTTCGGTTCAGTGGCTCACACGGTTGGCTTTTATAGCTACCTGAACCGCGGTTTCGGTTCGGCGGTTCACTATTTTATTTTTGATATATCTTATGAAGGTCCGCTTAAGTTCTTTATTTCTAAAGTAAATATTTGTCTTTTCCAAAACTTTTGAAATGTACTTCCTAGAAAACATTTGATTAGCTTTAAAGTCCCAACATAAGTACTCCTTATAAGCGCTCAATATCGTAGCGCCCCGTAGAGGAACTGGTCCCACATATGAATTGACTTGGGTATTGTTTTAAGAAAGAAATCTACTCTGATAAAATCTATGTCCTGGGAATGTCTAGAGATTTTGCCTTCGGTTGGTTTGCAAACCGCTCGAGAAATCCTTCGGTGTCCCAGAACTTTGAGAGATTTCGTTTTCTTCGAAAGTCTCGGTAAAAGGTGAGTGTATAAGATTATGGTCCTACTAAAACAACAGTGCTAAATTGCGTGGGTTCGTGATTTCGCTTTTGGTTGGTTTGTGTATTGGTTGGTTTGCCAAAATCTCCCAACAAAATACGAGACCGTTTTAAACCAACCGAAAGAGATTTCTAGAACACTGAAAATTAGTTTTGGGTTGCAATTTGGTTGAAAGAGATTTCTGGGACACCGCCGATTAACAGGTCTGTAAACGATTGCAGAATATATAGAGGATCCCATGTTTATAAATGATTGACACGCCATTCTTAATAGCTATATTAATCAGGCCTCGATAAAAAACAGTTCGGTCTAAGAGTGGTCTCCCTTGTAGGGGGACCATCAGCGCAACTTAATATAACCCAAATTTGGATAAATCTTTTCTTAGAGAATCAATTAAAATTCCCAAATCAAAATCTTAAAACATCTTAGACTCTTTAGTAAACTGAAGCGAACCGAACCGTTGTTCTTTGTGGTTTGCGTTTAAGTTTATCTGATGGAACGAGTCGGCTTTGCCGAAGTTTTAATACCCTAGCATGTGCGACCAATTTCAAAAATATCAAATTTTAAGACGGTACCATTAAAAACCCAAAAGTTTTTCTCACTAAGACCATTTTTCAGACCTATTTATTATATGGGAGCTATACCATATAGTTGTCAGATTTTCACCAAACTTGGTAAAATTATGAAATAGCTTAGAAAACCAATAAATTCAAAGTTTTGCGACGTTTCCATTGAAAACAAAAAAGATTTTATCTCTAAAACAAGTTTTTCGACCAATCGTTCCTATGGGAGCTATAAGATTTAGTCATCCGATCCGGTCGGTTCCGACATTTTAGCAGTGTGCAGTAAAAAGAAGACTCTGTGCAAAATTTCAGCTCGATTGCTTTAAAACTGAGAGACAAGTTTGCGTAGAAACAGACAGACGGACAGACAGACGAACAGGTCTAAATCAACTCAGCTCGTCGCCCTGATACAGAATATATAAAGTTTATGGTGTTGGAAATGAATATTTCCACTCCTAAATTAAGCAAAAGTCACTTTCTATCTTTAACTTAAGTAAAATAAAACCTCTAATAAATATAAATTATATACGGCTACGGAGGGAGTATGTCCGCACAAATGACCCCCGGATTCACAGAATATACCGCAGAGTTGCCAACAGAGTAAGGAAGGTCCTTGCCACACTCAGACGTGAGGCGACAGACCGAATGCTGGAAAAAGCTACTGCGGTTGAGAGCTCCAAGTTTGCGCTTTGGAAGCTCACTAAACGGTTCAAGCGGCAAGTTGCGCCAAAGTTCCCAGTTCAACGTCCTGATGGTTCCTGGGCAAAATCTCCACAGGACCGAGTGGAAGCCTTTGCCCTGAATTTAGAAGAGCGGTTCCAGCCGTAGGAAACATCCTCGCCCCGCCGGAACCAACTAGTCTCAGCTGCCCTCGATAGCCCCCTCCAAATGGCCAAAGCCATATTGTTCTTGGTGCTCATCTTAAACGCGGCTCTGAGACTAAGCCATTTTCCATCACCCTGTAAGAAAGCCAGAATTGTTCTCTTTCACAAGAATGGAACACCACCATCCTGCCTTTATTCCTACCGGCCGATTAGCCTACTATCCACCCTTGGACAGATCTTCGAGCGCTGTATCCTTCGAAGAATGCTTGATATTCGATCTATTCGAAAAACCATACTCGATTTCCAATTTGGCTTCCGACTGAGCCATAGAACTTCCGAACAATTACATCGAGTGGTCAACTACATCCTTGAAGGGTATGACGGGAAAGAGTACGTAGTGACAGCCTTGACATCCAGCAGGCCTTCGATAGAGTGTGGCACGAAGGTCTGCTCTCGAAGATCAAGAAACTTCTTCCGCCCCAACTGTACCTGCTAGTCAAGAACTTCCTGATGGGGAGAGCTTTTGAGGTTGCACAGGACGGAGCGACATCCCAAACAAGAAACAATCTGGCTAGTGTACCGCAGGGCAGCGTATTGGGTCCTACGCTATACTCCATATTCACTCACGATAAGCCCAGAGCCTGCAGCCATTAACACGGACAAGTGTGCTTCGGTGACTTATTCCACCCGCGTGATACCTGCCCGGGAGTATTCTTGCACGGTCAGCTTATGGGGCATAAAGCAGCCCATAAATACCTTGGGGTGACACAGAAAAGAGACTGACCTTTGGACACCATGTCAAGACAACAGCTCAGGCAGTGGCTGCCAAAGCACGGCGCATGGGGTGGCTCCTGAACTCCAACAACAAGCTGTCACTCCGTAACAAAGTCCTAATCTACAAGGCTATTCTGGCTCCGGTATGGAGATATGGCCTACAAATTTATTGAATCGCGGCGAAGTCTCACCTGAGTAAGTTAAGAGAGGTCCAGGCGAAAATCCTTAGACGCATTACGGGAGCTGAATGGTACCTGAGAACCAGGGATATTGAAAAGGACCTTGGAGTTCCCATGATTGGAGATGCTATCAACAACCAGGCCGCCATTTACCTTGACAAGCTATCTCACCACCACAACAAACTGGCTAAAAACTTGTTAAGAAGACGGAGAATCAAAGGTGTACGTCAAAGGAGAAGGTTAAAAAGAGTCTTACTCAAGGACCTGAACTTACGGCGACTCTAACAGGTCACCGTTCACACCAAATTCTTACACTTTCTCACTAAATACCTACATTAAAACACTTATACATTATCGGTAAGCCCAAATGGACACTGCCAAGTACTGTTAAAACCCAATCTCACACTAGCATAAGCGGCCAAAAAAGGGTAGCAGAAGGCTAGTTATTAAAGGATACTTAACCAAAAAAAAAAAAAAAAGGATTTTTTCGTTTTTAATTTTTTTAATGCTAAGTCTAGATGGATTTTGTTACTTTCTTTTGCAATCTAGTTGTAGGAACCATAAAGAATCAAAATAAATTAAAAACAAAATTTTACCATTTAGAAAAAGCATCTTTTTTTGCATAATAAGTGAAAAATGTGAGTCTTTTTACTAAAAACACTTTCTTGACATACTGTATGTAAATAGAGAGTTGGTCATACAAATGACTCTACATTTAAGTGTAAACAAACTTTGGTTCTGTCAAATTACGTTTGTTTTTTCTAGCTCTTAAACTGAATGAATTTCATCACACAAATTCTTTTTCTCTTATCTGATACTATCAAATCCCCCGCTAACTGAGCTCACATTTCCATAACCCCCCTACAAAAAATTTGTCCATTTTGCACAAAACAAAAACTGGCAGCCAATTTGACGACGACATTGCTCTCATATTACGCTTAATCAGTTTCAAAATGCAACAGAATAAAAAAAAATAAAGATACAAATAAAAGAAATCAACAGGCGGCAGTGGCAGCTCCAGCAAGTAATTGAAATCCCTAATGAAAAAGCTTGTGAGATAAGAAAAAAGTCAGCAAAAACAAATCAAAAAAAAAAAAAAAAAAAACAGAACGAAGCAAATGATTGTGGTATAAATCATAAAAATCGAGCCCCTTTTTCTGAGTGCGCTCCCCCCTGCTTGTTGTTCTCCATTTTGCTTTGGACTTCTTCTTCGCCTGTTGCAGGCGCATTCATGTTTGTGCTCGAATTTCATCATCTTGGGCAATCCTTGCAACATGGCTTATCTGTGTGTTTGTCTATATGTGTGCTTTGGGCGTTATCATGTTTGACCTTCTTGAACTTTACTCAGGTGTTTGAAGTTTGTATTTAAATTTTCCACTGTAAATTAAGGCAAATTAACACACATTAATTTTAATGGTTCACTCCAAGAACTAGCTTGATTATTTTGGTTTGTTTTTTTGAACATACATACATACATACATACATAAAAAGGATACAGAATTGGTTCCAATTTTGCGCGCGCAAATCTTAAGTTGGCCGGGCAGAGCCTGTTTCAGGGCAGCGGCAAGGGTAAAGAATGGGAACAGGTTTCTGCCACGCTTGCACATAGCAGTGGATTATGGTGAAATTGATCAGGATTTAAATGACAAAGATTGACTACTTAACAAATATATCTTCTAATTAATAAAATTAATCCAATTATTTAAAAATCCTTTAATAAGTAAATTAGTTTCGAAAACGTTACAAAATTGCCCACAAACTACCTTTTTCCAACCTTCTACTCCTAATTTTTTTTTCTCCCAACGCTTTCCGCTTTATCTACTACTCTTTTTGGCGCCTAAAAAACCTGCTCCCACGGCTAAAGAGAAACAGCCTACACGCTCGCTCTTTTTTTTTCTTCTTCTACATAATAAAAACCCCAACAACAAAGACTAGTCAACGCTGTGCACTCGCAATTTTTGTTTTGCTTTGGCGTTCGCTGCGCTGAGTACAATGGGATAAAATCGGTTATATCAAACCATATTTTCCATAAAGAGTTCTGAAATGAATATTATGCTTTTAAATTAAACTATTTTAAATGCCAAACTATTTTGAGCCCAACTATCTTAGTTCACCAAATATATGGACCGTACAATATATCTTCAGTAAACAAGAATTTCAGAAAAGTCTTAACAATATTTCAAATTTTGAAAAAGCTATCAGTAGTATACAGCATATACAAAACGAAGAACATTGGAATACGGGTTAAAATATTATGAACGATTGTTGAAAATTGGGTTGAATATTCAAATTGATTTTGATTAGCGGTCTTGATCTGCCAATAATATAGGTGAATATTGCTATACGAGGTGTGTTCAAAAAGTATCGCGAATTTTGAATTTTCGCGGGTTACGTATATTCGAATTTCGATTTTTTTTGTGGCGTTATATTGGTACTCATTTCTCTCACTTATGCCGACAAGCTCGGCCATTTTGAAAGTTCACTTAATTGTGGACAGCTGCTTTGCTTGCACGTGTTTTGGATCGTCTTCGATTTTTACCTATTCAAAAAAATGGATCAAAGGACCTGTATCAAATTTTGTGTGAAAAACGAAATTAAGTGCGCGGATGCATTCCGAATGTTGACTGTGGCATACGGAGAAGCTACCTTGGACCGAAGCAACGTTTATCGGTGGTACAAAATGTTCTCAGAAGGCCGAGAAGATGTGAACGACGAAGAGCGTGCCGGACGCCCGAGCACTTCAACAACAGACGAAAAAATTAATGAAGTGGAGAAAATGGTATTGGCCAATCGTCGAATCACCGTTAGAGAATTTGCTGAGGACCTAAACATATCGATTGGCTCGTGCCATTCGATTTTTATCAATGATTTGGGCATGAGACGGGTCGCCGCGAAATTCGTACCAAAATTGCTCAATTGCGACCAAAAACAGCATCGCATGAACATTGCTAATGAGATGTTAAACTCTGTCCGCGACGACCCAAATTTGCTCCAGAGGGTCATAACTGGTGACGAATCGTGGGTTTATGGTTATGACGTCGAAACCAAAGCTCAATCATCTCAATGGAAGCTGCCGCACGAACCAAGACCGAAAAAAGCGCGCCAAGTTCGGTCGAATGTGAAAGTTTTGCTGACAGTTTTCTTCGATTGCAGGGGTGTGGTGCATCATGAGTTCTTGCCACAGGGAAGAACGGTCAATAAGGAATATTACCTGCAAGTTATGCGCAATGTGCGCGAAGCAATCCGCCAGAAACGCCCGGATTTATGGAAGAACAAAAATTGGCTTTTGCACCACGATAACGCCCCTGCTCACACATCGTTGCTTGTGCGCGACTTTTTCTTGTTCCCTAAACTGAAGAGGCCCATGAAAGGACGACGTTACGCTACGCTTGACGAGATAAAGACGGCATAAAAAAAAATGATTTTTTGAAGTGCTTCGAAGATTGGAAAAACCGTTGGCACAAGTGTATAATATCTCATGGGGATTACTTTGAAGGGGACAAAATAGATATTCATGAATAAATAAATAATTTTTGAAAAAAAAAACACAAAATTCGCGATTCTTTTTGAACACACCTCGTATTAAGTACATTAACTCAAATAACTTTTGGTTCAGTGTATGGAATTCATTTTTCTTTTATTCATGTTAAGGCTCATTCAATTTTTTTTAAAAATAGCTTAATTAGTTTTAAAAACAATAGAATTTAAATGCTCCCCTGCTCGTTGATTAATGTGAGCAGATAAGTTCCTTGTGGAAACTCTTGGATAGTTTTGTATGGCAGCATCTACAGCAGCGATTGTTTCCTACGTCCGAACTGTAGGGTTTCGATAGTAAGGTCTTCTTTCGACTGTCTCACGCTCGGCAAAATTCTTAACGTCTCATTATGGTCCATCTGCTCGGAGGATAGCCGCCAAACGTGCGCCCATACCGTCTTTGAACCAAAACTACGGACTCTAGGGCGTGATAGCGGCGTACAATCCAAATTCTTGTTTCAGTGTCCCACTTATCCATTTTCCTTAAATTTAAAGATCAACTACAAAATAAAAAAAATTAAGCACGTTCATCAAATAGAAAAAAAGTATTTTAATATTTTTTTGTTAGCGGCTTTCATCAGCCACCCTTGACAAACTGCTCCACCAATGGCTTATACCCTACACTCTCTATAATGATCTAGTTGGGTAAAGCCCTTAACAATTCCGCTTGTGGTCCGGTCTGGTTACCAATTCAATTGAGAGGTGGCTGGCTAAAACTCTTTTTCTTTTGGAGCCATTTCTACAATGAAATTGGTACAAAATTTATGCATTTATTTTGACAAGCGGCATGATCTTTAACAGTAAGTAATTTTTTATGAAACGAATTTCTGTGCATTCAGATTTAATTTTGGTCAACCGGTTCAAAATATGTTTTTGCATAAGATCCGGTGTCTATTCATTAAATAGAAAAAAAGTTATTAAATTTTTTTTTTGTAGCGGCTTTCATCAGCCACCCTATACATCCTATATAAGCGACGATGCTTTCTTATCAATTCCTATGGTAACGCTCGTTATATATGGATAAGGTTAAAGATGTCAACAGCTTCTGCTCGCTTATTTGATTGTTTCGTTTCTTAAAATAAGAAAATGTTAAGAAAATTTCGATGTAATATTTAAAGAAAACAATAGAATTGGCGACGAAATGGGATTTGAGTTTAAAATTCCGCAAAAAAGAGCTGTAACTTTCGCACCAAAGATATGACGCTTTATGGATCTTGCAGCCGAAACAACCTTTTCTACTAGAACATTTTTTGTGTATTAATGCTAAACTCGAAAATAGATTAAAATTTGTTTTTATTAGAATGGTTTTAAATATGGTTTTTTAAATGTTTTGGTTTCCACACCTACATTTTATGCCATATCTCAGTTTGGGCATGTCGAGGTGAAAGTTTAGAAAATGATTGAAACCAAATATGGTTACTCTGGAAAGCAGTCGATATAAAAAATAATGAGCTATATTATGTGTTTTTATTGGTTAAATTTTTATTATGCCACAATTTTCTACCCTTTATTGGATTTGATTATTTCTAATCTGAGTTTTAGAAAAGAAAGAAATTCCAACCCATCAATCAGTTGAAAAATTGTGGAAGCTGCATAAATTTATGAGGACGACGTGAACAATTGCAGCGAAACCGAAACAAGAAATAATTTTGTGACACAAGAATTGCGAGAACTCTGGTTAAAAAAAACCCAGACTGCACTTGAGGTCCTAAAATCAAAGAAATTCAATTATTTTTGTCGAATTTGATGTAATTGTTTTCAACACTTCCTGTCTTTGGCAACAGGTGAAAGTTTCTTTTTCCTGACATAAAGATGGAAGGAAGCCTACCTTCGTGTTTATATATTATTCCATATTCCATATCAACTCATCCACCCCAATTTTTTTTTTATTTCAACAATTTTTTTAATGGCTGTTATATTGAAGTACTATAGATAGATGAAAAAACACCAAAATTTTGTTCCCCTATCGTCAATAGTTTTCCAGATAATCCGGAAAACACATAAAACGTTAAAATATCATAACTTTTGAACGGTGTAACGGATTTGATCGAATCAAAATCTTCTTTTGGTACTTTCTCGTGAACTTTTCGGAAAAAATATAAAACGACTCACAAAGTTCTGAGAAGTAATTTTTTTGAGTAAAAAAACTGTTTTTTTTTATATTTTCTTCAAGAGAGCCACTCGATATTTCATTCGAATATTTTTTCCAGATAGAGCATCATTTTAAGTACATTTCGCAGTATTTTTCAAGATGGCAGACAGCCTGAAAGCTCAGAAATAAATTTTTTGTATATCCAATTTTAAGTCTTTGGCTGATTTTCTCAAATATTATGTACGAAATGTCCCAACAAATTAACAATTAATCAAAATTAACCAACACATCAAATTTTTGAAAATCTACCCCTAAAGCCGGAAAACGGGCGGATTACTATTGAATGAATCTTTTTTTGTTTATCATTGGATCATTTTCAAATTCATTTTTAAAGATCTTAATGAAAATTCACCAAGGTCTGCTTACCAATCTTGTTAAAATTTTTGGAATATTCTCCCACCTGCGTGAAAATCTGTAGGTTAAATTATCAATTTACGTCCGATTAGATATAAACTCATCTTCAAAACAACTCAAACAAAAATAAGGAAAATCTGAAAGGATATAGGCCAGTTCATATATTATAGAAATAAGTACAAAATTATTTATGTACTAAGTTTGTAGCCGAATTATTTTATCTTTTCTCCAAAACAAAACATTTAAAAAGTGATTTTTAAACCGAGAAACGAAAGTGGTCACAAATTTGATGTAAGAAACCAATTGCACAAATCTTATTTCCTCTTAACTCGTCCCATTGACTCCACTGTGCTGCAGCTCCTCTGTCGTGGTCATAGCTGCTGCTGCCGCTGATACCTGCTCAACAAGATCTTTGTGCTGGGTCCAGGCACTCACACAAACACTCACTTGCATGCACAAATAAAAAATTAAACTCGACACGCTCTCTCTCTCTCTTTCTCTGTCGCCCCTCTTTCTCTTGCTCAGTCCTGCCCACACACTCATTCTCTCTTTGGCAGGTCTCTTTTTGTTTTTTATAAATCCAGATACAGATACTTGCATACATACATACGCACACATGCACCGACTCGTTTTGCGCCTACGTTGCCTCGCCGCTGCTAACGACGTTCGCGTCGTTCTGTTTGTAGATGGAGGTGCTGCTGCCTACCGCTTCGAGCTGCAAACAGTTCTTTTTTAGCCGCGAAGCCAGTAAGACGTGTTTTCTCCTCACTCACTCTCCAAAACCGAAGAACACATCTCAACAGTTTTCCCAGCAGTTTTGAAAACGCAGTTTTTGAGTTTGCGACACGTTTTAAGTGCTTCCCAGGTCTCTCCTCGACGACGAATTGTTTGTGTTTTTAAATAAGTTTTGAAACGAAAAGCTTAATGAAAAATGCGAAAAAATCTAACAAACTAAAATAAAATTAAAAAACTGCGAAAAGTGTTGCTAAACAAAAAATAATAACTAACTTTGAGTGTTTGTTTTGCCAAATCCAAAATTAAAAACAGAAAACAGAAATTTAACAAAAAATGCGAGAATTTTTACTATTCAAAATTTTGCACAAGAAATACAAAATAAATTGAGTGAACGCCCAAGAATAAACAAAAATAAACAAACCAACACAAAAGAAAAACGGACCCTAGAACAATCACAGAGCAACACAAACGAGAACAGGCCCAAAAGTCACCCAACAAACTTTTGTCCCACCCACCAACCAACCAACCACCACCACCACCACACACAATGGCCGTGCCCTTTTATCTGCCTGAGGGCGGCACCGATGATATAGCCTCGAGTTCATCGGGCGCCTCGGGCTCCTCCAACGCCTCAACATCATCGGGTGCATCCACATCGTCATCGGGTTCATCCGATGGCGCCAGCAGTGTGGCCTCCCAATCGCCCAATACGACAACCTCGGCCACGCAGACGCCCATGCAATCGCCACTGTCCGTGCCCACGGATCAGGTGCTGGTGGCACTCTGCGAATGGTATCGCCTGTACAATGCCCATACCAGTGGTAAGTTAACAATCTTATACGAAAGTATGTTCATATAAATGGGTCAGTTGCTGCTGCTTTTTTGGTTTAAATTTCACTTTTCAAGGTTGTTGAATCATCCAGCCAGGTTATTGCGTTTGGTCAGCATTTTTACATATGAAGCTAATCAGACCGAAGTGAAAATTATTAAGCCAGTGAATCAGCTGAAGCATTCAGGTGTTAGCTGAGATGTGTGTGTACTTGTTTCTTTAAGGAAACTTCATGAAGTTTTCGCAGTAGGCGATAGAACTAGCTGATATTCTATATCTATCGTTTAACTTTCCCTTGAATTTCCCGCCTACTAGGAATACTATATGAAGTTTACTTCAACGTGCATATCTCGACTAAGACTGGTTTCACGCGTGGAACAAATTTCATGAAGTTTGCTTCACCGTGTAAAGCCCGCCTAAGTCGTAAAGATTTAATTTTATATTTGCAAATCTAATAACCTTGCCTTTTATTGAAAACATAAACCTTTAAACATTACAATTCAGCTTCGTTTCATCGATGGGCTGCTGTTTATTGATTTTTGATTGATTTGTGACTTGAACGTTTAAGCTTACATTACAAATTACATCTTATTTTAGGTGTATAGATTCAAATTAAGGTTTGAACTCAAAAAAAACTTGTTTTCAGGCCTGTTCCCATTTCCGAGTGAGATTGAAAACTAAGACGATCGAAGTTCCGCATCGTTTTCAATTTGGTGTTCCCGTTTCCGAGTAAAATAGAAATCGATTGTCTTTTCGAATGAATGTTCGAATCGTTATCGAATTTTAATTCAACTATAAGGCAGCCTTGACAATTTCGATTAGCACTGCGCATGCGCTGATTCGGAATTGCGAACAGCTCGGATTCATTTCGATCGTCTTTCTTTGTTCTACATGCGTTTTCATTCCATTGACTCTTAGGCAAAACTTTTGAAACTGGCGAACTGGCTTGCTTATATTGAAAATCGGAATATTTAACCATTCCAACTCCGTTTTTTTAACGTTTTCGACATGAATGTTTAAAAGCTTTCCTACAAAGATCCTTTTTAATTGGGGTGGTTCAAACAATTTCTACATATTCGGGGGTGTTCCAGAAATCTTTAGAGATTTTCGTATAAACGGTTTCATTTCGAATTGCAACTGCTTGCCTTTACAAAATCTCCAAAATCCTAGGCTACTAGATTAGATGACTAAAGTTGAGAGATTTGAAACTGACTGCTCAGCACCAAGTACATTTTAAACGTACAGTTTTCATTTCCTATTATCTAGTAGGCACATTATTCTTGACACTTTACATATAAAGTCCTGACAGTTTAGTTCGAAATTTAATTGTTTATACGCAAATCTCTAGAGGTTTTTGAAACACACCCGATTTTCATAAAAATATTTCAGCTAGTTTCTATTTAAATTAGTTAAAAGGTGTCCCGAACCAAAAATTGAAAAGAAACTTTTACCCAAAAATCTCGAATTTCCGAACCCTAAACAATGGTAGATCTCGGCAGTCAGAAAACCATTTTTGGGTCTACAGGTGTGGAACAACTGCTTCAAATTGCATCATTGGTTTCATTTTGAATGAGCCAAAAATCTACAAAAATAAGTATGTTTTCGATTTATCCGACAAATTGACACAAAAGCCTCCCAAAACCCCAATGTTGGATATTTGGAGCCTTCCCAAAACTTTTAGCCTGGAACCCTTTTAAGAAAGTTTCTTGAAGTTCGCATACCTAAAAAACTAATACTGTTCTGTAGTAGACTGTCAAAAATGCTATGTTCCTCTGTAAATGGAAAACTTAATGAAAAACTTAAAATTAAAATGTGTATGAAACCATTGTAATCGGCTCTGTTCTAAATTCCGAGTCGGTTTTCGTGTAAACGTTGGTTTTCCTTGGTTAAAGTTCACAATTTAATACGAAAAGTAAGATGAAAGTCTATAATTACTAGATTAGGTCATCTCTTTTTGACGAATTAAGTCCAATTGGCGTTTAGCACTCGGTTTAACTGCTTAAGCAATTCCGATTTTCTCAAAACCTGATCTAATAACCCTTGATATGCTTGTCACCTTCCATATAACATTATTAAGTTTAAGCTCTACATGCAAACGTTTACACGAAAACCGATTCGAAATTCGAAACAGGGACGAATAACTCAAAATAGTAATGGTGACATGACAAAAGGCCCATATCAAAATTAATCGCAGCAACCATCGAAATTAAACTCATAAATTGTATGGTCCACATGTCCACATTAAATTCGGACAAAAGGCCCGTATTTCGTTGGACTTTTCGCCCAGTTAAATAAAACCCAACATATTATAATAAAATGGAGATGTCGTTGGAATTTGAGTTCCTGCAGGGAGCAAAGCGCAATAGCTCACTCTTACATATAAAGGCGGAGGAGCCACTTTATAAGTTCAAGACATCATACGTGAAAAATAGGGTGATTCTAAAGCAGATACGTGTGCTATGAGAATGGCTGCCAGGCATCTGCAATATATCGAGATACTAATGGCGGCCTATGCTCAAAGGGTACAGTTTCTATTCATAATCGCCGAATTTAAATTGAAGCAGAAAATTAAAGATGCTCCGTCTCTCCCGACTTTGCAGTATAATAGAGTTCGTTTGGCATTTAGCAAGGAGTTTTTAAAAAGTGTTGACGATGCAAGACTTGTATCATTTGCAAGAATGGAACGAAATTTAAGACGTCTTAAAGCTGGTGCATTGCCAAAAGCGCCGAAATTTTCCCAAGATTTCGTTTCCATTTTTAAAAACAACGAACAACTTGTGGGCAGTATTAAAATCAGACATATATTGGATCTATTCCCACTCTCAGATCTGATTTCAGCACTGATAAATTCAGTACTGAGGCGTAGAAACATTATTCTATTTATTTTAGCTTTTAAATTTTAGAATTAAAAAAAAAGGTTTTTAAAGATCCTAAACTATTGCGAAATGT
The DNA here is from genome assembly GCA_018904265.1 of Lordiphosa collinella. Classification (NCBI taxonomy): domain Eukaryota; kingdom Metazoa; phylum Arthropoda; class Insecta; order Diptera; family Drosophilidae; genus Lordiphosa; species Lordiphosa collinella. The sequence goes on from JAEIFV010000067.1 coordinate 279,966, forward strand.
TCTTAGTATATTTTCGAAAAGGCCTAAGCAAATATTAAAAAAACACAACATAAGGTTACAAGAACTAAGCGTAATTTCTTGTCTAAGGGCAAGCACAAGCAGAAATGTGAAAGTTAAGCTAAATGCTGAAACTGATATTGTGGTACTTAAACAAGCTGAAAAATAATAATCAAACATCTGTAATATACATGAATCTAACACCCATGAGTTCAGTACTAAAACTCATGCCTAAGTGAAGCGAACGTAGTAGGCCCTGCCCCTGTAAAGCAAGCCACTATTTAAGTACCAGCCCTTTCAAATTAGGGCTGATTCAAAACTGTGGCGTACTTAAAGACTATTAAACTTATAAACATACTAAAACCAAATAGCTCTACTATAATACTTTATTTATTTATTATCCGAAAAATCTAAAACTGCTTTTACACTTGCATATATCTCTAAATAGTCGGATGTCAAATTTCTCTAAAGAGAACGCTTATCAAATATAACCTGTCCTATTTCAGTAAAGAAGGCTAAATTTTCTAAATATTTAGAGATATTTCCTTTGCTATTACATTATCGTCAAAGAATCTCCGCGGACAAATTTTTTGTGTCCGTGTTATTACTCTCTCGCTCTCTCAAATATAAGAGGTTGTGAGAGAGCGAGTGCGTACACCTTGGTGATGGGCACTCCATTGGCAAGGACCACAAAACTGAGCTCTTTGTTGATGTCTATTCTGTCGCATGCGAACTTGCGCAAAAGAATTCAAGCAACGTTTGGTTCCTTCTTTTCATGTGTTACTTTTCATGTGTTACTACTCATTTGCTGTTTGTTAGGGACATAATTAAAAGTGAGCCCATTCCGTTTAGTCTACATCTCTTAAGAAAAGGGTCTAGTGTTTCGCGGCTCTTAGCAAAATTATACCATCGGCGGTGTCCAAGAAATCTCTTGCAACCAAATTCCAACCCCAATCCAATTCTCCGTGTCCTGGAAATCTCTTTCGGTTGTTTTCAAACCTCTCGTATTTTGTTGGGAGATTTTGGCAAACCAACCAATACACTAACCAACCAATTGCTACTTCATGAACCCACGCAATATATCACTGTTTTTGAAGTAGGACCATAATCTTATACACACACCGAAGCCAAAATCTCTAGAGATTTCCAGGACACCCCCGTATAACATCTTTTAGGGACTAAAACTTACTTAGCTTCTCCTTCGATTTGTTATTAACGAAAATTATTTGATTCATTTCATCATCTTACACCGATTACATTTAAATTATTTATGAGCCAAGAGTGAAGTCTTAACGAAAATGCAAGTGCCTGGCACACCAGTCACACAAACCAGTAAGCCAAGTCAATTGCAACACCAGAAACTGGCCAGACCAGCTTCACTAGACTTTAATTCTCCAAATAACAATTAGGCACAACGGGCGCTATTTTGGACAAGTTTTCAATTGATTAGGCCAGCCATTTAATAAACAATATAAATATATTACCAAAATGACTCACGAAATGACTAGAAGGGTATTCCGGTTGTTCTTTATTATTATTCAATGTCCAACCGCAGCTGGCCCTCATTACGCCACACAAAACCACAACATAAACATAAACACAAAAAAACAAAATATATCTGAAACTGACCACACTCAACAAAGGCTACTTAAACTACCGTTAAGTCAAACACTTTGTAAATAGCCCGCCCACAATCCGCTAACTCCCCACCCCTTCTCTCCATCCACAGCTGTAAACTAGTTGCCTAAGGTCAAATGGCGTTTAATAATTTTTGGGTTACTCACTCTCATGTAACCGATACTGCCGGCCCAGTTAAGGCAGCGAGATACATATCTAATGGATACGTAGATACATTTATAAGGCGAGCCAACTCAAGTAAGACATTCGACTTCATTTTGGCGCGTGCCAATTAAACGTGCCGTGTGCTCTGTTTTATGCTTTATGGTAACTCTTTGAGCCCGCACACGCCCACCTTTGGCCAAGTTGTTTGGCCAGTTTTTGCTTTTGTGCAGAAAATGATATCGCATGACAGGCAAAAAAAAAAAAAAAAAAAGAGTTGGCAGTTGTCTGTGTTTCAGCACCAGTTGAAATCACCTAAGGTCTTTGAGGGGCATATGGGTTGGTTAGCATGGGATCTTAGAGTTTGGATGGACATGTTTAGCAAACCAGAAATCTTCTTTTTATTAGATTTCAATTTAAAATAGAGAAATCATTCATTGAATAAAAAAATAAAAAAACTTGCTTTTTAACGATTTTTAAGAAATTGTCGAAAACCCAAATACAAATTCCAAAACTGTTTAATAAATAAATAAAAACGTTTGTATCTTATCAAAGTCTTCTTCAATTAAATCCTTTAAGCGAGTACAGTTTAATGAAGTCAGATTTTTTCATGTGACTTTTAAATTTGTAATAAATTAGTTTCGTAACAGACTTTGCATCGAACAGCATCAACTGTCCTATAGTAAAGCACCGAATATGGTTTTTAAAATCACAAAAAAAAGTCGCGTGGTACTTTCAAAATATTTAAAAGGAATACATAGATATGACATATGGAGATGGACAAAATCATAAGCTTTGGAACCGCACGAATTCGGCTGCTACACAGAACAAAAAACAGATCTTTTAAGATCCATTTGGGCTGGATATTATTTAATAATCTTTTTGATATCCTTTTGCCGCTTTTAAGCTCCTTTGGATGAAAATCTAAGACCAATTTAACATTGAATGAATAATTTGATTTTCAAAAAAGGATTTTAATTAATGTCCAGTCCAAATGGATAGCAAAACCATTCAATGGTTTATCAAAAACTATCCTTTAGTTTAGGATTGAAACTGAGATTTGGTTTATTATTAGTACTCTATATAATTTCTTTAATTGGGGTTATCTGATGACCAAATTTTCGGTGTATTCTGGTTTATTTAGAACATATTGTGTAAGTCTTTTAAAGTGATTGATATTTTATGTTACTAGACTCAGGGCTGTATACCAGTCCTAAACCGGTTTCTGTGGGGTATGGTATAAATTTTGTAGAATTGCTTAGTTATGAATTTGTTATCCTGAACTTCCTGATCTTTGCTCTCATATAAATCTATCTCTAAATACCAAATTAAAAAAGATTTTAGCTCGATTTCAAGTGCAAAATTCTCAACTTTTTCAGAATGTAAAAAGTTCCAGTCTTTTGTGGACTCACTCCTTCATATATAAGACTTAAAAGCAGAGATGCAAACCGATTGGAAATAAGGACTGGTGCGGTTCAGTGGATCACACAGTTTTTGAACCACCGGTTCGGTTTATTATATGGTTTTTGAAACCAACTAATCGCAACGCAATTTATGTTCTGTCAAATCTCAATCCTTAAAGCCTATCCTTAAGTTAACCCGATATTTTCTTGGACTTTTAAAATTACGATTAGTTTAAAGAAACGTCCAAAAAACTTTTTTTCTGTCGGATAACGGTCCGATTTTTGCACAAATCTGTTAGAAAAGTTAATTTTTCCAGACTTTCGAAGGTAAGACAGTCCGAAAAGTTTACAAAATCTAATTTCTGTTCAAGGATCGTCTTAAATTTTGTCGAGTTTCAAGGTTTTAAAATTTTTTTAAGTACAAAGTCCCAGTTTGCGTTTCAAAAACTCCATTATTTTCTTGGATCGAACTTAATTTCACCCTATTCCAACTGTAAATGCTCTTCCTTGAGTATATCGAAGTAACTTTCAATGAAATCTGTTTGGGAAGTAATTTTTTCCGACTTTTGAAGTTGCGGCAAATCCAAAATAATGTCAAAAACTTCTTTTTGTTCTAGGATCGCCCCTGATTTCACCGAAACTTAACCCTTTAAGCCCATTCTGAGTTCTAACGTTCAGAAATGTCCTTAAATCTGTTCCGAAAGGTTTTTTTACTTTTGGAGCTGAAGAAGTTTAAAAAACTATAAACCTAGGTGGGACATACTAATTGAAGCAAAATAAAGTTGAGTCCGTTGGGTTCAAACACATTATAAAGTATAATTTCTGGATTTCAGAGGTATTAATTTGAGGGTTTTTGATTGAACCAACGTCATTTCATTAATGCATACATGCACAATCTCGACTTTGTGATTTAGAAATGGAATTACTGAATCTAACAAGTTTTGATTAGTTCTGGTTCATCTTGCCTTTTCCGGATACATTCTCAGTTTCAGCTCAAAAAAATCCGTTATTTTCTTAGTTGTTCAGCAAATTGTAAACCTATTTTGCATCTACATTGACCACTTCTGACCAGCATTAAATTGTGTAATGCACATGGACTGCGTATTGATTAATGGATTAAATTAGCTTGGTAAAACAGAAGCGTCCTCCTTTATTACAAAAAAAGTCGAGCATTTTTACCAATTCACTTAAGTTCGCCGAAGGGAAACATTTATTTAACGACCTAAGATTTCATGAACCAAGGTTCGAACCAAAACCTTAGGTTCGACAAGCTTAGAAACCAATTCGCAAACCGAACTTTAGACTTCACGATGTATTCGAGCCCCTGGACGCCCTGCAGATCTAAAGAGTTTTGCAGCCCTGGCTAGATGATATGTTTAATGTATGTATCAGCAAATTTTTTTCGACTTGCAACTGCAAAAGTTGAGTTATTATTTCGGTATTATTTTTCTTCAATTCCTTACATAAACTTTTCCACAATCTAATCGTAGTTCAACCAACTTTAACTTAATTCAACTAACAGCTTTCAATGCTTTCCCCCTAAAAAATTATTTATAAATCCTCTTCCCCCCTTAAACTCGAGCACTTTTCCTTGATAATCCTCAACTCTAGTGCATAATTTATCTAATAGTCACACATCTAAACTACTGAACAATGCTTTAAGCACTTGATGCAAAAACCAAGTTAAACTCCTTATGGAAGATGGAACCCCTTTTTTTATTTTGTCGCATCAAGCGCTTAGTCATCATCAGCAACCCTAAAAAAAAGCCTAAATATCTACAAACAACCCCCAAACTCCCGGGAACAGGCTCCAAGTTCGTCATCATTTGGTAGCTGGCTTAAAATCCCAACCCCTAACCAAACAGAGCCTAACAAAAGGTGCAATGACAGCAGCTCCCTACCTTACTCTCTCCCCAACTTGTTGGCTGTTCTCCTTTGCTTGGCAAATTCGCATCATTCGCTGTTGCCAACAGCTGTTGCTGCTGCTGCTGCTGCTAGGCGTTGTTTTTCTCTGCTCGCGTCGCTGTCGCACTTGACATTTTGCTCTCATTTTGTTTTGCTCAGCAACTTCGTAGCGGAAGCTGGTAACAACAAAAAAAAAATGGCGGCAAATATGGCGACGCAGCTTCAGTTTCCTTTTTGCCTGGCAACACACAGCTGACTGGATGCCAGCAGGAAGCGGAATATTGCGCAGAGAGAGAGTGTGGGAGAGAAAGAGAAGAGTTGGCTCTAACCGCAAGTTTTGCACTCACTTTGTACAGCCTAACCGGGCCTACCACATCTGCATTTACTTTGCATTTTGTTGCCAAGCTGATATACTTACATACACACACTTATTTACAGCTGAATGTATCTGTAGGCACTGGCTCAAGTCTGTTTTGTATTTTTTGTTTTCTTGAATTGTTCGTGATTTTGTTTTACATTGACCGTGAATTCACTTGCCGCACTGTTGTTCATGCAAATTGTGAATGTTTTTGTATTCATTCATCTTTTGTTATTCCGCAAATTGGTTCATTTAATTTGTATAAGCTTTTGTTGCTGTTTGAATTCTCAATTTTGAAGCATTTTTGAAACTTTAAAAAGTGAATAGAGCTGGAAATTTGATAAAAAGTTATTTGAATTAGTTTTCGATGCTTCAAGACTTTTTTGGAAGCCTTTTCGCCTTTCCATCTAATGAATTGCGGTTGAACTAAGATGGAGTAAGCCAGTTTTCCTGCAAGACAACTAGGTTACTTAAATCATGCCTTTACTAAAGACCCTTTGAGTTGATGCATGGGAACGTTTTTAGCGAATTGGAAAACAAAACAAAGCTGTCTTCTTCCACCATGAGGTAGCTTCAGATTCTTCTTTAGGTACGAAAGCTCTTGACAAAAAAATCTATTCGTTGACTTTGAATTTTCAAGAACTTCGCACTTGAAATCAAGCCAAATTCATTCTCAGCTTAGTGTTTTTACGCAAGGGGTGTGATATAAAGAAACTGAAAGGGAAGAGCATTTGAGAGAATAGCGTTGAGTCCACTCTCATAAATTCCATCTATTTTTGCACTCATGTTGGAATTACCAAGCAGTTATGGCATTGCTGGCATCTGACAGTTTAAAGGCAAAAACTGCTGCCGCTTTGTAAAACTTGCTACATAGTTTGACAATTTAATTTTCTATGAAATAAATTAAGACAAAAATGGAAAAAACAACTGATTTTATAATGTTGTTTGATTGGAGCATGGGCGCCCTTACTTTTGAATCTGTAGAGCATTTGATTCACGATTGAACCTAATGAGCCTATGATACAAGAACGATATATCTGAAAAGGCGAACAACTAAGTACAGGAAATAATTCAAGAATGAGCAAACTAGGTTTAACACTTCATTCAACAAATTCTCTACTTGATTTAAGAATTTTTCGTACTTGGTTCAAATAATAAAACTCGTGGATCAAGAAAAACGGAATCAAAAATATATACTTGGATCAAGAATTTCGCTTTTGGATCAAGAATTTTCATTCTTGACGAACTTCTGATATCAGAATTACTTTATCCAAGAATGAAATTATATGTTTTTTCTCTGATTGTAGAGGCAGCCTCTACTCTTGTGCAAAATGGTTGAACAATTTATTCGAATTCGGAATCGAACTCGTTGGAAATTGGAACAGTAAGTCCAAAATGCAGGCTAGTAGATTATGGTATTCTTAGTTAAACTCGGATCTCTTATCTCGCAGATATTAGTTCCAGGAGTGATTTCAAAAACTTTTTTCTAAAGATTCCAGGAACTAAATCCACATATATCTCAAACTTACTTGAGCTCTACTTGGTATTTTTTTAAGACGTTTCCTTGGTCTGTGGTTTAAGTATAAAATTCTTATTTGTTGAGGCTTTTTCAACTTAATCTCCGTGTTAAAATAAAATTTAATACAAATATTATCCACCCTCTAAACTGACAACTCCAACGATTAGCATTAAAAATAGATAATGTTACTGACATTAAACTAAATTTCAAACCATTTTTAAACTAACTAATCACTTAACCAACCCAAAGCCTTAATTGTCAACACCTCATTAACACTTTGTTGGATAAACTGTTGCCACTTAGGGGGGAAAAAACTTTTGTGACTTAAAGTTATTTTCTCATCATCTCCCCTCAGACGACAACATTTTCTGTTGCCAATTATAACAAGTAGCTGGCACTGTAGTCTGCCTCTGCTCTGCATATCCTGTTCTTAGTTTTCCGCCTTTTCAGATATATCCTTTTCCACTTTAGCCCTGAGCGTTCACCCGGCCGCATATCTTTTGTCTACACCCGGTGCAAATGCTCGAGCTTTTTGTGTGGCAAAGCAGCATTAGCGTCTAGGCTCAATTTCATAACAAAAACTTGAGCACGTTTTCTGTAGAAGACCAGAAACGCTTCAATGCAAACAATTTAGCACGGCCTCAGCGAGAGGTGTGTGCGCAGACTTGCTTAATCAAAAGCCAACTAGACATGTCGTCTGGGTACTTGGCCGGAGACTACTACATACTACTGGGCAGGTGATATAGTACGTAGCTCGGGCTTAGTGTCAAGTTTATACACCTAATGGTGGCTTTTTCTCCTATATAAAAATCTGGTTTGTTTTTTTTTTTTTTTTTGTTCTTATTAAGTAGAGTGCCTGGCGGCGATTTAAACTTGAAATGTGAAAAGTTCATTGCGCTTGATAGGTGTGAAGAGTAAGCAAACAGAGAGAGAGGGAGAAAAGAGGGAAGAGATTTTGGTGAAAACTAACTAAGGATGCAGCATTTATGCTGTAATTAACAATGCAAATGATATTCATAAAAAAGGCACAATTAAACCATAAATAAAAAAATATATATATGCAACAACAATCGACTCAGATGCAACGCAATTAAAATAATTAAAAAAACTGAAAAAACAAGTAACCGCAAATCGACAAACTGCACGTTTTAACAACAGTAAAGGAAAAAAAATATAAATAAATAAATGAAATGAAATTGCACATGAATAGCCCGAAAGGCAGCACCAGACTCGCTGTCTTGGCTCGCGCTGCGTCATCCAACCCACAGCAGCACCAGCAACGGCGACCACTCAAAGTTGGCGTGTCCCAAAGGTTCTGTTCTATTACCTCCCCCCTTCCAGCACTTTGGCGTCTTTCCGTCTCCATAGAAGGGGTATACAATTTCAAGCGAATGTTAATTGTTGTTAGCATTTTGTTTGCACAAATTACTAATCGGTTTTGATTGTTTACTGAAGAAGTTGATATGGTTACTTGCTTGGTTGGGGTCTCAAGCGTGTTTTAGCTTATGCAACTGTGCAGTTTTGGCTGAGTCAGACATTGGTGAGATAAGGTCTAACAAAATTACTGATTAAGACTGCAAAAAACAATTGGATCTTTGTGGTTTTGTTTAGGACCACAGAATGTTGAAAATTATACAAAATTCCAAGCAATCGATAGGTACAAATTTTACTGACATGATGGCTAGGAACGACCCAATTACCTCTTGCAATACTTTAAAGCAGCGATGTCCAAAATTTGAAAAGGCAGCCACGCGTGGTTGGCAAGTTTGGTGATTGTGTGTGAGTTTGGACACCATTGCTTTAAAGCAAAGGTGGGCACGAAACTAGATTTTGGGAGAAGTCCAACAACAACAACAGAAAAAATAGAGAACAGTTAACTTCGGCTCAGCCGCAATTTGTATACCCTAGCAGCAAGCATTAAATGTTGTTATATAATTTCATTTTCGCTTTAAACAATGTTAGCTGAGTGATTTCCAAAGCTGACCAATAGATGGCTATTCGAATTATTCATTCGATTTTCATCAAAGTCGGCAAAATTGTGCTGAAGCAGATATTATTTATATCTGGCCAGTTTAAAGACGCTACCATTGAAAACACAAAAGTTTTTCTCGCTAGATCTAGTTTTTTGACCGATCGTTCGTACTGCAGCTGTATGCTAAGTCATCCGATTTGGACAAAACTTTAAAGAACTGTTTGAAATGAGTCCCTTCCAAATGTCATAATGAATGTTCTTGTGCCTGCCTTGTGACATTGTAGACAGATTTTCGGAAAAATTTATCTCAAATAATAATATTAGTAACATAAGTAACATTCTATAAAAAAAAAACAGAAAATTTGCCTTTGACCTTAGTATTTTCTCCCTCAGTCTAAGGCAGGTGTGCGCAGCCTATGCGCGCAGCGAACATTCGTTTTTGTTTTTGGCATAGCTTAGCCGCGCTTATAGGCATACACACACAGCACATAGCACCAACCAAGGTACATTTATAACGCTTGTTTATAATGATCAATCAATACGCTCACTTATATTGATCAAGTGCTACACTCTCGCATAAAGCGCTAAAAATTGATTTTGCTTAATTTCCAATACCTTTTCTAATATAAATTAATTGGGTTCCATTTTAGTCATGCACAGCTTTGTTGAGTTTAGTTCAAATTCCAAGTTCAGTTCCAAAAAAGCTTCAACTCAAGCTGTATTAACTCACTTGCGAAATCTTAACATATTAATTTGTCGATAGCTGGCAAAAAATACTTTTTCGATATATTTTGAGCTATGGACATGAATACATATCGATAAGCTATCGATAAGCATCGATAGGACTATTTCGCTATCTATGTTAACCCAAACTATTGAAACAATTGCCAGCAAAAATCATGTGATGAAATTTTTATAGAAGTTTTTGATTTAGCGAGAAACCTAGCAAATAATCTGAATTTATTGTACAGAGCATCTTAAAAACTATCGCGTGACACAATATACGACTGGTGGCTACGCTGTGAAATCGATAAACCTATTACTTATGGTTGGAAAAGCGATTGAAACAAATGCAGGCGAAAATTGTGCGATTAAAAAAACTTAGAAATAATTTTATAAATCCATGGCATAAAAATTATAATTGAATTTAAAAAAATGAAAACATTGCGTAAGTTCCGACTTGAAGAACCTTAAAACCAAAAATATTCAATTCTGTGTGCAGCTTCATAGTGATTTTCAGTTGAGATCTAAATCTACTTTTTTCCCCAGATTTTCTTAAAAGTCCTTTTATGCTTATCCCATAAATTTTCTTCAAGCTGACTCAGCGCTGAGTTATATTTTACTATTTTCTTTATAGATATGTATGTATGTATCTCCTTTCTTGGCCAAACAAAACACATGCTCAATATATTTTATAACGCTTCAGTTCCTGCACCTTCTCCTTACCCTCCCACAAAATATATGCAAACAAATGCAAAGACTTCTTTTCAGGATTTTCCTTTAGCTTTTTATAGCCTTTTAAGCTGTTTCTTGTTCGGGAAACTTGTGAGCTTGCCTTGCCTTCTGTGAAGGAAATTGAAAAATTGCATTGGCTGGCTGTTTGTTGCCTGTGTCGTTTATAAAATATTGAACTGACTAGTAGCAGCTGCTTGCACATGCCACTGGAAACGTGATAAGCGTTTGAGCTATTTTCAGACATTTGTTTGATATATGCAAGGCGATTCCCCATTCCTTAATAAGAACAAAACACATTCCCAACGGCATTTAATTCTTTAGATATTTCTCAATGAGAATTATTTAATTGATACGAACCGAGCTCAGCTGTAGCTCCAGTTTTGGTGGCGACGAGCACGCGTTTCGCGGCACACGCATCGACCTTGCTAACCGCAATTTGCACAGTTTAAAAAATATTTTTATCAGCCTTTCATTTGTTTGCATTGTGTGTGTTTTTTTTATTCGCACGCTTTTTAGCTAAGACACTCGAGATACATCATCAACAAAGTTTTGCCGACATTATTTCATTTGGCCTCGTTGACTTTGTTCTTTTGTCATTAGATTCTAAATGGTTGGGCAGTTGGCCTTAAAAAACTAAAATGAAATTTGATTTTTAGATCACAAATAACGGAGGATTTAAATTGATGAAATTCCACAGTTTAGTTAGACCAACGACACTGAGATGTGGCAAAGACTCTTCTCAATTTAGATAGATTTGAACATTTTAAAGAAATTATTGTTAAAATATAGAAGCTTTGGTATATCAGAATGACACTTATTTTGTCTGTGATTTGCTTACACCTGATCTTTGTTATCTCTTTACAATACTACCTATATCTTTGAGCTGTAAAGTCGAGTACTGGTATTGATAGATTTAAAAAAATCCCCTATTTGTCTTAATGCTTACCAAAGTACTTCAGCAAAAGCCACTGTCAACTGTTATTAGCTTAAGTTAATCATCCTCCTTCAACACAATTTCTAACAAAGAACTTTCACCCTTTTCGATTACGCAAGAAGATTAAATTTTTCAAGAACTTTCTCCTTCATCTTTCGCACATGATTCATCACTCAATAACAATTTCAACCTTGTGTTGTTATAACTTCCGCATTTTGTTCGTTTTTGTTCTGCTAACGGTAAACCGAATTACACAAATGGTTAATTAGCAGAACCAACCAAAATTGGTAATTAACAGTTGGATATGGTCATAAACGAAACGAAACAACGATTGATTGAACAATGATTGACATTCAACTTGTTTTCCGTACACAACTTTTTTTGGTTAGAACAACCGGCAAAAGTCGCTCAAATATTTCCCCAAAAATGGTGTCAAGTGATTGTCATTTATAGACTGGTAAATTAGTCACTTGTCCAGACAATTTTAACAAATTTTACCGTTGTTTGTAAGTTGACCAACCAAATTTGTAATCCTCACATCGTCGTGTCAGACAGCAAATCGCCTTAAATGAGCTGAGATCTCTGAGCTGATGTCGTTGTCGTCATCGTCGTGTGTGGGCGTTTCGATTAACCAATCTTCCAAAGAGTTGCGGTCACATTTTGTACAATTCTTTTGTATGTAACGTAACCAGCTACCTACCTACAGACACATTTCTTTGTGCTGTCAGTTATACAAGTTGTGGCAATCTTTAAATCATTTAAATCATCATCAATAAAATGTCGGTCCTCCTGACTGACAGTTAACAAGTCAGGGGAATGCCAGAGAGAACTTAAAATTGAGAAAATTTTTTTTTTTGGAATTTAAGATTAAATGAAGATAAGATAAAAATTTATGAAACATCTTCCATACCATTTCATAAATTTTAAATTTTCCGGCAGTAAACAGCGAGGCCTACTGATGAGGAAACTGGGAAGTTTTTTGAAACAGTACTGTATAGGCAACCAGCTCTCTTTGGTGTATCAATGCATAAGTTGCTTACAGTTGTGAACGAATGCCATTTTTTGGGACCTCGAGCCAGCTAAACTCGCTTACTAACTTTCTGAGCATAGCTTAAATACTTTTAAAGATTTATTAGCTTATAAAACTATTCTTCCATATTATAGAATATTTTGGAAATTCAAAAACTATCCTGTTTGAAAACCAAAGCTATTCACACATTAATTTTCGTCTCTGGGTTCGGTTCGAGTTACAAAATTGGGATGCCGGAATTAATATTCTCCATATCGATATTTTCAATCTTAGGATATTTTGCCGAGGCTATATATTGGATATCTGAGATATTTCTGATTGTGCTGTATGGAAGAAAACGACGCATTTCAGTATTTTTCGACATGGCATTGGCATTTCCTGCTACATAGGAAGCATCGGAAAGATTGATTTCGGCTTTAAAAAGAGTGGTTTCCGAGAAAACAAACCGAATGCAACGCGATTTTCTAATATCTCAGACTAAAGATTAAAGACTTGAGATACACTCAGAGAAAAAAATTGAGAATTTAAAAGTATGCATTTTTGATCCCGTTTTTCTTGATCCAAAAGCTTCAATACTAGAACCAAGTACGAAACATCCTCAAATCAAGTAGAAAAATTCTGAAATCAAGTACTAAACGTAATCAAATCACAGATTACTCATTCTTGAATCAAAGTGCATTTTCAAAAACCGAGAATGTTCGTTCTTGTATCAAGTGTTCATCGGGCATAGAAGTAAGCGCACCCATAATCCAATTAAACAACAATTTGAAACAGTTGTTTGTTTCCTTTTTTGGTGTAATTTGTTAAGGTTTTAGGTAGTATTCGTTTTGCCATTGCCGTTAGAGTCTATTTATGAACATCTAGCGAAGCTTTAATTAGCAAATAATTGCTTATTTCAAGTAATCTTGGAACTCTTTATGAAAAAGTATGAATTTTTGGTCCCGTTTTTTTTGATCCAAAAGCTTCAATACTAGAACTAGATTGCTCTCTGAACAAGCGTATTGCAATGTTTTCGAACTTATTATCCTCACTATAATCACACTTGGTTGCTTGTTTGCATTTCCTCAATAACTTCCCTTGCTATCTATTACTCTTCTATTGAATCTCTGACTTACTTTTATCATTCCGTTCCACTGACCAACTTAACCACATTTTGAATAATGAAAAAAAAAACTAGTTTCAATTTCGATTTCTGCCATGTGCGACGCAGTTTGAGATATTCATAGTAGTTGGCAGTTTGTAAGTTGTAGATTTATTTTTTTTTTTTTGTTCCAACACACTTCAAGGCCATAATGAGCAGCAGCAGCATATGCTGTTGGTACTGCTGCGGGTCTGTGTAATCAACTTACAAACTGCACAACTAAAAATGCATTTTCAACGATTTGTTCTTTGTGGCAACAACAACTACAACAAAAGCAACTAAAGCGTAACAGTGAAGCATTTTTCACGTTTTTCCGCTGCTGCTGTTGCTGCCGCCTCGGGACCGTGTAAATTGTTCTTGAGCTTTCTGAGCGTTCTGCTTAGTTAAACTTTTAGCTTGACTTGGGTTTTGTTTTTGTTGATTGATGTTTGTCAGCTGGGTTGTCAGAATGTCTGTGGCGGCCCAGCGGCCTTAGAAATTGTTGCAACAGCAGAACAAAAAAAAATTAAAGTAAATTATACACATAATTGCATTGTGAGGCGTTGCACAGATGTGCTCACTCCCCCCGCCAAGCCACCTCACGCTCAATACTTGTAATTCAATTAAACATTTTCCACATATTGTCATTGCCCTGGCCATAAAAATATAAACAAATGCAGAAAAAAATTGCAAACAATTGGTCACGTTTCGTCACCAACAACTACAAAAACAATACCAGCAATTGCATCGCCCGCATCTCGAGTTGCGATCATAAAAAAAAAAATTGTTAAGGTGTCGTAAATGATCTGCGCTCGGTTGGTAGCCAACTGAGTAAGTAATCTGCCCCCTTCCCCTTCTTAGAGGTGCGACAAAAGTCATTAACTGTGGTGACTTAAGTTATGATTTTTCAATCAATTCTGTGGCTGAACATTAGGGTATATTTTATAGGAATTTGGTAAATGAAAATCAGTTGCTAAATGGAAAAAGGGTATTCGTTGTGCCATTGTCGAATAGTTAGCTATAAATGTTTGTTTTAGAGTCTGCTTAAGAACTTCTAGCGAAACTTTAATCAGCAATTATTTGCTTATTTCAAATAATCTTGGATCTCTTTTTGAAATCTTCGAACTCTTTTTCCCCAAAATCTAGGTAAAGTTTAAATTTCGAAAAATGTGTGAAAAATAAGTGAAGAGTCTCGAAACGGGGTTGTCTAAACTACATATTTATACCATTTTGCATTTAAAATACATTAAAAAGGTTTTTAGTAGGCCCGACCATAGATTGCCCAACATATTGGCCCGGTCTTTCCTACGCGAACGTCAGCAATTATTTATCCAATGGGAAAATCTAGCTACCACGCATAGAGTGGAGCTTTCTTTAGATGACCACTCTAGTGGGGATCCTGGGCGAAGCAAACTTTTTATACAATGGAAGCATCTAACAGACAGACATGCGTTGATGAATCTCAGTGAAGCGCTGTTCGCAAATTTACAAAGAGTTACTCTTTGACCTTGGAGAAAGGCATTATTTCAAAGACACCTTTACAGTGGATCAAATCCGTACCATCTTTAAGACTAGAGGAGAGATTCTTGATCTAAACCTTGTCCCTAATATGGTTAGCAACGACATCACATGCTCAATATGCAATCTTGGAGAAACAGAGAATAATTGGCATTTCATCGGAGTCTGTCCCATTTTAAGGGAACACCGTTTGCATCATTTTGGCAAGGCAGAGCTACAACGGCACGAGACACAAAATTTTCTAAATGGCAAAAACTGGTCGGCACTTTATAATTTTATAAGCCAGGCTTCAAGGTACGGAAATCAAATTATCGGAGGACAGTTTTGAAAAACGGCAACAAAGCTATTTTAGTTCTTTGCTACGAAGTCGAACGATCTGGTATCTGGGGAAGACCCGGGAAGCCAGGTGTATTAAACTGCATAGCAGTGATCGACAGACGGTTATAAACGCAGTCGATTCGATTAAAACTCTTGTTTACAATTTAGTTCATATCTTTACACATTAGATTTTAAAGGTAATCAGTATATAAATATTTTAAATAAAGAATCATCAACCCACTACACTCAATGATAAAAAGACGAGTAGTTTTAGTAGGCAGGACCAGCACCAACGTTTTATTTACACCAATTTAACCGCCAAAATAGTTGTAAAATATTGCATCGATGCATCATTTAGCAAAGACGTTTATCGTAAATGATTTTTGAGTACAAGCTTAAAACCGGTTTCCAATTGTAAAGTAATGTACAATAATTGTGAAAGGAAAGTCGAAGTAAAATTTAGTTCAAAAGTTTTGTAAGGAAATTTTGCTTTATTTCTCGAGCCCTCATAACTGGATGCACATTAGGGATGCCGGAAATAATATCGATACATCCAAATATCGATACTTTTGTTCAAAAAGACGCAATATCATTATCGAATATTTTTCGAAAGCGATATATCGGTTATCGAATTTTTTTGGTGATATTTTGTTTGGCGATATTTTTCTTTCAGCTTTTCGAATGCATTATATTAAAAAAAAGAAAGTCGGTCAAGCCTGACTATAGCATACTCTGTACCTGTGAAGTGCTGCCCATCACCGTTGTCTTGTAACCGGACCCACCTGACTCCGACCCTACCGACTTGCCAGAATTTCAGGTCTTTACTTTGTTATAAAACTAACCGTCTCAAAATCTATTACTTTAATATACCTGATATTCTAAAAATTGCTATTTGCTAAAATAATTGAATTTTTTACAAAAAAATTTTTTCCTTATAACTCGAATATTGAATTTTATCATCCGAACTCATTTCTGATATTTACCAAAAATACGCCTATTTATTCCAAATCCCCTAAAAGTTTACATACCCCTGTAATAAGTTCTTTTAAAAAAAATTAGTTAAATTTAATTATATGCGATAACTGATAGCAGAATACAAATCACAGTTTAATCGCACTCAACACCAATATGGCACCTACTCCTCCTGCTTCTACCCCCACCCGCCCTACACAAATGCACATATGTAAATGTAATTTTCCACACAATTTGCAATTAGTAGTAACATTTTTTATCTCAGACTTTGGCTCGTCGCGTCGTCGTTCCATCTGAGGTTCCATCATAAAGGCACCAGCATTTGGCATATGGCTAGTTATATAAGCTGGCCAGCAGCAGCGGCAGCAGCACCAGCTAAGTACAAGCATTAATGATGCCTAGCTGGCTTGGACTTGGACTGGCAGATATTCAAGGTTAAAGCGCACGTGAGCTAGCCTCTGGCAGCAGCTGCCTGGCTGCTTGCCTGCCTGCTGCCTCCATGCCTGCCAGCAAACTAGTTTCAAATGGCATAAAGTACGAGTATCTGTAAGATACAAGGAGTGGCTGTGCTGTGCTGGCGCTGCTGCAATTAAAACACAGAGATTTCTGCGCTTGCAACTTGCTGCAACTGCAACCAACAGCTGTGTGGGCTCGTTTCGCTACATTTCGAGTTCAAGGCTATTGGGTCAAATTGCAAATTAGTCGCCCGCAGGTTGACGTTGAATGACATTATTTGGTTTCGGACTTGTTTATCTGCATCTTAAGCTCTTTTTAAGTGGTCGCTGCTGCTGGCCCTCTGGGCAATTACAAGCTTGAGACATTATTGGTGATTTGTATACACATATATTTTTGCATTACAATCAATCATTTTGTCTTGGGTAAATAATCATTAGGAAATCACAAAATCAGAAATCATATAAATGTGATGACGTTTGCTTAGAACAAGCAGAGGGAGACTGAGGCCAACAATTTATGCGCATATCAAGTGGCCAGCTTAGTGGAGGAGCACACACTCACACAAGCACATTACCTATCAACGCTTTAGTTGTCAATTTGCATGAAATTGCAAAAAAAAAAAAAAAACAAATTATATGAAAATTCTAATTCAATTGAGCAAAAGATGCAGATACATTATTATACCCTAGCAATATGAAGTCTGTTTGATTTTTTTAGAGTTTGGTGCGTTAGACGAAACACATTACATACACTCACCCCGATATTTAAGAATCAGATCCAGTCGTTTCCTAACTATCCAAGATTCCAAGGAATCATACAGCCAGTAAAATCTTTGGTTTTAGTTGAAAATTTTTTCGAAATGAACAATCTTAATAGGTTTGCTCCATTCACCGAACATCAGTTTTCATAAATATACAGGCGTTTCCTCGTTTTCGATACGGATTGCCACTTCGGAAAAGTTTGCTGCACAACTTGAGAGCTAATCACTTGTGGATATAAAAGCCGAAGGCAATCTGCGCGGCCAAATCACAAATGAACTAGATAATTTTTATGAACCAATGGTTCTGTAACTGACTCAGCTGAGCTACTTAGGCATGTGTAAACGCTGAACTGAGTTGCTCATCTGAGTTGCAAGTCGTGTAAATGGAGCTTAATACTTTTAATCTTTCAAAAACTTTTATTTTTCAAATATGTGGATATTTTTATATTTCAACCATACAATTAAGATTTGGGTTCTCAATTACGAAGAAAAACTCTGGTAAAAGAATAACTTAGACAGAATTTACACCGGTGAAGAAAATTTCATGGAGTTTTTCAAAAAGCTCTCGCTTGTAGGAAAGAGCTGTAGTGGTGTCGCTTGCCCCTATAGTCCTCTTTCCCAAAAGCAGGAGCTTTTTGAAAAACTTCATGAAGTTTGCTTCACCGTGTAAATCCAGTCTTATATAGATCGTCTTCCAAACTTGTTGTTTATGTCTCATTTACGGCTTTGTCTGGAAATAAGCTTATCTTAAAGGTTCAAGCACTAAAGTGAAGAGTAAGCCTCAATCTTAATCCAACACGCATAAGCACGAAAACAAATATTGCCAACATAGGCGATAGTCTTCAGCAAAGGTCTACTGATGATAAAACCGGGAGGTTCTTGAACCATCCCTTTATGTTGCAAACGGGGCACAACTAAATAAAATCTCTGTAAATAATTTATAAATAAAGACTCAACTTGAATTACTAATTTTCTTATCTTAACGAGTTTTTGTGGCTTCCATTTACTTTTTATGCACATTTCCGATAATGATGAGACATACAAAAAGCCACCGGCTCGGTGGGGGCTACCTGATGATTTTATGGGCGGTTTTTATGAGGAGGACTTGCCATAATTATTGCAGTCGTCACCCAGTGTCTCCGCTAAGTGGCAACAAAACAAAAAAATAAATACAATGATGAGCCGATCGGCCGACCTTAGACACTTCCATACATTGTCTGTGGCCATTGCCATGGGGGTGATGACGTTGTTACTACTTCGAACACCTTTGTTTAAATGTCTTTCTCTCTCTTACTTGTTGCAGCTCCACAAATCTTCCAGTACCCGCCACCGCCCAGTCCCTCCTGCAGCTATACCAGCGGCGATATGTTCTTTCCCCATGGCGGCGGCTCCATGCACCACCCACCCCGCACACCACGCACCAGCGTCAGCTTTGCCGCCGGCGAGGAGTTAAATTTCTTCCGGCAAACGCATCCGGCGCCATCGACACCACAGCCAATGCCACCACAACCACCGGCGCCACAGTCTGCGCCACCGTTGCACTACAGCCACAGTTATCCACAACAATCGCCACATTTGTTGCAACATCATCCGGCCTCCTATGGCGGAATGCCACAGGCATACTATGCCACATATACACCGCCACCCACACCGAATACAGCGAATGTGGGAACTTCCACATCGTCGGCGGCCTTTGGTTGGCATGGTCATGGCCCACAGTTGGCCTCGACGCCGTTGGCGCCAACGGGTGCCAAGATGCGTTTGCAGCGCAGTCAATCGGATGCGGCTAGACGGTAAGTAAAGAGAACGGAAAGATGAGATTGTGGATAGAAAAAAAGGAAGAATAAAATGGGGAGTAAGTACAATTTATTGAAAATAAAAAGCCTAGTGCAAAAGAGGACTAGAGAAAGGACGAATCTTAAATAATAAATAGAAAGGCAAAAATACAAAATCAATTGAAAAGAAGAAAAAAATTGTAAAGGAGAGGAAATTAGAAAGAACTACAGACTGATTTAACAGAAAGATGGAGCCTGTCTTCGTTCCAAAAGATTTCGCCAAATCGAAAAATTTGATCTCCGGAAATCGCAAAGTTTTGACGATTTTAAACCGGCGACATCTGCGTCCGTAAAATGAAAAGTAAATATAAATTATAGGTTGATGTACAAACAAACACCCCACGAAAATATTTTTAGTTAGTTCTTTACCATTTTAAGATTATTCTTAAGGACTCTCCTACTCAATTCGCATTAAGAGTATGTTGAAAACAATTTTTTTTTATAGAGACACACGAAAATGAACAAGGGGGAAAACAGCTCACAATAACAACAATTTGCGATTTGTATGTGCGTCAAAATAGCGTCGACTGTTTAGCGTCGATCTGGAACGGTGGAATATGGAACAAAAATAATGTAATGACTCAAAACAAGTTGGGAATAAAACATTATCGATAACCAAAAACTTGCGAATTTTGGAACATTATAAATTGAAATCGTACGAATGTGTTTAAATCGCAATTTGCGAAACTAAGTGAAAGCCGGAACATGGCTGATGATTTTGTAAAAACCTTCATTTTGGGAAAAGGTACGGCTTAAGATTGACCTTAAGCTATTTTCCTAATAACTTAAAAAGCTTTCTAAGGCTGCAGTTTTTAGCCGGCTCGAGGTCATGTTATGCTTTCGCATAACTGTAAACAAAGACACACAACACCAAAATGGAGACTGATAGATAGTACAGCTGTTCCATGAGGAACCACCCCCAATCATCAGCGATCTTTTGCTCTACATCTGACCATCAAAACAACCGACCCTATGACTGCGTCGCTATAACTGTTTGGGAATTCCAAAACATCATGCGCGCAAAAATTAAAGGACCGCGTTGAAACTGACCTTACCGAATTAGTGTGAGAGATATTTACTCCCCGCTGCTAAGACGATGACCAAAAGTTTGCTTGCAAAATTGCATACAAAGAGGGGGTTTTTTGTTGTCATAAATTAAAGTATTTTTAAATATTTTGGAACAAAAACGCCGTGCTTACAGTTTTAATACATATTTGACTGTTTTTATTTAAAAAGCTTATAACTCAAGACGGAGGACTTTGGACTTCGAAGACCGGGCTAAAAAAGTTTTAAAACTCTCAGAATTGTATGAAAATTTATGGTTATTTGAAATTCCACAGATTTGGTTTGGCTATAACATAGGTTTTTTGAACTTTTTAGTTGAAAGTTTGAAACAAAATGCTTTAATTAATGATTTGAACCGGTTTGAACCTTTTGAAGACTTGGTGAAAAGGGAAAGAACATTGAAAAGCGAGAAATGCGAAGCACACAGATTTTAATAACCGTTTCATTTACCGTTTCAATACGAGCATATTTTACTACAGTTGCAGTATAAAATTTTTGGAGCATAATTGTGAAGCTTGCAAAAGTATTGATAATAAATTATCAAGTGGGGCTACATACAATCCAAAGGTGTCTTTTTGACTGAGAGGCTTGTAATTATGTTCTAAAAATGTGTTTGTGACAAGTGATTATGTGTATTAGTTGTAAATCGCCGTATATCTTAACACTTGGGGCTGTGTTGTTTAAGTGGCCATATGGCATTTTGTTGGAGGGTGCATCTTGTGAGTACCGCAAGATCCCGCTTCAATTTTAATTTTTTTCAATCGTTTAAATCATTGTTAAAGTAAAACGTCCAATATCACCTGCAAAGACTTGCCTATTTACTTTTTAATTCGACTCTTAGACAAAAAAAAGTTCCTAGAAAATGTGAAAAACAATAAATTATTGCAAGTTGAACAATACGTTTGTAGTCAAATTTCCGATGTAGATAAATGCACACAAGAACAATTAAAAACGATAACAAGAAAATTGAGATCTTTTATCGGCAAATAGGTCAAATAGGTTGGGAATTGGAATAGTTGCAACAGAACTTCACAAGTTCTTGGACAACGCCATAAAGAATGGCTAAATGGAGATTGCATTTTATTCCAAATAAAGATTTCCTTGTATTTTAAGCCCGAATTCCCGGGTTAATAACCACGTACAGACTTGTACAAACATAAATAATAAATGCAATTCCCATGACCGACACAAGTTTCAATTAATAGGAATAAATCAGTAAATTAATCACAGCAAAAATTGTTTTTTTTCCTATTTTTTTTGCTGTCTTAATTATGTCCACTGATAATAGTTTATGATGCTGACGCTCATCTATCTTTATCTCCCTCTATCTCTTTCTAGCAAACGCTTGACCTCAACGGGCGAGGATGAGCGCGAGTATCAGAGCGATCATGAGACCAGCTGGGATGAATTTGATGATCGCTATGACAATTTTACGGCTGGACGTGAACGTTTGCAGGAGTTCAATGGACGCATTCCGCCGCGCAAAAAGAAATCCACTCATACGAATCCAGCCAGCCAAAATAATTCGCATTACCAACTCAATTCATCCAACATGGAGGGCCACATCCACAGTCACAGCAGCAGCAGCAGCAGCAGCGGCGGCAGCCACCACAACAGTCACAGTCAGAGCCAAGTGCAGGGCAAGCAGAAGAAGGTATGTACACATATCTATGCCTCAATTAGACTAACAAGAAATAACATGGAAGTTCATTAACTCTTTCACTAAAGAGCCACAGCGTCAGCATCTGTGCGCTCATCTGGCACGTGGCAAACATTTTTCAAAGGCTCAACTAACTAAATATAGGTTCCAGGAATGACAAATTGCCCCACCAGGCACAAGTTGCCCATGCTCATTGCATATTTAAATTTTCCCGATGTGGTGGAAAAACTTTGCACATGGTAAAAGTGTGATAAAAATTAATTGCGCAGTGTGTGTGTGTCTTTGCCTCTCATTCGCATCGTCACTTTATGTTAATCGAGGCGGTTCCCTCTTGCGCCCCGCCTCCACCCTCCCTGTTGCACTCCTTTGTGTCAACTGTGGCTCTGGCACATGTGTGTCGAAGGCTAGCTAAATATACTATACAAGTTATAAGTTTTTACTTTTTTTATATTTATTTCTGCCTGCGCAATTAAAAGAAATGTAAACTTAAGGAAATTCAATCGCAATTGCACATGACACACACAGAGTTGAAGCACTTGAAGAGGCACACTCATTGCCTTTGCAGCTGATAAGTTAGCTGTGTGTTTTCGTTGTTTTGTATAATTTTTTGCACAAATGAGGGGCTTATCTCGTGCTTGGGAAGCTGAGCTCTGGCAGGCGAGGTTTAATGGGATCGTGAGAAATTTTTGTAATCTATATAAAGCAAAGAGAGCTGGTGGGGGGATGCATTGAATGTAGGTCCAGACAAACTGAATTATTCAAAGCGAAAATTAAAGCTTTAGTATAATATTTTTAACTAATTGAAACATCTGAAATCTGAAGCCGAGACTGGTATAGCGTGTCGTTTAGAAAACAGAAATTTGTAGTTGTTTTTTTTAATTTATACTGAATTTATTTGCTCATTTGATGCTAGGCTTCTTATTTTTTTAGTTATTCGATATGGGATACTTGAAAAGAGCATTATCTTTTCTAGGGATAACTAAATTTTATTTCAAATATTTTAGATCTTTTCTAATATTGAATTATACTGGCCTGTTCCTTATTTCAAAAAGTAAATATGAATAAAAAAACGATAGACTTTTTGCTTGCTGTTCTCAATTCCAAATTTTACTGTTCGAACTTGATTTTGAAACCGTTTTTCAAAATAGTCAAGCTGCCTTTGTATATCGACAATAACCAAATTTATCACCAACTCTATAATTTTAATTTTTAAAGCTTTTAGTTACACTTGTAATCCATTTTGTTTTTATCAATGCTTATATCAAATTAAAGAAACAGAGTTGTTTGAGTAATATTAGTTATATAAAGCAAACCTAGTAGCTAAGTCTATTGATAAAATTTAAGTGAAATTGAAAATAGCTTGATTTGGTCTTCATGGCATTTTAAAAAATCTTTGAAAAAATACTTCAACAAAAAAACAGAGCTGTTCCCGTATTCGATTTCGAAAAATTTCCGAAAAACGAGGAAGTTATGTGGTCATTTTTTACAAACGGTAATACTTCACATCTTTCCAGTAGTTATATTCTTATTACAAATCAAATATTGTGGACATTTTTAAGTATCCATAAATATACAAATCGATTTAAGATCTCTTCTTTCAAACTTGTACCTCAGAAATTGCAAAAGCACAAACGATTGAAATAAAACCGTTCGCATTCATTCGAAAAGAAAATCGATTTCTATTCCACTCGAACACGGGAACACCAAATTGAAAACGATTAGAAATTGCAATTGATTTTCTTTTTAAATCCAATCGGAAATGGGAAGAGACTTGAAAGATACAAATCGATTTAAAATGTCAATTCCACAAAATTATTTCGAACGTGGAATTGTCTGGTTTTCTGGTAAAAGTAAAACGAATGAATTTTGCAGTTTCGAACTTTTTGCCCAGTGGCTAGTGAAATGAAAAGTAAATTGCAAATTCGGTATTTAAAAATATACGCTACTCACAAAATGAAAATAATTTATCATTTTAAGAACTATTTTAAATTTTGTATTATCTTAAATCAGTCGTCTGTAATGTTAAACTATTAACAAGTACTTAATTTGCTGAGCACCTTCTATTTCTTTGAGGCTAGCAAAAACGAAAAGTATAACGTGAAATATTAGTGTTCTGAATTCAACATCGAGAAAGCTCCAGCCAGTTCGATCGATCAATCGATAGCCGTGTATCTTTAGTTACAGGGTTCCCATGTCTATCCAAAGAGCAGCCTCTCCAAGCCAGCGACGGCAAAACTGTTTGGGAATTCCAAAGGCAGCTTGCGCGCAAAACAGACATTTCAGGCTCAAGATCGCTGATGAGTGAGGATTTGGTCCCTCATGAAACGCGTCCGATCAACCTGAAGCCTCATTTGTTGTGTCGTGTGCCTCTGTTTAAAGTTATGCCAATAGCATAACAAGACCTCGAGCCAGTAAAAACTGCAAGTTAACAGTATAAAGGTCATTAAAACAGTCATAAAAGTTTCTCAAAATATATAACAGAAAAGTTTAATAGTCAATCAGAGAAACACAAAAATTTATGAAAACCATGGAAAAACTTAATGAGAAGTAGGCTATTTTCTAATTTCGATTTCTGAAATTAGTTTTTTGACAGCCAACTCATAGTAAACTGAGTTGTTTTTTACCCATCTCGTATGAGATCTCGACAAGTGAAAATACAGCTTAAGCTGCGGTGGAACCAATCGTTCAAAAAAGTAATTCCAAAGCATTTTCACGTGGAATTCAGAACACTAAAATGAAAACGTTTCGAAATTAATGCGGAACTACTTTTAAAAAGTAAGTGGAATTGAGAAAAAGGGAGATAACTATTTTATAGGTTTCAACATTTATTCATATCTTTTAAAAATCAACTTCTCTTAATTCCTTGAGAACAACACAACGATAACAACCCACCCGACAATTGCTAGCGAGAATGGATCCTTTTTCGACAATTTTTTGGACGATTTCTCTAACAAAACTATCGAGAATGTGTTCCGCTTTCGGTCCTAAAAAGTATTGCAATTTCGCTTAATTTGTGGCAGCAAAATGTAAGTTCTCGTTACGCGTTTTCGGATCCGTTTTCGATATTCTCTCGACTGCGAATACGGATCAAATTTAAAATCGTTTCCAATACGTTTTCGCTATCGAGAAAGTTTCGAGAGAGGATCTGAACACCTATTGCAAACGTTCACTTTCGCGATAGTTACCAATAATGTTTTGCTTTATTCCATTTTGTTAATTTATTTTGTATTATTAAACTGAATCACATTTTCTGCATTAAAACCACACTCTTTGCTAGCTGTCCTTGAAGCAGCGATGTTGAAATGCTTGCACTTGTCAATATATTGTCAGCTTTTTTTCTCGCTGTTGTCATTTCGTCTTTAATTTAGCTATCACTTTTTTCGAAATAAACACCGAACGAAAAATTGTTTCACAAATGACCTGACGCCAAAGTTCAAAGGCGAAAGATAGCACACAATTAGGCGGCAACCCTTACGGATTTCGATTTTAAAAGCAACTATTGTAATTCTCGTAGGTCCGGATACAAACGTTTCACTGTCGAATGGGAAATGACAAGTCTGATTGATTTGCTGAGTACGGAACAACAATCTACTACAATTTGGAACAGATTTTCAAGAATTTTCTGATATTTAAGGAATAAAAAATAATTAAAAGCCGTTGCCGGTATTCGCTGGTATTCAGTACAGCGGTGGGCACGAAATATGAGTTTGGGAGCAGAAAACAACAACCCCTATCAGCAAGGCTCAAAAAAAGCTATGATCCTCATTTTGTTATTGCTTGTACTCCAAGCTGGCGCCGGTGCTCATTGATTGTGTTCTTGAAATCACTTTAAAGTGAGGTGATTGCTTGTGCAACAGTATGGCGCCTTTTGTCGAAATAGGGAGCAAAAGCACAAGCATTGAAAAATTTTTATCAGTACCACAAGTACCTGATGATATGATACCAGAACCCAGAGTATAACTTAAATATTATTCGGTTCCATTTTATTGTAACTTGAAAATAAACTTGCAGTTGATTCTTACTCTATTAGGAGTCCATTTGAAACCCAATAATAAATTAATAACAAGCTCTAATAACAATTGAACTTTTGCCGCGGTCTGCTCAAAAAAACCAAATCCATGTTCGTGCCCGCCTGGCAACCACTTCGTTTCTCCTTGTTTTTGTTTCAGTTGACTTTCCGGACTTTTCGTGCTCCATAACAATTTAACACCGCCGCGCGCTCGACAACCGTAGTGAGCACCGAACACCACCCAAAGGGTCTTTTTTTTTGTGGCAACAGACACCCTCACACACACATACAAACGCAAATGACTTTATCTTCTTCGCCCGCGACGATTTGCTCAGGAACGAGCGAGCAAAAGTAAACAACCATTGAGCACTGAGTGATTCGTTCAGAGCCGTGTGAACGGTTCATCTGACTTTTTGCTCAAAGGGTCCGTAAATAACTGATATTTTTGGACAACGAAAAACGGTCAATTGTAATTTGCTAGCTCTGGTAATAACCAATAACCAAAGTAATAAATTTAGGAAATAACAAAACCACAAAATTTGATAGAAATTCCTTTAAAACTCTTACCAAATCATAGAAAAATTTCACCAACTAACTGGCTTAGCGTTATTAAAATAATTTCGTTAAAATTCGAACACATGTTCAAATGACTTTCATGCCATTTACCCGCATAAACAGATTATTTCACAAATTCTATCAAAATGCACCCAAAATTTTGTAACAAAAGAAAAAGAAATTTGCATAATAAATTTGGGGGTTTTTGTCAGATTTCCTTCTTTGGGGTGGTTTAGCACATCATCATTCACACGTGCCACACAAAAACCATTGAAGCATGAATGTTGGGCAAATAAATGGTGTAAATTATATAACCATTGATATGCGGGAGTCAAGTGAGTGTACACCCATTGACCAGCAAAAACTGACCGCGCCGCCTGTTATGGGTCAGGCGCTAGTCAATAGTTGGGCTTGATTTATGTGTGTAGAGGGTGAAAGTCTATTTAATGCCACACAGGGGAGCTGTTTGTCTAAACATTTGCAAATTAAATTCAAACTGTATTTTTCTCTCTCTCTTTGCAGAAACCACAGCAGAGCTTCACTTGGCCCACAGTTGTCACCGTTTTTGTACTGGCCATGGGTTGTGGCTTTTTCGCAGCGCGATGAAACAGCAGCAGCAGCCACAACATTTACAAGCATACTTAAAGATCTTTTAGTGAAATCAGCTTACATTTAGTTAATAAGTGCAACGAATTTATTGCAAACTGCATACCACAAAATCTGCAGAAAGTCATTAAATCGTAAACAAGGTTAAGAAGGTTGACGGGACACAAGAACAATACACAATATTTTAACTTCGATTCAAACTGCTCAAATTGCAAAACTCTAGACTGGCAAAAGACTAAACAGAATATATAAAACAAAATCAAAATATTTTTGCTAAACAATTTTGGAAACATATTTTTGTAAAATCTTAACCCAAATTAAGACATAAAACTGCCATAGTTTGAATTATTTGTCAATCTTTTGCATTTAGTTTTTGCATTTCTTTCAACAACAATTTCAATGTCTTCAATTTGTAATTTCAATTGCAAGAAAAACAACAACAAAATCTACATATACTTTGTAAGCATTTAGTAAAAATTATTTAGCTTTAATTGTTACAAATGAGAAAAACAAATGAAAAAAAGGAAAAAAAATACCATACATTTTTTGTATATAGTTTTATGCCATTTTTGTGATGTTTTTTTGTCTTATGTTTGATTATATATATTTTTTTGTGCACACACACACAAAAACACACATGTTTTTAGTTAAATTTCGTAGCCAAGTAAGCAGCATTTGATTTTGATTTTGAGTTTTTTTTTTGTTTATTCAATTTTCAAATTGGTCTCACAATTTAATATGTCCGCGCTTATGCAGAGAGGCAACAGGTAGCAGAAAGGAGTTTGTGTCTAGGTCTGGCTGTCCGTTGGTAAAACTAAAGAAACTAGTTTGAAAGTATTCAAACTCTGTTCAACGAAATTCTGACATCAATCAGTTGTTTCTCTAATGTTAAGCTCATTACTGTTACCTCTCTGTTAGCAAGGGTATATCTCAGTCGGTCATGTCCGACTTTAGTGTACGCTCTCGTGTTTTTTTTAAGCACAAGAAATTTGTGGCAAACTTTTTATTGTTTGCTGTATTTTTTTTTTCGTTTTCGTCTGGCTTGAAATTTGTCGAAAAAGTTTTTTTTTTTTTGATCTCTCAAAATGGAATGGAAATTGAACCAGCAGCTCTCACTTCAATTGATCTCCCAGCAACCAGCTAGCCAAAGTCCACAACAACAAAAAGTCAATACAAATAGCTAAAGGAAAAGAAAAAAAAACAGCTTTGGACAGATTTCAATTTCATACAAATTTCTTGAGCTTTTTTCAATGCTAATCGAAAGAAAAGAAAACAAAATATTAAGTGAAAAATCAGAAAAATCAAAACCAATTCCCAAAAATCGCATTGATCTCATGGATTTTTTATATATCATTTAAACAAACATCAGCAAGAAAGAAAAAAAATAAACAAAAAACTAGTTAATAACTATTATTTACACTGTAAAAGTTTAGCGTTAAGAGCGCCAAGCGTTTTAGTTTACATTTTTGCCTTATACCTAAGTTAACCGTTTTTTCTGCTTGTCATTAGACACAAATTTTGTATAAATATTATTATAATTATTATTCGTATTTTGAGAGCAGCAAACAGCAAAAAAAAAAGAAAAAATTAGTTTAATCAGCAATAACAACAACAACAACCCCTTGGAAAATTCTTGTAAATTTGTTTTTGTAAAATGAACTAGTTGCAAATTTCATACACGTCATCTTTTGCCTCTGGTTCATTGCTAATTAGTTTTCATAATGATCTCGGTAAAGTCTTTTGTGGCCGTGCGCCCAAGAATCCCTAAAAACGATTCTTGGTTTGCCATAAATACTCTGAAAAGCAGAAAGGCAGAAAAAGAAAAGGAAAAATTTTGTATTTTGACCAACTTCCATATAAATTGTAAGTAAAATAATTCTTTCGCATATTGTACATAATGAAAATGCCATTTTTGTATAGTTTTTGTTTATTTTTTTTTTGTGGTGCCAAAACATTGGAAATGTGTGTGTTAAATAAAATAAACGCTGCCAATTTTATTTGTATTTAGTGGAAAGACAAGCTGCTAATGAACATACATACTTACATATATACAACTCCTAAGTTAAGTTCAATTACGTTTAATTTCTAAGTGAATACATTTACATACATTTTCACACCAATTTTCAATTTCAAACAAATTCAATTGGTTTTTTGTGTATAGCAAAATACTTTTGGTATAACTTGTACATTTTTTATTATGCTGTAATATTTTTTAGTATATAAATATATATATTATATATCATTATGATCTCATGAATATGTTCATAAGACAGAATATATGTGCATACATACATACATATATGCTTATGTGTGTGTGTCAATGAAATAAACGTGCATAAAATACATGTAAGAGGATTTACAAAAAAAAAAAACAAATACAACAAAAAAACACAAGAAAAAAAATGAAACTTGAAATAAAAATTTTAAAACAATTTATTTAAGAGTTTGAATTTTACTTTAGATAGCGCATTCAGCAGAACATCTTGATTTCAGAACAATGATATACTCCAACGGTGGGCATAAGATTTGAGTTTGGGAGCAGACCAACAACAACAGAAAAAACAACCCTTAATGGTGAGGCTCCAGTCGGCACACTACATGAATTTGTTTTTCCAATCATCTCGATAGCGCATACAGCACCTGTTTTGCTGACTGATTGTGCGACTTATAGGCGCCCTGCGCTGATGCGTAATGTATTTGTTATTTTAACTCGCTTCGAATGCGACTGCGCGGCACCAGTAGCCTTATAATAAATCTCGGAGCAATGGGAGCAAGAGCTTGCCCATCGCTGATAGAGTATATGGGCAAATTAATTCGCTATTTGACTTTTTCAGGCCCCTTCTAAACTACACTTAAAAGTAAGCCATATAATAAATGTAATTTAAAACACTGTTTGGGGTTAAGGCCAAAGATAAAGGACATTCCCTTTTTTAATAAAACATAGCACAATGAAGCTAGTCTGAAAGATGTTTCGATAAAATACGTGTGGAACCCTGCAACATCCTCGGAATCAGAATGAAATATCAGTCATTGCGCTTTTACACTGAGCCTAACCGTCTGAGGAAACCATCTTAAGGCAGCCGATAATATCGATTCTATATAGTATAAAGTAAAAAGTAAAATCGGTTGCGTGACAACAGCCCCAAGGGGCCAAGCCGAGCCTCTCTCAATCTCTTGGCTTGTGCGCTTCTAATTTTAGCACAAAGGACCTACAGTTTAACACGAACGGCAGTTTTTAGAGGCTTTTCATGCTAATTACTGCAATCTGGCGCCAACGCAAGAGTCTATATAGTATAGCTGTCATGGAAAAGTAGAGTCTGAAAAGTAGTCTTAGAAAAAATTTTTTGTTTTCAATGGAAATGTCTTTAAAATTGGTATGATTCTACAAAGTTTGGTCAAAATCGGATGACTATAGCATATAGCTGCCATAGGAACGTTCTTTCGAAAAACTAGTTCTTGTGAGAAAAACTTTTTTGTTTTTAATGAAAACGTCCCTTACTTTGACATATATTTATTTTATTTACTTTTTCACAATTCTACAAAGTTTTTTCAAAATCGGATGACTATATAAATGATCGGTCGAAAAAAAAGTTCTAGTGAGAAAAACTTTTTTGTTTTAAGGGGGTCTTCTCATTGAGCAACTTTTTTTTTCGACTTTTTTTTTTTTGCATTTATTTATAGCTTGGATATTCAAAAATATCCCCCCAAAAGGATTTTCGAAAACTCGAATTGGTTTAGGAGATATAGTCCTTTTAGTGACCCAATGTGACCTAAATTCCCAAGCAACTGCAAACTTAAAGCGCGTTTATCTCGAAACCACGTTTTTCGAACTGGCGGCCATGATATCTCCAGTTCAACTGAACCGATTTTCATGAAACAAAGTGGAATCGACGCAGAATTGTCACCATTCTCGGCTGAACCTCGACCATAATTTAAAAAAATTGTTTACTATTTTTTTTTACACTAAACTAAAAAAAAAAGCCCGAAATTGAAATTTTTTTTTGAATGGCCGCCATTTTGTCAAAAAAATCACAAAATTAAGTTTGAGGTTCAGCCGAGAATTACATCTATACTGATTATAACCCCGTTTTTTTCATTTCGGACGCTCCGGAGACCCGGAATCGTGGCCGCCGTGACGACACCTTTTTTTCACCACCAACTTTGAAGTCCCATTACTTTTTGAACAGCCCTCGTATCGAGGCAAAAAAAATTTTTTATTTACTTTGAACCTTTTGTAATACAATAAATAAAAAAAAGTTTTCAATTATTCTTTGCGTTTTCAAATAAGAATTTTTTTAAAAAGAGTCCAAAAAACGGGTTTTGAATGAGAAGACCCCCTTAACTGGGATCGCCACCAAATTTCTTAATTAACAGTTTATTATAGCTTTCCATGATTGTACTAAGTTTGGTCGAAATCGGACATCTATATTTAGAAAAAGAAACTGCAAGAGTATACAAAACTTCGGCGGAGCCGAAGTTAACTTTTCATTATTTTTTGATTAAAAATTTGACCCGCCCTAATGTATGTGCATGAATTAAGACCAGTGACTGGGACGCCAGTTGTACATGTGCCAAGAACTTCAACACAGGCCAACGCCACATATGTACATTAGAGCGGCCCTTAATACGACAAAATGGATAAAGTAGGTCTCAGCACTCCCAAAGCTAATTTTTGTTGTACAATTAATAATTGTGAAAACCAAAAAATTGTATTTAAAGTTTAAGTGGGCAACTACATTTTTTGAAAATATGGCAGAAGAGACTTCAGTGTTTTTGGTCGGCTTATTGAAACCAATTTTTGATAGTGGGTGTTCATTGCCAACGAAAAGGTGTCTGCTATCTTCATTTTTATACGGAACATCTGCATTTTTATGCGTAGAAACAGACAGACGGACGGACGGACAGACGAACGGACATAGCTCAATCGACTCAGCTCGTCATGCTGATCAAGAGTATGTATACTTTAAGTGGTCGGAGATGGTTCCTTCTGGCTGTTACATACTTTTGCACAAACTTAATATACTCTGTGTACCTCTGGTACAGAGTATAAAAACCGCAATTTTGTATAGTTTTTGGAACTAGACTTTAAAAAGCTCGATGTCATCAACAAATTGGAAATGTTGTAAAATTAAGAGCACAATGGTCTATTACTTAACTACAAGGTGGGCCAAAAGAAGTCACCGGGGCCAAAGAAGTCACCCTAGCCAAAGCAAACAAAGCTTTCCACCTATACAAAAGAATGTTCTCTTCCAAACTTTTGTGCAACAGAGTTAAGGTTATAATGTACCAAGCACTGGTAAGGCCAATTTTGACATACGCCTGCCCAATATGGTACAACATTTCGCCATCATATATGGAACGTCTAAGAAAATTGGAGCGTAGGATGTTAAGATCATGCACATCTTTGTATAGAACGCCAAGTAGCAACTTTACAAAATACCACTCTAATGAAAATTTGTACAAGTCAGCAAAAATCTGCAGAGTAGACATTCAAATAGTTAACTTAACTAGGAACCATATAAGAAGATGTACCGAAAACATGACAACGTTCTCATAAGAGCACCATTTTTAGAGAGCGAAGGCTATTTTCAACAAGCATTACTGAACGGATACACACCACCAGAAGTATTCATATTTTTAGACAAAAATGGTTATGTCCTAAATAACGAGGGTACCCCAATTTTGTACCACATAAACAGAAGGGCAAACAATAAAATCATTGATTGTAACAAGCGATTCGACTGCAAAATATCCGACAAAGACAAAGCAATGTCGCTAGATACGGCCAAGAAATGTTGGTGGCTACCAGACTGAACTGTAAGATCCCCTTTTCCCACCCCTTCCCACGTCATATATTTCATAAAATGAAAACCTAAAGAAAAATGAAAGCTAAGGACTAGAGAGCTCGACTAGAGACAGCGTCCATATCATAAACTATATACACTTTTTTTTTATTTTAGTATATAAGTCATTTGTTATTAATTATTCCAAATAAACAATATAATAAAAAAAAAGCACGTTATGCTGTTTTTTGTTTGCCTTTCTTTTTTAATGTGTTTTTTGTCCTCTTTGGAGCGCTTTGCTTCTGCGTTTTAGCGTAACACTGCAACATTCTATTCGGATGTCAGAATCGACTTTTTGGCAAAATGGCTCACAACACCCCATACAAACAAAAAACAAATTTTTTCCAAAATCTCGTATTTCGGTCAAAAGGGCAAGTGATCAAAGATATTTTTGTCATACTTAAAACTAAAAGCTGTAAATTATTTTTTTTGCGGCCAATATTCGGGTGGCTCACAACTCCCCATGGCTCAGTAGACCCCATGTTCCCCTACTGAACGGGCCGGCTAACTTTTGACAGCCCTTTCGTTACCTCGGCGGGTGTAGCCCCGGCACAACTACTGAAAGCCAAATTTAAAGAAAACGATATTTTACGAGAGCTAGTGAATACCCTAATTATTATTTTAATATTTTCAATAGGAAAACACTCCGACATTATTATGCTCTCTTAAAAGTCATGTTTTTCAATGTCATTTTTTCAAAAACACGACATGAATAAATGAAAATAAAAATTAAGGTTCTCCCCAGTGGGACTCGAACCCCGATCTCCTCGAACAGGCGCCGAGTCTATCACCTCTACACCACACATCTGCTTGTCAAGCTACATATTTAAGAAAGCATATAAATCTTTTCGTCTTTTCCCATTAAAAAATGAAAAGAATTTTTAGGAAAATGGTCCCAGACTTTAAGCTTAACACAGCCCAAAATTGATTGCCTAAATTTCTTCATTTTAGCCTGTATTTGAGCTGTTTAGGTAAAAAATTAACTAAATATTTCAATTATAGTCCATATATGTATTCATTTTAGGATCACCATTGGCTAAAATTTTGGAAAAACATTTGTTATGACCGGGCTGTTTCCCCAACCCGCAATAGCTACAGAAAGAAATGGTTAATCTTTCCAAATTTACTTAATATCGAGTACTAAGTATCGATTAAACAGACTATATTGTTTTTAACAGACTTACATTGTTTTTAACAGACTCACATTGTTTTGTAAAGATTTAAAAGTAATTCTACATGTAGATAACACCAAATTTAACATTTGTGTTACATCACTACTTCAACTATTCTGCAAAAAAGCAGCATACTTTTAGGCACGGAGAGATCAAGTAAGATCAGTGCCGGCCACTTTGGAGTTTTCTAGCTATTAATTTTGCAGTCTAATGTTTAACAAACAACCCTTACTTACCCCTGTCCCATGCTCAGCCGGCATAGGATGGGGTGAATGGCGAATTGCTGGCCACTTAACCACCAAAATATGTTCATAAATGCTACCTAAGACCAATTCATAGTTTTTGTGGTTTTGGGATTAAGTACACATAATTGTTGCTGCTGCACGCGACATGGTAACAGGATACGGCGTCCGTGTCCGTGTCACAAAAATGATGTGTTATTAACGGCTTAAGCAGGCCGATGACAATTATTTCAACCTGCGCGCCCTCGCACTCGCCTGACATG
Organism: Lordiphosa collinella; assembly: GCA_018904265.1. Lineage (NCBI taxonomy): Eukaryota > Metazoa > Arthropoda > Insecta > Diptera > Drosophilidae > Lordiphosa > Lordiphosa collinella. Next base: position 314,712 of record JAEIFV010000067.1, read on the forward strand.
ACATCCGTTTCCGTCATGTCCAACTGTCAATCAAAGCAGCTAAACAAATTGCTTGGCATATTTAATTTGAAATGCGTTTTGAGTAAATCGGAGCGTGTGCCTCTCGTTTGACTGGTTATCGTTTTATCCATAATTTGACATTTGAGCAGCTATGAAAATCTTACAAGTTTGCAATTAAATTTGCCACTAAAACTGAATCAATAGTCAACCCATTCCACTTAATATCCCAGCCTTTTTGTTTATGATAATTACTTTTTGGTTCAACACCTGCCAACAGAATATAATAGCAAGGGGCTGGTAAGGGGTTAGGGGTAAATTTTATTATCAGCCCCAGCCAAGTGGCAATTTTACCACAAACATTGTTCCCCCCACACACCCCGTTGGAGTCACAGGCTGATTATTAAAATTATGGAGACCAGGCAACACTTGTGCATTTGCATTTGGCAATTTGCCGTAAATTAAAGTTAATTAACTGCCTGCGGTTTTTTGGAGGGGTTGAAAAATTTAAATTCAATGTTTACTTAAAGATTTCGTTCAAATCTCTTACCCACTATTCTTTCTCATAACATTTGCATATCTTTTAATTGAAACTAACCTTACTTAACCGCTCAAAGCCACTTGAAAGCCACTTAAATGTAATTCAATTATAAATAAAACATAATTATGCTCCGTCATTCGTTTGAACGTATGAACAAATGTTTGGTTTAAGGGCGGATTGGGGTGAAAGTAATGCATGTACTTAATTTGCTTTTAGCATAAAGTAACAAAAAATTAATTTCATTAAACGAGAATCCAGTGTTGCAGTTTTAACCCAAAATCCCTTTACCCATTCGCTTGGCAGCAAAAATGCATTAAAAATTCATTACAAAGTGCACACAGAGGAGGGATACATTCACTCCATCGAGGTAAGTGCCTCTCGTTACAAGCACACAAATGTAAGAAACTTGTCTTGTATCCTGAAACTTACTCAACCTACTCACTTCCTCCCCTCTAACCGTGTTTAATACGGCAAAAGTATGCAACACATTTTGCCACAAATATTTTCACATGCTTTGGCAGAAGTTGAAAAGTTCGCCTAGAGATGAGAAGATATAATTGGAGTCGGTTACTTACAAGAGTTTATTTATGTAGCTCCAGCTTCAGCACGTCGGTAGCATCAATATTTTCTTGATCCGGATTCAGGCTTCCATTTGCAAAAGTAAATCGTTTTTATATGAAAAATGGACGCTCTGGCAGAAGAAAGAAAACTTTAACTAGGTTAGGTACAAAAAAGATTTTACCTACCGGGCAGGGGACCACAGTTGCGAACCACTGAACCAACAAAGAATACCGCTTCAAAGGAGTTCGTAAGACAAAAGTAACCGCAGCTGACGCAGCAAACCGAGTAGCAACCTATTTTTAGCCGCTCGAGCGCGCTCTCCAATACAGAGGTGATCTAAGGTTTAGAGCAGGGACAGGCACATTCCTATCTCGTGAGCATACGAAAAATCTCAAAGCAGCGCTGCTCCGACACGCTCAGTATAAGCTGTACAAGCGCCGCTGCGTCGCTTGCTTTCCTACACCGCGACGCAGTCGTTGCTACTGAAATTGAGAGCAATTTTTGCGCTGCTCTCACACACACCAATGCAAAAATGTAAACGTGTTTCTTGTCTACCTCTGGTTTAGAGCATCGGTGGGTCAGGTCTTGCTCTTTTTGCTTTGATTGCTCCCAGGAGTTATTTTATGGCACGCGGCGCCACGCAGACGCATTAAAAATTGCCTCTCACACACGGCAAGCCGAACTCGAAGCGAAAACAACAAAAAATCTATTGCGTATCGGGGCAACAGAGGCGACTGCAAAAATAAATACATGCAGTGTGTGTCTGGTTGGCCGACTGGAGCCTCGCCAAAAAGGGTTTTTTTTTTTTTGCTGCTGTTGTTGGACTGCTCTGAAAATCAAATATAGTGCGAGCGGCAGCATCAGGTCTGCAAATAGCAGGCACCTGCTATGCATTGCAGCGAACAGTTCCTCCAAGCAAGATAACAATGATCATGCACAGAGACTAAGAGATATGTAAAAACTTCATGAAAATGTTGCTGTCTGACACGTTTGACAGGGATTTTCCATCCATTTCCGATTACTTTTCTCATTTCTAGATGCGGCATGTAGCTTCTCAAAAAAGTTCTACTTAGTCTATACTATTTACACAACGGAGTGTGGGGAGGAGGGTAGTGTGGGAAGAAATGGGAGAAAGGGCACAACGGAAACGGACAAGTTAATTTCTTTTTCACCTTTCTTGTGTAGGAATTGAGCTCACAACTTACTTACCTTGTCTCGGGAATTTAGACACAATTGCCTGGTAGCCCATACTACTGTCACCCACTCGCGTGGCAATGTCGCAAAACACAGTTATGAAGGGAAGCGGCGATGAGCGATTGGGATCAACAACACGTTTCGTGTAGATTTTCTACGTGTAGCATTCAGAATTTGAAATCATTAATGTTTAATTAAAAAACCTACATGTCACGATGACATGACAAAACGCCCACGGACAAAAGGCCCATATCAAAATTAATCGTATTTAGAATCGAAATTAAACTCAAAAATTTTATGGTCCTTATATCCTCATTAAATTCGGACATATTGCTCACATTTCATCGGACTTTTCGCCCAGGTTAATTTGAGGTCCTGCAGGGTGCCAAACAAAATATGTGTCTCATGCATATCAAAGCAGAGGAGCAACTTTATAAGTTCAAAACTTATACATAAGGAATGGGGCTAGCCGAACGATGTCCCAAAATCGCCTGACGGGCGCTCGACATTTATGGGCAGTCTCTGGTAATCTGGCCGATTGTGATGTAGCGGGTAGTGTCTATGTCAGCAATACCGTTTTGGGCCATCTAAACTGTCTATTTTGGGAAAAATTAGAAGCACAAGCCAAGAGATTGAGAAGTATCTCGCCCTGCAATGCCCTTCAGTCTGTGTGCGGATCGGCAGCGCTTACGGTTATCCCTTACAGACTGCCGGTTAACGAATATACCGAAGCCGATGGCTGTCTGAAATCGCCTGGCGGATAGCTGACATTTAGTGCACTAAGTCTGGTGAAGCAGTGCGGATCAGCCAGACCAACGGTTACCCTAAACCAGAGGCCGGTACGTCGCTATCTACTGGGCATAGGAAAACTCTCAAAAGCAGTGGCTTACAGAGAATATACTTGCCCTTGGAAGTCCCGCATGCTTACCTATATTTGTATGAGCGTCTGGGAGTACTGAGTCTGTGGTTTAACAACCCTGCATGCATACCAAATCTTGCAACAAATTGTAAACACACTTTCTATTCTTTTATAAAAACATATAAGTCCACTTGTAGAACTAGTCCATCAGCATGGAAAGCACAAATTGGTCAAGATTTATATTCTTCAATGTGCGTTTAATGCCATTTTTATTTGAATACGGACTTTACGCCCATGGGCTTAATGTGCACACATAAGGCCCAGAAAATTTCTGAGTTATATTTCAAAGTAATGATTGAAATTTTTCATATGGGCCTAATGTCCGTGGGCGTTTTGTCATGTCACCACATGTCACGTGTAAAGAAAAGTTTTCTAAATGAAAAATATAACTTTTGATTTTTGATTTTGAGCTACAATTTTCGATTAGACTTTCCACACGCTAAGCGTTGATGTAGAAAACCTACATTTTCGAGTGGTATTTATATTGATGTATGAAAAATGTTAAAACTTGTAACGACTCTCTTTTAGTTGCTAGGGCGTAGCTCGCCGTTTCCAGGGTTGGTCACCGATATTATTTGTTTCTGGGACGCTTGGTTCCTTTCTTTGCTGAAATCGTTTCCCCCTCCCAAGTAAGTAGAGACGTGTAAATTCGTGAATATAAAGATATTTATTACTAATGTTTTCGTGGTGTACCTGATTCCTATAGTTGGCTAAGCTGTTTCGAGCGTCGTGGCATTTCTCTGACGGATTCAGTGCGTCGATCTTGTAGAACTGGGCCAGGGCTGCGTCGCCTTGATCCGTGGGAGCCACCCCAGTGACCGGGAGTCGTTCCAATCGTTGCGTTGTTGGAACGCGCCCACCCCGCGTGTGCCGTGGCTGTATCCCGCCGGATGCAGTGCGTCGATTTTGGTGGCCAGGGGCCGTTTCGGACTTTGCTCTCCTTTTTTGGTCGATTTTCCTCGATCCTTATCCGTGGGAGCCACCCGAGTGACCGGGAGTCGTTCCAAGCGTTGCGTTATTGGAACGAGCCTGCCGAGGTGTGCCGTGGCTGTATCCCGCCAGAGGCAGTGAGTCGATTTTGGACGACCAGTTCAGGAGCCGATTCACAAATTGCACTACCTGTGGCTCACCCGCCGCCGATTCGGAAATCGCACGTCGGAAGCCGACCAAAGCCGATTCGAAAATCGCACTATTGGTTCCTTTGACCTGGGTTTGCTGCTAGAAAGAAAGGTTAGTCCAACTTACCAAGATGCTTACTCGACCGATGCCGCGCACTAAGTGAGCTCGCTTGCGTTTGGGGTGCGACTTTTATAGGCCACTGACGCTGTCGCTGGCGGCAGCTCTCGCAGTTGCTAGCGACAGTTGATTGCCTATCGATTGTGAGCGTTGTGTTTAAAATTGGGCGCTTAATTCAAGTTTATTAAGCTGATCTTAGGTCTATGCTGAAAATAAACTTAGCTCTAGTGTAAAAATAATTAAGAATAAAGAGAAGGATAAGAATGTGGTGCTTCTTGCACGGAATATGAACTTAGGTCTAGGGAATATAATCTATTTTATGTTAGGCGCTGGGGCATGGCAAGTTATTTGAAAATAAGCTGATTTTCTCAAGTCATATACCATTTGCCTTTGAGCACGCAGCAATTAACTTTTCAACATGTTTCGTTTTTACTTTTTTATTTCTACATGTAACATGTAGTTTTTTTACATGCCACGTTTAACTTTCTGTTTTCAACATTTAGCGTGTGAAATTTAGCAGGGCGAACTACGTTTCGTTTAGGATTACCCATAATTTTGTTTTCTTTGTGTGGAACACAAACAACTAACTCTTCTCTTTTTATAACGATTTTACTAACCATGTGTACCTGAATCTTTTCTTACTCTACTTACAACTTATAAACCCATTAAGCATGTAGATAGCCTTCTTGCCAACTTCTGCACATCACTAGAACTCTCAAAACTTTGTCCTTTGCACACACACAAGTTAATGTTTGTCCAAAAAAAGGGATGACAAACGGAAGGGCATATTCTCATATCTCAGTCGATGGCAAGTCTCGATAGTTGGCAAAGCTCGTAAATAACCTTAGACTTGAGGCCATTGGAGAACTCATAAGGCATTTGGGTAAAGCAATATTGTGTACAACACAGCGATCATAATCAACGTCTTTTGGCACTTTATTGACAAACTAATAAAAGCAGAAGCCCAAGCAAAGGAACTTGCCGGCGAAACGATTTATTAAAATCCCTGTACATAAAAAGTCAGCAAGAGCAGCGTCTGACCATTGATGTGATGAGTAATTTGCTTTTGGCTTTTAATGGCCCAGGTCCTGGTGCAGACAACGTTGGAATAGTTGCTGCTGGACACGGAAATTAGTGCGGAAACGGTTACTACGCTCAGCAATCTGTCAAAAAGCCAAAATGTAATAAATGAGACCAAAAGGCAGAGTCTGAGACCATCCACATAATTCATATGACATGCCAAAGCACGACAAAAGGCTACGCTAACTCCGGGAAGGACAAAGGCGCCAACTACTGCAAAAAGGATGTCCCTCATATGTGTTTGTATGGGAGCAGATGCGCCATATTTCATTACACGTTGATAAGTGGTCATTTGTCCTGGGTGGGGGGAGGGTTGCTTCCTGCCTGCATGCCAACAGGCATTTCATAATAATTTTAACAACCTTTTTTACGCAAACATGAAGCACGAGACCGACCCCCCGAGCCAAGCTTCTTGATATTAATATTAAATGCTGGGGACAAACTGCCAGTTGGACTTTGCATTCAGCTTGTTTATATTCAAATGAAATGCAAAAAGATAGTGGGTAGAGAGAGAGGGAGATATCCCAGCATTATTAATTTTTGCACAATTTTACGCCACGTTGCATCTGAAGTTGACGAATGGAAGGAAGGAAACACACAAAGAACTGAATGAATTATATGAGGCAATAATCTTACAACAAACATTTTGCATAAAATTGTGTCTTTATTTCAAATGATTTACAAATAATAAAACTTAAACAAATTAATGCATTAACTTATTGATTTGGAATTATAAACGAAGAAAGACAAAGAAAACATTTTAAAAGAATTAAGCACGGAAAATCGTATATATAATCGTAACAGAGTTAATTTTAGTATTATAGTATTAAAAAATGTATAGCTAAGTTCTGGGAAGTCCAGTTCATTAAAAGATTTTCAAAATACCGGTCAAAAGAAACGGTCCGAGAGTCCCTGTGATTTAAAGAGTGAAGCAATGGTGTAACATCATCATATGTGATTTAAATTTTTGATTCGTATTGGGTATTCAGTCCTTAGATTACTCAGTTAACAGCCCCGTCCTCAATCCTATAGAGAATGTCTGGGCACTTATGAGAGTCCAGTATTGTTTGGGGTTAAGCGGATCAACTTATAAGGACTTCTTACATATTTAATGTTAATACATAACTAATAATAATTTCTATTTTTAATTGGTGTCATTAGTTTATAGATAATAAAATCGTGTTTAAAAAAATCGGATTGAGACGCTTGAATTCTGATAGAAGGGACTTTTGTAAGCATCACCTCATACCTAGTTCTTCAACTGTAATATACTTTTGCACTAGCAACACCCAGCGACAACAATTTTAACTTCATTGTTAATGGTTCAAGATAAAAATCTGCAAAACTGAGCAAACACAGACAGTGTCATTGGGAACGTAGTTCACTCCAGAGTTATGAAGTGGAACAAATGGAATCGGGAATGTATGTTAAAGCCATTTTTAAGTTCGCAAATAAGGTCACTCTATTCTGAGAACTCGAAGCAATAAGACCGATCCAGCTACCATCTATACATCTATCTATACAAAAGTGAAAGTATGTTTGTCCCTTATGGGCGTCTAAGCCGCTGAACCGATCTTCACGAATTTTCCACAGTAATTTCATGTCGATCAGGAAAGTGTCATAGGCTATGTCTCATGTCTGTGAAATGGTTAAAAAACCGCGAATTTGCAAAATTATACCGTTCATCCGATTGCAATGAAAATGTGGGAATGGTTGAAGGCTTGCCCCGGAAGGTTTCTAAGTTGAAAAACCGCGAAAATTGCTAAATTTAAGTTTTCGCAAAAACTTTGGGAAATTGATCGACGCTTGCCCAGGAAGGTTTCCAAGTAGAAGAAACCGCAAAATATGCAAAATGTTCGTTTGTTATAAAACTTTGCAGGATTCTGATTTCAAGAAATGGGCGGGAAATAGTCCAAAAACTGCGATAATTCAAAAACTATACCGTTCATCAGATTGCGATGAAATTTTGCTCAATGGTTAGACGCTTGGCCGCAAAGGTTTCTAAGGGCCAAAAATCGCGAAATTCGCAAAATTATACCGTTCATCCGATTGAATGAATTGAAAGCTTGCTCGGGAGGGTTTCTAAGTTGAAGAAATTTGCGAGAAAACTCAAAAAGAGCAGAAAAAAAAACGGTTTCGGTAAATCTTTGGATAGTGGTTCGACGCTTGCCCGGAAAGGTTTCCAAGTAGAAGATATGGGCGGAAAATGGTCCAAGAACCGCGAAATTTGCAAAATATTCGATTTTGATGAAGCTTTGACTAATGGTTCTTGCCCGCGAAGGTATCTAAATTGAAGAATTGGGCCGGAAATGGTCATAAAACCGCGAAATTTCAAAAACTTTACCGTTCATCCGATTGCCATAAAACTTTGGGCAACGCTTGCCCGTAAAGGTTTCTAAGGTCCAAAAATCGCGAAATTTGCAATATAACCATATGAGTATTTATGAATGCGCTTATTGCTTATATTACAATGCCGGCGTTGGTAAATGGAATCTGTAGATTACACGGTCCAAAATATTGCGAAATTTGCAAGTTTTTGATTTGAGCCTGGATTATTGTGAAGTTTTGATAGACGGCAATTGTAGATGGGTAAATAGGAGGTATCAACAAAACGGTCAAAAAAATCAAGAAATTTGCAAAATATTCATGAGTTTAGATTATCGTGAAGATTGGTAAATAGAGAAAAAGATCGAACGGTCCAAAATGTTTATGGCGATTTACAGCCAACACTAGCTTGAATATAGTCGCTCTCATAAGAATCATATATACCCGGGCGCCGCCGGGTATTCAGCTAGTAAATAATAAAAATAAACAACATTTATTATTGATCTCGCACTCCAGCAGACTCGAATTGCGTCTGGACTGGTTGCTTCGTTTTGGAGCAAATTAAAACTGTTGGCGTTCATTTGGAAGTTTAGAACGAAAACTTCTGTGATTTGAAATATTGGGTGAAATCACATTAGATCTTACAATCTCTCTTAGCTTCGTCGATATACTCATATCGTTAGCAAATCTTTCCAATATGGCAACTGAGACGCTAGTGTCTGCTTCTTGTATCTTCTTCTTTCTCATCTAAGGCAATTCGTGCGGCATAAATGAAAACTTGGTATAAAATCTGTAATATATGGGGACAACTGACCCCTGGCTTTCATTGGGCATTACCAAACTGCATTTCACATACTAAATTTTTTTTATTGTTGTGATTTGAAGTCCTCATTAAAGTGTTTGTAAACAGCCGGGGGAAAAGTGTGGCACAAATGCATTTCAAGCAGGCTTATAACTATACCCTTGCAAAGGATATTATAATTTTGTGCAGAAGTTTGCAAAGGCCTAGAAGTATTTATTTCCATTAACTATATATAATCTTGATCAGTGCGTCGAGCTGAGTCTTTGGAGTCGATTGATCAATTGTCCGTCCGCTTGTCCGTCTGTCTGTCCGTCTGTTTCTACGCAAACTCGCCTTTCTAAGAACTCCAATTCTTTAACTAGCCCATTATTAGCAAGTAAGAAAGATTGTCAAGCCTATAATAGTCGTACAGAATAGACTATAATATACTCAGTACGTATGAAGTGCTGCCCATCAGCGTTGCGACCGGTGCTGCCCATAATTTTTTGTATTTTTGTATAAGAATACGGGTTGAACCCCGTCGATTCGAACACTCGGTAATTCAACTCACCCCCATAATTCGAACTATTTTCCTGCCCGTTCATTCCGTTAATTCGATTATTTCGCTAATTAAAACACCCCTTAATTCGATTTTTTCAAAAATACTTTGAACTGAAAAATGTCGAAATGAAATACAAAATGTAAAACATTAAGCCTTGAAGACAAATTTAGGGCCGTTTTCCCCATGTTCCTGTGTTTGCAAAACTAGTTGGATTTTACGCATTTTCATAGATCATGCTCAAAATGAGCAGTGCAAACTAACGAAATCTACCTAGATTTGCAAAAACAGGAACTTGAGAAAATATGGCAAACCTCTATCTCTTACCATCTCAGAGATCTGTTTGTTCATACAGACAGACCGACGGACACGTCTATATCGACTCGGCTGTTGATGCTGATCAAGAATATATATATACTGTATAGGGTCGGAGATGCTTCCTTCTGGCTGTCACATACTTTTGCACAAGCTTATTATACTCTGTCTACCACTCTTGTGCAAAGTATAAGAATATGTCACCTATCTATCCAATCTATGATTGTCCGCGTGTGGCTCAGCGGCTACTGTGTGCGACCGCTGTGCAAGGGGTCGTGGGTTCGATCCCGCCTCGGGACATCTACTGAAAAGTTTTTTCTTTGAAAACTTACGAACTTACTTTCACAAGCTATTGCGCGAGCTTTGAAGTTACTAGCCATCAAAAAGCTTCTCAAACTGCATTAAACTGTAGGTCCCTTTCTCTAGGGCGAAAATTATAAGCGCCCAAGCCAAGAGATTGAGAGGATCTCGGCTTTGGCACTTTGGGCTGTGTCAAGCCAAAACATATAAGTACGGCTTAAAAGTGTTTCAGACAAAATTTGTGGAAGAAAAATATCAAAGAAATTTTGAGGAAGCCGAACATCGAAGGATAGGACTTACAGCCAAGGTGTCGGCTGGGTAAGAAGACAAGTTCCAATTTCAACCTTCTTTTTCCATTGAATTAGCGGCTTGTTTATTTAAAGGCGACAAGACATATTTGAATTAAAATAAGCATTCATTTAGTATTATTTCACATTTGTAACGTTTTCTTAAGAGATTTTCACTTGGCGTGGTATACCATTGAATTCTTTTAAAAGTTGACATTAAAAAATAAATAGCTTAAAACACTAGACACTTTTCTGTATTATTTAAGTGATATCTGTTCATCTTTCCACTTTTCCATCTAGTCTTCATCCTCACTATCCACATAGGCCACTTTTCGCTGTTTGATGACATGAAATTTAGTTTTAGATGCCGCTGAACTTTCTGGCTGCTGTTGCTGCAACTGACTTGACTCCTTCTTATCCACAAACGTTGATTTGTAGCATTTCAAGTATTTTGGAACTACTGGAGCATTACCATAGGCATGATAAGCCACAATGCCTTGAATTTGTCCTGGTCGTAGCAGACTACAAAGTTGAATTAGATTCATCCGCGTGGGCACCGGTGTCCATTTTAGTTGTGCCAGGGGAAATGATAATACACGCTGACCAGAACTTATAGGCACCGCATTACAATCGCCCGTAGAGCAAACCTTAACAGTTTCAACATAATCGGGATGCTCGAATCGTAGCATATCCAAGTTGAGGCAACGATAGCTTCGCTCAAATCTGCCCAGTAATCGTATGTGTCCATAAAGCGTAGTGTAGGCCAATTTCCGTACCAAATGCTCATAGCCAAACAGGGGTAACTTTAAGAGCACCTGACAATCCCTATCCTTGCAAAACTTATTTATCGCCGCAGCCACCTCATCGTAATCCACATGAACGAACGGTTGATTGGCAGCATCAAGATTGAGGTAAAGCAAATCTGTACCCTCGGCAATCCAGGAAATGTACTTGGTATTGCCCATTAGACGGCTTAGATCATCCTGCTGCACCGCTGAGTAGTAGTAGAGCAATTTTCCACCTTGTTTCTTACGAATGAGCAACATCAGACTGTTTCCAATATCATTGCCAGCACAGAGCATGGCCTCCAAGCGTTTGCCATCGCTAAGACGTAAACTGAAGGGTTTGCAATCCTCAACTATATGGAACTCGTGATCCGATATGTTGGCTTGACGTGAGTTTAGATAAAGTATCAACTGATTGGCCAGCGGACGAGTTGTATACATTTTACAAAACTGTTTGGGTAAACGCTGAAGCTGTCCTTCCACATTGCCCAGATGAGTGATGAATACTTTGGAATTTGGCTCATATAGCTTGGGAATCAAATCGATAACTAAGTCCGGATAATCTTTGATACGCATGTTGAAAAAGTTGTAGATAACTGAAATGATAAAGAGGATGGAAATTTATAAGTTAAAATTATTAAGTCTGTGGACTATTTACTGATCCTGATCATTCATTCTTCTTTTTTTCCCTCTCTCTCTCTCATCAGTGTTCATTCAACCCTCTCCTCTTGCACATAATACTCTTACATTTCAATTACAATTATCAATTACATTACAATATTAATTAACCATTTGTTACACTTTTCAAAAGCGACACAAAATAGTCTGTGAAAATGATTATTGTGTACAATGAGAGAGCCACAAAGCCAACCAGTTGGCCCGCCAGTCAAATGACTTAATTATAATGAGCCAACAAACAAGCACAAATTAGTTAGTAAAGCAAATCGTTGTCTGGAGGAGTGAAAGTTGAAACCAAAAGAGCAACAGCAGCACCGGCAGCAGAAGAAGCAGCCAAGTTGAGTAATTTTCTGCTCTAGTCAGTCAGCCGGTGCGCCCCCAACTCGGCTTTCTTTTCCCGCAGAGGCAAAACGCAATAATAATTTACACGTTTCATTAACTCGGGAAGGGGCTGGCTGCCTGCTTTTGGATGAGGTAACGCGTTAAAAGACGAAGCCTAACCCGATTTGGCGGTCAAACGAAAGCGAAACCGCAAAAGTCGTATAAAGCTGGTGGGTTGTTCCAGTGACGTCGTTGAGTCACTCGAATCTATGCCAATGTCTGTCATTCAACCTGACGCCAAAAAGACATTCATGTGTGTTTTTTTTTGGCACCTTAGTTTTGTGTGCAATTTGTTTTTTGGTTTATTTTTTGTTACGCAAATTCGTAAGCTCTTTAGGTCATGATTGATTAACCATTGCTCTTCAAAATTTGTATCCGCTTGTAGGCGGGTTGTGTGTGTGGGTGAACTGATCATGAAAGGTCATTGGAGGTTGTAAAACCTAAAATCGAATTATGGGTGGAGTCTTCTGGGGAAACAAACTTTGTGAGTTATATGAACTTCCAAATTGAATGAATTTCAGGGCTGAAATGAAGCAAAGAATATGACCAAATATTTGACTTAAAAACAAAAGCAGAAAAATTCAAATATGTATTTAGATTTACAAGGTGAGCCTCAAAGTAAACTGATCATCTTGAAAAAAAAATGCGACCAATACTTTTTGGGGGAAACCCGATTTATATCTTATGAGAAGTTACACATCAATTTTTTCATTAAAATTATGCGGAAGCCATTCATTTTGGTCAATAATTGTCTACGAATCGATACACTACCTCGTAAAATTATCTTCTTAATAGCCACATAATCTACAAATAAACGAATGAATATTTGTCAAAACTTTTTTCTTCTTTTTATTCGGTCACTCAAACTCATCAATCGCAGAGCGCACTTCATGCATTGGGAAATAGTCCACTGCTCGGAAAAGGGCGCGCTTCAGAAACTCAGTACGACGACGAACACAATGCAATCTTGGGAAGTAGCGAATCCACCAATCGATAGCATAGAGATAGACCCGCCAGACCATAATGAAGTCTTGTTAGCCATAAAAAGGCTAAAAAATAACAAATCTGCTGGCGTTGATGGGCTGCCCGCTGAATTGTTCAAGGCTGGCGGTGACGAGCTGGTAAGGTGTTTGCACTAACTCCTATGCAGAATATGGTGCGAAGAAAGCATGCCCAAATATTGGAATCTAAGTGTAATTTGCCCGATACTTAATAAAAGGAGACGCGGCAGTTTGCGCCAATTACCGCGGGTTCAGTCTCCTTCCCATTGCATATAAGGTTCTATCATGCATCTTATGTGTCTAAAGCCGAGAATGAGTGAACTGATTGAACCTTATCAGTGTGCCATTAGACCTGGCAAAACCACCGCGGACCAGATATTCACACTGCGACAAATCCTGGAAAAGACCCAAAAGAGAAAGATCGACACTCAACACCTTTTTGTTGACTATAAGGCCGCCTTTGATACGCCGATAAGGTAAAAGTTCTTTGAAGCCCTGTCTACTTTTGGTATACCAGCAAAGTACGTTCGACTTTGCATGATGACGTTGAGAAGCACACAATGCTCTGTCAAAATAGGAAAAACCTCTCCGAGCCTTTCGATACCAAAAGAGGTTTTAGGCAGGGTGACACCTTATCGTGTGACTTCTTTAATCTGCTGATGGAGTACATACTGCGTCAGTGCCCAAATGCTGACAGAACGGGCACCATCTTTACCAGAGATAACATAGTACTTGCATATGCCGATTATATTGATATCATCGAAGACGAATCTGCGGTAAGACAGGTGTTCTCAGAGATAGAGAAGCAGTCAAAACTTATGGGCTTAGCGGTAAATGAGGATAAGACGAAGTACCTACTATCAATGCGCAGTGAGTCTACGCTTGGACAATATGTTGCAATTGGAGAATACAACTTAAAGGTTATTAAGGAATTTGTCTACCTCGGAACGACGATAACCAGCGAAAACAACACCAGTCGGGAAATCCGAAGAAGAATTACTCTTGCAAACCGATGTTACTAAGGGCTCAGTAAGGAGTTCAAGAGCAGAGCCCTCTCTCGAAATGCGAAAATTGCTCTTTACAAGTCGCTTATCATCTTAGTCCTGCCATGCTTCTGCGCCGTAGCTTGGACAATAACAAAAACGGATGAGGTGGCGTGTTCGAAAGAAAAGTTCTTCGGAGGACCTCTAAAAGTTGGCGACGAATTCCGCATCCGAATGAATCACTAACTGTACTAGCGCTATGGGGACAGTAAGCTTGTCCAGCGCATAAAACATCAGCGGCTGCGCTAAATAGGACATGTTACCCGTATGGATGATAACGCTCCAGCAAAACGGGTGTACAGTCGGCATGCGAAGGAGTTAGGAGGCACGCCCGGGAGATGGCGCGACCAGGTGCAGGGATATATTTCGGAGCTGGGTGTGCCCTTCTGTTGGGATGTTGCTCGGGACAGAGGCGAGTGGCGGGCATTAGTTGCAGCGGCCGAGACCGTAAAACGGTTGTGATGCTATCATCGAGCAAAAAGAAGAACAAGACAGAATTCAGGTTTGGGCTACCCGCAGGCCAATCATCCGAAAAATGAATTGCGGAACATGGTTTTTTAGCCATGTTTGAGTCGTTTTTGCCTTGTGAGCTGCAGCGGAGTCTTGTTGAAAGGTCCACGGCTTGTTTGCAAATAATGTCGTGCTGAGAGTCTTCATAATCTTTTCCAAAATCTCAGATTGATACACTTTCGCTCCTTTTGACTCCTTTTTCTCTATTGTGAAAATGCTCGCGCACTGGCGACGCACTGCTTTCGATTTTGTCTTGCGTTTTTGTTTTAATGCTGTTGTGAGCAGTGGCCGGTGTGCCTCTTGTATGCTCTGAGTCCCAAGTCACGATTTATGATATGCGACAAGCTGTCCTTGCTGATATTCATTTTACGAGATATAATTTTTTGATTTCGCAGTGAATTCCGACGAATTTGATCTTGCTCGGCGTTGATGGTTTGTGGCAGATGCCAGATGAATAAAAGTATGTAACAGGCAGAAGGAAGCATCTCTGACCCCATTAAGTATATATATTCTTGATCAGCATCAACAACCGAGTCGAGCTAGACATGTCCGTCCGTCTGTCTGTCTATCCGTATGAACAAACAGATCTCGGAGATGGTAAGAAATAGAGGTTTGACATGTATGCGACATATGCTTCTTATACTTGCAGGCAGATCAAGTTTATTTTCAATTTTTGCCACGCCCAGTCCCGCCCCAGCAAATTGGAAAAAACGTTATATCTTCCACAGTTTTATAAATAGAAGGTTCGTACCTTCTTCACATATTTAGTAATCGGGATTCTTTATCGATTCGGATGAACGATAGTCAAGTTATAAGAAAAGCAAACAATTATGGGCAGCATCGGTCGCAACAGTGATGGGCAGCACTTTACGGGTATAGAGTAAGTTATAGTCGGGCTGGACCGACTTTCTGACTTGTTAAATAACCATTCTTGAATGATTTCGAGGAGTTCATTTTCAAAGCCAAAATTTTTATCCTAAAATGATTGCAAATTCGAAAAGAGGAGGAGGCATGATAATTTGTTATGAATGTTTGTAAACCGCTGAACCGAACGATATTTTGACCTTTAATAGAAAGTAATCAAGGTATTTTCTACAATTTAAAGCTATTAGTTACATTTAAGTCTTTAACTATACCTTAAGTGGTCTGTACTTGAATGGTATTACAACTCTCTTCTTCCTCAGACTCTCACTCTTTCTCTCTGTTAGCCCAACTCATCAAGTCGTTATTTTACTCTCTCCTTGCGTTTATACAATATTGTTTTTTTTTTTTTTTTTTTTTGCCGAAGCGCAACAACCTCAGTTTAAGCTCTTTAGCCAACTCTGTGTAAAACTTGGCTTGGCGCATGCTCAGCTCAGTAGTCGCGTGTCAAACGAGCAGCGAACAACTGGTGGTCGTCGGCGTTCAAACCAGTTGAGGAAAGAAAGAAAAGAGTTTCGATTTCAGTTTCGGTTTCGGAAGATTCCAAAAAGTAAAGTCTTGAGCTTGTAAGTGGAATTAAAAACCGAAAGTGTGCAAATCAAAGCCGGCTAAACAATTTGTCGGTGTGTGTGTGTGTGTCGCAATTCGAAGCCTAACAAAGCGAAACAATTGTGACAAGTAAACGCGCACCCAAAACAATTTCAAAGTTCAACCAGCCAAGAAAAGAAAAGAAAGTTTGATATGTCAATGGAAAAGAATTGCGCAAAAATTAACAACAAGAAATCAAAAAAAAAGTGACTTAAATGAACCCTTTAAAACGAAGCTCTCAGCACGCCTCACACATTAAAGGGCAAAAGGGGAAGTGGCTTATGTAATTGGACCACTAAAGAATGCTCAACACGTGCGACACTTTTGGGTTTCCGTGTCCATATCCGTGTACGTCTTTACCCCACACTCACACCAAATTGGAACGCATCTCAAGCGTAAAGTGTCCTTTCGTGTTTTAGAAGGAGACGACCACGTCCCCCAGTGCGTGCCTCGGCAATCGAAATGTTTGCATTTTGTGATCCTTGCACCTGCTGCATTTGCAGCTCCAACTGAAATTAGCTGCCATTTCTTGTTTGTGAATGTCGAAGTTGTCTTCCTCCTTTTTGGTTTTAGTGCAGCGCCCAATGTTGCCTGTTGGCGGCAACGACGCGTCGGCAAATGCAATTTTCTAGTACTTGTGCTCGTCGCCCATAAAATTTTGGGCAATTACAGCTGTTACCAACAGTTGCCAGTGGAGAGTGTAATTGCATGAATTTTAAATTTTATACTTTTTGGGTTGCATAAATAATAAGTTTTGTTGACTTGCTGAGAAAAATTTCGAAACTTCCAGTGCGTCATCGTTTTCAGAGATTTTGTGTTGTGTGTGTGTGTTTAAAATTCAACCTGTGTTAACAATAACCTTGACTTCATTTAAATGCAAATTGCTGGTGAAATTTATGGGTTTCGACAGACAACCGTGTGAGATCCATTGATTGAAATGTGTGTTAAACTGCAGTTAAAAGCCAAACAATAATCATAAACCACTAAAATTTGCACATAAATATTATTTAAATAATGTGATGATAATACAGATTTTTTCAAGAACATTAAAACGTGGATACTAGTTTACTTTCTCTGAGGTATACAAAGCAGCAACAAGAATTCAAGTTTTAAGACTCTTGAAATAATATGCCATTTTTAAGAATTGATTGTTTTGCTTTAGCCAATGACCCGTTGAGCCCTCGACGTACGGCTCTTAATTTCCTTTTCCATTAAATGCGTTTAACAACAAAAGTTAACAAGCAAAATGTAGGGAGCTATCGCCCAAAATATTTTCCCTGACCGACACCTTATTTTGTTTCGTAATATTTCCTGGGACTACTCCTTCCAATAAGTTCTAGAAAAATGAGCTTGCTTCTCAAACGGAAGTAAAATTAACAGCGCTAATGAAAACTGCATTAGTCTCAGAGTTACCCCAAGTAAGTTTGGTTGGAGTAAACTGAGTAAACAGTATTCCTTATAAACTGTACGACCTCTTGGCTGGAACTAATGATGCATTTGGCGTGCTTTTTTCGGTCTTGGCTCATCTGATCGCTTCCATTGAGATTATTGGGCATTGGTTTCGATGTCATAACCATATACCCACGTTTCGTCATTAGTTGTGCCCCGATTGAGCAAGCCAGGATTTTCGTTGACGTCGTTCAACAACTCCTAAGAGGACACAAAAACGTGACTAACCTTTTCAGTTGCCGAAAACAAACTACTAGTTGAAACTGCCTCCCAGTTTTCCTTCGACTTCCGCATATATGGGACCAAGTTATCTTCGGCTATATCGCCGCCCATCACTATCGATAGTACCGCCCTTTCATTGTGAAACCTTTCACACTCAAACAGGACGTTTCTGGCGTCCTCCACAGGCCCTTCTTCACAGTATGAAAGTGCACTGCTCGCTATGGCCGACTCTTTTCAGGTAGCTCCTAAAATAGCCATGTCCACTAAGGAGCTGGATTAGATGAAAGTTTACCTCACCATGCTTTATGGGACCATCGACCCTTAATGGATTGGTCCCAACGCTCTGCTGCCTCGCTTCCTGCTGCTGGGTACCATTGTTAGGTTGACTTGAGCAACTCAACCGTGAGGGCTTGTACCTCTCATTTGCTTCTGTGGCCAGCTCCCGGCATTGTCCAAAGTAGCGTCTTCCGACACCGTACGATATGCAGAAATAACCCTGAACGCACTAAGATGGTACGCCCCACATGCGCCTTTTATGTAGCTAGAGAACTCCACAGAACGGTGCCAAATTGGTTCCGCGCGTGTTAAGCAAGATTCTAGCTAAGGCGCTGCTTGACTAAAGCCAGATGTTCTTGGAAACATAGCCTGGTGTCCAGCATTATTCAAGGTATTTAATGGCTCTTTTAGGTTTTATTGCCGTGCCATTGACTCTGACCTAGGCTGACTTCACATTCTTACGACTGCTAATTTGCACCGCCTGTCTTTTGTGCCGCAAGCTCATTACCCGCTGCGCTAAGTCACTGGTAGATGCGCTCAATGACAGAATTGCACGCTTCTCGGTCCTTCGAAGCACTTTACCTACAGCAACGAGTGCCACATCGTCTGCAAAGCCCACTAAGTGCACTCCTGATGGGAGGAACAGTCGGAGGACCCTATCGTATATGGCGTTCCATAGAACAGGTCCAAGCACGAAGCGTTATGGAACCCCTGCAGAAACCACATGGGATTTGTTACCCTCTGGCGTGGGGTACGTAAGGACTCGTCCACTGAAGTACGACCTGATGATACAGCGGAACACCAGAGTCACCTAGAGCGCTTAGGATTCGGTTCCAGTCAACGCTGTTAAGCGCCTTTTTCACGTCTAGGGTGACCACAAGACATTACTCCTTAGATTCTCGTTTCCAGCTAGAGCCATTAATAGCACTGCATGCAATTGTAACTACACTTACAATCGCATCCACTGTTGACTTGAACTTTCTAAAACCAAACTAATTTGGCGAAACCCCACCTGCTCCACTGATGGCATCGTCGAGTCTCTGGCTTATGAGCTTCTCCAGTAACTTACCGAACTTATCGGTATGCCCTCGGCTCGGGGCAGCCTGCCCGCAGCTCGGACAGTTACCCCGTGGCCCAATGCACTTTGCTCGCGGCTCGGGGCAACGAACTACAGTTCGCGGCCCAAGAGAGCAAACAGAGCTCTGTTTTTATAAGGACAGGTCAGAGCTAGTTTGCGTCGCTTTATTTTCGCACACCAATACACTCTCACTATTTGGTATTGCTCTTCTTGACAAAACCTTGTCTAAGGCCAAGAAAATTTAATTCTTACGGTTTTTTTAACATCTTAGTAGTCGAATAATTTTTCATTTCACTTCACCTCTTTAGTTCTCCTTGTTCAGCACAAAATACATATGCTTATACGAAATTTTCTAGAGATTTCTATGAAACCCATGAAAGTTGTTTTTTGATTAACTGAAGTGCTGTTGAATTTATAGTAGCATAGCATAGCTTGCATAGCTTGGATAGGCCGGCTGTTGATAGCTACATCTACTGCCATGTTAGATATACATAGTTATGAGAAGACATAACCTTCATAAGCTCGAGATGGTCAAGTCCTGTCAATTATTATCTGAATTTGCCTTAGTTTTCTA
The DNA here is from genome assembly GCA_018904265.1 of Lordiphosa collinella. Lineage (NCBI taxonomy): Eukaryota > Metazoa > Arthropoda > Insecta > Diptera > Drosophilidae > Lordiphosa > Lordiphosa collinella. The sequence goes on from JAEIFV010000067.1 coordinate 334,313, forward strand.
GGTCATTCCAAATCTAAGTTTTTTTTTATCATGCCATGATCAAATTGACATTAATATAAACATTAAAGAAAGTAAGAAACTATTTCAACTCTTTGTTAATGTCTCTAAGCCCAACGAAATGTCACTATGAAAACCATCCAAGACTTTCCACACGCTTACTTAGCAGTACCAGATAAGACATTTAACTACAAATAAAAAAAAACACTTATAGAGTAATTATGAATAGATGGCAAACGATTCAAACATGTGAAGTATCTCGGCTAATATGGCCAAATCTGAATATTCATGAAAGAGAGTGCATTTCCCTATTATTAGGGGCCTTTACTCGGCACTGTCTAATAGGGAGACAGGCCGCTATGCTCAGCATCAGACACTGACATCTGTAGAAGCGGTAATTTATTTGGTGAAGAGGAGAGTGTACAGCAGAAGACGATTCGCATTTTTGGGTCGTCCTTTTCTAACCGATCTTTGACACATCTCTGAATCGGATGTTGACTCAAATTCGTGCTACTATTTAAACGGTTTAACGGGGACGTCTCTACTTCCAATTCGTAGAAAGGAGTAACACAACTGGGCTTCATTGGCCTAGTTGAAGAAATGATATTTTCCCATTTCAACCTAACCTAAACAAACATATCCATAGGCTTTATGAATTGTTACTTGTATCACAAATAAGACGTCTGGAAGAAGGAGAGTCTATTTAAAGCCTTCAAAGGACGTTTGAGAGCTTTTTGATAGCCAGATCAGTCATAGGCTCTTACAGGATATACAGGATAACACTAATTGGCAGCTAAGTATGAAACTATCTCGCAAAGTGGCATGTTGTCCTCTTCGGAAAGAAGACTGATGGTAGTTCTTTACTTCTTGAGTTCTTTGGCCGAAGAATTGCCCTCAATGCCTCTACGGTCGATGTAGCCTGGGCTTGGCAGCCCAACACTTATGAAGTCTGAAATATAGATTGGTGCAGAGTTGCTTAAAGTACCCAATACCTCTCACTCCACAGCCTTGAACAGAGGTGTCCTCAGCCTTTGCCGTAGCAGCGAAACTGGCTTTGTAAACCACTAAAACAAAGACTGACGCATTTTTATGCGTCAAAACCACTTTTTCTACATCATTTTTTTTGTTTGACAAATTATTCTCTGACCTAAGCTTTGTGGCTTAGAATTTCATCTTAAGAAGATAAGTTCGGAATAATTAAATATATGAAATTAAATTTTTATACGAATAGATAAACCTAATCAGTCGAAAGCATCAAGAGAACAGAAAGCAAAAAACCCATTTCAGACACAGACACTGGCTCCACCGGCACACTCCTCCCTACGTGTCAGTTTGTGCATTAAACTTTTAAGGCCTGTCAACGCTGGCGGCGACAAATAAAACGTCAACAATAATATGAATAATTTTGCTCGAGAGCAGAACAGAAGCAACAAAGGAGGCGGGTGGCACCCAAAAGAGCTAAAGATTATGGATATGATTATATGGCGCAGTCGTCGAAATAAAGCAAATGATGGTGAGGCGTGCGATTGCATAAACACGGCGCAATCATAAAAAATGGAATTAAACAAATGTCAAGTTGTGGCGGAGTCGTTGCGCGACAGACGTCCCAGAGAGCACGTGAGAATTGCATTAATATGAATGCAAATGTTTTGACTCCCCCGTGGGGGTGTTGAGGGGGTAAATCTATAAATTTATGTGCAAATGTAGCAAGAAGATTGTCTAGAGAAATTGCATTTCTTTTGTAGTTGACAGCAAGTTTTTATGCTCCTTCCGTTTTTTTCTTCTTTGCAGGCGACGTGCGGCAAGTGGCTTACGCTTATGAATTGCTGACGTGAGCTGGGGATTTTCCAATTGCGACGAGGCGGCACCTACCCCAAACCCAACATGCAATTTCGACAAGCGCCGCAAAGTATGCAATGCAAAATTGCAATTCTAATTATCGCATTAGCCGGCAACGTGTTGTGCATAAGAAATGGCGGCAACGACGGAAATGACGAGTGAGTTGACAGCGCGCGCGACTTTAATTTATGCTAATTTCAATGATTGTGAGGTGGGCAAATAAGAAATTCATGGGGGGTTGTGTTAGGCACGTTTAAGGTGGTCACGATTTAAGGTAGAATTTACTGCAAATAAAGAAGATAATAATTTTTAACCAGATTATTCTAAAGCTCGGGAATTGAACCTCTTTTCCAGCTTAGTCCTAAATAATCAACTTTTCTTGCGTTTATTCCAGTCCACAACACATTTCTGCCAAACTAAAAAACTTCTTCCCCTCCGAGCCGCTGAATGAGGTGATACCCTTGGAATCATCCGCCCCTGAGATTTCTGCACGCGTGACCAACGGTGGCTTTCGACCATCACAAATGTTGGAGTTTACACCCTCCGATGTGATGCCAGGTGGCGGTACTCAAAATCGTTTTCCGCCCAGTTATCTGGCTCCCAACTACAAGCATCAAGTTCCTAGTTCTTTACCTAGTCTTCAACCTCAACAATCGGCCATGGATAAACAGTTTTCTTTCCCGAATGATGAGCAGCCTAGCTATGCCAGTACTCCAATACCCACCACACCTGTGGTTAGCTATTTGGATCCCTTTACACAGCAGAACTATCGTTATACACCCACACCGCCCACCTTTATACAATATCAACGCGAACAGCCTCAAAGTCAAGGTGATCAGGTATACACGGTGCAATCTTCGCTTCTGGTGGGTAATCATAATACGCCACAGCAGCAGCAGCGACCACATGCGGGCCTAGTGGAGGATGTGTATCTCAAAAGACCGGGCTATGTTTTTGATGAGAGTCCTTCGACGATTTATCGAAGACCCACAGCCACAGCACCGCCGCCGCCACCGCCATCATCCACCGCAGCATCGCATAAAATTTCATACGATTCGCACGATTACCCACCTCCCAGCTATGCGTCTCAGCAGACATCCAATTTTGTGCCGCAACAGCTTCCACAGCGACCGCTTTATAACCGTCAAGACGTCAATGACAACAGACCATTAGCAGCCTCATCGATACGGCCTCAGCCGGCCTACTCTCCGCCCTCGTCAGCGCCATCGTCGTCGTCGTCTAATTATGCAAACAACTTTGGTAATTATTTGCAGCGACCCCAGCCCCAGTACCAATCCCAGTCCCAGTCACAGCCCCATCCCAATGCCAATCCCACGCACTATCAGCAGCAGCGCCCCAGACCGGGACACAATTACTACGAGTATCAAATTGGAGAGATACCACCGCAGCAGCCGCAGCAGCAGCAGCAGTTCAACTATCGTCCAGAATATCGACCACCTTACCAGCCGCCACCTTCCAACCCCAGCCAGTCCCAGGGGGGAGGTCTAGCCACTTTGGCCTCACTGTTCAGCTCGACGCAGCAATATGCACCGCAATTTACGAATCTATTGTTGGGCGGTGGTGGTGGTCCCTCATCCTCCTCCTCCTCCAGCCCATTAGGCAGCCTCTTAGGCGCTTTTGCCGGCCAGGGACAGGGATATCAGCAACACGCCCGACCGCCCAACACACAACTCATTAGAGCTCTGGAGAACATTGCACGCAACGACGATTTGCAGTGTGTGCCCAAGGTGCTCTGCCAGATGATTGCCGGTCAAACGTTACGTGGCCAATTGCCAGGCTTCATTACCTCGCCGGCCATAACCAAGTGAGTACTCGTGGTGGTAAGCAGGGAACCAGGCCTTTAGTTGTAAGTAAATATTATTAAATTTGCATTTCTAAAGGCAGGCAGGCATCTTATTTCGGAATGGTCTTAACCAGGATTAGACTTCATTATGCAAGACGATATTGATTGTTCCATTAAATGAGCTACGTGTAGAGGATACTGGGGGGAGAGGGCTGTAAATTGATATTGTTTGGCTTTTCGTTTGCAAATTGGCATTTAGTCAATTAAGTTTTATAAGCGGACTATGGAGGCAGATGCATAATGTTGGTTAGATAATGAGAAAGGAGATAATGTCTTCGAATTGCAAATGGGAACAGAGGGATTGTGATTCAGGTTTTGTTCCCTTTTTTAATGTCAAGGTACTTAAAGAGGTACTTAGTGTAAAGGGGAAGACCTACAACACTATTTTAATAATTATCCTTGCACTTTCTTAAATTTAGATAAGTAGGAGAAAACACGTTCATAGTTAGAAAGGAATCAAGTAGGATACTGTAATATCGTACCGTCCGATCTTAGTCTAAGATTCTTAGATGTATACCAAGTAAAGGCTCCTCAACCATTCTCAAACTTCAAGCCGCGGTACAGATTACTGAATACCCATGCCGAAATTCCAGAAATCTTATGACGTCAATATCCCTAGCAGACACGACTGGCATACCAACAAATGGTAGTAGTAGTAAGCACCTTCTATATCTAGACAGATGGATCTAAGCTGGATGACAAAGTAGGAAGATTGAGTTTTCTAAAGTAACCTAGATCAGGAGTCCCATTACAGTTCCCTGATCACTGCAGTGGTTACCAAGCAGAATTCGTTAGGGACATATGTTATTACCTAGATAGTCAAGAAGCTCAAACGAATAAAACTAAGACGCTAACGGAATGTTGTAGATCCTGAAATGAGATCGGTTGGTATCATAGCAATCTCAGCTGGATGCCTGGTCACCGCAATATTGAGGGTAACGAGTCAACCGACAAACTGGCTAGACAGCTCATCCAGCTCCTCCCGGAAAAGAACAGAATAAGGATGCCTCGTACAAGCTAGTCACATGGAATGAAACCTGGCGCCTGGCTACGGCTTCCGGTTTGCACTGTAGCTAGGGTTACGTGGACCACCAAAGTAGAGAAAACATCTTACTTCTGGTCGACTTCTGTAGAAACTGTAGTGTGAGAAAGAGGAGAAGACATCTTTAGCTTCATCTTCTTTGCAATTGCCGCTGTATATAAAAAGAGTAATCACTTGAGAGTAGGAGACTCCTTAAAATTTTTGTCATCCTCATAATGGATCAGTCAGTAGGGAATATATGGTATCGCAATGGGCCTATCTTGACCAAAGTGTAGGATACAATTCATTGTTCCTAGCCATCTCAACCTACCCTAACATAGGGACCGTTGTACCGTTTTCTTCTCTTCTTGTTATCTGCAACTTAAACAAAAAACATGGTATATGAGACAGTGACCCATCAGGATCTCTCTATAAGAGATAAGTGTTTTATCTTTTGACGTACAAGTACGTTTCAGATTAAATGTTGGATGCGTAAGTCTCGCTTCCTTACTGCAGAACAGAGTTTTCCACCGATCCATAACGAGATTGTTTCGGCTTCCTATTGTGCTATCCTCTGAAAAGAGTTGGATGGTGGTGCCTAGTCTGGCCAGTTTGTACGCAGACTCATTACCATCTACGTTCCGGTGTTCAGACACCCATCAGTTGAATATTGAAGTGTCGTGCGATGTCAATCAGGTATAGCCCGACATTTAGCGAGCGATTTAGAAATATTTGTTTATCAAGGCGTTCCCTTGAGTGTGCTTAGGTAAGTGGCAGCTTCCTTTATGGTCTCCACCAACACTAAAAGAAACGCTAAGCTAATGTCAGGGTTGGGGAAAAATCGAGCTTAGGTCCTCTGTGGGCCGTACTCTGGGGCAGGTTATCCCAATCGTGTCGTCATCGGATAGAGTCGTAATATAGTTTGTCGATAGTCGTTTGCGGTATGCAGCAGTCTGTATATTCGATGGTCGCGTCCCAAACTAGCCCAGTTATGTTATAATTGCTATTTGCCTTGATATCAACTGCAAGGAGATTGAATATGGTGTTAAGCGGAGACTAACGCTCATACATATATCCGCGCTTCTCTGCACTTTATTAAAATTGTTCAGGTCTGACTTTCCGAATGCTCCATAGAGTAGTATGTGGCGCACTAAAGCGCTGTAAAGCCGATGTATTGTGGACGGGGAAATTTTAACCTGAGTTTAGTTTGGATATACACGTTTGTGATGAAATTCTGCTCCCGTTACGTTTGTTTTGCCAGATACAAAAAGGAACATTAAATAACCATGCAGCCCAACGCAATAGTTGAACTATTCCAGGCCAAGCTTCTCTCGCTTTCTTGACTTGTATGCTATTAAGTTAGCACAAAGAGTGGGACCCACAGTCTAACTCCGAAACCAAATGGCAAAATTACGGAAGCTTTCATGACCAATTTCTGCTAAGCTGACGCCACTATCTGAAACGGCTAATGGCTGTGTAAATCTCAGCGGTAAATGACTTACTTAAAGATGTTAGGCTTGGGATGGAGTCAATTCAGTCATACTCTGCTGCTCCCAAACTCTTAATTATTTGAGTCATAGTCCTAGTTTAATCAGAACTAATTTTCAATTCCTTTCACAGCTTTCTAGCTGGATTTCCGGCTGCCTCACCTGCACTCCTCTATGGACGCGCTGCTCTGCTCGGACTCAGCGGCGGTGAACGCAGCTGTATACAGACCTACGTAAAATGCCCTAAGAATGAGGTAAGAGCTTAACCATCTTATCAACAATTAAAAAACTCACCCCTTACTGTTCACTCCCCTCAAACAGATGGAAATCATTCACTATCTGAACAATCATCGTGGCGGCTTTTTTAAGTTCTTTAGCGAACCCGAAGAGCAACCAGCTGCGGTGCAACAAAGCGAATCCGGTGGAGGTTCATTCCTTAGCATACTCTCAGCCCTGACTGGTGGTACACAACAGCCCGCATACACAACTCCCCGTCCCCGTCCACGACCCACTGAGAAACCCAGCACGGACATAGCCAGTGGTATAGGCAGCTTCTTTACCCAGGTGCTGTCCGAATATTTGAATGGAGTGGAGTATCAGAGACGACGACGTCGACGCAGAAGGAGCCTGTTGCCAGCAACGGAAATTAAACGCAACTTTCAGACAGTTGATAGCCACTTGATGCCCGATGAAGATTTTCACGATGAAGAAGACAATCTCGATACCCAGACGGTAGTCAAGTTTCAAGATGATGATGAAGCCGAGGCAGCCCAGGCGCACACCGAACTGATAGGTGTGCTGCAATTTCCCTCCACGGAGGAAGAGAATGAAGGTCGTATACTGCACTACAAAGGCATTGAAAGTGAAGAGGAGGAGGTACGCGAGGGCGGTGTGCGATTTCCGGATGCCACGGCGGAAGCTCAGCGCGAAGTTATCAATGACTTCAATCGGGTTGCAGCGCAACGTAAATTGAGATTTCCCCAAGAGCGAGAGGCCAAGCAATTGGAGGGTTGGAGGGCAGTGCTGCCCAATGGTCTAGGCGAGGACGATTATGGGGCAGACAAGCGACGTGGCAAACGAATTGTGTTTAGGGATACCAATGAGCAGCTGGATGATTTTAGGGAAGAGGAATTGAGGGAAGCACGCATACGAGAGGTGCAACTGAGAGAAGAACGTCTTAGGGAAGTGCAGTTAAGAGAGGAACAGTTGAGAGAAGAGCAGCTAAGAGAGGATGAGTTAAGGGAAGAACGTCTTAGGGAGCAGCAAATAAGTGAAACACAATTGAGAGAAGAGCGCCTTAGGGAGGTTCAATTTAATGAGGATCCACCACAGAGTCCACCAAATGCTGTCTACGAGGAGGCAGCTCCACCTCAACGTGGTGCCCGTGTCATTTTTCCAGATCATTACGAGCGTTATATACGAAAGGGTAAGATCTTAAATCATCCTACCTATGCTCCAACGTATGAGTATCCAGATCAGAGAGACGAAGACCACAAAGAACAACGCTTAGTGCTGAGCAATGAGCATAGACCCAGCTCTCATTATCGCTACGAGAATTTGAACTTTGGCGAGTACATGCCCAGTGGAAATGTGCGTTTTGATGACACCAATGACCCACCTTCCCACTATAATTATCCCAATACCAACTACATAACTGACAATCGCTATAGCAGCGGCTATCAGAAACCCAAGCAAGAGCACGATAAGAACATCTATGTGACCAATTCGCAGGGGGTCAATGAGTATTACATCAAACCCGATGGACGAAAGGTGTATTATAAGTAGAAAGCAAGAGGCAGGCCCAATGTAGTCTTTTAAGTCTGTAAATACTATTAATAAAATATTTATTTCAAAAATTTCCCCCCGCATTCAATCAACCACAATTGAAGTTTGCATGCAAAAAGAGACAGCCACATAAATCTAGCGCTTAAACGACCTTATACAGAGGGGAATACGCTGGAAAAAATTAAATGTGATAAACAAAAAGCAGAGGAAACTTCACACAATTTACAATTGTTTTTTGCCAGCATTCCCAAATGGACGACCAGCTTGTCACAGAGCAAAATCACTCAGAAAAAGTGCAGCATACTTCTGTGCTCCGTGGTATCCAGCCAGGGTTGCCATTGCAACCAAAGCTCAAAGCGACATTTTGTTATTGTTGTCGACTGTCTTGTCGTTTTATTTATAGCACTCGCGACGTACGCGACAACGGCGACAACAGTTTGCATGCAAACATATGCAACGAGTTAATAAATAGCAAAGCCAAGGGGGTTCGGGTGGAGTTCAGCACAGTCTGAAAGTTGGGTTTGTATATTTTGACGAAATACAAAAAAAAAGAAGCTGCATGCACTTGAAGTAAAACAATGAAGCTTTAAAAAACCAGTAGATTAAAGAAAGGACTCGACATGGTGAGGACCTATAAAAGCTGCCGTCAATTTTAATTGTTTTTCGTGGCTTTTAGTATCTGACATTAGTTTTATAAGCAAGTTGTAGATGTTATGTGAGCATGCTACGGTGAACGCCAAACAGGTGAAAGCAGGAAAAAGTCATATCATATAGCAAAATAATGTTCTGATGGCTAAAAAAAAGGCTAAAAACGCCATGAAGGCAGAACCTTGTATTTTTTAAGTTCGATCAAACTTTATCAATCAAAGAACTTTTTATTGGTAAAGTATCCTTCAATAACTAGCCTTCTGCTACCCTTTTTTGGCCGCTTATGCTAGTGTGATATTGGGTTTTAACAGTATTTGGCAGTGTCCATTTGGGCTTACCGATAATGTATAAGTGTTTTAATGTAGGTATTTAGTGAGAAAGTGTAAGAATTTGGTGTAAACGGTGACCTGCTAGAGTCGCCTTGGGTTAGACTCTCTTTAACCTTCTCCTTTGACGTACACCTTGGATTCTCCGTCTTCTTAACAAGTTTTTAGCCAGTTTTGTTGGGGAGGTGAGATAGCTTGTCAAGGTAAATGGCGGCCTGCTTGTTGATAACATCTCCAACCATGGGAACTCCAAGGTCCTTTTCAATATCCCTGGCTCTCAGGTACCATTCAGCTCCCATAATGCGTCTAAGGATTTTCGCCTGGACCACTAATATTACTCAGGTGAGACTTTGCCGCGATTCCATAAATTTGTAGGCCATATCTCCATAACGGAGCCAGAATAGCCTTGTAGTTTAGGACTTTGTTCCTGAGTGACAGCTTGTTGTTGGAGTTTAGGAGCCACCCCATGTGCCGTACTTTGGCAGCCACTGCCTGAGCTGTTGTCTTGACATGGTGTCCAAAGGTCAGTCTTCAGACCAGTGTCATCCCAAGGTATTTATGGGCTGCTTTATGCTCCATAAGCTGACCGTGCAAGAATACTCCCGGGCAGGTGTCACGACGGGTGGAATAAGTCACCGAAGCTCACTTGTCCGTGTTTATGGCAATGTTTCATCTAGCGGCCCAATTGCTAAACCTATTCAAGTACTCTTGAAGGGCATCTGTGGGCTAGGTAGATGCATTTGTTGCGGGCAAGTAGTGGCGTGGTCAGCAAATGTTGCGATTAGAAGATCTTCGGGGTTTTTCAAGCGGAATGCAACAGGCTCTGGGCATATCGTGAGTATAGGGGTTATTGTATGAAAAAAAAGTTTTTTTTTTTTTTGCAGTACATATCTCAAAAATCACCAATTCAGACAATATAAGTGAATACTCTTTACCCACCATGTCATTTCAAAAACTCTTGGTCAATATTCCTAGTAGACACGACTGGGATAACTTACCACAGAACAGAGCTAATGCCATTAACATCTACACGGATGGATCTAAGCTCGATAACAAAGTAGGTGGGGGAGTTTTCTTCACCGACCTAGATATGGAAGTATCATTCCGACACCCTGATCATTGCAGCGTGAACCAATCTGAACTGGTGGCCATCCAGGAGGCTGCCGATTATTATAGCAAACTTATAGTCGTAGAAAGGAATATATACATCTACTCAGACAGTAAAGCAGCTCTAAGGGCGCCTGACTCTTACACCAATAATGCCAAAACGCTCACGGAATGCCGTAGAACCTTAAATGAGATCGCTCGGCATCTCCGTATCCACCTTATCTGTGTAGGCACACCGCAACATTGAGGGTAACGAGACATCCGATAGACTGGGTAGACAGGGCACTACCATCCAGCTCCTCCCGGAGAAGAGCACGATAGGGATGCCCTTGGCCTCATATAAACTAGTCACAAGAAATGAAACCTGGCGCCTAGCTACTGAACGATGGATTAACCTTCGAATTTGCGCTAGCAGGGTCACGTGGCCCACGTTACATAAAACGTACCTAATGAAACATACTATCTTACTAGGTGATTGCTCTTCATCGGCATTGGCCATCACCTTTTGGACTTATAGGATTCCACCTACTAAATTTTTTAAGAACAACTGGCCAGGGCAAGCAACAACTTTGTTGCAGCTCTTCTGGACTGCGAGGCTCTCTATATTGATAAGGCCCCAAATAAGTAGCTTTACCTCTCCGGCATTTATGAGCGTAATATTTTCCATCGAATTTTTCATTTTTTCAGACTTATTTTTCTAATTAGTTTGGGCGTCCAAACAAAACTCGAACAGCTGTACAATATAATCCTCACATTAAGAGAGAGTGGCAAAGCCACGTCGCCCATGTGCATCGGCATTTTACTACCCTGCTGTTTGCTTGTCTCCGTACACAACGTAAAACGGCTACGGTTAAACTTATTGCGAGCGTTTCAAATAGTTTTTTTTATAAAAGAGTTTTTTGCGAGCGCTTTAATGCGTTCTACATACCTTGCGTAAAGGTAAAAACGGCACAATCCAGGCAACAATCATTTAAAACTCTGCAGAAAGTTCGATTTTAAGATAAGGCCCAAGCTACGGTTAATAGCTTCTTAGATAGGTCAATTTTCTACCTTACCTAGATATTTGAAATGTCAATCAACATTCAAATGGATCTTTATAATCATTGTTATCTTTTATAACAACCCCTTCCCCGGCTTCCTAACTTGAATTTTCTTTATTGCCCTTCTCGAAATAAACCAAATTTAGATTAATTTTTTAAGATCGCTGGATAATGCACAATATTTAAATGAATTCTGTTTTCTTCATAAAGTAACTTAAGTGATTTTCTGAGAGAAAACTTTTGCCAAAATGGATACCGGTCGCCATTAGGTTTGTTTGTAGGTCATTAGTTTAGAATGTTCGCTTCATAGTCAGGCTCGAAGGACCCCAGAACCCCGAACCAAACTTGTCCTACGGGGTTCGGCTCTAGACCAGATTGCAGCCTCAGAAGCCGGTTTGAATCAGGTTCTATCATCAGTAGATTTCGTAATTAAGTGCAGCACATCAATTGCGATAACATGTTGGAGTTTTCATAAGTTATTTATTAGTTTAATATTCGAAGATTTCGATTGCGTTCGATTAGCCGATGCAAAGTAGAGCGGTTCGCCTTTTATCACTATTGTGTTCTATAACATAAAGTTCCTTTCTTAAGGTATGTATCCAGATGTAAATTAATGAGAAGTAAAGTAAAATTTTCATACAAAAATCACAGAAGTAAAGCAGAAATAAAATTTTGCATCAGATGCTTGATGGTCGAAAATTGGCTCCAATATCCATAACTAATAGTTTTCGAGATGCTTATTGCTTTTTATCCTGCAAAGCCCATTCTGAATATCTGACTTTAAATGTCTGTTAGAAATTTAATTTAAAAAATTCGACGAAAGAAAAAAATTATAATATTAAAAGAACATTAAGTGTAAAGACCTTTCGAAAATCAAAGGCTTGATAATTTACTTAAACTGTCCGGAACTGCAGTAAAAATATTAAGGCCACTTTCTGGACCGCATCAATGTATTTAAGCTTGAGCGAGACACTGAAACGAACTAGTCATAGTTTCCGTAACGCTGTCACCCAATAGAGTCTATAGCAACATACAATTTCTTATAGGTTTCTGTTTGGGTTACATAAAAATTAAATCTCCTGAACCTTTCCAATTTTAGCTTTCTCAAGTTAAAATAAATAAAATTTCACATTTAATTAAATATATCTTATATACCCAGCGCACTTATTCCTCAAGGGTATTTTCCCAACCGAGCTCGCATGCACGCTTGTTCACTCTCTCACTCACTGAAGCCTTGCTTAATGCCTTGCGTCAACAATTTGTGAGTGGCGTTGCAAAGTATGCAACAGTTTTTTGTGCTGCATCTTTTTTCGGGGTATCAATTTTTCGTTTCAACCCAGACACAGGGAAAATGCTAGGAGTTTGAGTGCAAAATGCATTGTCCCTGCCAAAACTGGACTGCAAAAGCGCAGACCTGACAGGGCATACAATTCGGCAGATGATTTTTGTTTCGCTTTTTTTTATTATTTATTTGCTTACTCATAAATCTAAGCGCCTACGTTGCTGCCGGTCTGCGTTTTTAAATTAAAACTCTTAAAAGCAAACTAAAAGTAAAACAAGTGATGTAAATGGAAGACAAAGATGTCCGATGTGCGACTGACTAGACGCAGACCAATCCCCTTCTGATGGTGCGCCATATCGGAAACCCGCCCACATGATGATCCTTAGCGTGGCTGTGGAGGTGGCAGTGGTCCAACGCCTGGACAGGGCATACGTTTGGCCAGGTGCTTGCATAGCGGCACATCCCTTACCGCATCACCGATGAACAGCGACAGTAGATACCATTGTTTCATGCCGCCCCCAGTTGATTGCACTTTGTAGTTCCTGCGGAGTGGAGGTGGAGCGAAGCATACAGTAGAGTAGGTACAGTCAGACGTCAGGCACAATAGTCGGCAACAAAAGCGGATTACAAAAATAATTACTTATAAGTAGCGGGTAATATACAAGTATATATACAACAACAAGGCGCCCCAAACCACCAAAAAATGAGGCTGAAAGTAATTTACATGCAATGCGAGTGGGACAGGCACTTGTGCTTAAGGGGCGAGTATGAGTTGGGCATGGGTTACAAGCCAGGAATGTGTTTCTTTTTTATTTGTTGGTTAGCAGCAGTGGAACTTAAACTTTTTGCCGTGGCGATGAGATGAGTACATACAGTGTGGATGAGGTGAGCTTAAAGCTGTAATTAGGTGCGGAACATATACAGTTATGGCTTACTTAAAGTAAATTTTCGCTTATTTTAAGAAACCATTATAATAATTTCCGTTTCTGTTTAAGTCAATTTTAGCTAGCTTTTACGTTGGGCACAACAAAACGATTTAGGAGTTAACCCACAAAGAACCCAAGGAAATTCAAGATACCTGAGTTCATACCATCCCTTGGGGGAACTCAGCTCAACAGGGTCACGATAGCGTAATATCTGGGTGTCTTTCTACCAGGGTTCGGAATTGCTCGCTCCCGCGGCAAACTGCCCTCGGCGAGGGCATCATTCTGCCCGTGGCATACTGCTTGAGGGTAAGTCCGCGTTACAGTTGTTTAACACAATTGCATAGGCTCTCTACCTGCTTTTACAGGTACATGCCCCGGACATTTGTTTTTGGGCTGCGGGCTGCTGCTGGCTTGCAGCCCGCGTGGTCTGTCATTTAGCCCAGAGCCACGTGCCACAGTCGGCGAGCTGCGAGCCAGTGGCTGCCCTTTTGAGCCGCGGTCAAAGATCAAGTCCGAACCCTGCTTTCTACACTCAAAACTCTCCTGGAAGAGAAACTCCAAGAAAAGAATGAAGAAGGCATTAGACTTTCGGTAGGAGATGGGGACTTCATTCGAATTCATTGGTTATACACTGCGGTCGTCACAACAATTCTCACCAATGCAACGCTGGTTTGTTGGAAGTGCCTACTACCAAATTCCATCGAAACAACCTCCATGAGGTTCAAGGAGCAAATTGTCTAAGTAGTAGAGGATCACTGCGATCATGACCCTGACCTCATCATGACAGAAGTACAACGGAAAACCAGAACAATGGTAGAACGTCAATAGGACGTCGCACCTGGCTGTCACATCTCCCGATTGCTCTGGCCAAGATACTCACCTAAAAGAACCTTCCAACTCCAGAACAGAATTAGAACTATGATAGAAGTCGTATCGGGACACTTTACCATAGGTCATAGGGCCTTTACGATGCACGACCCCACCATGACTTCTGTGGTAGTTATGGGAATAAGGAGATGATTGAATGCAGCCAACACCTTCTTTGCGGCTGGTTAGGAAATGTACTCAGCGTCTGGGAAAACCGTTATTTGAAGGCGTGGGCAGTCTGGCAATCTGCCCCCAGAGGTCCTGGCTTATTTGTCGACTTTTCAAGATAGCTTATATAGAGAATTTGTGCAGAGACTGATCGTCAACAGCTACTTATCCTTCTTTAACCAATTATTAGGCATCACAATAGGCCAAAAGGCTTCTAAATGATCTCGGCTTTTGCCGAGCAGCATGTTTAACCTAATATAACCTTGCTAGGTTATGGGCTTCCTTGGAAGGCAGGAACCCTCTTGTGATTATGGGTGAGTGTATGGGCGTTTGTAGTGAGGAAAGCTTCCGACCGGTTCAACATGGCGGACCCAGAGTGATCCTGGCTCGACTCACTTCTTCCCGTTGGTAGCCCCCGGTAACAGAGCAATGCACCCGCAAAGCTGCTTGGCTTGGTACCCGACTTTAGTCAAAAAAAAAACCACTAATGAAAACTGCGACAACAATGCCTCGGATACACACCCCCGCGACGACGACCTACGCAAACGTTTTAAGAACCGCGATTTGAGGATATGCAATTGGATACTTCGCACCCTCAACAGAGAAAGTCCAGTTAGTGGATGTCCTTGAGAGATATTCATCGGGCGTTACCGCACTTCAGGAAATGCGATGGATTGGACAGGGGCGCAAGTTGAGAACATCGTCAACCCACGCTCCATGGGAGATCTACTACTGTGAACATGCTTCAAACCACAAGTTTAGGTGCGGCTTTGTAGTCAGCGGAAGACTGCGTCGCTCTGTCATCAGCTTCACACTAATTGACAAGCGACTAGCCGTACTCAGACATAAGGCAAAACAATTTAATATTAATGTTATCTGTGCGAACGACAGAAGACGAATTCTATGAGCGCCTGGAGTGCACATACAAGCGCTGCCCCGATCAACATATTAAGATCGTGCTAGGCGATTTAAGCGCGAAAATCAGGAGAGAAGGAGATTTTTGCCTAACCGTCGGCCGACTTAGCCTTCATGAATCAACCTCTAGTACTGGAGAGAGGTTAATAGATTTAGCTTCGGGCCGAAACATGGTCGCCATAAGACGACCTGGAAGTCCCCTGATCGATTAACGCGAAATCAGATTGATCACGCTGTGATCGACGGAAGGCTTTCATCGAGTGTTCTAGACGTACGTGCAATCCGAGGAGCCAATATAGACTCGCATCACTACCTTGTTGCAGCCAAAGTACGAACGCGGCTCAGTTTGGCACGAGAAGGTGCAATCACAAGGACATCCGAACAGCCAGGGAAATCCCACCTTGCCCTGCTGGTGTATGCGAACAGTGGAAGCATATATCACACTCCATGAGTACGGCTGCCAAGGAGACACTAGGATATACCGAGTTCCCTCGAATGCAGTCTTTGTACGATGATGAGTGCCGCCGCGGTACTACAGAGAAAGACGTTTGCTTTCAGGAGAACTCTGCAGTCGGGAGCAACGCGGGCTGTTAAGGAGCGATACCGGGAGAAAAAGAGAGAGGAGAAGCTCCTTTTCAGAAGGAAGATTAACGAGCAAGAAAGGAGCATGAGTGAGACTAGGAAAAATCTATCAAATGGTTAGGCAACTAACCGAAGGTCTTAAACCCGGAGTCACACTATGCAAGTACGAGCACGAAATCTGGTCGCACATCCGCAAGTGGCACTGAACAAATGGAGGAACTATTTCTCCAACCTGCTGGGATATAGAGATAGACCCACCTGACCATAATGAAGTCTGCTTAGCCATAAAAAGGCTAAAAAATAACAATCAACTGGAGCTGAATTGTTCAAGGTTGGCGGCGATGAATTGGTAATTGGTTCCGAAGAAAGCATACCAGAAGACTAAAATCTAAGTGTACATTGCCCAATATTTAAATAAGGAGACCCTGCAGTTTGCGCCAATTACCGCGGTATCAGTCTCCTACCCATTGCATATAAGGTAATGTCATGAGTCCTATGTAAACGTCTTAAGCCGAGAATGAGCAAACTGATCGAACGTTATCAGTGTTGCTTTAGACCTGGTAAATCCACCAAAGACCAGATATTCACATTACGACAAATCCTGAAGAAGACCCATGAGACAGAGATCGACACCCAAAACGTTTTTGTTAAGTATAAAGCCACCTTTGACAATCCGATAGGGTCAAAGTTCTTTGAAGCCCTGTCTACTTTTGAAATACCAGCAAAGTACGTTTGACTTTGCATGATGACGCTGAAAAGCACACAAAGCTCCCTCAAAATAGGAAAGAACCTCTTTGAGCCATTCGATACCAAAAGAGGTTTTAGGCAGGGTGACACCTTATCTTGTGACTTTTTTAATCTGCTGATGGATTACATACTTCATTACATTACATTGATCGCAGCGGACAAGATTGTACAACGGTGTCTAAACCTAGCTAGGTTCAGCAATCTTCTAAAACCGCATCTTGTACCTTAAATCTCGGAGCATATCTTATCCAAACATTAAAGGGTTTGCAGGCCTGCTTAAAATAAGGGCCAGTGATATACTAAATTCTGCAGATTGGCATCAAACTAAAACTACAAAATCTCCAGCTGTATGCAGAATTCTATTTCAACTAATTTGCTTTATTTTATCATTTTCTTTATAGAGACAACAAACTGCTCTCCGTGTGGCCTGGTACTTGCTGATTACTTTGTGTTATTATCACACACACACCCATTGGCACCTTCAATTTCACACGTCTGCAATGTGGCATAATTTAATCAACTCAGTAACCAAACACACACATCTGCAATGCGCCCTCAGGTCCAACCCAAGCACAAAAAAAGAAAAGGTGCAAAAAACACAACTGACCAAACACAGGACCCAAAAAGTAACCCCACTGTGTGCACTTGCATAAATTTAATCAAAAACTTTAATCATATTTTATTATTACAAAACACGTCGTGGGCAAAGGCAAACGTACAAAACTTCTAATGCCAATTACATTTGCTGTGCAACGAAAACTAAACAAAAACATCAGACGGAGACGTCTGATGGAGACAGAGGTGGAGGCGAATGGTCAGAAATAATTTTGAATATTTGCTCTTGACACGTTGCCCAAATGCACTTGGGGTCGAGCGACAACTACTTTGGGTGGAAATATTTTTGCAAGTTAAGTGTGAAAATGTCAGATGCATGCGAAACTTTTCTGAATACGATATGACAAAATATTAAATGAAATTTACAACAATGGCAAAGCATTTGTAGCAAAAATGTTGTTTAAGGAGCTTTGCCTTAAATCGTTCCATCTTTTGTTTTTCCTTGGAAAATAAACAAGCATTAAATATATATATTTATTTAAAAAAGAGGAAAATAAAAATGTTTTACTATCAGCAAGTGACCAGCCATAAACTGAGCAGCAAAAGACGAGGAAAACTTACAGACAAGCACATTAATTATGAATCACAGTTGGTTGGCTTGACTTGCGCTGGTTGGGGCAGGTCAGGGCGAAGTTCTTTTTTATAGCGCGGAAAAGAATCATTTCCATGACAATGGGGCAACGACTCATCAGGAACTTGAAATTTATGTAAACATACAAATTGAAATCCTCCCCGCGCCATGACATGCACATTTAAACTTGCACATTAAATTATGCACAGATGAGTTAGCATTGCCAATGACTGGGACGATTCACTTCATCTAGACAGCGACAACAAGGAGATATAAAAATTGATTGGAAAACATTTTCCTCAGCTAAAAACAAGCCATTCATTTGCCAAATGACAACAACAGCAGCGCCAAATTGCGAAACGTAACCATAACAAATGCAATCGGAGAGCGAGAAAAAGGCGGGGGCGAAGGTGGGGGACAGCGAATGCAATCCAAGAGAGCTAGCAAACTAAAGTTCAAGTTGTTACTTGCCAAGTTTCCAGCTACCAGTTGGGGAGCCATAAACCCAGCGAAGGCACTTGAAGTAGAAATAGCTAAACAGATGCGAGGAAATGGCAATCGGACGAAGCTCGAATGCTCTTGAAAAGCTGTAATTCGTAAGCAAATTAACGTTAGGATAAGACAGAAGGTAAATTTTATAAGGCATTTTTCCTGAATTTGTTTAACCTATATTGATTTTTCATAGATACTCAAAGTTGTACTTAGGTCTAAAATGTAAACATTCAAAACATGACAAAAGGATCGCATAAAAACGAATGTTTTACACGAAACGAATTTGGATGATGCAGAAATGAAAGCAGCGACAGCTACGCGACCTACTAAGCCAACCTCCAGTTAGCCCAAAATGCTGCACTGAGGGTAGCCACAGGCTGCCACACCATGTCGCACCCAGACCACCTCTACCAAGAAACAGATGTGCTCCCGGTCCGCGACCACAATAAACTGATCACTCAGCAGTTCCTACCTACATTACACCCAGGTTTTTGGGTTTAGGACTGTGGGGATCTGTATTCCACATTAATGGTATACAGATCCCCACAGTCCGAAACCCAAAAATCCTGGGTGTATTGTTCGATCCGCTGTTCACTTTCGCTAAGCACTCCGAGGGAGTTATAAAGAAAGTGATGAACAGGCTAAGGTCCTAAAAGCACTCGCAGGAAGCACTTGGGGGAAAGAAAAGGAGACGCTGATCACACCTACAAATCTATTGGTTGGTCTGTGGTCAACTATGCCGCTCCTGTCTAGTCTCCATCTTTAAGCGACACGCAGTTTCGCAACCGCCAGTTAGCCCAAAATGCCGCACTGAGGGTAGCAACAGGCTGCCGCACCATGTCGCACCTCCACCAAGAAACAGATGTGCTCCCGGTCCACGACCATAATAAACTGCTCACTCAGCAGTTCCTCATCAGCTGCTTCTGGGAGTCACACCCGAACCATGCTTGCACCACCTTGAGCATGTCCAGACGACCGCAAGCTGTCAGGTTCGAGCTGAGAACCGAGCTTACCCCTGCTCTGCAACACCTGGGAGAAGGACGCCCCAAACCAGCGACTTGCGCGGAAGCGAAAAAGCAGGCACACACCGCCCGCACGAAACAGCACACCTTTTTGATTGTCCTCTAAGCCCTATTACCCTCACGCTAATAGATCTTTGGAACCAACCAGTCGAGGCAGCCACCTTCCTCAGTCTGGTCTCAGACTAGTGTTCTACATCTCTTTTTAGTTTATCCTTCTACTTTCCTTTCTTTCTACGTATAATCTTCCCAGCCGCTACAACAACAACAACTAAGCCATGTATTCACATAGTATCTGTCGGTATAAAGCTGTCTTTCCAAAATCCTACAAATCTTTACATACAGCACCTTATAAATCTAGATCATATCACGAAGAAGACATCGAAAAGTACTGTAACCGAAAGAGCAATGCTGCAGCCGAGAGACGCAAAAACGCAAAGAAAGAGAAGAAAACTCCTAGCCGGGGTATATATCTCAGTCGCGTCTAGGGTCTTTTGTAAGAAATTTGTAAAGGAAATCTGAGACACCTGAGGGTTAAGGTTCTTGCAATATGGATTACTATGTTATGTGGTTAAGAGAGGGTATGTGTGATCTTACTAATATTCCTGGCTCGGGCGGGTAGCTATCCTTGCCTCCGATATCTCTCACTTATATAGCCTCAGATCTAACTCTTCAGGAATGCAAGAGGTGGGGAACAGAAAAACGCCTGCAGCGGGAAGTTAAACTTGCTTGCAAGCGGGTTAATTGTTAAGGAAGGGTGAAAGCGGGAAGGAATCCTCGGCTCTTGAAAGGATAGAGGTGAAGGGAGAGAAATGACCAAAGCGGGAAGTGATCAACGTCTTCAGACAACCATCTACAAAGGTTGGAGCGGAAAGTGATCCGCGACTCCAGGAAAGGTATAGGAAGGGTTAAGAGGGAGACGACAGAAGCGGGAAATAATCCACGTCTTCGGACAATTAACTACGTAGGTTGGAGTGGTAAGAGATAGATAGGGAGTTCTAATGGGGACTCAATAGGAAAAGGAAACACTAATCAGTTGGCAGGTTTTTTATCTTTATTCGACTTGACCAAATCGGGATCTAGACGCTAAAGAAAGCATCTTCCCTACCACTTGAAGTTTGCATCATCGTGCAAGTTCCTTCTTTTAAGTTTTAAATTGTGTTTAACAGTTTTGTTCCATTGGCGCATTCTCTGGAACATTCATCCGTTTAAACAGACGAATCGGATTTGCTAGATTATCTATCGATATGTTATCGAGTTCCCAGCTGCTGAGTCAATGGCGTTATGGGGAGGGAAAGGACTTTAGCACAGTGGGAAAAGTCTTTTTTGGTCCTATTAATTGAAATCTGGCCCTTGTATTGTTTACAACCAAAGAAACGCCAAATTTTCTATTCTTGTTATAGAATGTTGAAATTTAAAAATATTTCAAGTAAACCAGGGGTGCATTTTTTGTTGTTTCGCGCAAACCCATTGCAGTGCTTGTAGGAATCACGCATAACGAAATTCCAACAAAAACTTCGTATGTGTCACTCTTCTCTTTCTCTCCTATGCTTCTTGAGAAATTGAAGGTAACCACAATACGTATGCGTATTTGCTTTTGCCGTCTGCATCAGACAGCCACAAGCACACACACACACAGCATTAGGCAATAAGCAGTGTTCTCATTCGTTCTCTTGTGGTTTTTATTGCTTCAGAATTTTTTTTTGATTTGTGTTAGTGACTGCGCATGCATTAAGTGCTCTTGGGCACCCCTCACATAAACGAATACCGAAAACTGGCAAGAACTTGGAGGGACTACCATAAAAGCATGCTTTTTGAGATGTGGAAAGAATCTTTGATTTACAACCGTCCATAACCAGATACCGAAATGGAAACTCAATTCCATCCCGATGCCGACCACAAGTTTTAAGTTCATCCAGTGCGATTAACGCACCGTCCCGATATTTTGAAGTCCAATGAATATTTTCCATAAAATGACTGAAATCGGTTTGAAGCTTAGAAAGAACTTATGCAGAAATTTTCTTATAAAAATTGATCAACTTTTCATTAACATCTGGTCTTTTGTATATAAAGTTAAATGAACTTTCCCCAGAACTAAGGGTATGCCAAATTTTAAACCTTCACCACCCTTGCCGTCAACAAATGAAAACTTTGACCTACCTCAATACCTCCGACCAGACGGCATGCGGTTTGGCTTTTCCTTCACTGCCGGCTGTACGACGGCGTTGACTAGTTGTACGTGATGCGTGCACACGACACGGCTCCTCCAGGATACAAGCCTGTGGTCCAAACTCGCGTAAAATTTCCTTTTGAGCCAACTCAGCGTCAAGGGCCAGGGGATGAGCAGCTTCACGTTTGCTTCGCGAACGATAGGTGTCTGCAAAAAGAGATGAAAGAGAGAGAGAGAGACGTTTTATGGTAGTCACTGGTTGTTTGCTTATAAAACGCGAAATTAGTCAAAGTGCCAAAAGCAGAAGAAAACTTTGGTATTTCCCTAGTTACTCATGCTTAAAGCTTATCCGCACTTCTGTTTGGTTAACCAAAAATTCGTTCGGCAACGCACGGCTGGAGCTGAAGCTAACTGTTCCGGCTAGTTGGCAGTCGCGGCGGCAGCCTTGACCCCATTATTTTTTTTTTTTGGTATTGGTTAAGTGGACGTGCACGAAGCCGACACTTTTGTACCGCATTTTGAAGCTGGTTTTTTTATTTTTGGGTTGAATAAACGCACAAATGAGAGCATGATGGGATCATGATGTTCAAGTTTGTCAACAAATATTACAAGTGTAGATTTCAAATGTTTTTGAATTTGCTTATACAAAACAAATGCAATAATAAGACAGTTACACTTTTGATGTGGCAAGGGAGTTGAACTAATCAGCAAATAAATAAATTATTATAACTTTATAACAATTACTTAACTTGTTCTTGTTTCTCAATCTCGTAATCAGTCTATAAAATCAAAGATCCCTTGATGTTAATTTTTAACTATTTACACAAAAACGGGTTAAATTAAAAAAATATATTTTTTTTTGTTTTTCTGACACTTTTAAACTATTACTATATTTTTTTTGCAAAATCATTCATATTCAAATTTAATTAAACAAAAGTAAATCTACAAATGCGTTTCGATAACCGATAAGTTTGATGTTTCAGTCAAGTGCAATGACGCGGAACAAGTTGGAATTGAAACATTATTGATGCAATGAAAATGGAATGCAAAATGAAGTAATAACTATTAAAATTGGATTGCAGTAAGTATGTCTGCAGCTTTTCGCAACGTTTTTCTGCATCACTTTGAGTCAGATTGAATACAAATTTGGGCAAAACCACTTCAAAAAACATTAACTACTATAATATAGTCCATTTTGGTTACATTTCGGATAGCCAGGATTATCATTTGCAGTCATAAAAAACTGAGAAATTGTATATAGGGTCACCTTTTCCATCTCACATTCTCTCCAAAAAAGTACTGGCAATAAAGATATTTTGATCCAAAGACCTCGAACTCAAGATGATTACGTACGGAATACCGTGGACAAACAGTTTGTCAACAATTAAAGATTGGTGCACTAGCTTGACCAACATGGCAAGCAAGCATAAATTGCCCAAGCTACAAACAAACCAGAGTAATGCAGCAAGCAGCGGTAATGGATTTTACCGGCTGTTGGGTGACCAATTCGGTCCCACTTACTGTAATGCAGACACCCACAGGAACATGTTTTGTGGCTGAGAAAAAATGATTTAAATGGTAAAAGATTGTGAAAAATCGGTGTTACATTTCATAGGAAGGTATCGGGAATTTAAATACCTACGTCTTTGTCGAGCTGAGTACTAGGAGTCCTAAACGGAAGTGAAGGTTGCCATAATCTGGACATATGTTGAACAAGTATCAAAGGATCTGATATCCGGTGTACCCCCGTTTGGACAATTTCTTCGCTCTGTCACAAGTTGATTTTTATTTACTATGACCCAATTTCTCTAAAGTTAAGGTAAGATAATCGCCGGACAAATTTGACTGGATTTCGAAAATCTCTTGCTTGTGGGAAAGAGGTGTAGACGGGCAAGCGACCCCACTACACCCCTCTCCCACAAACTAAAGCTTTTTGAGAAACTTCATGAAGTTTGCATCACCGTGTAAAACCCGTGTTTGTTACTCGAGATGACCTAAAAGTAGTATTTATAAATAAAATAAAATTTTTTTGTTATGTGTAATTTTTTTTTGAAAATGCGAATAAAACTACCTTCGATAAAACAAAATCATATTTCGAAAAACAAAGGAAAAACTTTTCTGGACTGGAACATTTCTTTGGACCTTGTTAGTCAACAAATATTTTTAGAACCCGGTTCTGAAGCGTGGCAGCGAAAGTTGACGAGAAGCACCAGATAAAAACGAGCGATGTTGAATCGATGGTCTAGCGGGACTAAGCTAAAGATTAAAATTTGACCTGAGCATGAGTATGCCCATTACTTGTTCAATTAAATATTTAATCTTTTACTGTTATACTTTTTTATTAAACGTTTAAATAATCTTCTTCTATTTTTAATTGACGGGTTCGGCATTGCCGGCTCCCGCGGGCTGCGGGCAGTTCAAACGGGCAGCGACTGGCTCGCGACTCGAAAACTGTTGCTCTCGGCTCGGGGCAACGAGCCACAGTAGCCCGCTGCCCCCTAGGAAATGTCCGCGGCTCGGGGCTGCTGGCATTAGCCCGCGAGCAGCGGGCTGTTGCTTGCCCGCTGCCCTCAAACTGTAGCTAGTTACCCGGGACCCCCAACCGGGACCCCGGGCAGAACTGCCCAGCGAAATCCGGCACTGATCAACACCAGATTGGAAGAATTGCCCGGGACAGTTTCCCTTTGCCCGGTACAGTTTTCCCTTTGCCCGGGGCAGCGGGCAAGCAACAGCCTGCTGCTCGCGGGCTAATGCCAGCAGCCCCGAGCGGCGGACATTTCCTAGGGGGCAGCGGGCCAGGAGTACCCGCTGCCCTCGAACTGTGGCTCGTTGCCCCGAGCCGAGGGCAACAGTTCGCGATTCGCGAGCCGAGGGTAACAGTTCGCGAGTCGCGAGCCAGCCGCTGCCCGTTTGAGCCGCGGGCAAAAGGCGATTCCGAACCCTGCAAATTGAACAAAGTTCATTAGGAATAGTTTTCAAAAAGAACTGAAACAAAGCTCACGTGCTAGTTCAGTGATTATTCTTATTTTAGTTCACTGACACGTAAACAACTCACATATTAATTAGTCTTAACCATAATTATAGGCTTAATTCCTTTTAGAATATTTCCGTGAGCGAAACAAAAACTTTTGCAGAGTTTCAGTAAGTTTAAGCCTTGTTTGAAGTTTTTGAAACATATCGTAAGCGCTTTTTTTTGCTCTTCAAATTCTTATAAGGGTCTGGTCCGTTTGTTTGTTGAATGTCTCTTCTTAAGCTTGCTTGCAAGCATTTAGAGAAAGTTTAACAACTTTTGCAGACAGTACATAGTACTGTCCTATTCCGGTCCTATCTTTAGAAGGCTTTTTGGTAAAGACTACAGGTTTGCCAAGCAACTCTATTTGCCATTAAAACAAAGCTTTTTAATGTAATGCTTTAGCTTTTAGGCTGACGCTGCATAAAGCTAAAGTTAAAGGGTACGAAGAAGAAGAATTAAAAGTCATTCCGTAAAATAATAGTTATCAGGCATGGTCTCAATTCCACTTCCACTGCAACTTTTCGGAAACGGAATTGATTCAGTTTTTCGCAACACAAAAACAAAAGCGTTTTTCGTTTCAAAAAAGTTATGCTTGTTGGCCGGTGAAATGAAAAGTAATTGACAAATCACGCCCACATACGTTGCTAAATGTACATTGTTAGATTTTCTTAATTCGTGATCAATTTATAACTTTTTATGTAATTTGAGTTGCATTTAAATCTTTAGCTTTTTTGTTAAAAGTTATGAGAAATTGGCAGTGCCAGCCAAACCGAAAAGTAAAGCGTAAAAGCCTGCCTCTCTCATTTCCGCATGTTTCATTTTCCATCGTTTCCCTTGATTCTCTCGTGCTGATTTCGTTTCGTAAAACGACAGAAATTTCATTCGGAATTGAGAACAGCAAATCCAAACTGAAACGGAATTGGGTTCGATTTAGTTTTCAAATCGTAGCGAAGTTGAGAGCATGCCTGTATATATTATCTATCATTTAATTTACCGGTTTTTTAAAACTTTTACTTCTAAATTTCCAACTGAGCGAAAATCAATATGTTCAAAGATTGGAATAGTCCCCAAACAGAAAGTCTACACTGTATGCCACAAGCGAGGGCACGAATTAATAAAAAAAAATGATTTTCATATAAGACAATGCAAAATATATAATTTATGCACAATTTACGGTAACTTTCACTTAATCAAAATTATAAACGAAAATAAAATTGAAATCAATAAATACCAAACTACTTTCGATATTCGATTTTCGGACTTTCACGCACTGCACCTTCTTAGCAACAACTTACTTGGATTCAATGAATATGCCAATTTCTTGGCGAACTGCGACAAACGCACCGATAACACAATCACTGGGAAACCCACTAGTTGCACAGGCAGCTCAAACAAGGGATCAGGATTTTGGGCCAGACCCTCCTCCACAAATTCCAGCAATAGCACCAGCAGCACATACAGTGTGGGCACCAGCGATAGAGTGCAAATATAACGTAAATTCATGATGAAGTAATACTTGGAATGTGCAATCCCCACCAAGTGAATGAGCTCTCCTCCCGGTAACAACTTGGTGCGTTTAAAGTCTTTGACTGACTGAAACGACTTGGAGCCGCTTGAAGCCGCCAAAGCGCAGCATAAACAAACAAACAAACAAAAAGCGAGAGAGAGAGAGGATGACAAATACTGCTCGTTGGGTAAAGTTTTGCGGCCAAGTTTGTTTTGCATTTTGACCAAGTTTCGTGCGGAAGCCAAAAGCCGCCGCCAAAGACAAGTGAAAGTGAGGCACTATGCTTAAGTCGAGGGCGCAGGCCTACCACAAACTGGCCAAACAAGCTTCGCTCAGCTGTTGTGGAGCTTACGGTACGTTCCAAGCCAGACTTCACTGTAGACGCGTGCGCTCTTGTAATTGTGAAAAGTTATGAAATATTCCAATGCCGCCTTGCATTGCGATTTCCTATTAACTCTTAGTTGGTTTTTGCATATCAATTACTTAATCTCGTTTCCGCTAGATATATAGGTAACACAAACTTTACTCAGTGGCCATGATTAGGTGAGAAATTTACATTGGTTGGGGTAGGGCAAAGTAGGTTTAAGGTTTACAGAGGTTACAAAAAAATGTATATTTACAGCAGAGTAATTATATGTAAAACTAATTCTAAGTTGGAGAATTTACATATTAGTTCAGTGAAATTCTGTAGCCACTGATAAGAACAACGATTGGATTGCAAAGGCAATGTTATAGCAAAGTTTTAAAAAAAATGTTGTTGAGATTCAGTTTCTAGATTATTAGCAACGTCCCCATAGTGAAATTTTGTTGCCTACCTAAATAATTGTCAAGCGATTACCACTTTTGCTGCAAGGAAATGCAGCCTACAATCGGTTCTTGAAACTTATTAATAAGGGAAAAGCTCAATTTGGGGGTTGGTGCCTTGATGTTTATAAATATGAAAGCATAACAGACATGACTTATGTTGAAAATATAGATATTCCGCTTTAAAAAAATAGTAAAATGTGAAAATTAAATATTGTTCTAAAAAAATTCGTAGAATGAAGTAAATATTTTCATAATGCTGGAAGTTTGATTTTAAGACATTGTTACATTGTCGAACTGACTGTCAAATTTTTTAACTGCCTCAATTTTAAGTGGAACGAAGAGGGAATGAAACATTCTATCGATAAGTAGGAGTGGGATAATGGAACGAATGGAATCTAATATGAAATTTAAAATTATATTTATATCAGCCCCCAGCTTGCTATCTCGCGTATATAGGAAAATTCTCAAACCGTCGATCTGATGAAGCGCCGCTGCGTTGTTTGCTTTCCACGCCGCGACCGTCTGCTACGAAATTGAGAGCAATTTTTGAGCTGCCTCACACACACCAACAAGAAAAATGTAAATGTATTTCTTGCCTCCTCTGATTTATATTCAGGCCTGTTCCGAATTCCGAACGTTTTCAAAAAGTTAAAACGAAATGAAAACGAACGTTTTACTATTTGCTGTTCACAATTTCGAACGATTTGGTTACGTTTAGACTTTTCGAACTCGGTTTCGAAAACAGCTGGCTGGCGCACGTGTTTGTGTATATCGTCAGCAGCCAGAGTTGTCATCATCTCCTAATTTAAATTTATAAAACTCTTATTTACTCTTTAAATCCGTTTATTTTTACTTATACCAGTATTTTAATACTTCATTTGAATCTGTCATATCAAATATGGTTAAACATTGCTAAGTGAAATAAAAAAAGTGCAGTCCGATTAAATAAATTCATATGCAGCAACCCTAGCAGCCGCCGATTAAAGGTCGAAATAGACTAAAAAGTAAAGTGGAATTCAGAACAGCTCGGTTTGGTCACGGCCGCTTGGTTTTGATTTTCATGCAATATTTAATAGATGTTTATAAAAAAATTCTTTTAAATTATACTTAATTTTAAAACAGTTTAAGTAATGATGTTAAACGATCTTAAAAATGTTCAACTAATTTCAATTTTTTAGTTCATCATATTGGGGAAGTAGTTTAATGCTTTAATTTGCAATTACTTTTAATTCCACTGACTCTGCAGCGCACGTTTTGAAAACGACAATTCTTGTCGATTTGCGGAATTCGGAACAACAATCAACTCGATTTGCTGCAATTCCACTCGTTTCCGGAATTCGGAACAGGCCCGATTGTTTTATTGTGAAATCTTCAGGGCTTCCGCAGCATACCTTGGTTTCCCTTCGCTTTACCCACGGACTCACCCATTCTCTGCGTTATATTTTACGGTTGTTTTTTGCAGAGAAGTTTGAGCATGCAACGATGCAGCACCAAGGCAAATAATTGACAAATTCTTCTCCTTATAGCTATGCCCATGTCTGTTTATGCAAAAATATATAGCGATAGAGATTCCGATTAGCCCGATATTTTATATCGCACTAAGGCCCGATTTCTCAATGGGCGGTTAGTCAAATTGACAGGCAGTTTAAACGAATTTGCGTTTCTCATGCTGTGTGTGGCGCAACTGGAGGAACAGACTTAACCGCTGCTCGAGCACTGGTTAAAGTTAACCGCGAGTTCAGTTTCGATGGAATTATCGATATCGTTTCGTTTTACAAACAGCTGGCTCCAACATTTGTTTGGTTTTTTTGTTATTTGCTGCCACAAAATGTTTATTAATAAGCGAATTTTTCAACTTCACGCAATGGAAATGGAATTTGAAGAGGCAGAGCAAAGAATTAATAATGCAATGGAGTACAGGAAGAGGCCTAATAACTTAACTGATCTGGATGATGCTACATTTGTTCAACGATTAAGGCTGACACAATTGACGTGTAACATAATTTATGCTAGGATCAGAAATTAAGTTAAAGACTTACCTTCAGTTGCTATTCATTTTGTTGTGACTAGGATTGTTAGCAAGACTTGCTGGCGCTGCGTTCTTATGAATGTGGCAACTTCCTTTTCACTGAGGCTGACTTCTGTGTAGTCAGCGTTCTTTTGATAAGCCGTGGAGGTAAACAAGTGTCCACAGCTATTGCTTTTGAGTCATCGCAATCAATTTTTATATATTTTTTGCAAAAA
The DNA here is from genome assembly GCA_018904265.1 of Lordiphosa collinella. NCBI lineage: Eukaryota > Metazoa > Arthropoda > Insecta > Diptera > Drosophilidae > Lordiphosa > Lordiphosa collinella. Next base: position 363,352 of record JAEIFV010000067.1, read on the forward strand.
TATTTCCAGCAGCATTCAATAGCATTAAAAAATCCCTAAAAAAATACCCAATTTGTTGACCGTGTCTGGTCACCCTCATGCTGCGACAGGAATTTATCGATATCAGATGACACTGCTGTTGAGAAAACCTCGACAACTGGAGGAACAAATTTGACCGGTGGTTGGCCAACCGGAACCTTTGAGAAATCGGGCCTTAGTAGCTTACTCCACCTCCATCTAACAGCTAAAAAAGTCAGTATGAGTGACGCCTAACAGACAAAAGAGCCGCTACCAGAAACGGTATGTTCTCCCTACCAGAATGCTGGGTTGTTTTACGTATCGTAAAATTTTCCAATGCTGTTTGGGGGCTGAATATTTTTGGGAACCAAACGAATCGGAGCACTAAAACCGATGGGTTCTAGTATGCCTATATCTATGTGGACTTACAGAAACTGTATGGTGTGTATAATCTTTAGCAAATTCAGGAAATAAAGTATATTTTTTTTTTTTTCATTTTTAAAGTTCGCAATTTTTACGTTTACATCATAACATTTTTTTTTTAATTATTCGCACACAACTGAGGCCTGCTTAGCCAAGACCAAACAATTTGTTTATTTACTTGTTTAACACGATTGGAAGTTAATTTTGTATGTCTTATGCTTTTATTTGCCAAGTCAATTGTCAAGTCAATAAGTACGATCTTAGGAGCACGTGTTGTTGGCCATGCTCGAAAAACAGTTTCTGTCTTAGATACCCAGATAGCAAGCTAATAATGCGCATGACTTTACAAAATAAACTGAATACCAAAAAAAGAACTGGCATAGAGTTAACCCAGATGATTGCACTCAGCTGTAAAGAACTAGTAGTGGAGTACCCTAAGTTATGGATCAATCAGTCAGTTGGTCAATTAAGCTGCATTCAAAAAAAAAAAAATAAAGCAGTCTGGGCTCGTGTATTATGTAAGACGGCGCCGCAGCGCATGGTGCTGTGTAATGGGACTACCGCTATAATCAATTGCCAAGATACGTGTTAACTCTCTCATTACCGCTCGGCTCGCTTTAGCCGCAATTGCCTTACATTTTATGCAGACGCTTTTTGCTTTACCGTTTTTCATTTTGCACCACTTGAAAGTGGGTTGCTTTGCTTTAAGTTTTCTTGTAATTTTCTTTTGCGGAAAACAAAAATTTGTGCAAAAGTTCGAAACAATGAAAATGCACCTGCACTCTCTCCTTTTTCGGATTGCATAACATCAAACAACTTGTCAAACGTCAGACCAAAACAATTGGGACAACAAACCCAAAAAAACGCACACACAATGAAAGTGCACACGCAATAAACTGACCCAATTTCCATTGATATTAACCAATTGTTTACTTGTTTATTGTTTTTACGCTTAAAGCCACCAAACAACAACAACAGCAAAACATCGCAACGCAGTTTGTGTTATGTCTTTTGCAATTCCTACAAATGCTTGCCAAATGGAACGTGTTTGGGTGCCAAAAAAGATAATGCAACTTTTTTTCTTCAAAATTTTAACGGGTGTCGTTGACTGATTTATGATACAAGGAATTTATCAAAACACAAATGATCTAAAAATAAATTTACGTACTGTTTACTTTCTAGAATCTTAAAATATTTAATTAACCCATCAATATGTGTGTCATAATTCAGCAATTTCGCTCAAGTTCTGGAATTGGTGTGTGGCCAGTTTTGTGTGTGTTTGGAATTTAAAAATCTTAATATGTTAGCTGCAATGTCAGTTGAGCAATCCAATTTGCATATAAAGCGTTTTTACTTTGTAGTGTGAGGCTTATTTTTATCTCGACACCAAAAAGTATGCAATGCAACTGTTTGGAAGAACAGCTAACGAAGCGCTTCAGACATTTTTTTTGAGGTTTTTGAACAATTATCATTTTTAAATGCTATTTTTAAAGTAAAACTCATAAACAACAGTCAAAGACGTTTTCTCGTAGGCGTCACAACACCTCCACTATTTGTTATCGATAATGTTTCATTTCCAACCTGTTCCGTCGCATTTCACATGACACAGAACAGCTGTTTAAGCAACCTTATCGGTGAACACTCTGCCACAATCGCAGTATAATTATTAAGTAAAGATTGACTATATTAATGACGATTAAGCTTTTATTTACTCCAAAGGCTTTTTTACAGCATGCAGATAGTCCGTACGATGAATAAATCAGACTGCCATGGATTTAGGAAATACGATCAATAGGATACGTCCTTGCTCATCAATAACAATTTCTCCACGAAGAAGTTGGAAAGATCTAAATAATGTGGGGAGACTTTGTTGCATGCTATCAACAAGTTTCTCATGCCAACTTTCATGGGAGGCGATTTTGAGTAGTTTCTTGCCAACTTAAAAAATGTTTATTATGTAAATGCATGACAAATATCTCTGAAATTACTTTATTTTTTGAGGAACGATGTGGTATTGGAACATATTGTTCTAAGATGTTAGATGTAGCTCCGTGGAATTAGGCTATAAGAGAGACAGAAATGGCATCACTTTTAAAAGATTATGCGCAAGACTATAGATAGGAAGAATGCACAGATCTCACAACTCTTTGCCCATCAAATAATTGAATCGAATTGACATTTGCAGTCTCATATTGTACTCGCTACTAAAGTGCGGCCCTGGATGAACCAATTGCCAATGTAACTCTAGAAGAAAAAATTATTTTTGGCTGTTGGCAAAACAGGAGTCCATCTTATTAGAAGATGATCGTTTCGACATAAAAAGTCGAACTGGCCACCTGTCTTTCGTTTAGTTGTTATGTACATTCTCGCTGGGCATTCGAGAAGAAAAATCAAATGCCTAACTAATTTTGTTTACAAAAAGGGAGATCCAGGGTTAATGAGTGTTATTGAAGGCAGTCATATACCAATTTGATGATTTGAATCTGGTTTTATTCATTCTTATTATCTTATTTTATTTGTTATCAAAAATTTAAAACTTCCGCCAATAAATTCTATCAAAAACAGTTCAACAGCAGCCAAACATTTCTTTTTTGATTGATTTATATTGGACGATTGTTGTGTGATGGTGAACGCGCTCATTGTCTTGTGCGATTGTTTTAAATTCATTAACCTTTCGATTTATACCGTGCTTGACACTCAGAATTAGTTCCAGAAGAAATGATTAAATGGTAAAGGGTGATCCATTTCGAGGTGTTTTGCTTATATGAATTTGTTCTGCAGATCTCGAGTGACTAGTGTTCTATTGTTAACTTGTTATTTAGAATTGATTGAAAATTTTTCATGGAAAGTGCAACAGCTCAAAGAAGAACAGCTATTTTCTTGCCGAATTTTGTTCTGTGAAGACGCACAACGTCAATACACAGAATTGCCGCATTTGGGCCGATGAGCAACCAACAACTGTTCTCAAACTACCTTGACATCCAGTAAAATGCACTGTTTGGTGTGTTTTTTTTTGGCTGGTGGAATCATCAGTCCGTATATCTTTAAAAATGAACATAACCGTCAATAGCGAGCGCTACCGCACCAAGATAGCAGTTATTCGGCGAGATTGGTTTCAGCAAGGCGGTGCTACAGCACACACAGCGCGCAAGGCAATGGCTTTGGTGAGCATCAAATTTCGTGTTTCGGACCTGTCAACTGGCCGCCAACATCGTGTGATATTACACCTCTGGATTTATTTTTGTACGGCTTTGTGAAATCAGAAGTCTTCGTTTATAACCCAGCAACGGTTCAAGCTTAAAATACTAACTCCGTTAGTTCGCGAGACACCGGTAGAAATGCTGGACATTTGAATGAAACTATTTTAAACAAGAAAGAAAGTCGGTCAAGCCCGACTATAACATACTCTGTACCTGTGAAGTGCTGCCCATCACCGTTGCGACCGGTGCAGCCAATAATTGATTGTTTTCCTTATAACTCGAATATCGTTCATCCGATCTTTAAAATTCAGATCGATAAAGAATCCCGAATACTAAATATGTCCAAAAGGTTCGAACCCTCTATCTATAAAACTGTCGGAGATATGACGTTTTTTCGATATTGCGGTGGCGGGAGGGGGCGTTGCCAAAATTTAAAATAAACCTGATCTGCCTGCAAGTATAAGAAACATATGCTCCATACATGTCAGACCTCTATCTCTTACCATCTCTGAGATCTGTTTGTTCATACGGACAGACAGACAGACGGATGGACAGAAGGACATGGCTACTCTGTGTAACTCTGGTACAAAGTATAAAAAGTAAATGTCAGAAATTGAAATTTAGATTTCGACACCCAAATTCAATTTTAAATGTTTTATTTAAAAATAAAAAAAACACTCGAAATGGATCCTTATAATAAAAAACAAATTATTCTTATTAAAAATATTTCAAAGACCCCAGCAGATAAACTGGGTCAGCTGTACCTTCACTTTCAAATTACTATTGATAGGTATAAATTGCATCTAAAGGGTGATTTTTTAGCTATTATCTTTTTGGCAACACTGGTTTAAACAGCTCACGCACGTTTCGTGTTTTGTTTCACTGTCAAACATCTTCAGTTTGGTCTATAATTTAACCATGAATCGTCTTACAAACGAACAACGCTTCCAAATTATTGAATTTTATTATCAAAATGCGTGCTCTGTTAAGAAAGTTCATCACGCGCTTCTTCCATTTTATGGTCAGTTTAATCGACCCACAGAAAAGGCTATTCGGGCAATTGTGACTAAATTTCGCACCAAATTTTGATTGTTGGACATTAAACCACCAACACGCTTACGAAGAGTGCGAACTGAAGAAAATATCGCAGCTGTATCGGCCAGTGTTAATGATGACTATCAATTATCGATTCGTCGCCGTTCGCAGCAATTGGGCCTCTGTTACTCAACAACGTGAAAAATTTTGCGGAAGGGTTTAGGTGTGAAGCCTTTCAAAATACAGCTGGTGCAAGAATTAAAGCCGAACGACCTACCGCAACGTATAATTTTTGGTGAATGGGCTCTTGGAAAGTTGGCCGAAGATCCACTTTTTTACCGAAAAATTTTGTTCAGCGACGATTCTCATTTTTGGCTCAATGGGTACGTAAATAAGCAGAATTGTCGATTTTGGAGTGAATATCAGCCAGAAGCATTGCAAGAGCTACCAATGCATCCAGAAAAAGTCACAGTTTGGTGCGGTTTATGGGCTGGTGGCATCATTGTACCGTACTTCTTCAAAGATGATGCGAATCGTAACGTAACTGTGAATGGTGAGCGCTACCGTGAGAGGAATCCAACTTTTTTTTGCCCAAAATGAAAGAGCTTGACTTGCATGACGTGGTTTCAACAAGACGGTGCCACATGCCACACAGCACGCGCAACAATGGACTTATTGAGAGGCGAGTTCGGTGAACATTTTATTTCACGTTCGGGACCGGTCAATTGGCCGCCTAGATCGTGTGATTTAACGCCTTTAGACTATTTTTTGTGGGGCTAAAGCTCATGTCTATACAGACAAGCCCGCTTCAATTGACGCATTGGAAGACAACATTCAAGCATTTATTCGTGAGATACCGGCCGAAATGTTGGAAAGAGTATGCCAAAATTGGACTAAGCGGATGGACCATTTGAGGCGCAGTCACGGTCAACATTTGCATGAAATAATCTTAAAACTATCGATTCAAATAAAGATTTCATGCATTTTTCTAAATTTTATGTTTTTTTTTTTAACTTTCCTATAGCTCTTAAAAAATCACCTTTTAGAACTTATAAAATAAAATAAGTAAATTATGTTGCTGAAATTTTTGTAATATTTTGCTGCCTTCACTAAAATTTTAAAAATAATTTAAGTGAACATTACCAACTAAATATATCTTTATTAACTATTTTTAAAATATTCCTACTAAATTTTTAAGCCATGTTCTACAAAAATGCAAGAAGAAAAAAATAGTTTTATATTCAAGACAGGTGTACTCTAGTGTACATTTTATTTGCATTAGAGTCAAATTCCACTTTTCAAATCTTGTTCAGATTCTATTCATTTTACCAAAACTTAATTCACATCCCTCACAAATTAGCAGTTCAACTGCGATGCTTCATTTCCCATCGTTCCCGAAACGACGCTATCTTAAGCTCATGCCTTTACATACATATTTACATACATATAACTGTACTTGCACAAGCTCAACAAATTGTGGTGCCTCTCCTGCGAAAGTTGATTGATTAAAAGAATTCACGGATTAAAAAATGGAAAATACTCCAAACATTATAGACTTACCCTTCGATGTGGTTCAATTAATATTTTCGGAAATAGATAGCCCGCTTTCGGCATTAAATTTCTCTCGAGCTCATGAAATTTTTGGCGACGTGTTGGCTCACGTAGCCAGAAGAGAATTCACCTCAGTAAATTACGAATATGACGAATTCTCCAAAGAAGATTGGCATGACATATTGTCATTATGTGGCAAAACTGTACATGAAATCTCCTGTCACAATGAGAATAATCTAATTGACATGTTAAGCCTGGCGGAGAAGTTTTGCCCAAATATTGAACGCATATGTTGCACTATCTCAGTCTCCAACTATAAGTTGATCCATGCTTGGCCTGAAGCATGGATGGGAAAACTTAGAGAAATCCATTTTAATAAACCGGAAAGGGATTGTCGCGAAACTATACTTACAGACTTAATCGACAGCTTACAGTCATTGCCAAATTTACGCGTATTGGCTTTGACCAATCTTCATCCTGATGAAGGTAAGTTTGAAAAAGAAATCCCTTAAAACTGTTGCATAATTTCTGATTTTGTTCAGTCATTCCTGTGCAACATTTGGTTGAATTGCGTGTGTTAAAACTGGATTTTGCTGCGAATCATTTTTGTACGCTGAATTTTCTATCGCCCTTGACAAATCTTTGTGAATTGAATATTGCTAACTACGAGGATGCTTGCGAAAATTGCAAGTCCGAAGCGACGCTCCCATCACTTCCCAAACTGAAATCTCTTTATCTAGAATTTACTAGTGCTGTTTTTCCCGAATCAGTCACGAAAGAATTCGCGAATGCTTTGGAGGAGCTACATGATATTCGATACGAACCTCTTACTGTGCATGAAGCTCAAATCATTGAACAATTTCGGGCACTGAAAAAGCTCAGTTGTAATATAGAAAATGACATTCCCTTACCGTATATAGCCAAATTGAAGAATCTGGAGGAGTGTACTTTCTACCTTGATCACCCGCTTACGGCTCTGCTTGAGGTGTTGCGTGGCTGTCAAAATCTACGAATTCTGCGTACCAGGATCTGGGGACTAGGATCTAGGATTTCTGATTACAGAGGATTTGTTACCTCTGCACTAAAGCTATTAAAAATGAATGGTGTTCAGGCAGATAACCCATTCATTTTGGATATCAATGACAAGTATGCATATGATCGGATAGAGCAAGCGGTAAGTAAATCACCATGTGAAGCTGTAACCAAATAAGTAAAATGTTTATTTCATTTATTTTAGCTACCTCCAAATTGCCAACTAATGAAGTTAGATTGCCAAGAACTTGTTAACTGGAATTAAAAGAAATCAAAATGCAATGTTAATCCTTTAAAATATTAAGGTAAACGGAAATCATCAAGTTTTGATCAAATTTTTGTGCATGCATAATAAAAATACGTTAAACTAATCAATAATCCAGCAAAGGTAGACAGAGACCGAACCTTACTCCATTTTATATAATCAAAAACAAAATGGTTGTGACTACCCTCAATGATTTCTTATGTCTATAAATATTTTCAATGAAAATTTCCTAGCACCCGAAAGTCATTTGTCTAAATGATCAAGTAATGCTCGAGAAATGACTCGACAATTTGTTTCAGCAATGAAAGGTACATAAATCAAACAAAACCACATCTTCACACTGTATGAAAACAATATGCATTTATTTACAATTAGAAATTACATTAACTAAAGCTACGATTTAGTTGAGATAAAAGACTAGCCACACTTAAATGACTACAGTAGGATCTTAAACAAGTTGTCACATCAGTCACATTTATTGTACATTCTAAGGGCTAAGCTTAAGGTAACATCCAAGGAAATGATAGTGAAAACATATGGTACAAAAGTTAGATTATTTGATTAATGTTCACATCACTTTACTAGCTCCTAATACTTAAGATCACATTGGTTTTTTGTGCCGTCAGACGCGCACTTTGTAGCTTAATTTCATTAGTTTCTTTGAGCTAATGGGGCAATTTGGCCACAGATTGGCACAACCCATGGGTCCACTAAGACTATCACCGGTAAAGCGCATTAGTTCACCCATATGAGCGGCGAAGTACCATTTACTTGGCGGCATATTCATCATCCAGGGCATGGTGGGTGATCTAGAAAAAAATAAAAGACGGAAGAAGGAAAACAGTTAAACAGCTGAACAAACATTTTATAGATTTGGTATTTCTAAGCTCGGATGCTATTTTTATTGTTATTAAAACAGCTTTTAGACTTCCAAAGCCATTCACCTTGCATGAATAATAGGCCTGACAGATTTACTACTAAAAATATACGCTAGCCGAGTCTTTACATCGTCTCACCTTCGTCTCAAGTGCGAGGTTACAAGTCGCCTGAGTTTGTTCAGTCGCCATGCGACGCGTGGCGTCGAGGTGTGTTTAGTTTTCATGTGAGGTAGGTTATGAAGCGAGAGAGCTTAAGTCAGTTCAACTAAATATTTGCTCTGAAATTACGAGTAAGCACTTTGCCGTTTGTACTCTAAAACTATTGTATAACTTCCAATCACACTTGTTTGGATTAATGACTGTGCTGAGTCAGAGTTTTTTTGTGAAAGGGAATTAAGTACATTAAGTATAAGAAATGGTATTACAATCAAACAGGTTTGAAGTTGTTACACATTTTACAAAAGTGGACTTTCAAAATCGACCCCTTTATGGTCCTACTAAAAAAATTAGATCTCAAAATTCATCTTTTGCGCTTAATCAAATTGGTATTGAATTAAGCATTTCTTACAGATGACAAAGCCTGGAAATATATATTTTTGAATAATGAAAAGTTTGAAGGCCTATTTAAACCAGGCAAAACTAGCATGGGATCTTTCGTGTCGTAAAAAAATGGTTAAAAATTCTGGACATTACCAATTTTCATATTTGATTTTACCAATTTAAACGTATAAACAAAATTGAAAATTTAAAATTAAAAAATCATTCTGTTTCTGCGAGGAATTCGGCGATGAGAATTACAAGTTTTAGCCAGATGGTAGATTGAGTTATATAGAAGTAGGATATTATAGGCGCAGAAACTGTCATGCGCGTTGGCGCTGTGCGCTGAGGCCGCATTTCAATCGTGTTCAGTCCAAGGGACCGAGTTTCGAGTCCCAGCAGAGTAAATAAAAGGTTTAAAATTAGCGCTTAGGTTGGTTTTTTAACGAGTCAAACATTATCAATACGTTAGACATTTTTTTGAAAAAAGTAGATTGGCAAATGTTTAAATATGAGTTTTTTATTTGTGATTAGAATGCTTGTAAGACGACCTAAAGTGATTTATTACCAGCTTTCGGATTATTAAAAAAATATAAAATTCGTCTCCAACTTATCGGCCGGTATGTTACGAATAAATTCCTTAATATGCGTCCTCAAGTGCGTCAACTGTTGCGGATTTGTCGCGATAGATATGAGCCAAAGCATAGCCCCACAAAAAATGGTCTAAAAGGAGTTATATAGCACGATCTAGGCGGCCAATTGACCGGCCCCAAACGTGAAATAAACTGTTCACCGAACTCGACTCTCAATTGGGCCATTGTTTCGCGTGCTGTGTGGCATGTGGCACCGACTTGTTAAACCCACATTTCAGCCAAGTCCAGCTCTTCCATTTTGGGTAAAAAAAGTTCGTAGTCATCGCACGGTAGCGCTCTTAATTCACAGTAACGCTCCTGCCTTCGTCATCTTTAAACAAGAAAGTCGGTCAAGCCCGACTATAACATACTCTGTACCTGTGAAGTGCTGCCCATCACAGTTGCGACCGGTGCTGCCCGTAATTGTTTGTTTTCCTTATAACTCAACAATCCTTCATCCGATCTTTACCATTCCTTTGGAGGTCGATAAATAATCCTGATTACTAAATATGTCCAGAAGGAACGAACCTTCTTTCTATAAGACGGTGGGAGATATGACGTATTTTCCAATTTACGGTAGCGGGAGGGGGCGTGGCAAAAAATTAAAATAAATTTGATTTGCCTGCAAGTATAAGAATCATATGTCTCATACATAGCAAATACGATATTTTCGCGCGAAGCGGTCGATAGTTATGGGCGTGGCAAAAATTTAAAATAAACTTGATCTGCCTGGAAGTATAAGAAGCATATGTTCCATGCATGTGAAACCTCTATCTCTTACCATCTCTGAGATCTGTTTGTTCATACGGACAGACGGACATGGCTAAATCGACTCGGCTGTTGATGCTGATCAAGAATATATATACTTTATAGGGTCGGAGATGCTTCCTTCTGCCTGTTACATATTTTTGCACAAACTTAATATACTCTGTGTACCTTTGGTAAAGCGTATAAAAAGTACGGTTCAATGATGCCACCGTCCCATAATCCACACCAAACAGTGCATTTTTCGGGAAGCATTGGCAGATCTTGCAATGCTTCTGGCTGCGCTTCACACCAAATATGGCAATTTTGCTTGTTCACGTATCCATTTAACCAGAAATGAGCTTCATCGCTGAACACAATTTTCCGATAAAAAAGTGGTTCTTCATCCAACTTTGCCAGCGCCCATTCACCAAAAGTTAGCCGTTGTGATAGGTCGTGGGGCTTCAATTCTTGCACCAGCTGTATTTACAAAGGTTTTTTAGCAAAATCCTGTCGCAAAATTTTCCTCGTAGTGCAGAAACAGAGGTACAGTTGCTGCGAACGGCGACGAATCGATAATTCACGGTTATTAACAACACTGGCGGATACAGCTGCGATATTTTCCTCTATCCGCACTCTACGTATGCGTGTTGGAGGTTTAATTTCCAATAATATAAATTTGGTGCGAAATTTATTCACAAGATTTCAAATAGCCGCCTCAGAAGGTCGCCCAAACTGACCTTAAAAAGGAATAAGTGCACGATGAACTTTCGATGAGGATGAATTTTGATAATAAACTTCAATAATCTGCAGCCGTTGTTCGTTTGTAAGTCGATTCATGGTTAAATTATAGACCAAACTGAACATGTTTTGCAATAACATGTGATACGAAAACAGCTGAACTACCAAAAACAGTGTTGCCAAAAAGAAAGTTGCTAAAAAATCACTCTTTTAGCTCTGACCTGCCCTAAAACAGAGAGCTGTTTGCTCTCATTTAGATTTACAATTTAAGCTGGTTATATCAGAAAGGAGCTGCGATTCAGGGGTGATTCAGCTATGATTCAGTACGGAGCCGAACTGAAGCGATATAATAAATACTCTAATCATTTCATAGGCTATAAGCATAAAGTCGATCAACCAACCTATATACCAAATTTCAAGTTCGTAGCTTAAATATCTTCTTAGATAAGGGTGTGAACCTTTTTTGAACCGTTTTAAACCACGCTCGAACCGGATCAGACTTCAGACACGGTTTATGATTTTTTCCTGATGACATAACCATACCGTTAAGATCGGTTCAGCGGTTTAGATGCCCATATGGGACATATATATATATATACGGCCCTGTTCCGAACGTGGCTTTTTTTAAGATAAAGTTCACAATTTTATATGAAAAGTATGTGGCTACTAGATCAGGTCTGCTTTTTTTGACGAATTCAATTCACTTGGCATTGAGGAATCGGTTTCAGCTGCTTAAGCAATTCCGATTTTCGTCAAACCTAATCTAGTAACCGTTGAAATTCTTGTCACCTTGCAAATAATATTCTTAAGTTTAAGCTCTACATAAACGTTTACACGAAAACCGACGTAATTCGGAACAGAGCCGATAGCCTTTAGTTCGGCTGAATCATAGCTGAATCAGCCCTAAAATGGAAGGACTTTTACTGAATTCATGGCATTCCTTGTATGAGTTTCAGCCATGAATTTAACACAGACATGTCCGACTAGGTCATGCCTTAGATCATTATACCCTGTTCCCATTAAAAATGGGAAAAGGGGATCATGAAGTTGTGCAAAAGTATGTAACAGGTAGAAGGAAGATTTTGCGACCCTATAAAGTATATATATTCTTGATCAGCATCAACAGCCGAGTCGATTTAGACATGACCGTCTGTCCCTCCGTCCGTCTGTCCGTATGAGCGCGTCGATCTCAGAGACTATACGAGATAGAGCCACAAATTTTTGCATGTATACCAGATTCAAATAGAGTTTGTTTCATATTTGGAAAATTCCTTCCCCTCCCCCCTCCCTTTAAGCGCAAAAAACTGTCAGAGCCACAATTTTTAAGTTAGACCCTCGAGACTTATATATATATCAAGTAAGGCTCAATATCTATCTATTCAATCAATAAGATCGGACAAAAAACACCAAAGTTGTATACGATTCAATTTTGCTTATAGGAGAGACGGGGGTCTTACATTGTCAGTTATCGCGTGCGCGCTTCCGTGTGTGCGTATGTTAGAGTGTGTGTGTGTATGAAAACACAAGAAGTCAAGGGAACAGGGTATTTTGTAGTCGGGGCACTCGAATACAGCCCCCTTACTTGTTTTAGGCATGATTTCAGTACTAAGCTTATGGGTAACAGGCAAAGAACACTGAGCGCATCTGATATCCCACAATATGAGTTAAAATACTTAACAATTATTTGCTCTGCAAACATTTTTAAATTTTTGCTTTGGTAAATTATTAAGAGGGTCAGTATCTGATAGGAACATGTTACAAATATGAAAAACTTCGGACTGAATCGTGCTTGAAATCAGTCATGAATTCAGATATTCCTACCTCTCAGGTCTGACTTCAGCCCTGAACAATTTAGTACTGAAGCGTAGAACTGCAGGGTACGTTTACTTTATAATGTGTATAATCTGTATATAATGTGTACAGATGTATAGAAATTTGCATTTTCTATTGATTTCGTTTGCAAAAGGTGGGATATTGAATAAAATTAATTTAATAGAGGCTTAACTGAGCTTACAATTAATATTAAGTGGGTATGGTACATCACTGAAGTGCTGAGCAGGAGCTTCGATAGATGTGAAAGTTACAAATGCATTACTTCATTATTTGGAAAATCTTAGAACTTCTTCACATATGTATTAAAACCAGAATAAAGAACATTAAATTGTCGCAGCGCATGCAAGAAAACTTCATAAGAAACCGATCACCTTAATGTGCTTGTAAATCATCACGAACTGTTCGAAGTAAGTTTACAAAGTTAGGTAAAGTTTCATTTGCTTAAAACGGCAATTTTGAAGAAGAGAAAAAATCTAAGCATTGATTCATAAAGTGTGGCAAGGAACAAAATATTTTGGCAGGACCATTATTCAAAAGATTTAGGACAATTTGTGAGACAATGGTTCATTCCATCTGAATCGCAACGAAAATCTTTGAGATGAGCTCAAACGAGAAGCCGGTATGCAAGCTTATCTATGAGATTATAAGATACACAGATATGCTCCCATTTTCGCATTCACAAAAGTTTAGCGATTTAGAAATCAAATTTGGTCGAAAAACCAGTTTAAAACCGTAAAACTTTTGCGAATGCGAAAATGGTAGCATGGCTGATAGTTGCGATTCGGGGGCTATAAGCTGGATAGCTTTACGACTGATACTGATATAGACAAATAGATATGCTCAAACCAGAAATCAGTCGTTCATGAAACTAAACGCATTGCTTAGAGCTCAATGATCCCCTTAAATTTATTAAAAATACAAACTATGAACTTTTGCACTTTATTCTAAAATGCTTGAGAGAAATCATAAAAAAATGACATTACTAAATTGTTTTTTACTCACCTAATCAATCTGAGCAGTTCGCGTTCTTTTTCGCTAAGTTGATATTCCGGCTTGGAGGCCAATTCGCAAAGCATTTTTGGCAGGCATGATTCCTTGATGGTATCCGTGAGTTGAGACTTCGTTTTAAGATTAGCACCGGTTACCACAGCTACGCCTGGTTTCAGAGCTGCCGCAGCGGAGAACTCATTGAAGTCATGCTCTACGAAAAATAATACGAAATAAGAAATTAATTTTGACATTTATGTTAATTTTTGCATAATCACTAACAATTTTCTAATTAAGATTGGGAACTGCAGAACAAAGAGGAAGACTAAAAAAACAAAATACCCAAGGCCAGAAAAATCGAAAGTCAACAAAGTTAGGAATTTCAAGACAATGAGTAATAAAATGTTGAAAAATGTATTTCTATTTTTTGTTTAAAACATGTGCGCAAATATGAGACTCAACATCAAAAAGCAAATATTAACAGAATTTGCGTTCGATCAGCTGTTTGCAAATTAAAACAAAAATTTAAAAAGATAATGACTCCTTGCCCCCGCCGACGTCGACGACGACAAGGCCAAGTTGAAACGTTGAACTTTGATTTTTTTTTCTCTTTCGGTGTGTTTTTTGCTAAGCAAATGTATGCTCAGTCATTCAGCTAATTATGGCTTGTGAATATGCATTAAATTATGGAAAGCTTTTGGAAAATCATAGCCCCTGACGTAGAATAAGCAAAAAAATTGTTTTCTGTGACTGAACTTTGGATGCGGAAAAGACTCCCCAGAAGAAATGAACAAATTTTAGCGAATGCTGCTTGCCCAACCCGTTAAATTTTTGGTAACAAGTTTTGCGGTATTTAATTTATGCATTTTATTTTGTTTATTGCTTATTTAATCATCGATGTTATTTATAAAGAAAAATGTTTTCGAAACGATCAAAACAAAAACGAAAAATATTACGTCAAAATAGATTTAAAAATACATTTTTGGCGACTATTTTGCTTGTGTAAGATTTTACAACTGGTTGCTAAGAGACAAATATGGTAAAATATGTCTAGGTTTGCGCGCTTGTTGATATGATTCAGATATACCATTTTAAATTCTTAGTTTTTAACATTTTTATAATTGATGAGTTTTCAATCCTGTTCCTGTTAAGGAAAAGCCCGGACGGCAATATCTCGCTCCAAAAACCTAATGATACCTATACAACGAGCAACGAGGAGAGAGTGTTAGACACTCATTTTCCGGGAAACATCCCCGTGGAGGAAACTGACGACCAAGAGATTTACTATCACCCTCGTAGCTCCGAAGGGAGACTTGAGTGGACAATTGGAACATTCCAGACCTTAAGTCCCTCGGGCCATGTATCATGTATCCAGCATTCCTGCAGGAAGGGAAGGACACACTCCTACTATTCCACAGGAAAATCATGACAAGAACTCTGCCGACTGGGTATATCCGACATGCTTGGCGCAGAGCTCGGGTAGTCTTTATCTCCAAGGCAGGGAAGAAGGAAATAACTAAACCCAAGTCTTCCAGACCCATCAGCTTGGCATCGATTTGATTGAAAACGATAGAATATGTGGTGGATAGAAAATGTGGTGGACACTGCTAAAGGCACCCCTCCAGCCAACAGCGCAGGCGTACAGAGTAGGCCGTTCAGCAGTCACGGCCCTGTATAAGCTCGGAAAGATGCTCGAGAAAACATGCAAACAATTTCCTGTGTGTGCGTCGCGTAGAACAAAAACCGGTTTTATTCTTTTCTTTGATTGGCGAAAGCAAACTGACCAACAAAAATTTTGAGTGATTTTGTTGCCTTAACTAATTTCAATGTGCTTTCTTTTGGGAGTATTGGTGAGTGCTCTGCCCTATGCTTTTTTTGGGCATGCCTGCTCTAATCAGAAGAGGAATAAACCCGACACTAGGCAGATGGAAAGATTCATTTCTACAACGCAGGGAAGCCTCTGCAGTAGAAGATGGAAAAACCATCACTGTTACCACAACTCGAGGATACCCTCAGGAAGGAGTACTCTTCCCATAGTTGTGGAGCCTACTTGTGAATTAACTTTTGGAAAGACTCGCGTCCCAAGGTATAACATGCCAGGTATACGCAGATGTCATCGTAATTCTTGCAAGAGGAAAACACAAAGATACTATATGCGACATACTCCAGAGGGAACTGAAAGTGTCGTGAAATAATACTAATGTGACTATACCTCATGGAAGTGAGACCGATGCTCCATAAGGAGTTGTCGTGTGGGCAGATAAAGCCAATCTCCTCACTGTAAGGACGCAGTTGCAATAGCTGCAAAGGCTGACATGTACATACATGACCGGAGCATGTATATACATGTTGGAGCTAACACCACTCCACCATACCATCTGCCTGAAGAAAAAAGCAACATTAATTAGACTGACAGCAGAAGGAGTAGTTAGGAACTACAAAGTAAGCCTAAGGGACTCTGAGAAGTTGGAGAAGGAAATACCTATAATCCTTCAACCCAGAGACGAAATGGTGGCAAAGTTTCACTTCCACAGGAACTTCACTGTATACAAAGTAAGAAGACAGATTGAATCTCACTAGAAAACACATATACAATGCAAGCACGCACAATTCAGTGGTACACAGACGGGTCTCAGGACGGGTATCAGGGAGATTTAACAAGCATATTTCAAGCCGAAGTATGTACTATCTCCCGATGCGCAGACCTTATTATGGAGGGAAAACTACCATAATATGGAAATTGCAAACCTCTCAGATAGTCAAGCAACGCTCAACACGCTTAGCAGTAATAGGTTGACGTCTAAGCTCGACTTAGAGAAGAAGAACAAAATATAGTAGACCAACTAGGCAACAGGAACAACCTGTCCTTACGCTGGATACGGGAATACAACAATATCCCCGGAAACAAAATGGCAGACGAACTGGCACGCAAGGGTGCAGCCACCGCAACAGAAAAACCAGAACCCTACTGTGGCTTAGGCCAGCACACCATTAGGGAACTCAGAAAGGAAGAAAATACGCTAAAAACAGCCTTCTGGGTAAACACTAAGGGCATGAAACAAAAAAAAATCACTAAATGAAACGAAACGGAAATATTCGGAACAGTGGCAGGAGTACCCATATCTTTAATTGGTCCACGCCGGTAGCTATCGATAGCACATTCGATAAAAGCGTATATTTATACATTTGAGAGAGCTGCGTCAACATAGCGTCGACTTTTTACGTCGAATTGGAACGGTGGAATATGGAACAAAAATGATTTTTATTTTTTAATTTTCTCAGGAACTACTGAACTTTTTGAGTCAAATTAAATTGCAAAATGTTAAGAATAGAATAAACTATTAAATAAGATTTGGGTGAATTTGATTATTGCAGGTACTTCAAATATTGTTGTGCCGCAATGCACGGTATACCAGCAGAAAGCTGACATATTCAAGAGAATTCGAAAAAAAAATTAAGAAAATCCTCCCCACAGTTTTTGAGAAACTGAGCGCACATAGTTTGTCGCATACATACAAACATGAGTTGATATCGGTAGCCTAAGAAGCACACACGGACTCATACAAATAAAAAAATACCTTTTCAGCAAGCGGTCCCAGCAAAACGGTCGGAAAAAGACCAAGAGCGAAAAAACCAAAACATATGTACGTGTTTCTCTCCTCACACAACCGAACACAATCATAGAGCGCTGTTAAAGGTTGCATCCGTCCCTCCTTGTCAATGTTTTTGACAACTGCAGTGAGAGGACCGGTTGTTCTGACCTCTGCTTTTTCGCCATAACCTCTCTACACGTGATCAAGACCCGTCTATGCTTCAACATTGCTGCATGTGGAAAGCGAATTGAAAACTCTTGGAACTATAATAAGTTGAATAGTTTATCATTTGAAATATCAATTTTTATATTAGGTACAGACTGCACAGTCCGCCGTATACGCTTATAAGTACTAAAGTCACCCAACCCATTTTCGTTAAGAGAACCTGCAAAGCTGAAGTGAAGCGTGTGGTGCTGATCATGGATTAACCGCTTGAATTACTGAATTATTATTTGATTTACAAAAGAACTAAGGCTAATGTATCCTAGATTGGCTCTATGACTACCATATGCGTACATACACATAGCCAAGAGCATGTTTAAAGAATTTTAAAGCCTCAATGGCCGAATCAGTACTAAACCCAATCCATATGTTTCCAATCATTAATTGAATTGAAATTGTTATTTGATTTGTTACATCCTTATCCTAACGTTACTATCATTGCCATGAAGGCCAAGTTTGTGAACTATTGTTGTTAGTAAACAAATTATGAATATGGACAAGTTTAACTAGAGAAAGGAAATTGGGTTATCGGAATGAGTTAGCATCGGTGATGTATTGGGGTTAGAATGAAAGGATAGAACTATTGCTAATATGGTAGGGTCGGTATTTGGGATAACATCAAACCCAATCGTATATCCTTGTTCGGTATAACATCTTTCAGAGGCAAGGTCAACACATTCTTCTTGTTTGATAGCCCGTTACGTTCATGAGCAAAATATCCTCCACGTCTGCTCAAGCTTGGGTCAACACTGAAGTCTTTTGGCTAGTCTCGAGACCTAGCCAAAGGACTTCAGTGTTGACCCAAGCTTGAGCTCTTGCGTGACCAAAGTGAAGCAAAACCACATCAAGGCTTAACTATCATTACAAATGGTGAACCACAATCTCAAAATGTTCCAGAAATTAATCGAACGAGGAAAGAGTGGCCTCAGGATCCTGACAGGGCTCTACACTGGGCCAGCTGTACAAGTTGGGAATAACAAACACCCAATTATGTAATTACTGTGAACAGAAGGAGGAGTCCTCTGAACATATATAAGCACACTGCGATGCAAGGCGCAGATTCGACAGATTTGGAGAACACAGCTTACACCCCAACAAGATTTCGTTCAAGAAATAGGCCTGCTAGCAGAGTTGTAAACGCAGCAGGGGCACAATAGACCAGGATTGTTTGCAGTGCGCTATCTCCCCAACAAATAAATAGCAGTTTACAATATAGAAGGTAAAGGTAAATGTTTTTCATTTTATCGGAAACACTTGGTGTACACGAGCACTGTAAAATACTCTATAGTATAAGCAACCTAACCTAACTAACCTCAATTTATCTTCCTTAAGCCAGGAATGCAAATCGGATCTTATAGCATCGAATGTTGTATTTGAGGTGGCTAGAAAGATATTTATAGGCTTTTGGAATTTGTACCACTCCTACACCGATTTGATCCTTCTAGCTCTTCCAATCGCCTCTTTATTAATATGTTTTTATTATTCTTTTGAAAGTTGACTCTCCTGTTCCCTTTCTCCACTTGCACGTTTTGTGGTATCTTTATTGATGCCCAACAGGCTGAAAAATTAAAAACCGCACAGTTTAGGGGGCTTATGCTTCTTTAAGTCTAAAATCTCAGAGAACCATTGAACCCATTGAAGTCCTAACTGTAATATGCATCTCTGCCTAAAACCTTCAAGTTTGCTACCTTAGAGCGTGGGTCATTAACATGATATCTGTTGCTTGATTTTGTTTGTCTTTTGTGCTGGTAAGTTTGTATACTATTTCTGTATCTGTTTCGAGGTGAAAGTGAAAAAAAACTCCCAAGCAAAATAAACTTCACGTAATAACAAGTTTTTTTTTGTTTTGTTTGCTTCGCCTTGCGATTTTGACTTGCCTTTGCTAGTGAAGCAGGGAAATTGCATCTTAACTTTCCCAGACTTGCATTGCAGCAGTTTTTTAGCGAGCAATTCAATTTGGTTATTTTGATTTTCAATGTTAATATTCCATCTGGGTGCGCATTGTCTAGACAAAAATCTGCGCTCATTATTCCAAATTAAGCCGGAAGCTAAAATGACACGAAAACTTGACTTGATTTGTGCCATTTAATTTATTGAACAGATTTGTACTCAAATGCATGAGAAGCCGGCTAAAACCGGTTAGCTAATGTCGACGTAATGGCTCCCATTTGGTTAGTTTAAAATTATTAACTTGAAACGAGTTCAACGGATATCGAGAGTTCCCAGATGAAGTTGGCTTGTAAATGCCTACATAATCGGGTTTCTCCACTCCATTCATATTATTGGATAGAGCACGTTGTGGTCGTCAAAAAAAAATGCTTAATGGACAATTGTTTATATGTTTAAATCGTGAAGTTCACGTTTTAATCTCTTGGCCAAAACAGAAATTGCAACCTTAGCTGATAAATAAATGAATGCAAAAATCATGATAAACATGTCGAGCTTGCAGTTGGATTAGAGATGGGCGCGTGTCGAATGTTTTTAACACGGCACGAATTGGACAAGAATAAACACAGTTTAAACAGCCTTTTTCCACTGGACAACTCTAATATCACGGCTAAATTCGAATGGTCAAAGTGACACTTAGGTAAACAAAGTGTAAATGATTGGACTGTAAATCCACATACAAATTTGTTCCCCCATGTTATAGCCAGATTTTGCATATTTTATTACTTATGAACATTCTATAAATAAGAACCTTGACTAATCAAAGTCCAAATGCATCTCTCCAGACACAATCAGCTGTTCCTATTGCTCATCTACTAGATCAGCGACAATCTACTAGATCATTTTGAGAGCAGTACAACAACAAAAAAAAACAAACACCATCCAGATTCACAATGCAGTCGTCTCTGCCGCGTACACGGTCTTGGCGCCGACCCGATACCTAATAGATTTGATGTTGTTTTCGCTTCGAATTCGCAATAGTGTTTGTCATTTGCCAAGCTTGTGTGAGATGACGAGAAATTTTTAATGCGTCTGCGTGGCGCCAGCTGCCATAAAAGAACTCTTGGGAGCAAAAAGAGCAAGGGCGTGCCGTTCGCTGTTCTAGATAGTTGCTATGTGTTAGATCAACTTATATTTTACTCTGTTATATGTTAGTTTATGTGAAAGTGATATTTAAAAGGTGTGAAATCAGCCCTAAAACTTGCGTTTTAGTATAAAAGGCGAATGTGAAACAGTTACTAAAACATTCGTCACGGATGTTTGTTCATTTTGCCATTCAAAGCTTTCAGTGATTTCTCTCGAGTGCATATAACGCTCACGCAACACATGAAAAAAGAAAAACAAGTAAGAAAGTCGGTCAAGCCCGACTATAATATTCTCCGTGCCTCCCAAAGTTGTGTTCAGCCGAAGAACTGGCTTCCTCATCGATTAAACTGGGGAACAAAATGACAACTTTTGTATGATGCATCCACTTTGATGAAAAATTCTGGTCCAGTTGGGTCCACTGATTACAAAACTGGTCTCGGTTTGCCTCCATCGGCTTTTGTTTTAAAGATATGGCGGAAAATTTGTTTTGCATATCTTTTCACTTTGAAAAAATTATGGAGGTTACACTGAGCAAAAATGTCTGAGTTTATGAGTCTTATGCGACAGAATACGTAATAATGCAACCAAAAAAATCAAGCGAGCAGCATCAGCAAGCCCGAAGGTGTCCAAATTGGAGTTTGAAGAGAGTTATTCATAAGTTTATGGCAAATTTTTAAAAAACTCATGACGTTGACTCCATTGGGGCCGTTATCAGCTTATCTTCTAACCTATTTGTTTTTATACCCTTCGCACTACTCACCCAACGTACGGGTTCACGCAAACTAGTCTCTCAGTTTTAAAGCTATCGAGCAAAATTTGCCGTTTTTACTGCACGCTGCTAATATGTCAGAACCGACCGGATCGGATGACTATATCTTATAGTAAGAAAATCTTTTTTGTTTTCAATGTAAACGTTTTAAAACTTTGTATTTATTGGTTTTCTATGCTTTTTCATAATTTTACCAAGTTTGGTGAAAATCGGAAAACTATATTGTATCGCTCCCATACAAAAGATAGATCTGAAAAAGTGAGAAAAACTGTTTTGTTTTTGATGGTACCGTCTTAAAATTTGGTATTTGTTTGATTTATATGCTTTACCATGATTTTTTAAAGTTTTGTCAAAATCGGGTAACTATAGGTTATAGCTCCCATACGAACGATGGGTCTGAAAATGGGTCAAAGTAAAAAAAAAACCTTTTTTTTTCAATGTTACAGTTCTTTAATTTGGACATCAATATAGATACATGCTTTAAAACAGGTTTTGCAAAATTTGTCCAAGGGTATTAAAACTTCGGAACAGCCGAAGATAGCATAGCCTTCTCGTTTATAAAGACTAGATCTCCCACAGTTTTGAAGATAGTCAGCAGTTCGTACCTTTTACACATATTGACTAATAAATATTATTTATCGATCCGCCAAAGGGTTGGTAAACATCGGATGAACGATAAGTTCACCTAGGCAAAGAATTTGTACAAATTTCGGTAAATATTTGGCTAAATAAGCCTAAATAGAGGAACTATAGCTTTAGTTTTAAGTCATACATCTGCCATCATGGCTATTTTTCAAAATTTTCATCGAAATTTGGTCAAATTTTTTGCCTGCGTGAACTTAGCTTAAGCCATCTCAATCTCTGACTAAAGTCCATAATTTGAACCCGCATTTCTGTGACTTCTTTTAAATCAATTTCCTAGGTCAATCTTTGATCTCTACATAGCTGCTACTTGCCATTTTTTTCTTGCACTTTGACTTTCCCGTTTGATTTAATTTTCATTTCTATTATCATCTATGTATATCAAGCTCTCGTTTATTTTCCTGGTTGCATTGTGTTGCCCTATTCGTGACATTCGCTGGTTGTATAATCAAAAAACTATGCATATAAATTAAACAAACAAATTTGTTGGTTATTGCTCTGTTATGTCATCTGTTTGGTCGCATATATGCGATATATGCAAATCATGCCACATTCGAAAGTGGATGTAAGAAAAAAAAAATATCTTCACGTTGTTTATCAATACATGGGGATGGAGCGCTGTTAACAATCTTTGAACATTAAAGTGTTAAATAATTTTGTTTCTCTTTGTTAATTTTCTGCGAGACCTGCGGGCAAAACTAAGCAAGGGAAAAAATAGGGGAATTTGCATAATAAACACATATAAAATGCGTGTCAATTGGCTGGATCTGGAGTCGAGAATGGGGAAATGCTCGTGTACATAGAGCAAAACAGTAGGTCAAATGAGAGTGAGAGTGATTTGTTTTGTGAACTTTTGAAGTAAGTAGATCGAGCAAAGTAGGTGGAAAAATATTCAGTTATTTCAAATTGTTTTTGCTCCGTAATAGTTGAAAGACATGGCTCTATTACAACACAAGACATACAACGGAATTGTAAAATCAGTGAACTTTTCTGGGTGAAGTTCAAGGTGTTGGTCAAGGTCATGGCGACAGTTTTTTTGGTATGCACTCGGTTTCCTACACGTTAACTACCTTAAGAAGTGTGAAACATTACAGAATGTTATTCAGCGCTGTTTGACAGACTTGACATTGTTGTGAAGGAATAATAAAAGCAATTGTGTAGTAGCTATGTCAAAAATTTATACATTGGACTACGAAACTGCTGCCCCTCCAGCAGATTTAGACCTCGGCCTATTATGAAGAACTTGAAAAAATGTACATATTTTTGGTGAATATTAAAATCGAGAAGGTTATACCCTTGCGCGTGTTTCCCCCCCGGGCCAAGACTTCTGAGAGGGGCCCGGAGCCCGGATTTTTTGCGAAAACTTAAATAAACTATGAGAAACACGGGCACGGAATCCACTTTCGACAGGCGTGCCCTTGCAACATTGAAAACAAAAAAAATTGGTCCCACTGAGACCCATTTTCCGACCGATCGGTCCTATGGCAACCTTAATATAGTCATCCAACCTCGAACAAATTTTGTAAATCTGTTTAACAGCATATAATACGGGAAAGTTTTAGAACGCTACCATCGAAAACAAAAAAGTTTTTCTCAGTAATGACTTTTTCTGACCGATCGGTTCTCTGTCAGCTATAAGATAATCTACTAGAACTCTTTATGGCGTTATTCAAGAAGTCACCAGTTGATCAAATAGTTTCTATTTAATGAAAACCATATTTTTCTTCTGTCCAACCATATATTCACTATTATACTTGCAATTCAAAAAGCCCTTTACAAGAACAATAATTTTTTAAAATGTCAAAAACTCTTTGAAATTTTTAAGATGCCATTTAGCAAATATCAGAAATCAAATGTCACCGTATCACTAGTAATCCCATTAACGTGGAAATGGTTTTAGGCATATGAGTTTGTACTCGTATATGGATTGCATCAAATATTGTTCCTTAATTCAAACAAGTAAGAAAGTAAACAACCTTGATCTATAATCTTAGCTTTTACTTTTTCCCAAATTGGGGCAGAAAATTGAATAACTTTTCTGCCCAGTAAAAGTTTTTGTCCCAACATCTCAAACCTTTATCGTCTTACCATCTCGAAGATTTGTTTGTTCATACAGACAGCCGGACAACCGGACAAACGAACGGACCGACGGAAATGGCTTAATCGACTCGGCTGTTGATGCTGATCACGAATATATATACTTTATGGGAGATGCTTCCCTCTGGCTATAACATACTTTTGTACAAACTTAATATACTCTGTGAACCTTTGGTACAGATCGAAGTCCACAGCTTCTTCAGCACGTAACCAAAAAACATGATTGCAGGAGCACTGGGAAAATCGGTCAACAAGGACCGCAATTTGTGTGAAGCTATCCGTCAGAACCTTCCGGAAATGTGGAAGAACGAAAATAAGCTTTTGCACCATGATAACGCCCCTGCTCACAAATCGTTGCTTGAGCGCAAGTTTTTGACCAAAAACAACACTTTAATAATGCAGCAGACACTGAGAGAAACCTTTTGAAATCAGAAGGGAACTAATTTTTTCATATTAATTCGCATTGCGGTGAATGGTGTGGACATGTATTGAATGCATTACTGGCCAAGTACTCATTCGGCGTTCATGGTTTGCATTATATTGATTTAGGTAAAAGAAGTACCCCTACATTTAGTACTGTATGTACTAGAGACCGGCACCAGAGATTCCGGCACCGTATAACAGGTAAAAGTAATCATTTTTACGATGCCTCGATATACGGTGCCAAGTAGTAGTCGGCACCGTGGCATCGAATGATTATAATCGTAGCACCGTCATAAAATTTAAATATTAGCAAAGCAACCTTTTGAGGAAATTTTTTTTTAATGGGGAAAGCATTCTGATGCAGTTCTATACACGACCCACCAAAAATCTCATGTGAGGTCGACGGTCGACAGCGTTAAGATGACGACTTTCGTGTTAAGTACGAAGTCCCGAGTTCAAAGAATTTTCAGATTTTGGGATTCCCCGCAACCTAACCTACAGCTCTGCATTTTTTTGGTTCCTAAATTTTTAAACTAAAAAAAAAAAACTATTTCATGTTCGTAGGCGGGGTCGAGCTCAGGTCACCTGTTTCACACACTATCCACTATACCATATTCGGTACAAAACTACATAATATCTACTTGGAACCAAAACAAAACAGAAATAAAATTAATGTTAACAAAATAAACATGACTTGAGTAAAACGTTGCGGTTAGTACGATTCTACGGTGCTAATTTGACAGCTAGGTAATCAAACTCATCTGTAACCTACTCGATTACTATTTTACTTACTCGTCGGTGGGTCTCTAGTATGTACAAGACTGTATGTTTTAGACATAATTAACCTATTTTTGACATATTCAGGTCTGTTTTCAATTCCACTTCCACTTCAACTTTTCGGAATAGGAATTGATTCAGTTTCTCGCAACACAAAAACGAAAGCGTTTTACGTTTTAAAAAGTAATGCTTGCTGCTCGGTGGAATGAAAAGTAATTGGCAAATTGCGCACTCGAACAATTGCCAAATGTACATTAAGTTGGTTTTCCTTAATACTATGATCAATGGAGAGTTTGTTAATGTAATTTGATTTGCATTTAATCTATAACTAAAATAAAAAAAATTTTTTGTTAAATGTCTCGAGAAATGGGAGGCGCCTGCCAAACCGAAAAGTAAAACGTAAAAGTCAGCCTCTCTCGTTTTCGCATGTTCCATTTTCCATCGTTTCGCTTGACGTAGCGGAATTGAGAACATGCGTGATTGTTGCATCAAAAAATCCATATTTCTGATATGCCTTTTTTTCGATTCGCAATGTAATACCAAGCCTAAATGCAAAATTTGAACTTCTTCAGTGCAGAAATGAAGAAATATATTCAATCCCCCATGGGGTCTATGGGGGTGTTCTCTAGATTTTCGTGTAAACAATTGGATTTTTTACTAAACTAGAAGGAGTTTATATGTAAAGTGACAAGAATAATGTCGCCTACTAGATTATAGGGAACGAAAACCGTACGCTCCAAACAGAATTGGCACTGAGCAGTCTCAACTTTTGTCATCTAATCTAGTAGCCATGCCTTTTGAAGACACTTCACATCTAAGGGCAAGCAGTTGTAGTTCAAAACGAAACCGTTTATACGAAAATCTCTAGAGATTTTTGTGACACCCCCAAATATGTATTATTCATCCAATGTGGTCGTTTTCAACGTTTAGTAAACAGTAGACTATGCCAAATCTTAGCGCGATAGCTTCAAAACTGAGGGACTTGTTTACGCAAAAATAGGCACACAAACGTACAAAGCTCAATCGAGTCAGCTTTTCGCGCTGAGCAAGAATGTATATGAAATTCTATGCGTTGCTAACTTTTGACCAAAATTATAATACCCTTTGCAAGGGTATACAAATTGTCCAGCTATTGGTTAGAAACAAAATTGAAATCAATTTTGTTTCGATTGAAATCAATTTTGTTTCTAACTAGTCTTTTTGGGTACATAAGGTAGGTAAACCTTCGTTCATAAATCACAAAATCTTTCACTCATAGCCTATTTAGTTTACAGACATCTCCCTGAGATCCGTGCACAAGATGAACGAATGAAAATCATTGATGAGTTCGATATTTAAAAAATTCTTCTTAGAGAATGCTGTTTCTTAGTCAACGCCTTCGTTATAAATTTTTTTTCTTTGATCTTAGGACGGCCTCCCACGGATACCGGCTGTGCTCTTAAGTCCGAGTTATATCTTTATAATACTGGCCCTTTACAATAGTGGCTCGACTGCCATCAAATGTCGTTAAATTTGTTTACTGATTTAATATTTGTCACTTTTTTAATACTTTCCAATCGCAGCAACTCAACCGTTTTTGAGGCGCGTTTTTGGAAGAAAAACGTGGGACAGTATTTATAACTTTATAATATTTTGTTTGAACCAAATCCTTTTAGATTCTTAAGCTTTGGATCAGGTTCGGTCAATAGAAATAAGTTTTGTTTTTTTGGACTGCCTACAAATCCTGGAGCCTACAAAGCGGTTGATCTCTGATCCGGTTTGCATACCTGATGATATCAACAAACGCTTATAAAGTATTCACGTTTATTACATTTAAGTATTTTTTCAACTTTTGGTTTTAAATAATTTCCATATTTTTAAAAGTACTCAAAGTTTACCGGCATTTCAATTAATTAAAAATCAAAAAGAAATTAAATTACTTTAGATTTCCTGTTTTCAAACCATTAAAAACGAAAAAACTCGTAATTACACTAAAGGCCTTACACGTACCGCAAAGTCAGCTCCCAGCTAAACTCCCATTTATAAATCGAATTTAACCTTGGTACAACCAAATTCAACACGATGACTTATATAACAAAAACGACAGCAACAACAGCTTATCAGACCAAAACAAAATCGTTAAATTTAGCATTGCTCAGCCACAAAAAAAAAGAAACAAAAATTGCAAATTGTTACTCACCTTCACCAATATCGATTTCGGCATTCTTCTGCTGGAACTTGCCTGCAGCAGCGGCTGGTCCAGTTGGTGGACCACCAGCAGCAGCACCACGCACCACATCTTCAGGATGATCGGATTTTACACCACGCACACTATAGCCGCCATAGCCAAAAAGATCGCCCACCAAAAGTAGCGAGGCAATGCCAAAGATCATGAGACGGCAACGCCAAGCGGTATCCATAAGGGCCATATTTTTCACCAAAATTGTAAGTAGTTAGCACCTTTTTAACACAATTTATGTTTTTTTTTTTTTAAAGAAAACTCTTTGGCCAGAAAAAATGAAAGTTGGAAAAACGAAAGTTGCGGTTTAACTTTTTTCAAATTAAAAGCTGTGTTGTTTTATTATTAACAACATGCAAACAGTGGCAATTAAATTTGGCATTCAAGCGAACACAACTCGTTAGTAACTGTAAACTCAAAGCACACTATATGTTTATATATATTTATTTATGTTTGCTGGAAAGTGCACACGCGAGAGTAGACCAAAAAACGCGTCCGACACTGAGGCGGCTTATAACAGAACTGACAACCAAAACCAGCCAAGTTGCGCATGCCAAAGCGGCTTAGTAAACTCAAAACAGCTGACCAAGAGAGAC
The DNA here is from genome assembly GCA_018904265.1 of Lordiphosa collinella. Taxonomy (NCBI): domain Eukaryota; kingdom Metazoa; phylum Arthropoda; class Insecta; order Diptera; family Drosophilidae; genus Lordiphosa; species Lordiphosa collinella. The sequence goes on from JAEIFV010000067.1 coordinate 391,577, forward strand.
GAAGGCACAGAGAAAGAGAGAGAGAGCGAGCGCGTTTGAATCAGTTGTATACCTGGCAGAAATGTACACTTTTAGCACTCACTGTATGGAGTGTGGTGGTGTTAATTAGATTCGAGCAGCCGCAACCACAGTTGTCCATCGAAAAAATTAAGCTAAAGTGAAAAACAACAACTCGAGTATATAGACCGTGCACAGGTTTTGCTTTGCAAGTTTGATTACCTGTCCCAGGCGAATGACCGTCTACTGCAGGCAAAGTGCAAGCCAAGAGTTGTACTACGCACTGGTGTAGATAGATGATATACCAAAGTCTGTCGCTTATACATACTTATAAGAAGTACCTATAGAATTAAACGCTCTCACAGACATAAGAAGTATAGATTTAATCGCTCTCTCAGCCAGCGTAATCGATTTTAATATATATGAACTAATTAACAAGAACTAAAGAAACAATGATAAGAAAATGAAAAAATGTACCTAAGATTTGAGTATGAGCCAAAATTTTTCCTAAAACAAAAGAAGCTCGAAATATTGACAAAAATGCTTGAAACGATCAATGAAATCCCTAATAATTCTAATATAAATATCAAATTTGTTTATAATCCGTTCGATATATTTGCTATTTGGACTGGATTTAAGGTAATATCCTTTCTTGGATATTAATATGTCCATTTAATATTAAATTGATCTTAGATTTTCATCCAACGGAGCTGAAAATCATCAAAACAAGGATATTAATTAATATCCAGTCCCAGTGGCGTAGGCAGGGGGATGGGGTTGGGGGTTAACAAACCCCCCCCCCCCCTTGAATTTATATTTAGATGCTAAATACTACCCCCTTGGAAAAATCCTGACTACGCCACTGTCTAGTCCAAAACAATTATAGCAGATGGTGGGCTTTAAAATGGCGTTTATTCCACTGATTACGGTTCAAGAAATAACGGGAGCTTTCGGACTTAAAACGAATCTATTTCTGAGTGTAGAAAAACTTATTTTTATGTAACAGGCAGAAAGAAGCATCTCCGACCCTATAAAGTATTCTTGATCAGCATCAACAGCCGAGTCGACCTAGCCATGTCCGTCTGTCCGTCCGTCCGTCTGTCTGTCTGTCTGTCCGTCTGTCCGTATGAACAAACAGATCTCAGAGATGGTAAGAGATAGAGGCTTGACATGTTTGGGACATATGCTACTTATACCTGCAGGCAGATCAAGTTTATTTTAAATTTTTGCCACGCCCCCTCCCGTCCCCGCAAAGTGGAAAAACGTCATATCTCCCACAGTTTTATAGATATAAGGTTTGTTTCTTCTGGACATATTTAGTAATCAGGATTATTTATCGATCCGTCAAAGGAATGGTAAAGATCGGATGAACGGTTGTCGAGTTATAAGGAAAACAAACAATTATGGGCAGCACCAGTCGCAACGGTGATGGGCAGCACTTCACAGGTACAGAGTATGTTATAGTCAGGCTTGACCGACTGCAATAGCAAGGATCTTTTAAATTTAATGATGGCCGTAATTCTCCGTCAATTGAAAATTAATTTATAAAGACTTTTCTTAAGATCTTAAAGGGGGTTTACAGGGACCACTACAGACTGCGGGAATACGAAACAAGGAGGATCACACAGCAATTCAACAGCTAATTTTTTCCGAAGCTCACGACTGCGAACGCTCTAATGGTCTTCTTAGATGCTTTGGGATTTGGCTATGACTCTATACACCAGGTTGAGTATAGCATTCCCTTATGGTTAATTTTTTCCTAACACTCATTTAATTTGAAATACCTCTAATTGTTTATTCCGATAGCTACTAGAGGAGTCTAAAATATTCATCAATGGTTTGATAGATTTTACCCGATGGCTGAGAAATGCGGGTTACAGATATGGCATTTTCAACTTTTTGCGATTTTTTAAGTTTTATTATTGAAGCCCATTAAATTCTCGGTTGAACAAGTGCTGTCCCAATGAATTAACGTTAGAACGTGCAAGAAAGTTATAAGGAGACATCAGATTCTGCATATTTTCAAACTGATTTTAGTCATATTTGTGTATTGCATTTTGTGTTTCGCAATAATTTAAGTCATTTTGAAATTAATTTCTATTTTTTTAGCATTATATAAACGAAAATAGTAAGCACAACATGTCGTCAACATGTCAACATGTTTAACTAAAGAGGCACAACTTAAAATGGAAAAATGTTCAATCTTTCGAACATATTCCTCTTTGGCACATTGCAGCCCAGTTGCCTTGGCATCATGAAGAGAGATTTAACTAGTATTTGACAGCAAAGAACTGTACAAAATATAAGAACGATGAACGACTTTAACAAGTAAGCTTAAAAATAAAAATTTTGAGTTGTACCTCTTTAGTTATACGTTTGCTATATAATCCAGCAACTCGGCTTTTTAATCGCATTGACAATTATGTTTTGACTCCTTTACGTTTGTGCATCATAATATCCTAAGTTTAACCTCTTGATTAATATTGACAAGTGATGGGTTAATCATGAGTGAGTGAACAAAATAAAGTTATTCAGAGTTGTTTAGTCACTATTGCTCAGTGAGCTGTTTAGTGAGTTGTTTAGGGACTGTTTACTCAGATCGGTGACTGTTCACCCTGTTCAGGCGACTTTTCAGTTGTTTTTTACTTTGCGTGTCTGTTTATTTTTAATTACTCCGTTAATGCTATGCTCATTTGGCAAAATCATATCATGAAATGGGTCGGAAAGTGGGTGCATAAACGCCATTTCATGAGTTTGACTTACACACGAAAGTTGACTATGGATTCGCCGTCAATTCATGAAATGCCTAGGAGCAGACAACTTAACGTTGCGTTGGTGTTGCCAGATTTTTTGTTTCATAGCATAAACGTAGTAATTGTAAGAAACCTGCTGATGGGGCAGTCCATTTTTACATTCAAAATCTTTAAATAAAACGCACAGCCATTTAAAAAAAGGCATACCAATAGGCAACATGCCTCAGTGTGACTAGCAACGAGGGATGAAATCTACTTCGAATGATCGCTAATCGTCACTATGCCATAAGTGAACAACTGAACAGCTAAACATCTGAACTACTGAACAACTAAGCAATTTGAGTGAGTTGAATTACTTTAAAAGAAAGAACAAGTGATTACATATGTTCTGTGAAATAAACCACCTTTACCCATCACTAAAAGAAGATTCGAAAATGACTCATGCATATGCTAAATATGTGATTTTTTGAAAAAAAAAAACTCGAAAATGGCTCGCAATTGACTCAAAAATAAGTCAACGCTGATCAAAATAACGTGTCCAAAACGTTTCTTTAAGGCCCTCTTCTGGTCAAGAATTCTTCAAAATTCGGAAAATTTTCGGAGATATAGGGCCCTGTACCGGTTTTCGAGTCGATTTTCGTGTAAACGTTAACATTTTGCATCCAAATTGAATAACGTTGTATAGAAGGTTAAAAATATGCCTACGGTTACTAGATCTGGTATAAAAAGACTCGAATTCGTTTGAGCAACTGAAACCGATTGATCAATGCCAAGTGAATTCAATTCGAGAGAAAATTACGACGCGATTTAGTAACCTCAGATTGTCTTGTTACTTACATATAAATTAATACAACTTAAGCGCGAAACATTACCGTTTACACGAAAATCGAGTCCAAAACCTGAACAGATCCGATTTGTAAAGCAATGTTTTTGCCAATATGAAGCATTCACAAAATACCTAAAACTTTATATGCGTTTTTTTTCGAAACCTCGTTTTTAAAACTGGTCCGCAACTTTTCTCAAGTTCTACAGAACCGATTTTGATGATGTAGGGCTTAATGGACACAGAATTATCGTAACTATGGCCCAAGCTTCGATCTTTGAAAAACAAATTGTTTCCTATTTTTTTTTGTTCACTGGAATGCAAAAAATGTCAAAAATCGATTTCTCATTTTCAAATAGCCGCCATTTCTGCAAATTTAATTTTTTTTTATGATTCTGCTTCGGGCCATTAAGGCATTCATACCAACCAATTTGTCGTCTTGCTTTAAGATAATGGTGACTTCCGGAAAGCTGCGAACCATTAACACACCTTTTTTTAGAAGAGCCTACTTCGGAGTCCGAGAACTTTTTAAAAAGCCCTCACATGTACACAACCAAATACATTAAACAGAATCACAAAATCTGTTCCCGATTTTTTTCCACAAGTAATAAAAAAACAGGTAAAATTCAGTCGCCTAGACCAGAAGTAGGGCCTTAAGAAGAGAAGCGGCTAGGGTACCATTTTCTCCCTACAAAAGAATAATTTATGATCAGAAAACGAGCTCATTTATGACCATTTTAGTCAGATCGAGTCAGATCAGACTCGAATATGATAAGAAACTTCATAAAATGCTGGTAAGGTAAGGTCATATGTTGGGAAGAGTTAACAAATCGTTCAATTGGTGTTTGAGTTCAAAATTAAGTTGAGATGGTGCTTAAAGCCTAACGAGGCCCATTTGTATCTAAACGGTAAAGTTAAGAAACAAAATTGTTGAATATGCATTGACATTAGTCCACAGTATCTTTATGAGGCGATGATAAAAAAACTTTACCTACCGCACTATATTTGAACGGATTTCTACCTTTTAGATTTTTTCCTGCTTCTACAATCGCGACTTTGTTTTCAAGAGAAAATGTGATTATGTCATTGGTTAAGCCGAGGGAAAAAAGTTGAACTTTAATTGCACCAATTAAGTCGCCAGCCTATTCAGTCACGTAGACCAAACGCACCAAATGTATGTACATACGTAAATGTGTGTTTTAACCCATGACAGCTGCAAAATGGAAGGCTTATCAGGCTCAGGTAAAAGGTCACTCGGAATATCCATTGGCTGGGCTGGTTGACAGATTTATGATTACATGGCAGAGTCTTAATTTAAGAAAAACCAGTCTGACCCTGTCTGACAACTGACTGGCAAGTGTTGCAAGCAGAAAAAAAGAACAAGAAGCAAAGTTAAATAACCGGACAGTTGGCGCGCTAAACGCAATCGGAACGTGACTTGTCTTTGAGCCGTGGCCAAACAATCACCAAAAAAGGTAAATTAAAGGTAATAGCACGAGTAGCAAACCAGAACGGCGACAACATAACAGCAAATTGCAGTCAAGTGAAGTGAGTCCAAATGCAACAGTAGGTGGTAGGTGGCTAGGTACGTAGTTAGTTAGGTAGGTGGTAACAAAAAATACCATTCAGCATTTATTTGTTTGCTTTTTACCTCCAAATTACCACTGCGCTGTCCTTCAATTACAACTACGCCCTGTCCAAAAAAAAAAAAACAAAAACACCTTTGAACATTTTCAGCTGCCGGTTGAAAAAATAAAAACCAAAAAAACTTGCCTCGAAGGTTAAACAGAAAAAAATTCATTGCTGGCTGCGCAGCCAAGCGTGAGGCTTAAAAATATGTTTTAAAAATATGATTTTGTTATTTTTACTTTAAAAATGCATTAAGCCATTTGATGTATGTAGATGGGGCTGATTACGTTTGCGCTAGTTTTCTTGGCCAAAGGCAAAACAGTTTACACATCATTTTGATATGGATAAATGTCATGGTTGGTACTTCTTTATGGCTGCGATTAGTAAATATTACGAAATGTGGACCACTAGCAATTACTTGAATGGTTGAAAATTTTAAGAAGTGTCGGTAAATGGTTTACATTTAACCAACAAATAAATCCAAATTTAAATCCTTTAATTCAGTACAATTCACCCCCAAGTCGATAAATGCAGGACATCATTCATTATTTTGATGCAGTTCCAAACGAAATTCGGGTGTTAAGCTTTATGGGAAAAATCAAATGGTAATATAATTATTCAATATTGGAAAACCCACAAGGGATCACGGACAACCATTATTTTCAACCCGCTCTATATAATACTACACCCGGACAAATATAGCACCAATAGTTTCAATTTAAAAATTGTTCTTTTTAATTTATAATTAGGAAAAGTGCATGAAAAGGAGAAGATCATTGATCAGGAGCCCGAATATTTAGGCGAGGGAAGTGAGGGTAACGCCTTAACTGAAATCACGTACAAAAAATGGGTACTATTGAAAACGGACTCTATTTAATTGCAAGAAAATCTATTTTTGAATTCGTGGAATTTTTTTTTATAATTTTCCATCATTCTTAAAGAAGATCTATTCTTGGATCCAACAAAATTTATACCATACAATTAGATTTGGGACATGCTTGATATAAAGAACTTCTAGTAGTTTCTTATTGGATCCAAAATAAAATTACCTAACTATTGATCTGAAAAATTCTTGATATCAAGCGCGATCGTCTCGATTATTCCCCTGAGTGTAAGGTTTAAAGCTCTACGTGCTGAATAAATGGGAAAATAGTTCGGGATATGAGGGTACAATAAAAAGTCTGACTAAATAAGCTCTGTAGCTCCCAGTTTTTAAATATCTGATTAATTTTGAGCTGGATGCCACACAAAGTGTTAAGCAGTATGAAGAGCTGTACAGCACCGTTGCAGTCGACGCTGCCTAGTATAATTGTTTAGTAGTAGTAGTAGTAGGCTTGGAAATTTACCGTTAGCCTTCTATTTAAAAAAAATTTTATAACAATTATTTTTTCAAAGCATATTTTACACTCTTCTCAGTTCTATTTTTATATAATAATTTATATAATACCGTCAGTTAAGATATTTCAAGCGATATCGGTATCAGTTTTTCTTTTCCGTCTTGGGGGTGAAATTCACAAATTGGAAAATATTTGTCCGTATCTTACATACATCGGCTCAAAGCAGAGATTCAATCTTATGCCACGCCAGCGGTTAAAAAAAAATCTCACCTGACATTTCCGATCTTGGAGGTGGAGTTTTAAAAATGAAAGCTTACAAACAAAATTTGATAAAGATCGGCCCAAAAATAAGGATTGGCCTTGAACACACATTTTGGGATATTTTTCACCAATTCTCCAACCATTCCTCAAAGTTGCATTGCAATCGGAAGAACGCTATAATTTTTCAAATTTCGCGATTTGAGCACCATTTTCCGCCCATTTCTTTAACTTAGAAACCTTCCCGGGCAAGCGTCTACCATTCCACTAAGTTTCACTAAAACCAAAAATGTGCCAAATATCGCTGTTTGTGCACCATTTTCCTTCCCGGCCAAGCGTCTAAGCCAATCCCCAAAGTTTCACTTAAATTAAGAACTTTGCAAATATGGCGGTTGGTGGGGGATGAATTTTCCGGAAAATTAGTATGCAGTCATTGTTGAATTTTTATGTAGATCTTTGAAAATGAGTTTTACCCCAATCCGATGATAAACAAAAAAATTGCATACTACAGTTTTCCGACCATTTTCCGATTTTGGGGGTAGATTTTCCAAAAGTTGAAAGTCATGTTGATCATATTTTTTTATGAGTAACTTTGAAAACGAACTTGGAGCTAATCGTTGGGAACTAAAATTCAACCCGTATAACCTTTACCACCCAGTTTCCACCAAGGGGGGGTGAATTTTCCGGAAAATTAGTATGCAGTCGTAGTTAAATTTTCATATAGATCTCTGAAAATAAATTTGAACCTGATCGGATAAAAATCAAAAAAGTTCCATACAACAGTTTTCATTGAATTTTTCACATTTCCCGACAGAATTTTCCAAAACCGTTTCTTAGTACTTACTTTCAGCATAAGATTAAACTACTGTAAGAAATTCAGCTTTCTATCTCTTATGGTTTATCCTATGCGACGGTCACCAGTCAGTCAGTCAGGTTGAACAGATTTATATATATAGATCCTTAAAAGTTTTTTAGTATAATGTTTCTCCTATAACTTATTATAGCTTTTAGGAACTTTGCAAACTCCTGCCAATTTCTCTCATTGAGTAGTTAAATTGCCTCTTTTTGATCCAGATAGGTTTGATTAAAGTAGGCTACTCTGTATTCCGCCAGGATGGGGCATAATGCTATTATGTGAATTATATCTTCTCTTGCTTGTGTATTACAGAGTGTGCAAATATTATCGCTGTAGTGAGGACGGAATCCCAGTTGAAGCAGTTCACATCTGGTTTTGAAAATGATTCCAATAGGGTCCGTGCTGTATTGCTCGTGAAAATACACTTTACACAGCTTTGTCGATTCTCAAACTCTTTGTATTTGTCGTTTCCGTGATTTAAAGTGGTCGCTTAGATTAGCCGATTTGGTTGTAGATGACGATGTAGAAGTCATGGGTTAATTTCAATAAGTTCTTAAAGAGAATACCGACAGAAATGCAAAAAACTATAGCCGGAAGATTTGGCAAATTAATACATTTTCTCGCTAACTATGTATATTGAATGATAGCTACATTAAACCTTTATTTTACCAATATATCTTAATCCTTGTATATCCTTATTATTTAAAAAGAATTTTAAAATTTCTTTTTATAATGGATTATATTACTTCAAGACCAACTGATCTGGCCCACTCTTTTATGCAATGTCATTGAGATATCGTTAACTGCCATTTCATAATTTGAACGTAACCTTACTTTATCCAAACTTAAAAAAAAATTACATATTGCTTTAAAGTAATTATTTTCCATTATCTTTTCATTGCTACCTTTAAGGTATTTGCTAATTGCAAAATTTCCTGTCTAATTTAATTACGAACAGAAATTTTAAGACGCTTAAAGCCTTTTGCATTAGATGCATTAACACAAAATCGTTCAATTAAATTACCTATTGCCATAAACTGGCCCCCACTCTGAAACGGAAACGGAAGTCTTGCCTGTCGGCGGCAGCGGCTTTTTTGATGTCACCACAACCAACACCCCCACCCACCCAAAATGCAACACCCGCGGCGACCATTTACATGCTCTAAATTTATGCTAAACGCGTCGCGTCTTTGCATTTAATTGTGAAATTAGATTTGATGCGATTAATGTTGACACACCATGCGATTAGTGTAGAACCGAGCCTGCGGTTTCCTCTGCTGGGTTGGTCATCATCCAGATACTATTCTCAGCCGCTGCATTTGGTCGACTTCCATTTGGCAAATTATCATTGTTTATAATATGGCCAACAACAGGCCTTAGACATAAACAATAATTAAATGTGGCCAAATTAAATTTTACACAAAAGCAAAACACAAAGTGACAGCTGGGGCGGGCTTTCGAGAACTCGAACCAAGAACTGAGATGCTACTTAGAAATGTCTGCATAATTATGCGGTATTTGAAGGTGGGCAGGTGGTTGGGGGGTTAAGTGGGTGGGTTTTGTGTCGGTTCGGTTGGCTGGGTGTGTGTGGCTAGGCTGATAATATGTGTGCAGTTTAATTACAGCACACGAAATGCCCACAAACAACAATAATGATATGAGAACTTTAGTTTAAAGAAGCCGAGGATTGCATACTCTAGGGCAGGGTTTCACAAGAGCAGTTTCCACAGGGTTACACAAAGTGCAATATAAAGTGAGGAAAACATTGTGTTCTTTGTTATGCTACCAAAACAAAATTAATTTTGATCTGTTAGCAATGTACCTCGTCGATCCTAAATTCTTGACCCGCGGAATATGACAAAGACAATATTTTCTCAGACAAGCAGTCAGGGGACGTAGTTTTTTGACAACATAATTAGTTTAAAAGTTTCCTAGATTCCTTCAAACATGTTACAAATAATTGAACTTAAAGCTGATGCTTAAGATTGAATTCTTAAGATTTAATGGAACGTTTTTATATAAGAAACTAGTTGAATATCCGGGTTCGCACGGGTCCTTTGTATTGTGAGAATATCATTCTTATGAAAGCGTTTTTATTCAATTTTCAACTGGCTACAAATCGATATTAACATTTGAACTTGTCCAAACTTTTCGAGCACAAAAAGGTTCATATATGAAATACGTTTTATGCATGTTGATAGAATTCTGTTAACTTTGCGTTTTCCTGGAACTTCTTGGTGTAACAGCAAATGCAACGGCACTAACAGAGAATGAAACAATTGAAAATGAATGTTTTTCAAAAAAGATTCTATTTTCAAATTGGCTGCTAAGTAAGCAGGAATCTTTCTCGTCTGTTGGCGATCGATTCGACATTCCAACAAGTTCAGGCCACCAAATATTTTACAACATAACAGGGACTCTATCGAGGCTAATGCCTACATATGTGAATTGGCCAAATAACTCACAGCAAGCTTTTACTGCACAAATATTTAAACAAAAATCGCGTGGAATCCCAGGAGCGATTGGGGCAATTGATGGGTGCCACATATCTATTAAGCAACCTGTAGGAAACGCCGCAGATTACTACAGCAGAAAGCAAGGTCAATTGGTTATTCTTTAAGGCGTATGTTTCGAAAGTTCTGCCTGTTGTCCTTACATAAGTCCAAGAGGAGCCTTACAGCGCTAGGCATCCATTTTCAAATGTCAAATGTATTTAATACTAAAGCCTAAATTTTTTATGGTGTGAATGTATTTTTGACCAGATATACTAAAGTCAGAAAATAACCTAAACTTAGCAATCATTATCATTCAGCAGAGAATTATAAGCAATCGCAAATCGTAAATCAGAAATCGTAAATCGGATTTATCTGCTGAGTACGCCCATTAATTCCACTTGCTAATACCCTTGTTCCACTGGCACATTCTGTGGGTCAGTCACTGGATGAGCTAAATTACCTTATTCTCTCTGTGTATTTCCCCATAAGAGATAAATGTCCATTCGGCAGGTCATCCGCTGTGGATGATCAAATCACTGTTACTACATTTAACATTCGCACGGGAACTTCTAGCTTTTTTCCGCTAAAAGGCTGGATTTTCTATCGATAAGTCCAAGTGTCATCAATAGAACAGCTGATTGTGAGTGGGGAAGGTAAGCGGCAAAACTTGAATTCTTTTTCAAACAATAATAAATTATTATTATAAATAAATTCTCCGAGGCGGGATCGAACCCACGACCTCATGCTCAGCGGTCGCTCATTCTTCAAAATCATTTCATGAAATTGGTCCGAGAGTGCGAGCATAAAACCCATTTCATGAATTAGTCTACTCACAAAACTTGACTATGAATTTGCCGTCAATTCATGAAATGCCGAGGCGCAGCCTACTTAACGCTGCGCTGGTGTTGCCAGATCTTTTGTTTTCTCATATATGCACCGGTCATTTTGTGAATTTTGTCATAAAAGCAGCATAAACAGGAACATATTTGATTTTGCAAATTGAAGAAATCATCAATTTCATGGCATAAACGTAGTCGTTTCCAACCATACTTTTTTGTGTCTTCCTCTTCAGCTATTATGATTGTGAAATTTACCAATCGTAATCGGCAATCACAACATTCAGCAAAATTTTCTGTTAAACAGCTTATTTATTTCGAACGGACCTAGAAGCATTCTAGAAGTACTTACTTCATTGTTTGAAACTTATAAAAATAATAATAAATAAAATGGCTTGTCAGTTTAACCCAGCCCCAAGGCCCCTTGTCACGCTTAACACAGCCCCAAAGGGCCAAAGCCGAGATCTCTGCTGCAATCCTCTTGCGCTGGTGTGCGCTTTACTCTACATTTTTAGCAACTAAGAGAAAGGAACTAAAATTTTCAGTTTGAAATATGGCCGAATCAAAGAACGACAGTTTGAGATGCTTTTCATGGCTAGTTCACTCCCACCCCAAAAGCGGGCAATTTGCCAACAGCTTAAAGAGGTATGGCTTGTTCAAGACAAGTTTATTTGAAAAAGACAACACTTTTCATTAGATTTCTCCGAGGCGGTTGTGATACCGAACCCACGACCTCTTGCACAGCGGTCGCGCACACTAGCCACTGAGCCACCCGGCCACTGTTTGAAACTTATATCTACTTCTAAAGTCAGAAGGCATGAGTTTCACAATTCGCAGATATTCAGCCTTAGGACTTACTGAGTCAGAGGCAGAAGCAATCGCTCAACAGTTTGACGATGTCTGCCAAAAATCAGACACAATAAACAGAAGGAGGCAAAAACACTTCAACTGGTGGATTTGATTCTCTTTGGTCATGAATTTTATTTCTAGCCATTGTGCCCACCAGTGACCAAGGAGCTCTCAAAGTGCCCTTTCAGTATGTATGCGTCGCATGTTGGTATATATGCAACAAATAAGCAATAAGCCGTCTCGTTCTCTCTCGCACTGGTTCTCACCGAACATTACACTAAAATGCTCGCATACGCCTTCTCGTTCATGCTATTTGCTCTTTGAAAAACGCATATCGTATGAGTGCTCGACTAACAGTTTTTTCTTCAAGAGTTTCATGCCGACAGATCAGTTCTATTTGCAATTTTGCGCGAAGTTAGAGACCGGTTTTGCTTCACTTTTTTCTGTCTTTGACATGGGCAGAGCTGAGTGAAAACATGTGTTGAAGGTTAACTACGAGCTCCGCTGGGATAATACCAACATGGTTGCTTTTCATGCTGAAATAAGGACTATTTCCATAAAATTGTTTAATATAATCAAAACCATTAACTTGTCTCATCACCTATTTAACATACCCAAAATGAACTCACTTCATACATTTCCTTACATAAATTGAAATTAGTTTGAACTGCCTAACCTCTGTCCAGTTTTCCATTCTCTCCACCCACCTTGCCGGGGTCACGCATCACTTTTAATTTTGCCAACTGAGACAATGTACCTGGGTCCTGTCAGTTGCATAGCCGTATGTAATTGCATGTGTATGAGTATTTGTCTGTTTGTGCACAGTTTATTGGCATCCATTAGATAAAGGAATTTATGTCAAAACATTTCTGATGCTTCGCTTGCACTAATCGTAATCAAATTGGTATCAATATTAAAGGCAGGTGATTCATTAAAGTATCTTTCCCAGTGCTACTTGATCTGCTCTCCCTGGAATTATTGTTGATTCTCATTTCGACCAACTGCCATTCAATTCATTTTGCATATCAATAGAGTAAAGTATACAAACACAAAAAAAAACCTCTTGTCTCTATATATATTTGCACTAATTAACACTAAAGTTACAGCCCGTACAAATAAACAAGCATAATTGTAATTAATGCGCTTGATATTGCATCAAAAATATACTCGCATGTTCCGTATGGGAATGTATGTTTGTATATTCACATATAATATAATATTTGCCGGTCATTTATTTTACATTCTGCCAGTATGGGACGTCCACTTCTTTCAATTCAATAAAATAAAATTGCCATCCGACTGCCCAGTTGCATGTTTTGTAAATGAAGAGCTTGGCAGTGCAATGTGTGTTTGCAGTTGTTTGTCGTTTTATGTTTTAATGAAAAGTGCAAATAAATGACATAAATTTGAGTTTAATTAAAATTATTATGACATTTTGTGCATGTGCAAGAAAAGTTACAGGATGTAAAATGGATTTCAATCAATACCAAATTGTGACTATTGAAAGGGATGATCTCGTTGCTCCGAAAGGCCTGCAGCGCGATACGAGGGCAGTGTAGTACTGTTCTCAGAGTCGATTAGAGTGGAATGTCAACCGCTTTCTGCTACCAACATGTGTTACAGTTTCCCTGGCAACTCTCAGGTTTTACCATTTTTAAACAGCTTTTAGCTACTTTTTATAACTCAAGTACGAGTTATTTTCAACAGCGTGAATGGCGTAATACCATCACAATATTTTTAATAATTATGGAAAATTCCCCTTTGTGTTCTTTTTTTTTGCCTAAAATAATTAATTATATATACCCACAAGGTACTCGATTAGGAAGACGAAGACGACTACATATGGCGAATTTCATTTATCATGACATGTCAATCTTATTACGCAGTTTACACATCAATAGAAGATTTAGCTGAAACTACAACAAGCAATTGACTGCTATAATGATATCATGATCTTGATGAACGTGTGCCCTCATCTAACTGGGTAAATGCGGCAGCGTAGTCGACGACAGCCACCCAGACTATGGTACAAATTTGTATGCATTGGGCAAGTTGATCATCAAATTTATAATTTTGCAATAAAAGAGAATTGAGTTTTTTTCGCATTGAACAAATTGATTTTGTTGAGAGGAAGATGTTTTGATATAAATGCCTTGTAAGTGAAATGTGGATGATTAAACTTTGGGACAAGATATGAGACGGCAAAAACGGAATATTGAAAAAGTTAAGAAAGCAAACCCAGTGTGTCCCAGAACTTTCTTAAAAATTCATACAATACTCAGGGCTATAAGCAGAAGTCTTTTATGATAGGTCTACCCAAGTGGGAAAATGTAATATGGAGTTCAAATGCGGCGAAATGAGAGGTTTTACAGGGCCTCAGTGTACACAGAGAAAACAAAATATGTAAAAACTACATGAAAATGTACTTCGTCTTTGTAGCTTTTCTACATGCCGCGTTTGCTTTACTAATTTGAACTTGCGGCATGTACCTTTTATACAAGCCACGCTTATGGCCCAGCCCATATAAAACAAAATGCTACTTTCGCAAGGGGGGTGTGGGGAGGAGGGTAGAGTGGGGTGGAATGGGAAGAATAGTGCAAGGTTTTCCTTCTGAAAAACGTACAGCTTAGTTTTTTTTTTCACTTACCCTGTCTGGGACTCAAACTTACAACTTAATTACCTTGTCACGGGAATTTAGACACAATTGCCGGCATCTTAGCCCATACGACTATCAACCACTCGCGCGGCAATCTCGCAAATCCCAGCTATAAAGGGAAGCGAGAAGCGACGATGAGCGACTAGGATCAACAATACGTTTCGCTTAGATTTTCTAAATGTAGCATTCAGCATTTGAAATCCTTAAGGTTTAATTTCACGGAAAAACCTAAAAAAATATATCTTTTCTATATTAATTTAGAATTTCCACATGCGCATGTAGGTTTTCAATGTCTAAACAAAAATGTAGAAAACCTAAATTTGAGCGTGGTATTTTTATTGCTGTATGAGAAATGCATAAGTTATTTGAAGTTAAGCTGGTTTTCTCATGTCGTGTACCATTTGCTTTTGTCCACGCAGCATTTATCTTTTCAACAAGTTAAGTTTACTTTTTTATTTCTACATATTTCTACATGCAGTTTTTCTACATGTCACGATTAATTCTCTGTTTTTTACATCTAGCGTTTGAATTTAGCAAGGCGAACTATTTTTCGTTTTGGATGGCCGTTTCTACTCGCGGCGTGTAACTAATTTAGTTTTCTCGCGTATAGATTGAAGCAAGACTGAATGAGTTTCTTTTTTAAATTTTTATTTACTTTCTGTAAATGCACTACTTATTGTAAATACGCTAGTCACATTTTTAGGGTTGCCACATAAAATAAAAAATCTGCATTTTAAAGTTAAGCATAAATTTTCAACTTTCGTTGTCCTTAAACTCCTCAAAAAGGCAACGATAAACATCGATAAAACTTCTGCAGCAAAGTACTATCCAAACCCACAAAGAGAGTAGTCAGCTTTCCAAAAAGGTAGGAGCTGCATTAGACTGGCATGGTGGCTATCTAGCTTTTTAGGAAACAGCGCTTAGCTTTGACCAGCACAAAAGTCAGAAATGTAAATAACGACAGATTGGCTTTGGTTTTTGTGTGTGTTTCAACCAAGTGGATCGATAATTTATCGAGCATGCGAGAAGGCACTTCCGGTGGCGCTACTTTGTAGCAAGGCTACAAGCCGGTCCAGAACTGAACCCTGCAAAACTGATTCGGGTTTTTAGGTCCCCCGAGCCGGACCATGAACCGAACCTTCGAAATTTAAGACCTCCCAAACCTGATCCTGAATCGGATCTAAACAGTTTGAAACAGTTTGAAAAAGGGTTCGGTCAACGATTTTGAATCTAACGATAAATAATATGGCGTCGACCTCAAAAAATTAAAGTCAGGTGTGACAACTAAAAATCTGCTCAAACTTTGACATTTCTTTCTTTTGGTTCTCCTGTCAATACGTTTTCAAGCCCCCCTGACAAAAATGTTGACAAGTAGTCGCCATCCGAGCAAGAACGTCTTCGTGATCGCGATGTAAAATTCTACGGAATGCACGCTGACAAAGGTGAAGTGCTTACAGCAAACCATTTTACCCAAGAGGGCAAGACCAAACGCACTATTTATAATATTTTGCAACGAAAAATAATAAAAAGGGAAGTTGGAAGTGGTCAGAAAGCAAACATTTTGACCGGTCAAGCTGTCAGAAAGCTAACCCAACTTTTTAACAACAAATACAACATAAGTCAACAAGATGCAGCCAGAAAATTTAATTGCAGCCAACAACACATCAATAAAGTGCTGAAAAAAAATAATATTGTTGCCAGTCGTAGGCAAAGAGCACCAAAATACACACCTGACCAAATACAAACTGTCAAATCTCAATGTCGGTGGATGTGCAATCAATATCGTGGCAAACTCATTGTTTTAGACAATGAAAGTTACTTTGGTCCGAGTCGCAGCCATGTACCGGGAAATAGTGTTTTTACCTGCTGATGTGAAATATAAGTTCAAGCAAAAGTTTGCCCAAAGTTATGCTTTACATTGCGATCTTTGAGAGGGGCATATCGAAGCCGTGGTTCAAGCCAAGTGGCATTGCAGTCAACAAGGAAGTGTACATAAAGGAGTGTTTAAAGAAGGTTTTTATTTTGACAATAATTATGTTTTCTGGCCTGACAAAGCTTTTTCTCATCACGCTTAAATGACGAGGTTTCCTGAGCAGCAAAGACATCCCTTTTGTACCAAATGAACGGAACCCAACAAACCTGTCGCAGTGTGGTCCAATGGAAGATTTTTTTTTGAAAATCTGAGTGCAGCAGTTTACAAAAACCACTGGAAGGGAAAAAATATCAAAGAACTGACCAACAGGATTCGCTTATGTATCCGAAAATACGACCCCAAGCACGCCTGCGGATACATTTTTCGGAAGCTACGTCAAGTGGCTTATAACGGTCCTTTCGACCAAATCCATTGATGCAATGCTTTTGTATATGTAGTCATAAATAAACTGTCGAGCAGTGACCTCAAAGGTTTTTTTTACTTTAGTATATAAACATGTTCCGATTTGATAAATCGTGACAGAAATTCATCAATTGAGTCGAAACAATAGAACTGAACGGCAAAATTTTGTTCTGATATGTATATCACTAAAAGAAATATCATATCGCCAAAATAAATTTCATCCCGGAATATTGCATATCGTCTAACGCTACGATATTAACAACTTTAGTTTGAATTCCCGGACGGAACCTTTCTGCAGAATATTAGAGGTTTGCAGCCTTGTCTTGTCCAACGCTGAATCCAAATGTCAAAGTGCTTCAAAAGGTCGTATCAGGAGTGGAATCTTCGACCTATATTTCTAAACCTTAAATAATTAAAAGACTACAGACGAGAAAAGTTAAAATGAATATCTTATCCGGACTGATTCCATGAAGATTTATGCTTTCTGGTTATTAAGAACAAATTGCGAAAACAGTGTTTTAAAAGTTCGAAGTGGCAAAAGGGTTTCTATAATTCGTTCGAGCTTATGTTAAGTTTTGTCGGTTTTTGCGGAGAATACGTTGTGTATTTGGCAACTTGTTATTTGATACCTCGAAAAAATGTAACATATAAAGTCAAAAAAAGGAAAATAATTTTCACGAAAAACAATATATTGTTCGATAAGATATCATAGTTTCAGTTCATTATTTCCTCTCGTTTGCTCTCTTCTAGAGCATTCCCTATTCGATATGATCTTGAATCTCTCAATTCATAACAAAGTGATTCCTTATAAGTTTGTTTACACATTCGCTCATTTCGTACCATCAAGAAAGAAAAAAAAATAAATAACAAATGCCCCATCACCGCAGCTTGGCAGCTGCCTCAACGTACTTAAACGCTTGCTCGCCCGCAAAAAAGAGTCACTTCAATTTCGCACCGATTTGAATATACTACATTACACACGCTTCTCGGTGTTAATATTGCATTCGACCTGCAATTGGTCTTAATCGTTTGCAACGCCTTGCATCATATTCAGTATTCGGTGTTTTTTTTATGGCCAGAATTGTGACTAGTGTTGACATCTGGTCTGACCCAGACTCATTACTCATTTTGCTTAAAACTCCGATGGTGTCGTCGGATTGAAGTAGTCACAATTAAGAACTTCAGGCGTAATGTACATCTTGCTAATCTTACTGGGCCTGTTGTTTCTTGCCCTCGGGCTGATTCTTTACCACGTGTATGACTATCAGACAAGGACTAATCGTTTGACATACAACTGGCCGGCACCAAAATCCTATCCAATTATAGGACATTTGCATGTTTTAGCTAAACTGGTGGGACCTCGACCCTTTAAACGTGCTGCCGAGCTGGTCAATGTCTTCATCAAGGATCATCGCTGCAAACTATGGTTAGGCACACGACTCTATTTGCTCGACTGTAATCCCAAGGATATAAAGGCATTGTGCAGTGCCCAACAATTGTTGGAGAAAACCGACGATTATCGCATGTTTGAGAATTGGTTATGTGAGGGTCTCTTCACCAGTGGCGTGGAGAAATGGACACATCGTCGAAAAATGTTAACGCCGGCTTTTAATTATGCCATGATCAAACAGTTTGCTGACGTTTTTGAGCGTCAGGCACGTATTCTATTGCCCAGAGTGAAGGAGCTAGCGGATAGTGGACAGCCTGTGGACTTTTTGGAATTAATTAGCTGCTATACACTGGATACCATTTGTGAGACGGCATTGGGTGTGTCAGTCAATGCACAGTCGGGCACTAAATCCGATTTTTTGGTAGCGGTCAAAGAGTGAGTAGAAGGAGGAAGAAATTAGTAATATTATTAGATTTCAACATAACTGGCATATACTCAAACAAAAAGGCTTATATAAATCGGATTTTGTCAGGGTTCGCATACAATACGAAAATACACGCCCGGTTTGTAACGTCACAGTTACCGTACCTTCTAATGACCGGTGAATGCCAAATGCTGAATGAAAAACGCTGAATAAAGTATATCCGGCTTTCTATACATTTATATAAAAGGGAACGCGTTCAGCAAAGCAGTTTGATCAATGTTGATCAATGATTTGCTTTAAAGTATTTTATGAAAAAGGCAATGTCTTAGTGACATCTTAGAGCTTCCGGACGAAATAATAGAAACCCATCTTAATGCCACGTTTAAATTTAATCAAAATTAATGAAATCATCCGTTTTAGTGCGCAAAAGAAATACTACAATTCTATTTAAACTAACCCAAAAACCTAGAACCTCGAGTTTTAGTATCTTAGCCAGTGGTTTGATAACTCGAACTAAGCCTCCGTAAAAATTAATTACATGGGAATTTTTGCTGAATTGGGTTTCGAACCAGTACTAATATGGCTCTGAACCAAATCTTAAAAAGTTAATTAACTATAAATTTGAAATTGGGTATGGGAATTTCCACTGAAAACTCCATGGGGAAACAATTAAATTTAACTAATGTGACTTATGACTTTTGCTCACTAAAATATTTTTAAGGGTTCAAAGCAGGGATTAATACCGGTACCGGAACCGTTAACCGAAATAAACCGTTTCAAATCACGTACCGGAACCGAAACCGGAACCGACACAAATTTCTTATTGAAAACCGAATACCGTTTACCGTTATTATTGGAACCGATAGAACCGGAACATAACCGAAACATTGGTACCGGTACGGTTTCGTTTTTTTTTTACCTTTGCAGAGCGCATTCGTAATTTTGGTTAAATGTTTGTAACACGAAGAAGAAATCATAAGACGTCTTTACGTCTCTGGCAAAAAGATCTTCAACATTTCTTCAATTTGGCGGACTCAGATAACGATATTCTTCTACATCGGAAAGTGTGGGACTCAGTTCGCGAAATATTATACATAGTACGCATTTTAGAACTAGCTGAGATGACCACAACTAAACTTCAAGACGAAAATCTAGTTTTGGGTGATTTTTATCCATTTGAATACACTGCAAATTGGAAATATCTAAAAATACGTCTTCTCTATCGGAATCACTCGTTAAAAAAAGAAAAGCGTTATAAATCCCTTTTGGAAAACAATGTTTTTCTATGTGGCATAGTTTTGGACCCAATGAATAACAGAATGCAAAGTTCTGAGCCTACAAAATCTTGTATTACGCTTTTAACAAATATTTATGCTCTTTCGTCGGTTATTCGTTAAACGTTTTCGAAACCATAAAAAAATTCTAAAGTGGTGGTCAGAGTCCTCCACAAAGTTCCCAGAATTGAATGAGATTTCAAAAGTTGCACTTTCTGTAAAATTATACGAAACTTATCTCAGAATTTACTTTTTACAATATTGAAAAATTTATTACTTATAGAGCGAGAGCCTTCATCTTAAATGATACTACTGAGAAGAGGAAAGATTTTATTGTAATCCCTACACAGAATTCGAAACGGACTATTGGAGGAATATAAAGAAGCCAGAAGCCTCAAGGGTAAAAAGATGTGCAGAAACATTATACGTAAAATAGTGCGTCTATGTTCAAGTGTCTGTAAATATAAAAGCTTTAGTCTGGATATGTAAGGAGGAAGCCACAATTGTGGGTCCCAACTCAAGTTGCGAAGGGCAAAGAGGGTTAATGACTGGGGGTTCCAAATACACGACTCAAACTCCAAGATAGGCCTCACTAGGGATGTTTATAACAGCTTAGTCCTGTAGGGATAATTAATCTTCTTAGAAAATCGTTTCCAGTAAGTTGTAGTCACCAGTAGGTATGTAGTAATGGATCTATTTTTAACAAATCCATGTTGAAGCTGTCAGGTTATTATTCTTTCAAAGAGTTTAGGTATAGCAGAGAGTTTCGCAATACCCCTATAGTTAGAAATGTCAGACCTTGATCCCTTTTTGTATAAGTGAATAATAAAAGATTCTTTCCAAGGAGTAGGAAATTTAGACTGCTCAAGATATTTGGAAAATAAGATGTGGATAGATGCTCGAAGGTACTTTATCCGAGTCAGGAAAAATGTAAGATTTTAATGAGAGGACAGAAACAAAAAAAAAAAAAAAAAAAAAAAAAACCTTATTTTTAGAATAAAATTTAAAAAAACTACTCGTCAAAATTTTTAAATTTTGTTTTCAATGGAAAGGTCTTTAAACTTGGTTTTTATAGGTTTTCTATGCTTTTTTTATAATTCTACTAGTTCTACTATTTGTACTTCCATACAAAAGATAGGTCTGAAAAATAAAGTTGGTTAGAAAACCTTTTTATACTCTGTACCAAAGGTACACAGAGAATATTAAGTTTGTGCAAAAGAATGTAACAGGCAGAAGGAATCATCTCCGACCCTATAAAGTATATATCTTGATCTGCACAACAGCCATCGATTTACCTGTCCTCTTCCCGTCCATAGACAACAGATCTCAGCTATGGGAAAAGATAGAGATTTGACATGTATGGGACATATGCTTCTTATACTTGCAAGCAGATCAAGTTTATTTTCAATTTTTGACACGCCCCCTCCCGCCCCAGAAATTGAAAAAATAAAAATATCTCCCACAGTTTTATAGATAGAAGATTCGTACCTTCTGGACATATTTAGTAATCGGGATTCATTATCGATGCGACAAAGGAATGATCTTTAGGATGAACGATAGTCGAGTTATAAAGAAAACAAACAGTTATGGGCAGCACCGGTCGCAACGGTGATGGGCAGCACTTTACAGGTACAGAGTATGTTATAGTCGGGCTTGACCGACTTTCTTACTTGTTTTTTTTTAATGATACCGTTTCAAAATGCGACATTTGTTTGTTTTATATGCTTTCACCTAATTTTCCAAAGTCTTGTCAAAATCGGGTGACAATAGCATATACATAGCTCCCATACGAGCGATCGGTCTGAAAATGGGCTCTAAGTGAGAAAATTTTGTTTGTTTTTAATGTTAGCGCTCCTAAGCTAGGCAAATTTAAGTGTCAAATGCTTTTAAAGGTATTTGCAAAATTGGCAACCGATCGGTCGGAAAATAGGTTTGAGTAAACATCTTTTTTATACTCTGTACCAGAGGTACACAGAGTATATTTAGGTTGTGCAAAAGTGTCTGTCTGTCCGTATGAACAAACAGATCTCAGAGATGGTAAGAGATAGAGGTTTGACATGTATGGAACAAATGTTTCTTATACTTGCAGGCAAATCAAGTTTATTTTCAATTTTGGCCACGCCCCCTCCCGCCCCCGCAATATCGAAAAAACGTCATACCTCCCTCAAAATCACAGTTTTGTAGGTTAGAAGCTTCGGACATATTTAGTATTCGGGATTCTTTATCGATCCGCTGAGAGAATTTTAAAGATCGGATGAACGATATTTGAGTTACAGGAAAAACAAACAATTATGGGCAGCACCGGTCGCAACAGTGATGGGCAGCACTTCACAGGTACAAAGTATGTTATAGTCAGGCTTGACTGACTTTCTTTCTTGTTTTTTAAATGTTCGCGTTTTTTATCTCGGCCATTATTTATAATATACGCTTTTAAGCAGATTTGACAAATTTGGTTGCATTCAGAATATCAAAACGAGAACTAGTAAGGTTATAAAAACTTCGTCACAGACGAAGTTAGCTTAGCCTTTTTATATAAAATCATTTCTTTACAAGGCTAGAGCATCTTTCTTGGTAACTCCTTTCTTTATTTGATCTATTTTAGCTAAATAATTGTATGTCTTAACGATTAATTTTTCATTTCAGCATCATGCACGTAATAGACTATCGATTGAAGAATATCTTTTATCGAAATTCCTTCATCTATCGTTGTACTGCCCTATTTAAACGTGAGCAGGAACTACTAAAAACGCTTCATGGTTTTACCGAGGGGATTATTCAAGAACGCCTCGATCAGATTAACTCGGATGCAGTTAATAGTAATTCTGCCAGCATTGAAAATGCTGAGACAGGTCAACGAACAACGCTTAGTTTTCTCGATACGTTATTAAAAGCCACCGCACCAGATGGACAACCCTTGAAGGTCAAAGATATTCGCGAGGAGGTGGATACAATTATCTTTGGTGGTTTCGAACTTACCGCTTCGACGCTTAAATTTTTTATGTACAACATGACCATGCACATGGAATATCAGAAGTTATGTCGTGAAGAGATCTGGCAAGTATGTGGTAAGGATGCAAATACATCCATAACCATAGATCACGTGCGTCAATTGGAGTTTTTGGATATGTGCCTCAAGGAGACATTACGTATGTATCCAGCGGGACCGATAACTGCTAGAAAAGCCACAGCCAATTGTCAAATCAGTAAGTGGAGTTGGTATACAGAATTATTGAAACACACTAAACTTAACATTTTTTTTTAACTAGATGATTTTATGATACCCAAAGGTAGCGATGTGATTATCTCTCCCATGTACATGGGTCGATGTAAGGATTTCTTTCCTGAACCTTTAGTATTTAAACCTGAGCGGTGGTCACGGGATGCTGAGCCTAAAATAGAAGCTTCCACTTTTTTACCCTTCATGACGGGTGCACGCAGCTGTTTGGGTCAACGTTATGCCATGCTTATGATGAAATTGGTATTGGCTCATCTACTACGAAACTTTGCGTTTGAACCCATGGGTGAGAGGCAAGAGAAAGCTAGACTTGTATTCGTCTTAACGCTGCATACCAGCAAGCCCTACTATTGTCGAGTCAAGGCTATGGAAAATTAGTAACAAATTTTATTTAATGAAAAGACTAAGATGCTTTAGAATTAAAGGTTTACACATAAGTTTAAAGCACAATTGTTTTTGTAAAGCACGGAAACATACAACATACGAGTACACAAACACACAGTTCTCAGACTGTTGCTAGATACCCTGCAAACATTTTGTCATAATACCTATCTCTCTCGTCAAAGAAGACAGTCTGGCCATAATTTGAGGTAAGAATTTTTAGATAGTTTGGCGATTTACACAACCAAATGACATAAGGTGTCGCATTTTTATCATTGAAGGGAGAAATAAGCGATATGCGGTGTCGCATTTTTTTCATCCAATCGGGAAAATGGCGATACATCACTAAGCAGACCCGAATTTCAGCTGCTCTTTTTATATTGAGAGTGCATGGAATAAGAACTTGAGATATGCCAGAAATAAATTTGTGAACACTTTTAGTATTTTAGCTGTGTAGCAACCAGCGTGTGCGATAGCGCTGAGACGGCATTCCAATCGTGTTCAGTCCGAGGGTCCCGAGCTCGAATCCCAGAGTAAGTATAAAGCTTATAAAAATTTATATAATTCGTAGTTTTTCAGAACTGTCTCTTAACGTTAGGAAGTAACGTATTCTTTAAAACTGTTTGCTTGGTAGTGACATAATTTTCTTATATTAAAAATCACTTCATATGTATTGGCCTTAGCCTTAAGCTTCGGCTACTCACATTCTCGTAGCAACTCATAAAAAATTTTGCAATATAAAAATCGCATCTCATCTCTCTCTCGTCTTCCCATTGAACCTTTTGTTAAGCCCTTATCAATTCGTTTCACTTGGCTCCATTGAAACTGGTTTGTATTGCATACTTCGTGGCGCACAAATTACGCATTACATTTCCGTTTTTAATGACGGCCGGGCGTCGCCGTCATATAAAAAATAAATAAAATAAAATACTTCTGTGCAATTTGGAACATTTTTCTACTTTTTTTTCGAGCGACGCGCGTTCGTCTAGAAAATAATTTGCTTTTTTTGCCCCGATTTTTATTGTGCTCTCTGCGCGAGCAGCGGAAAATCAACAAACATTTCCTGGCGTGTAATAAATAAAAATACATAAAGCAGCCAACCCGTCGGCGTCGCCATCATTCCTGGCCACATATCCTCCCGTCATATTCCGGTGCAAATTATGGCCGTTGCCTGCTTATTATTACGGCCCCAGCAAACAACTCGTATCCTTTTTTTTTGCTAGCCAAGAAGCAGCGCATAAAATGCAATTTATTTAAATAAAAATCAAGTTTAATTTGCAGTGTCGTAAATTTTTGTTCGTCGTCGTTGGCATTGAATTTCACGCTTTTGTTAACAAGCGCATAAAAGTTTTGCTCTTGCCAACTGATAGCATTGGGGTGTAACGATAGCAGAGGATAGATAGACGAGTGTTGAACTCACAAATTGAACGGAAGGGGGTTGAGTGACGACTGATGAAGCATGCAAGTATTTTGATTGAAGTTAGATGAGCATACGCTTTAAGCTATGTATGGCCATTTAAGATCTTGGGGAAAATTGATTAAAACAATAACCTAAATTTTTTTTATTATAAAAAAATAGGGGAAAGTTAAACTTCGGCTCGGCCGAAGTTTTGTATACCCTTGCAGTTTGATTTTCTAAATAAGACTACTTTTCGGACTTTACTTTTCTATGGGAGCTGTACTATATAGATGTCCGATTTCGACCAAACTAAGTGCAATCATGGAAAAGCATAACAAACTGTTAATTACGAAATTTGAAAGCAATCCCAAAGTTTTTCTCTCTAGAACTCCTTTTTCATCCGAGTTTGACAAAACTTTGTAGAATTGTGTAAAAGTATTTAAAATAGATATATGCATACGTAAGGGACGTTTCCATTAAAAACAAAAAAGTTCTTCTCACAAGAACTAGTTTTTCGACCGATCGTTCCTATGGCAGCTATATGCTATAGTCATCCGATTTTGACTAAACTTTGTAGAATCGAGTGGAAGCTTATAAAACAAATACATGACAATTTTGAGGACATTTCTAAGAAACCAAAAAAGTTTTTCTAACAAAGACTACTTTTCAGACTCTTCTTTTCTATGACAGCTATACTATATAGATGTCCGATTTCGACCAAATTTGGTGGAAGCACGAAAAAGCATAGTAAACTAAGAAATACGAAATTTGGAGGCGTTTCAATTGAAATCAAAAAAGGTTTTCTTACTAAAACTAGTTTTTCGACCGATCGTTCCTATGACAGCTAAATGCTATAGTCATCTGATCCGGCCGGTTCCGACAAATGTGCAGAGTATTTCACCTATTTCATTCCTGAATGTCTTCTTTCTAGAGCACTTGAACCTGCAGTCTGGCCTATGCACACCATTATGCATGAATTTATTGATCCTACAAATCCTACAAATTCTACAGCTCCAAAAAACTTACAGAACTAAATTGTACTTTTTCCATACACTACCAGAATGTCCGCAGTCTCTTAGGTAATGCTATTGCTTTAACTGAAACCTGGCTAAATTCTTCTGTTTCCGAACATGAAATTCTTGTCCACAATTATACCGGAGTTTTAATTGCTATTCAAAATAATTTCTCGTCTGAGTTGTTTCCATTTGACAATACTCAAGGCATTGAGTTTGTTGCTTTCAAAGTCTTTACTGGTGAAGCAAATATTTTCCTAACTTGCTCTTAAATAGCTCCTAGATCTGAGCTATCTGTCTATTTATATCACCTTTCTGCAATTCATCTCTTGATGTCTGCTTTAGGGCATTCTGATAAAATTATAGTTTTAGGTGATTTTAACCTTCCAAATGTCTCATGGCTGCCTTGTGAAGATTCAAACGCCATACTTCCTGATTGTGAACATGAATTTATCGATGGTTTAAGGGGCACACCTAGTGTAATGGCCTAAAAAAAAGGTGATTTTTGGGAATTTTTATAAAAAAAAATACTTTATCAATTATTTCAAAATTTTAAGAATATATTTATACATGTTTCAAGAATATACAGTGAAATTTTTGAAGAAAAATATTAAATATTTTTTAAGTAATAGTCGATCTCCAACGGCGCGAAAAAAAAGGTCCTTCACTGCTGCAGTGATTCCGGCCTTCTCCGTGGATGAAATTAAAAAAAAAAATCTCGTTAAACTAGATAATATTGTCTGTACAATGACCTACAATAAAAAAAATCAAAAATTGACAATATGGCGGCGTTTTAAAAAAAAAGTCGAATTTTACCCAAAATTTTGGTCGTTGGCCTGCCAAAATTCGATTTTTTGATCAAATCAAAAACCGATAGGTCATTGTACGGAGAACTATATATAGAACATTTAAAAAAAAAATCGATAGTGATCGGATCATTTGTTTTTGAGTAATCACTGCAGTAAATTCGGAAAATGCTGTTTCGAGAAAAACGCGTTTAAAGATAAAATGATCGTTTTCACTGCTGCCGAGCGGCTGCTCTTTAAATTGCTATAGCTCAAAAACTATTTGAGATATCGATTTGAAATTTTAATATGTTATTTTTAAAGGTGTAATCTACCGAAATATATAAAAAAAATCGATTTTTTTGAAATTTCACACTAGGTGTGCCCCTTAACCAACATTTCCCTTGGACAAATTATACGTGAAAGGCTATTTGAACTGATCTTTGTTAGTGATGCTTCTTTAACAACGTTAGTCAAGACTAACCCAGTATCCCTGCCTGAAGATTGTCACCATCCTTCCCTCTTCATCTCTGTTGAGACTATTGTGTCTGTTAATAATAAGCCATTGGCAACTACTCGTGTAAAGTGTTTTCGCAAGACCAATTTTCTTGAACTTAACCTTCATCTTTCTTCAGTTGACTGGTCATTTCTATACTCACTCTCCGACATTGAGACTGCAGTTAGAGCATTTTACCAAGTTCTATACTCTGCTTTTGAAACTCATGTTCCTGAGATTAAGTTGACATCATCAACTTAACCACCTTGGTTCACACAGCACATGTCGTACCTTAAAAACAAGAAATCCAGACTCTTTAAAAAAATTCAGAAAACTGGTTCCTCGATAGACTTTGCGCTCTATTCTTCTGCTCGTTCTGAATTTCTCACCATTAATAGCCGATGTTAAGCAGATTACCTCTCACAATGCAGGATCAATATCCGTAAAGATCTAAAGCAGTTCTACTCATTCGTTAACTCTAAACGCAAGTCGAACGCATTTCCCCCCACCTCTTCACTATCACAACAGGATTGAATCTTCTGATCTTAATATTGCTAATCTATTTGCCACATTTTTTCAGTCGACCTATTCATCACAGTCTTACAGCTCTTCTACTCCATATCCGTACCCTATACCTCACAAGAAAGTGATGTTTGGCATAGTCTATCTACGACTGATTTATCTTTCTCGGCTGGCCCTGACAATGTCCCAAGCTGTGTTATTAGGAATTGTGCTGAATCTTTATGCTCACCCATTACATATCCTTATAACCGGTCTTTAAAACAGTCTTGTCTTCCACTGATTTGGAACGAATCATATATTATCCCACTTCACAAAAAAGGGTCTAGATCGGATGTTGAGAAGTATCGAGGCATTGCTAAGCATTCTGCCATTCCAAAATTGTTCGAGGAGTTGAGTGCTGGTGGATGGGGCCCACAGTACAAGGAACAGCAATCGCTTATCGAATCCGTTCAGAAACAATTTTCAATTTTCGCTCTTCGCAATTTGAATTGGGACCTAGCAGGCTTTTACCTTCATATCGATCAAGGTTAAAATTAATCGATCTTCAATCTTTGCATCACCGCAGAATATGCAATGGTGTCCTATTTGTGCACAAGCTTCTTGGTTGATTCTCAAGGGCTTCTCTCTTCAATAAACTTAACAGTAAACCTTGAGGGTTACTCGCACATTTCGGCCACTACGCTTGTCAGTCTACAGGTCCAACTACGCCCTACATGAACCTTTTCGGGTCTTATGCTCTAATTATAATTCCCTGCACTTCATTTTTTCATTTGAAAAGTCACTTATGTTTATATTAAATGAAATTTACCATCACCTTGAATCGTCCACTGATGAAGGAGATAGCATAGAAACTGACAGACGGACAGGGCTAAGTCAACTCAGCTCGTCATGCTGATTAAGAATATATATACTTTATGTGGTCGGAGATGCTTCCTTCTGTGCGTTTAGTTTACTTTGAATCTATGCACATTTATTCTTTTGTTTCATTAACCCATCACATTTGAAGTTGGCGTATTAACTGCACCCCTTCTAAGATCCATTTGCGGTTTTCATTCTGCGCATTTGTCATTGTTTTTGTCAAGAACGGCGAAATTTACACAACACAAATGAAAGCTGCGACATTTTGTGGTTGAGTTTGAGGTGACATATAGGCACAGGTGATGGTGGGTCGCCCTTTGAAGTAATCGCCAGTGACGCTGGCCTTAGGCCTAAGCCTCATTTGTGGTTAAATTGTGTGCTTGGGCGACAGCTGAAAGTCGATTATGTCAATATTGTTTGGCCATGGTTAATGGCTAATGGTTGTTTGCGATAAGGACTTGGGCACGTTGTGTGGCCACCGTTTCATATGCTAATTAGTACTTTAATGCTAAGACTTTAAGAGATGGAAGCAAGCACCCATATGGCAAAACTTTCTTCCTCAAAATCGAATCACTGCGGCCATAAACTTAGCTGTAAAAACACATCAAAATCATAGAATACATTTAGGAATCGAATTACATACACAAGTGGGGCAAAGTGGTAAAGGGGTTGGCTGCGAAAAATAAAAGGAGTAGCTGCATTTGCGCATTAAAAACGCATAAAAATCGGCAAAAGAGAAAAAGAAATAAACAACAAGCAGCGGCACATAAAGTGGCCATGAAAATAAAAAGCAAGTAAAAAGGATGGGGTATGCTGGGTGGGAAAGCAATTGAAGCAATCAATTAAAATTGATGAAGGAAATTGAATCACGTGTTACAATTTTTCTTGAGGAATTGGCATCGTGTTACATTGCTGTTAAGGGAGCTGAAGAGGGGTAGATCTAGAGAGTGATTGAAGCCATATAAAAGTTGTCATAAAAATCGAATCCAATAAGGCTAAGAAGCGAGAGATAAAACTAAAAAAAGAAATTTAGAGGGAAGCAGCTTGCGCGAGTTCTTGGTCTGTATTGATTTGATTTTGGTTTGTAGGGATACCTTGGCATACAAATGGGCTTTCGTCTTCCCCAGCGATTTCGTCTTTATTGCAATGATTTGCGAAAATTCGGAGAACTTCACTTGGGCAAAAAAGTATAAAAATAAATTTCAACATTGGGAAAAAATCATTCATTCATAAGAAGATTCTTGCTAAGATCTCAAAGATCTCGGGCGGGACGTCTACCGTTTCAAATTTTTCAAGACATGAGGGGATAACTTTGTTGTTCTAAAAATCCAAGTAACCTGAAGAATTGCCAAAATGAATTCCCTCTTAACACTTTTCCCACTTTGTTTTTTTAACCTCTTAGGCCCGATTTCTCAATGTGCGGTTAGTCAACTTGACAGGCAGTTTAACCGAATTTGCGTGTCTCATGCTGTGTGTGGCGCAACCGGAGGAACAGACTTAACCGCTGCTCGAGCACTGGTTAAAGTTAACCGCGAGTTCAGTGCCGATGGAATTATCGATATATTTTATCGTAATACAACAGCTGGCTCCAACATTTGATTTGTTTATTTAATTATTTGTTATCACAAAATGTTTATGAATAAACGAATTTTTCAACTTCACGCAATGGAAATGGAATTTAAAGAGGCAGAGCAACGAATAAACAATGCAAGAGAGTACAGATCTGGACGATGCCACATTTGTTCAATGATTCAGGTTGACAAAATCTACATGTAAAATAACTTATGCTAGAATAAGAGTTAAAGTTAAAGCCTTGACTTCAGTTGCGATTCAATTTGTTGTGACTAGGATTGTTAGCAGGACTTGGCGGCGCTGCGTTCTTACATATGCATGTGGCAACTTCCTTATCACTGCAGCTGACTTCTGTGTAGTCAGAGTTTCTTTGATAAGTGCAGGTAAGCAAGGATCCCCAGCTATAGCTTTTGATTCATCGCAATCAATTTTAATAAATTTTTCGCATAAATATTACCAGCAGCAGTCAATAACATTAAAAAATTCCTAACAAAAATACCTAATTGGTTGACCGTGTCTGGTCACCCTAAAGCAGCGATTGGAATTTATCGATATCAGATGAAACTGTTGTTGAGAAAACCAAATGACTTGACCGCTTGTCAACTGGAGGAACAAATTTGACCGGCGGTTGGCCAAACGGAACCTTTGAGATTCATAGAATCAAAATCTAACTTCACATATTTTCCAGGATTAAAGATCTGGTTCTTATCTCTACAAACACACTGGTTAGTCTCACAACAAACAGGTTTATATGAAAACGAGAAAGCAAAGCTAACTTCGTCTGTGCTGAAGTTTTAAGGCCCTCTTCTGGTCTAGGCGACTGAATTTTACGTGTTTTTTAAAGAATTGTGGAAAAAATCGGGAAAAGATTTTGTAGTTCGGTTTTTTGTATTTGGTTTCACGATTCATTAAAAATAATACAAAATTAAAAAATGTTTAAATGCGAGGGCTGTTCAAAAAATTTTCGGCCTTCAAAGTAGTGTCTTCTTAAGAAAGATGTGTTGATGGTTCTCGGCTTTCCGGCAGTCCCCATAATTGGAAAGCCAAACGGCAGAAGGGAAGTTGTATGCGCTTATGACCCGAAGCAGAATCATGAAAAAAAATTTAATTTGTAAGAATGACGGCGAAATGAAAATGAGAAATCCATTTTTCACAATGCAGCAAGAAGCTTACGGAAAATAGGCTTTATCGATTTCCACAGAAAAATTTGAGGATACCGAATAGGAGGCTATATTGGAATGCAAGAAGAACTCACAAAAGAATTGGGAGTGACTTAAGAAGCCATATAAGTTCGCTTAAAAACGATGGGAATGATCCAAAAAGAACGATATTGGGTGCCGTGTGATTTTTGATATTGGGTGCTAGTCGGACTTTGCAGAATGCCATTTTAAATTCTTCTTTTTAAGGGGAAAAGTCGCTTCGGATTTTTTTAAGTATGATAGAAGTTAAAAAAATTGTATGAAATTGTCACTACATTCTTTTTTCATGTGCTTGGAAGGCAAAAAGTCACTTTAACATGAAACAGTCACTTCTCTTGGCTGTGCTTTTGGCATGCGTAAACAACAACAATTTTAGATCTTTCTTCAACAAAAACACATGCTAAAATACGTTCTCAAGGAATCATTTTTTGAAGATTTCAAATTGGGCGTGGTGTGCTATGATCTGCAACAACCGGGTGAAACCATCACAGGACAATCACAGGTCAGGACATCAAAAGACACATCGTGTTTTCGAATCCGAAAAATGCCAGAAAGATGGGAAAATTTAGTTCCTAACAAAGAACAATAATTTTTAACAAACTTTTCACAATAATGTTTCAAACCTGAAAAAAACCTTTACTTCTTGAAATGTATGAAGTTTTTGTATAAAATAATAAATACATTTTTGACCTTGGATTAAAGATTTCTGTTAAGCAGTGCACTGTAGTGTTTAATTTGGAAAAGACTTTATTTCTGCATGCTTCGTCTCAGTATCAGAATAATTCACATTTGACTTAATGGCAATTTCTAACCCAACGAAACCTTTCCTTGCCCTTAAGGCCTATAAAATTAACGAGGCAAATGCCATGAATTTATGTGCCGTACAATAATAAACTTATGAATGATGTTCAGCTGCTGGATATAAAATTTGTGTAAATGAAAGTGTCTGGACTTGGTTGTTTTATATCATTTTAATGAGCAAAAAGATCTGTAAATTTAGATAAATAAAAATATGACAGCTGCAGAAGGAACCCAAAAGTAAGCACTGGACTACTTACTCATCATAATTAAAAGCCAAAAGCCTGCAGCAGGGTAACAAGAGGAAGCAATAAAAGCGGGTAAGGATTCATATGGATAATTAAGTTATGGCGGTTGGGTGGCAGGGTGTTAACCTTAAAAAAGGGTTAAGTTTGAGAAAAGTTGGGGGAGGTTAAACCAAATGCAATGCCATGTCAATAAAAGGGCCAAGAGAAAAGATCGTAAAATGTTTGAGGCATATTTTTAGGCTGATAATTTAATTGGAGCTGGCTGCAAGTGGTCATAACAAAATATTTTAATGGATTTTTTTCATCAAATTAATTTTTCAAAAAATTTAACTGACCATAAAATTATAAAATTTAAGTCCTAAAATTCAAGGGAAACAACTTACCTTCTTATTATCCAATTTTCCTTAAATGTCAAACAGAATTCCAAACGAGAGGAAATCTAAATGCAAAACAGCCACGTTCACGTTTTGCTAATGTAATTAAGAAGTCTGCAAGTAGAGAAAAAATGCATAAGGAACAACAGCAGCAAAAAAAGTAAATATAAATATATATTTCGTAAAAGGGTTCGAGACAACGAAAATTACAAACTGTTGCTAGTCCCTTAGTAAGGAAAATGTCAACTTAAACTTTTTATGCACAACAATTTTTAGCCAACAGCAGACACACAGCAGCTGTCTTGTCCAAGGACCAGTCGAGCGGGAGGCTAATTACAGTCCAGAGCAAACAACAAAATGAACTAGAAAAAGAAATGAAATGCACAACTTGAGGGCGGCATTCCAGGGAATTTGTTTGGTAAAGACGTTAAGCAGACTTCCTCCCCAACGAATTCCCAGCACGTTTCAGGCAACAAAGAAAAAAACCAAAGTAATTTGGAATTAATTAAAACAAAAATTGTATTTTATCTATATTATTGCTAAAAGGTTCGGAAAATGTCAGTTGCATTTGAAAAAGTTGCAGCCACAGAACAATAACAGAATATTCTGAATTTTGCATAAAGTTTTCTGCTGTTGTTTTGGGCCAAGCCACACGGCAAAAGTCAAAGCCGCCACTTAAATATAACAAGCAAAAGTTAAAACTCAAACTTTTGCCTACACTTCACACTCAGTTTTGCAGCGCAACATTGTAGCCTGGTCATATCGGGCCAAAATAAGCCAAACAAGAACCAACAAGTAAACATACGCATGTACTTGTAGGTTGGTCATGGCGGTTTAAGCCAAAACATATGAAAAGTTGGCATTGAGCAACAATGTTGTTTGAGTTGTGGGTTGAGAGTCGAAAGTTAGAAAACAACAAACAAAGAGAAGGAATGAGAACACTGAGACAAATCTCACATTCCCTTTAATTTAGAAAACCTAAACGATAAATGAAATTATTTGATATGAGTTCACCCCTCGCGAAAAATCTAAGCAAACGAAAAATTTGAAAGTATAGTCCAGTCAAGTTAGAATTTTTCGATGCTTTAAATATAGACCAGCCAGATTTTAGATATGTTATAGGGGATTGTATAGGGTTTGTTGTTTTTTTGTGTTTGGGGGGGGGGAAGGAAAAAGAAAAGGAATATCAAAATGGTTCAAATAAATTTTCTGTGCGGGCTATACTTTTCAAGTTATGTACGATCAAAATGCATTTTTCCACTTTTTATACCCGTGTTTGAACAAAGCTAATTTTTGAAACTGCGTTCTCAATGACCCTGTCCGAATTTTCGGAATTTTGTAGATTTTTTAGAACAAAAAAGGAAGGTAATTTTAATATCTTTAACTTCGTCTAAAAGCAATTGATTTAGAGTTATGGACCAATTCGCGTTTTGCAATATAGAGGCCGTTCCCAATGCCACAAATTTGAACTTAAGTCTTTTAGACAGTCCCCTTCCACATATCAAAAATCTGGCTGGTCATGCATAAATATGCCCTTGTTTTGTCTAACTTGACAATCGCTCCAAAATGGATTCATTTTCTCCTAAACTATAAACGTAAACGTATAAACATAATTTTCATAACATCAAATTACAGCTTAACACTTAAAATTGTTCTTGTAAATTGTAAAATGGCTTGA
Source organism: Lordiphosa collinella (assembly GCA_018904265.1). Taxonomy (NCBI): domain Eukaryota; kingdom Metazoa; phylum Arthropoda; class Insecta; order Diptera; family Drosophilidae; genus Lordiphosa; species Lordiphosa collinella. The sequence continues at coordinate 426,047 of JAEIFV010000067.1, forward strand.
CACAGCCCCAAAGGGCCAAAGCCGAGCTCTCTCAATCTTTTGGCTAATGCGCTTCTAATTTTACGCACAAGAGAAAGGGACCTACAGTTTAATGCCGCATCCGAACGGCAGTTTGAGAAGCTTTTGCATGGCTAAATACTACAAAGCTGGCGCCAACAGCAGAGAGGTGTGACCGGGTGTAAAGTTTATTCAAAGAAAAAACTTTTCATTAGAACCCACAACCTCTTGCACAGCGGTCGCGCACACTAGCCGCTGAGCCACCCGGCCACCAAAATGGTTCTTATTCAACACTAAAATGCATCAAATTAAACCTTTAGATAAACCCCCCCCCCCCCCCCCCCCCCCCCCCCCCCCCCCCCCCCCCCCCCCCCCCCCCCCCCCCCCCCCCCCCCCCCCCCCCCCCCCCCCCCCCCCCCCCCCCCCCCCCCCCCCCCCCCCCCCCCCCCCCCCCCCCCCCCCCCCCCCCCCCCCCCCCCCCCCCCCCCCCCCCCCCCCCCCCCCCCCCCCCCCCCCCCCCCCCCCCCCCCCCCCCCCCCCCCCCCCCCCCCCCCCCCCCCCCCCCCCCCCCCCCCCCCCCCCCCCCCCCCCCCCCCCCCCCCCCCCCCCCCCCCCCCCCCCCCCCCCCCCCCCCCCCCCCCCCCCCCCCCCCCCCCCCCCCCCCCCCCCCCCCCCCCCCCCCCCCCCCCCCCCCCCCCCCCCCCCCCCCCCCCCCCCCCCCCCCCCCCCCCCCCCCCCCCCCCCCCCCCCCCCCCCCCCCCCCCCCCCCCCCCCCCCCCCCCCCCCCCCCCCCCCCCCCCCCCCCCCCCCCCCCCCCCCCCCCCCCCCCCCCCCCCCCCCCCCCCCCCCCCCCCCCCCCCCCCCCCCCCCCCCCCCCCCCCCCCCCCCCCCCCCCCCCCCCCCCCCCCCCCCCCCCCCCCCCCCCCCCCCCCCCCCCCCCCCCCCCCCCCCCCCCCCCCCCCCCCCCCCCCCCCCCCCCCCCCCCCCCCCCCCCCCCCCCCCCCCCCCCCCCCCCCCCCCCCCCCCCCCCCCCCCCCCCCCCCCCCCCCCCCCCCCCCCCCCCCCCCCCCCCCCCCCCCCCCCCCCCCCCCCCCCCCCCCCCCCCCCCCCCCCCCCCCCCCCCCCCCCCCCCCCCCCCCCCCCCCCCCCCCCCCCCCCCCCCCCCCCCCCCCCCCCCCCCCCCCCCCCCCCCCCCCCCCCCCCCCCCCCCCCCCCCCCCCCCCCCCCCCCCCCCCCCCCCCCCCCCCCCCCCCCCCCCCCCCCCCCCCCCCCCCCCCCCCCCCCCCCCCCCCCCCCCCCCCCCCCCCCCCCCCCCCCCCCCCCCCCCCCCCCCCCCCCCCCCCCCCCCCCCCCCCCCCCCCCCCCCCCCCCCCCCCCCCCCCCCCCCCCCCCCCCCCCCCCCCCCCCCCCCCCCCCCCCCCCCCCCCCCCCCCCCCCCCCCCCCCCCCCCCCCCCCCCCCCCCCCCCCCCCCCCCCCCCCCCCCCCCCCCCCCCCCCCCCCCCCCCCCCCCCCCCCCCCCCCCCCCCCCCCCCCCCCCCCCCCCCCCCCCCCCCCCCCCCCCCCCCCCCCCCCCCCCCCCCCCCCCCCCCCCCCCCCCCCCCCCCCCCCCCCCCCCCCCCCCCCCCCCCCCCCCCCCCCCCCCCCCCCCCCCCCCCCCCCCCCCCCCCCCCCCCCCCCCCCCCCCCCCCCCCCCCCCCCCCCCCCCCCCCCCCCCCCCCCCCCCCCCCCCCCCCCCCCCCCCCCCCCCCCCCCCCCCCCCCCCCCCCCCCCCCCCCCCCCCCCCCCCCCCCCCCCCCCCCCCCCCCCCCCCCCCCCCCCCCCCCCCCCCCCCCCCCCCCCCCCCCCCCCCCCCCCCCCCCCCCCCCCCCCCCCCCCCCCCCCCCCCCCCCCCCCCCCCCCCCCCCCCCCCCCCCCCCCCCCCCCCCCCCCCCCCCCCCCCCCCCCCCCCCTAATATATCGCTAATAATGTAAGCAGGAGGAAAGCAGGAGGTGTAGGACGACCGAAACTTATTTGGGAAAAACAGGTGCTAAAAGACATTGAGGCGCTTAAACTGACCAACTGGTGCCTTCTCGCACAAGACAGAGGCGAGTGGCGGGCATTAAAAGCAGCGGCCGAGACCGTCAAACGGTTGTGATAGAAATATCGGGCCAAATAAGAAGAAGAATAATCTAACCATAAAAGTGATCAAAGCTAGCGGCCAATAGTAACCAAAAAAGGGTTGATAATGGTTTTAAACTCCGAAAAAGAGGGCCACCAAAGTGGCGTTATCAAGAATAGAACATGATTTTAATCCATCCTTCAAGCACGCGTCTCCTTGATCGTAGCTGATCTTACTGGTGACTATACCACATAAGGTTACAGCAAACACATAGCTGGATAAATTCCAGAAGATGGAGGAGAATATTTCCATTGTCCCCTACCAGGGACTACAACCACTAATACCACTTAAATATGGCACATATTAAAAAGTATTTGTGCTGTCTGCCTTGGCAGTCAGACAAATTGTGTTCAGATCTTTTGTCGAACAGAACAGAAAAAGGTATCTGGTAAGAGCTTCATTTGAGGGTGACAAACTAAAAAAAATAAAATTTTAAACTTAGTTGAGTTCGCCTTGGTAGGTTAGACGAGCGAATCTATTTTGGTTAAGTGATGGGGTCAAGGGTTATCCCGCAGTTGTCCAGGCAAGCCGAGCAGATAAAAAAGAGACAGTTCACCAATAAATCAATGGAGATCCAGCAAAAGTTATTTGCATGTTTCTTAATAGTAAGAGTGAAAAAACTTGACTGCCTTAATTGCGGTAAAGGGAACAGGGCCCTTAACACTAAAAATCGACTGCGCTCATTAGGACTGATTTGCTACAATATATTAACAAGTAAGGGAGCTGCAGTCGAGTGCCCCGACAACAAAATACCCTGTTCCCTTGATTTCGTTTGTTTTCCTTTATATACACACTCACTCACACATACACACACTCCAACATACACACAAACGCATGGCATGCGGCCGCGCGCGATAACTGATAATGCAAGACCCCCCTCTCTCCCACAAGCAAAATTGATTCGTATATAACTTCTGGGTGTTTCGTCCGATCTTAGTGATCTTTTCAGAATAGATAGATATTGGGCCTTACTTGATATATGTAAAGTTTGGAAGGTCTATCTTAAAAATTGTGGCGCTGACAGTTTTTTGCGCTTAAAGGGGGGAGGGGGAGGAATTTTCCAAATCTGAAACAAACTCGTATTGAATCGGGCATACACCTACCTACATGCAAAAATTTGTGGCTATAGCTCTTTTAGTCTCTGAGAAACACGCGTTCATACGGACAGACGGACGGACAGACGGACAGGGCTAAATCGACTCGGCTGTTGATGCTGATCAAGAATATATATACTTTATAGGGTCGCAAATGTTTCCTTCTACCTGTTACATACTTTTGCACAACTTCATGATCCCCCTTTTCCCATTTTCAATGGGAACTGGGTATAAAAAGATTTCAGTATTAAAAATTTAGAACCATTTTGTATCAATTAATAAACTATTCATTGGACTGAAAGGTCAGCGATATTTAAAGGAATCAAAAGGAATCAAAAATAGTGCAAATCAAATCAAATGTGCGCTAGTTTTATTTGGATTGATTTGTCCAATCATTCAAGAGGTTGGACTTTTTACGAGAAGAAGTCCAATCTTCCTTTTTCGAAACCTCTTGACCACATTTCATGAAATTTGTTTGTGTATAGTATAGTATAAGTGGTAAGTACAAAATAGGATGTAAAGAATTTTTTTTTTTTGACAAACATTTTAGATTGAATTTTTTTTCATTTAACATCAAAAATGCCATATCCACAATCTTTCACCCTTCTACAACCACCTTCTCATTATACTCTGTGCCAGAGGTACACAGAGTATATTAAGTTTGTGCAAAAGTATGTAACAGGCAGAAGGAATCATCTCCGACCCTATAAGTATATATATTCTTGATCACCATCAACAAACGAGTCAATCTAGCCATGTCCGTCCGTCCGTCTGTCTGTCTTTCCGCCTGTCGGTATGAACAAACAGATCTCAAAAATGGTAAGAAATAGAGGATTGACATGTATGGGACATATGCTTCCTATACTTGCAGGCAGATTAAGTTTATTTTCAATTTTTGCCACGCCCCCTCCCGCCCCCGCAAATTGGAAAAAACGTCATATCTTCCACAGTTTTATAGATAGAAGGTTCGTTCCCTCTGGACATATTTAGTACTGAGTCTTTTTACCGATCCGCCAAAGGAATATTAAAGATCGGATGAGCGGTTGACGAGTTATAGGAAAAACAAACAATTATGGGCAGCACCGGTCGCAACAATGATGGATAGGGAAGATGGGGTGGTTCTGAGCCATGGAGTGTTGTGAGCCACCTGAATATTGGCCCCAAGCAAAAATTAAATTACAGCTTTTTGTTTATGTTAAGTTTTTTTTTTATTAATTAAATTTGTAAAAATTTTTTAAAAGTGTTGTTTTGGGTTTGTGGCGCCCATCAAAAAAGTGATTTTTTTGTTGGGGGTGCCCCCCGGAATTTTTTCCCCAAAAGTAGGTTTTGATTTCCGAATAGAATGTTGCAATGATACGCTAAAAGGCAGAAGCAAAGCGCTCCAAAGAGGAGAAAAAACATTAATAAAAGAAAGGCAAACAAAAAACAGCCACCAGCATAACGCGCTCGTAAATATAAGAAAACAAGGCGGCTGCCGATTTTTTATTGATATTTTTTTATTCAGACTATAAGAAAAATTATAATTTTTTTTGATTTAATAAAGAAAAACTACCAAAAAAACGAATTTTTAACCCCACAAATTTTTGATCTTTAATTTAATTTTTTAATTTTTTTCAAAATGATATGAAAAAACCACACAATTTTTTTCCAAAAACTAATGATGAGCAAAGTTGCATGCATCTTTTAACTAAAACACAAGATTTACAGAATGGAAAAATATTGATTTTTGGCGAAGTTATGTTCAAAAAACCTTACTATGATCACAACACCCCATATTCCCCTATACAAAAAAATTGATTCCCAAACTCTTAGGCTGTCTGCCATCATGAAAAGTTTAGTGAAATGTACTTTTAAATATGCCCTATCTGAAAAAAAAATATTCGAATGAAATATCGAGTGGACCTCTTGAAGAAAATATAAAAAAACAGTTTTTCTTATACAAACAAATTACTTCTGAGTTGTTTTATATTTTTCCCGAAAAGATCAAGAGAAAGTACCATAAAAAGTTTTTTATACGATCAAATCCGCTACACCGTTGAAAAGTGATTATTTTTTGAACGTTTTATATGTTTCCGGATTATCTGGAAACCATTGACGGTAAGAAAACAATATTTTGTCTTTTTTTCATCTATCTATAGTACTTCAATATAATAGAAACAAAAAAATTCTTTGAAATAAAAAAAAATTGGGGTGGCTGAGTTGATATGGAATGTCCCATTTGTTTAAAACCATTTCGTTAATCTTTGTGTCTCAAGTCCCGAAACAGTTGCTTCAACTAACTGATCAAGTAAAAAGGAAAATGAAGAAGGCTATTTTGGAATCAAACTCAAGCATTCCAAGAATTAGTTACTTTTGTAAGAAATATAATTTCACTGAAATATAATTTTTCTGCCTCTGTCGAATTTATTCTTATAAAGATTAGAAATTTGACTAAATTAAAAGAAGCTTTGCGCATATAAAATAAATTATTGATTGAATTATTTATTTCGATTATTACTAAATGAAGAACCTATTGATCTCTCATACGACAAGAATTATCATAATACGTAATTGAGTAAGCTTAGTTATGATTAAAACTATACTTCTTAATGAAAAGGAAGCCCAATTCGTTTTTATGATATGTCATGGACTATGCTTTTTTTTACATATTTTTTGTGCCACTCTTACAATTTTATTATTAACTTTACATTACCAGTTTTTTCAAAAAAAAAAATGTACGTTAACCTGGTTAACTTTTGCATGCTTTCAACTCCCCAAAAAATTCCACTTCGGAACCTGCCAGAAGCATGTGTTGCCAGGCACCGGCTGCTGTTGAAACTTTTTTGGTGTTCGCTACAATGAAATATGTACAATAAATTGGTTGAATATTTTGCTTGGGTGGTAGAAAGGGTTTACATGTGGTTTACCACAAGGGATTCATGGTGTGGGCAATCGGAAATTGATTTACAATTTTTGGATTTTTTATTTATTTTATTTTTGCATATTTATTGAAATCTCTTTCCCTTGTTCCCCGCACTCTTTGATCTATACCGTCAAGTCAAGTGTCAAGTTTTACACTCCAGCTCAAGGTGTGACCATTGACAAAAAATCACAGCCTCTTAGCCTTCTGTCCATTTGCCAATTGATTTGTCAAAGGGATTACGCTAATATTTTAGGCAAATACTACAACAACAAAAAGAAGTCTCGGGCGTTAAAATGACATCAAGTGGATTGCCTCTTAAGGACCCACCACCCTGGAAATTGATAAAAACAAAAAAAAAAGGGGGAAAGAAATTACAGGAAATTAATATGCAAAAATACACAGAATATTTGATATTTACAGAGCAGTTTAATTAAACTAAATTCCCCCAGACAGTTGTCGGTATGGATTTTATCAATGTTTGACAACTTGTCAAACCAAAGGCATAAAATTGTACAGAAAATATGCATTTAAAATGCAAATCTCTGTAAATAAATTAAAACAAATACACATAAAATTACTTAGAAAATTGTGTAGAACTTTTGGTTTATTTCTTACAATTGGCTGTCAAAAATCAAAGTCGATATGAAATGCATTTATTCTTTGGCAAGAAACTGCAGCTTAAAAGTGAGAGAAATCTTTCCTCGAACTGTGATAAAGTTGTCGTAGGCAAGTTCTTTCCTTTTTCCGCCCATCCCCTCATCTTTATGGCACTGGCGACAAAATGCAAGGAATTTCTTGTATTAAAATCGAAATTGCTTGAGCCACCACCAATTGTATTTGGACTGTCCTTACCCAGAGGCCTGTCAACATGTTTAATTGAAACTGACACTCAGTGTCATTTTATGGACATTGCCATGCGTTACCGTTACCTTAACTGTAGCCGTAACTGTAATTCGACTTGCCCCCATGCCTTTGCCTTGGCTTGATTATTGCGGCACATTCCTTACGAGTAAGAGGGAGAAATTCTAACATACATATCCGAGTGGAGGAGGGTTCAGAGTTGGACAAGGCTTGTCATGTGAGTTTTGTTGTATATTAGTTAAATTTATGGCCAGTGGTTATGCGCTGTGTGTGTGTGTTAATATGTATTGGCATTTGTGATATGAGATCTGACTTATTTGTTTAAGATTTGGGGTCTCAAATCTGTTTGTTATTACTCACTGATTTCATCCTGTTCTTTAATGAATCCAAATAAAATAATTAAATTATTATTAAGTAATTCGATTAGAATTAGTTGCTGGTGGTAAACATTGTGTTTGGGTGCGAAAATATCTTTTTCATTATTAGGGAAGCAAACCGGCTTAAGTCAGTTGATTTCAGTTGAGTAGTGCACCCTTAAAATGTAATTCTTGATCCCTTATCAATTTCCTTCCTTCGAAATTTCGGTTTACATAAAGCTAATTCCTAGATATGCATCAAATAACTGTAAGAGCTTAAGAAGAAGATAGAAAACTTTTAAATAATCATTGTCCATGAACTCAGACAAGTGAAATAACTAACAGCTTAAACTAATTTTGTAGGCATCTTCCAGCTAATGGAAAGGACTCAGCGGCATACATAGGTCTGTATAACGGGGGGCTGAAGTCTACTCCATTTAAAGCATCCTAGGAGTCAACTCCCTGATCATCCAAGCACAGAAGACAGCTCAATCTCTATGCACACAGCATGGTTAGTAGAGAAATCAACACTAGCATGAACTAATTAATCCCAAAATCCAACATCTTAACAGCATCACTGGGACCAAAAGACTGGTGTAACGGACTGGATCAAGAAGTAGCTCACCATCCCAGAGGAAAAAAGTCAGTTTAGAAAATAGGTTACCTTCATTTCAAATTGATCTTTTTCAATTTTGAGAACAGATGTTTCAAATATTCTTGAAATGAGCACAATTTAGTTTAACTCAACCACCGCAGGTTAAAGTATAAGTAGCCACTTAGACGTGCGTCCATAAATGTGTGCAATGGCGCAGTGAGCTAACATGTCGCCGTCGTTGAGAGCAAAAGGTCTTGGGATCGACTCCCCAGCAAACATTTTGAATCGGCAAAAAGTCTCAGGCGACTCGCCAAGGTATCGCATTCTGATCGCCTGTTAGGAGAAAGTGAGCCGCTTCGAGTCGCAAAAGAGTCTTCTAGAAGTGTCGCATAAGACCCTTTTAGAAGAGTAAGACCGTCGCCTAAAAGAGTCTTTTGGGAGTCGCCGTTAAGATTGCTAGAAGATTGAATCTTCCGGCAACCTTCCCTGCGATTCCCAGAAGATTCAATCTTCTCGCGATCTCCATGGAGTCTCCCAGAAGACTCTTCTCGGCGATGGGCGATTCAACAATCGCCAAAATTGTTTACAGGGCTCTAGACAAGTCCCTGTAAACATTCAGGCGTTTGTTGAATCGCCCATCGCCGTAAAGAGTCTTCTGGAAGCCGCCGTGGAGATTGCTAGAAGATTGATTCTTTCGGCAATCTTCCCTGCGATTCCCAGAAGACTCGTTTTGGCGATAGGCGAATAAACAATCGCCGAAAAGATGGAGATTGCTACTCTTCTAAAAGGCTCTTTCATCCTAAAAAAAAATATGTATGTTATCCTTGCCCGTTAGCATGCGCTTTGATTTCGACTCCAACAAATCGATAGTAAAGAAACTGCTAGCAGAGTACTTTTCGTCCATAAGACAAAAAATTTTGTTTATTTTATAATTTAGGTTAATATTAGTGTAGCCAGTCAAGAACTCAGTTTATTTGGCGCATAAATAAACATGTACGAGTCTTGGTGTCCCTTCCTCTTCTGCCTTTTGTCACTGTATTTCCTCTTCCTCTCCTCTCTCCTCTGGATTTTGTTCAAGTTGCTGGATACACAAACGAAATCATAAACAGAAAATTCCTGGCACAATTTTTTTCATATGAACTTTGGCAGGAGTTTTTTGATTTTGCGTTGCTGGATACCCGGCTTTAGATAAGACTGCTGCTCCAAAGCATATCAGATTTCAAAGCTCTTCAAATGTGGTTCTATTCATGTGAAGTATTGTGCCGAACTAAATTTTTATCTTATCTGAGTATAGGCCTTTTTTTAAATCTAGACATATTTTTTAAAATCTTAAATATGGTTTTCTACCATTAAGAAATTATTTTCTTGCTAAAAGCAAATATTTCCTAAATTTTACACTTCTAATTTCAATGATTGTGCTTGATTTCGGTCGTTTGAGAACAATTTCTTATTCTGATTTTTTAAATGCCTTAGTTCATTCGGTTTGAAAATGGACTTAAGTATATTGACAATGTTATTGAAACTAGCATGTTAAACTTTTTCGTGCTAGTTTTCAATAGTTTTAACCCTATCATTTCAAGAGACTCTCGCGAGCGTCATCAATTACAAAGGTTTTGGCACACTGGGATAATTTTTTTAAACCTTCCTTGTTTATCACTTTACATACTTTCTCGTATCTCATAGGATCATTTATTTACTGTACTTTTAGAGTTCAACTTCAACCACATCTCAACAATGTCCCCCTAGACCCTCACACCCCAGAAAAAAACTAACAGTAATTATTATTGCTAAGCTCAGTCTCCGAGTTCGCCGTCCCCTCATTTAATTGCAGGCTAGCAAATACTCAAGAAATTTTTATGCAGGCAATTCTTATTTTTTCTATTTTCATTTTCGGGGTAGGAAGGTAACAACTTGGTCCTTTGTTTTCGTCACGGACGAGTGGCAAAAAGCAATCACAACAGCAAAAGCAAAGCAAAAATATCTTCTTTTTTTGCGCATTTTCTTGGCTGTCGACAGTCGAGGACTGTCGTTGTGGGCCTTTTGTATTATTGGTGAAATTAGAATTTCTCATTAAAATAAGTGTTGGTCCTGGACCCGGTTGACTTGAGACATTCAACCATTCCTGCCATTCTATCCAGCCATCCATCCGCAGGCAAGGTGCTCGTCCATGGCAATGGACTTAAGTTGAATGTTTCTTCTTATCATATTTTTTTTGTCGTGCTCTGTTTACGCTTGGTCACTCATTAGTTGCGCTTCAAATGTGACTGACAGAGCTGTTTGGATTGTATTTATATCTTTATGCTGCACCCCAAAATGAAAGTCGCCCTCTGACAACTTACCACTTGAGTAGGTTGTTTTTATTTATTTTTTTGGTGGGGGAATGGATAAAAAGCAGAGTTCTCGCTTGGCTTTTTAAATTGTTAATGGGTTTTCTATCCAATTGCTTAGTAATTAAAACTGTCCGAAATCTTTTTCATCTGAATACCGCAAGCCTTTTACTGGTTTAATAGGCTTAAAAATTGAAACACTTTGCGTTAATTTTAAGACGTTTGGTCTGTGATTGCTTCAGATATGGTTCAACCTTTTTTTTTTTTGCAGAAAATGAATAAGCCCATTAGGAGTTTAGACCAGAGATAAAAAATAAATTTGCAGGAAATAAAGTAGTAACCCTCTCTTTCGATTATTTAGTAACGAAATATTGTACACTTTATCACAAACAAACCAAAAAAACAAAAGTAGAAGGCTTTTACATTCACATCTATCATAGTAAACCTTAAACTTTAAATTAGTTTTACTTTCCAACGAACAAACATAATTCGTAAAAAATATGAGTTCTGTAAAGCAGATTATAAAGATTCTAAAACCAGTCGGACGAATGTTGGCCCCGCAAGGCAACAAGATATTGCTATGGGAAACTTGGCGCAAAACAGTTCTCGCTTTAGTCATCATAATGGCTATTTTCAGGAATATCAACGCTGTGTTCACCGCAATCAAGTTTTTTCTCTCCCTAAGCCAAGTATACATTTTCTATTTATTAATCAAGCCTGGACAACCATTTTTGGATAGAGATCTTATTATACCTCCAGAACGGGCTGAACAATGGGCCCCAATTGTTGCTGATTGGTTAAATGCAATTTTGTCCAAGTTTCGTTCATTGCTTTTGGGAGAGAATCGGTGTGACTGGTTAAAGGGAATCCTAATATGTATGGTGGTAATCCTGTTTGAAAATCGTTTAACTGGAGCAAATCTTTTTAAAATTGGTAAGTAGAATTAACATGCAGGCATATTCCGACTTCCGATTCGTTTTGAAAAGTAAAAGGTTTGGATTTCCTGTTCTCAATTACAAATAAAATTGCTTACGTTTTACCTTTGGCAAGCCACAGACCAAACAAAATCGGATCGAAAGAATCAAGCGAAACGAATGAAAATGGAACATGCGGAAATGAGAGAGGCAGTCTTTTACGTTTTACTTTTCGGTTTGCTTGGCGCTGTCAAGACTTTTACCAAAAAATGATTGTTAATTCAGTAAAAGACTTATGCGATTCCAATTACATAAAGTTCTAAATTGATCACAGAATTAAGGAAAATTAACCTAATGCACATTTGTCAACTGTATAAGAGCGTAGTTTGTCAATTACTTTTCATTTCACCGACCAGCAAGCATAACTTTCTAAAACGAACGAAAAGGCTAACCTAACTTTTATACCCTTGCAAATGATTTCGACAAAATCTTGCCAAATCGGTTTGAAAGCATGTATTATAAATGATGTCCAAGTTAAACATGGCCGATCGGTCCTATGGAAGTTATATGCTATAGTCATCCGATTTTGAGCAAACTTTGTAGAATTAGGTGAAAGCATAAAAAATTCGGTACCATTTAAAAGAACTAGTTTTTCTTACTAAGTCTTTTTTCCTTCCAACTTTTGAATGGGAGCTATCCCATATAACGGATTGCAACTTAAAATCTGCACAAACTTTAAAATGCCACCATAACCACACTTCTCAACGGATCTTAATGAAAATTTGACAGTTTATTTATGACTACATATACAAAAGAATTGCATCATTGATTGATTTAGTCGAAAGGACCGTTATCAGCCATTCGACGTAGCTTCCGGAAAATGTCTCTGCAGGCGGCCTTATACATACATTTCCGGATAAATAAGCGAATCCTGTTAGTCAGTTCTTTGATATTCTTGGCCTTGCAGTTGCTAATGTAAACTGCGTCACTCAGACTTCCAAAAAAATTTTCAATTGGACGACACTGCGGCAAGTTTGTTGGGTTCCGTTCCTTTGATAAAAAAAGGGCTATTAGCAAAAAGGCGATATTGATTGCACATTCACCGACATTTAAATTTGACAGTTTGTATTTGTTCAGGTGTGTAACTTGGTGCTCTTTGCTTACGTCTGGCAAGAATATTATTATTTTTCAGCACTTTACTGATGTGTTGTTGGCTGCAATTAACTTTCCTGGCTGCATCTCTTAGCTTTCTGACAACTTGGCCGGTCATAATGTTTGCTTTCCGACCACTTCCAACCTCTCTTATTATTATTTTTCGTTGCAAAATACTATAAATAGTGCTTTGGACTTGCCCTCTTGGGTAAAATGGAGCATTTCGTAGAATTTTACAACGCGATCACGAAGACGTTCTTGTTCGGACGGCATGATGGCGACTGTTTGTCAAAATTTTTGTCAGGGGGGGGGGGCGTGAAAACGAGTTGACAGGAGAACAAAGAGAAAGAAATGTCATCCCGGAAGCTTTTATGTAAAGCTCAGCTAAGGATGCGGTCTCTGAAAGATAGGGCAAATTTTTAGTTGTCACCCGTTAGTTGTTCGATTTTCGTCAAACTTAGTAGAATTATGAAAGAGTATTGAAAACCAATAAATTCAAAGTTTGGAGACGTTTCCATTGCAAACAACGCTTTTCTCACTAAAACTAGTTTTTCGATCGATCGTTCCTATTGGAGCTTTAAGATATGGTCATCCGATCCGGCCGATCCGACATATTAGCAGCGTGCAGTAGAATTGACTCTGTGCCAACTTTCATCTCAATAGCATTAAAACTGAAAAAGACGGACATACAGACGACAGACAGACAGACGGACAGGGCTAAATCAACTTAGCTCGTCACCCTGATCAAGTATATATATAGAGTATGGGGTCGGAATGAATATTTCTATTCGTTGCAAACTCTAAGCCAAATTATAATACCCTTTGCAAGGGTATAAAAACGCTTTCGATTTTCTATTGCGAGAAGCTGAATCAATGCCGTTTCTGAAAAAAAGCAGTGAAAGTGGAATTCAGAACACGCCTGATTGTCTTTTTTTCCCCTAAGAGGAAGGCTTTCTTTAAAAAATTAAATTTCAGTCACGGTTTGAGCTAAAAATTTCCAGCAAGCTTTTGTCTTATGTCGAAAAAAAGACGCGGAATCTAATTCCATGTTGACTCTCTTTTCTTAAAAACCCCATTAATATCCCTTCTTGCGTCTTGACTAATTCCTTCCCGGCCCATGAAACCACGATTGCCTTTTGCCCGTTGCTGTCTGTCCGTATGAACGCACAGATCTCAGAGATGGTAAGAGATAGAGGTTCGACGTGTATGGAACAAAAACGATATTGAGGAAATCTTTTACTGAACCTTGGATGACCAGTTTCAATTTATGAGCTGAACAGCACAAAATGGGCTTTTTCTTCAATTTCCAATTGCCTTGACCCCCTAGTTGCCGCCCAGTCACAATGCTATTATATCTTAAACCAACGGGGGGCATAAGATTTGAGTTTGGGAGCAGTTCAACAACAACCGCTTATTGGCGAGGCTCCAGTCGGCAAGCCAGACACACACTGCATACATTTGCTTTTGCAGTCGTCTCTATCGCACACACTGCACCTGTTTTGATGACTGCTTGTGCGACTTTCCAGCGCCCTGCGCTGATGCGCAAAGGATTTGTTGTCTTAACTCGTTTTGAAACGAGACAACTGTGTGCGGTTGCCGTAAAATAAATCTCGGAGCAATGGGAGCAAGGGCTTGCCCATCGCTGTCTTTAACAGACATACATTACAGCTCCATATATTCACTGTAGACAAGGTAGTATTCCATTTACATTACAACATCATACACTAAGTCTGTGAAGTTGTACAGCACATGTATTTAAAATCCTCGTTACAATCCGATACACCTAGTATGCAAAGATGTAAGGTAGCTGCTGTACAAGTTTAAACACCAAGTGTGTGGAGTTGTACAGTAGTCCACAAGTGGAGTTGTACAGTAGTTCACAAGTCCACACACAATTTTCCAAATTGTGTATCGTCTTGTGAACTGAACGCATACTTCCTCGACAACATTTTCTTAAAAAGAGTATAGACTTGTAATCTAAGGCCCACGTGATTTCTGTTATACGCCCACTTTCCTGATTACATCGAACTCTGTATTGAAGTCAGAAAGCCTACGAAAACGGCCAAGCATTTATAAAAGTATACAGGCTTGTAATCGATACAAGAAGGCTGCCAGCCTTCAAAGTGTTAGAGAGAACATCGATCTTGTGCTTTTGCGCCGCTGGGTAAACACACTCAAAATAAAATACTCTATTGTCGATGTGTACTCAGAAAATTTGGAATAACTTCGTCAAACGGAATCCCAATTCATTGGGGCAACATTTGTTCAGCGGAGAATTAAATGTGCTTATATAATAAAAACTAACAAAAAATTCGCATAGAATATAATAGTGAAACCAGTGGGGGTCAAAGAAGAAATTTCGAAAACAAAGGAGAAAATGCCAGATCTGTAACCCGCATTTCTTAACCATCGAGCTAAATCTGTCAAACCATAGATTCCTCTCGTCGCTATCGGAATTTCCAAGGCTATAAACAATCAGACAATCCATGCGCGAGTTATATCAAGCGTTTTTTGGGCCATAACTTCAGATTTTGGGGTGTTAGGAAGAAGCCAAGTATGAGGCAATGCTATACTCGACCTGTCCGACAATATGTACTGGGTCCCATGAATAGTATGTTTAGATTTTTTTTTGTAACATTTTGTTATTTGTAAACTTGTGTTATTATTTATTGAATTATAACCAATCTTCACAAATTTCAAAACGATAAGCAAATAAATTTTGTAAAACTTTTTTTTTTATTTTCAGGCATATTTTTTATTTTTATTTTGCCAAAGATTTTAGAATGGAGGAGGAGAATCATCATCCGTAGGCAAGTAAAACGAGTGCAAAAAATAGCAGCTCGTATTCGCAGCTTATTAAATTTTAAAAAGATGCTACTTAATAAGAATGTTTATGTGATGCCTCATCCTGCCAAAACCGGCGAAGAAGAACCAAAGACTCAAGAAGTACATCATGATAATAGAGACACAAAGACAACTTCCATTAATGCTGCTCAAGAACTAAAAGAGGATGATGAAGATCCAAGAACAACTGCAATATGTAAGTTTCAAGTAGATAATAATGAAGATCCAAACAAATCTTCACTTAATATTCAAGTACTAAAGGAAGATCAAAAATCTTTTACAGCTAAGGAGACTCCAATACTAGTTAAAGAAGACCCACAAACAAAAACATCTGCATCATCTACAGCTGAAGAAATAAATAATGAAGAAACTTTAGAAGTTATTAATGAAGATCCCAATTTATTTTCAACTCACGAACTTCAACAAAAAGTCGAAAATAATGAAAATCCAAAGATGTCTATTATTATCGTGATTGGAAAACAAGATAATGAATATATAAATTTATCAAGTCCTATTGAGACTAAAGAGCAAGATAATAATGATCAAAAGTCATCTAGAGTTAAGGAGTCGGAAAAACTGTATAATGAAGTTTCAAATTTACCTACAATTATTGAGTCGAAGGAACTGGCGAATAAAGATCCAATTTCAAATTCAATTTGGGAGTCTAAAGAACAAGATAATAGAGATCCAATTGCACCAACAGTTATTGAAACTGAAGAGATAGACAAAGATGCAAATAAGAAGACTCAAGAATTAGGTAATGAAGATTCAACTCTTAACGAGTGTCATGAATTTGGCAATGATGAAGATCCAACTATTAATCAGACTCAAGAAGTAGATAATGAAGATCCCAGGACATCTGCAATTAAGGTGACTTCAAAACTACTCGAAGATGATAAAAATCCAGGGACATCTTTAATTCATAAGGGACAAAGTCAAGATAATAAAGATACAATTAAAGAAGCTCAAGAACTAGACGAAGATAATAGAGATCCAAAGACATTTACATTTAAGGGGACGCAGGAACTAGATATTGAAGATAAAAAGTCTACCACAAAAGAAAATGATTCAAAGACATATACCACAAAGACTGATAAACAAGATAATGACGATCCAAAGTTATTTACAAATAATGAGAATCGAGAAACCATTAATGGGGATCAAAGTTCATCATACAAGTCCGTAGAACTAAACAAAGCTATTGAACTAAACAAAGAATTGGATAATGAAGAACTAGACAACGAATTAGATTTTTTGGATCGGACTTTATATACTATTTATGAGACTCAAGAACTGGATAATGAAGAAGAACTAGATGAAGAACTACATAGTAAAGATCTCACTTCATCTAGTATGAATGAGGATCCAGAACTAAATTATGAAGGAGAACTAGACAAAGAATTAGATAATGAAGATCATATTTTATATACCATTGAGACTCGAGAAGTAGATAATGAAGAACTAGACAAGGAACAAGATAATGAAGATCTCACTTTAACAACTATCAATGAGACGCAAGAACTAGACAGTGCAGATCCAAAGATAATTTCAATCAAGGAAACTAAAGAGCCACCCGAAGATAAAGAAGATTCAAGCTGTACAGTTAATAAGACTCGGGTGTTACATAATGAAGAATCAAATTTAACAATTAAGAAAACTGAGGAAATGCCCAAAGATGAACTAGTTAACGAAGATCCACATTCTTGCAATTAACATGACCTTAGTACTACATAATGAAGATCCAAGCATTGGTGAGACCGCAGCACAAGACAATAAAGATTCAATTTCATTTATATTTATGAGACTTGGGGACTAGACAAAGAAGATCCAAAAACATCTCAGGAACTCGTCGAGGAAGATCTAAATAATCCAAAGATGATATATGAAAAGATGATAGTATATTCGATCAGCAGGAAGATTAAAAACTTATTATACGGGGGGGAAAATCAAAAGATGGACAACTGAAATCCTGTTTTAAAACGCATTTTATATTTTAATATAACCAATTTCGAGCTATCTTTTTTTGTTTTAATTTTGTCTCTTCAAGGTGTGTATTGAGAACGTTCGAATTTTCCTTTAGCTGTCAAATTCTATATCAAAAAAATTACTTAAATAAATTTTTCCATGTCTGATTTTGTTGTTTGATACTCAGAAACAAGACAATACACAAAAGTATTTTGAAAATTGTCACCAGAGCTGGCTCGGCTGTTGTGGCTGTTTATTTGGGCCTCCTTCACGCAGAAAAGGAATATCTAGTAAATTTCTTAAAGGAAAATTCGAATGTTCTCAGTACTCACTTAAAACCGGAATTGTTTCCTAAGGTTTAGTACTCAGAACGACAAATGTAATGTTGTGTCGTTCTGAGTACTAACCTTCAATCGTTAAATTATTTCGAAGGCAATGAAGGGGCAAGTATAGTTTTACTTTTCAACGATTCCTAAGCTAGTTTAGCCTTTACGAGGTCATAATTATTTATTATTTTGCATTCTACACCAAAGAGAGCTGGTTGCCCATACAGTACTGTTTTAAGAACCAATAAACGTAAGAAGTTATCTAACACGTATCTAAAAGATAAATGATTTAGGGCTGTTCAGCTGCACCGGTGCGGCACTAACGAACCCTCTAGCTCTTCGTAGTGAGCACTCGCCACCAGACCAACCACCAACCAAGTATTCGCCTAACAATTTTTGTATGGGAATGTCCGAAAAACGTACCGATCTGTACGACCCTGCATTATGGGTGCGCACTATAGTTCAAGTACTAGACTAGCGCTCAGATCCATTACCTGTCGTTAACGACGCGACTGACGCTCAGTGATGCATCAGGTCGTTAGGCCTGGTAGTGCCTTGACGCCAGCTGAAGGGTTATGTTAAAAAATGCTGAAAAACAAATACCAAACAAAAATAACAGATTTTTTTTTAGGTAAATTCGTGTTTTATTTTTCAAAAACTATAAAACTACACTAATAACTGAATTCTTGAATATTCGATATTGATGAGAATTTGAAACGAAATGTGACTAAGTTGTCCTTATGTACTTAAGTACGGAGACGCTAAGAATTTTTGCGGAGAGAATACGCTCAAGAAAATTATCAGAGCACATTCTCATATCCACGGAGGAGATGCCACAAATGCGCTCTGAGAATAAGCATCGCCTGCCAACTCGTTTTTTGGCCGAACAGCTGATAAATTCTCGCAAGGGGTCATAGAAATTATGAAGAATGTTTGATAACGCTAGGCAACAAGGTCCAGTATCTTGAAAGGTTGGGAGTGATTCTTGATGATTTTCGTGTGCTAAGTAAGACTGCGTTTTCAGAAATTGTCCATCACGTCAAGATTTTTAGTAATTTGAGCTTAAAGTTGCTAAAAATGCCTATTTTGACCATTTTTGGGAGCGTTTTCGCCATTCTATTGTTTGGACCTCTCTTAGATACCACCGGAAAGTACCACTCCTTAGCTTTAAAATGAACCATCCCAAACAATTCTGCGATTTTTTTCAATGGAGATATACCAGTCGCCACCTATCAGCCATCTTTGAATCTATATGCATGTAGTTGGTCCTGCTCTAATACGCCCGGCGAGTATCTCCAGTCTATGGAGCTGGCTATATGTGGTACCAGGCTAATTCTAATTCCATCAAAAATTCCAGGGCATTGCCTATGACCTCTGAATTCCACTTAGGGACTTCATTTTCAATTTTATAAACCATTTTATTTGAAAAATTTTTGCCCGCCTATTTTTTTAAACAAACCTCGTCTGCCTTTTTGCTATTGCATGGTCACACTACAGTCTCAGAGGCCGCTCTGAGAATTATGAAACAGTTCTCGCTGCGAGTAAATTCTCAGCTTCTCCGTACTGGGCTTTATAGCTAAATTACACATAAATTAAATACATTTCTGTCATTAAAATAACATCAACTTCAATAACTGATTTCTTAAGAGCAATTTTTTGCTAACAACCGATAGATTGCTTGAATGCAATTTTTGCTTACAGTCGATAAATTACTTGTATGCAAACGACTTGCAAATATCCGATATCCGCATATTTGCAAATATCGTTTATATGCAACAATATTGCTGCATTTAAGTTTTTGCATTATAAGCGATATTCCCTGTATCTAGAAGTTGCGAAACGGATCTTACTCTTACGAGTGTGTTCAAAATTATCGCGATTTTGATTTTCCGGGTTACGTATTCATTTCGATTTTTGTGGCGTTATGTTGGTACTCATGTCTCTCACTTAGCCGAAAGCTCGCCTTTTGAATGTTCACTTATTGTTGCGCTTTGACGTGTTTTGGATCGTCTTCGATTTTACCTCAAAAAATAGATCAAAACCTTTTAAATTTTGTGGGAAAACAAATAAGTGCGCGGAGCATTCCGAATGTTGACTGTGGCATACGGGAGCTACCTTGACCGGAGTTATCGGGGTACAAATGTCTTAGGCCGGATGAACCGACGTGCCGACCGGCACTTCACAACGACGAAAAAGTGAAAGGTAGGCAATCGCGAATCACCGTTAGAAGTTGCTGATACCAAACATATCTTGCTCGTCCATTCGATTTTATCATGATTTGGGCGGACGGGTCCGGAAATCGACCAAAATTGCTCAATTGCGACCAAAACAGCATCGGAACATTGCTAAGGTGTTAAACTCGTCCGCGACGACCCAAATTTGCTCCAGGGTCAAACTGGTGACGAACGTGGGTTTTGGTTAACGTGGAAACCAAAGCCAATTTCTCAATGAAGCCCGACGCCAACCGAACGCGCAAGTTCGGTGATGAAGTTTTGCTGACAGTTTCTTCATCGGGCGTGGGTTCTTGCCCGGAGAACGATAGATATACCGCAGTTATGCGCAATTGCGCGGCAACCGCAGAAACGCCCGGATTTGTGGAAGAACAAAAATTGGCTTTTGCACCACGATAACGCCCCTGCTCACACATCGTTGCTTGTGCGCGACTCTTTGGCCAAAAACAACACACTAATGATGCCGCAGCCACCGTATTCCCCAGATCTGGCCCCCTGTGACTTTTTCTTGTTCCCTAAACTGAAGAGGCCCATGAAAGGACGACGTTACGCTACGCTTGACGAGATAAAGACGGCATCGAAGGAGGAGCTGAACAAGATAAAAAAATGATTTTTTGAAGTGCTTCGAAGATTGGAAAAACCGTTGGCACAAGTGTATATTATCTCATGGGGATTACTTTGAAGGGGACAAAATAGATATTCATGAATAAATAAATAATTTTTGAAAAAACACAAAATTCGCGATACTTTTTGGACACACCTCGTATGTTCCAGTAAGGGGCTACATAAGCGCCGCTCTTCTTTTGTTTTTCTTTGTTTCTTCTGTTCTTCGGCTACGGTGGGTCCAAGTTTTTGCCTCAGTTACAAAAGGATACAAAAGGTTTCTCTTATTGTTAAACAGTCCCAAGCAGTTTACTTGGGTGAGTTTGACTTGTATACCAGAAATCACGGCACCCATCTGGCAGTACGAATTCTCATACATATTGATAAATGTTTGCCTTTAGTTTTATTTGAAATTTCATTCGTATTTGTCTTATTTTCGATACAAGGTAAAATAAATATGTTGGTTTGCTGTCACAGTTAGAGGATGCTTTAGCCTCATTCCTTCTCCTTCTCGACTTCAAGTAGCTAGCATTGAAGTGGAAAATTACATATGCAAATCCTGTATAATTATCAGCGAATATTTTAGAAGAGCCCAACACCCACCACCATCATATCGTCAAACCAAAAAGTAAAGCTAAAAAGCAAACAGCGAAATTGCGTTAATTTTTCATTTAGCCAAAGCTTTTCACCAGGATTTCTTCACCATGTGTGCATAGTCACTTGTCACGGGTGCTCATTTATCAGCCTTGTCAGTAAAATTTAAATAATTTTCAAATGATGACAAAAGCTTTTCTCGCAAGTAATTATACACACTCTCACACATGGCACAAGTCGTTGTCTGCACACATTTGAATGTAAATTAAAAAACATTAGCACTTTGCTTTAACAAATAGTCAAAAGATAAATTGCAACATCATTAGTCATTAAGGAAGAAGAAAAGGGCTAAAGTCAACCCCCAGCTACTTTTCGGAGGGTAATCATGTGTGCTGATGGGCCAATTTTTCACTACATACCCCCAAGTAAGCATTCATATGTAAATTCTTGGGGTTTTGTTGAAGCTAAAGAATTCTTGACTTGCAACTAAGTACCGATACTTGGGCTATTGTCTGTGGAAAATTATTTATGGACTGTCATTTACTTGAAACTGCTGATGAGTTGAGCATTATGCAAGCTTTTAAGACCAAATAATCTGCCTTGAAAAAGACTTAAAGCCAAAATGTTAGGAATAAGGAAGGAAATAATATTCATACGAGGGCAGTTTTGCAAATTCCAGTTCTCGATACTCTAAAGTTTTCAAACTGCCCACGTACTTAAGCAAGTAATATATAATGCACTGCAGCATAATTATATTTTCTGCCACTTTTCTATCACCAATAAAAACTAAACTCTAAAAACTTTCCATCCCCCTCCCCTATGTCATAAATTTTCCAAGTGTCAAAAACCTTTTCACACATCCTCCTCAGCTGTCACTCGCTGTGTGTGACGACACAACTTGCACTATGAATTATATTTGTTACACATTCACTCTCCCAAAATGGCAAAAAGACATTTTTATAGTGTCGACGCTGTCGATGCGTTTTTATGTGCCAAATTTCCCGCTTCGCCTGGCACAGACCGAAAAATGTCATAAAAGAGTCGGAGCACAGAACAGTTTTATCGATGCATTGCAGCAGAATTTAAATCGTATGCAAACTGCCATTAAAAATATTGAAAGTGCCCAAACAACCGCAGCACATGACTATAAAGTGTTCCACGTTGTAAAACTTTAGACTAGTGGGCGGAGGAGGTGGTGGAGGTACAAACAACATACATAATTAGTTTTTCTGGCCCATGTCTGCGGGGCTCATAAAAAGGGCAACTCGTTACAGCTCCTCTTGTAAGCACTTAAAATTGCCCAAGCAAATTCATCAATCAGTCCGCAGACTAAACTGAACTGAGCTGTGGCGCCATTAGCATTTGAACCAAATTGGGATTTGTTTAGTTTTTATTGCCGCGTAAATGTCATAGAAATAAAAAAGAGAATGCTTCTTGCAAAATACTGAATATGGTTTTATGGTTGACGCTTTTAAGGTAATTGCATTGGATTTATTTGCATTTGGAAATAGGGATCATACTTATATGATTATGATGATTTGGATTTATGTGAATGTAAGACGTATCTTCAATAATGAAACGTAAAACCGTTTCACATAAGAGTTTTGTGTTAAAATTAAGGCTAAGCCGAACTTTAGAAAGCCAGTTCGTTTAAGTATGGGCATATCCGCCGAATGACATCCCAGTTGTACGATCCCGACTACATGTTTATTGATGAAACTAAAACTCGATGAACCCCATCTTTTGCACTAAACATAGAGCTAACAAAATGATATAGAATCGCAAAAAAAAGATGGGGAAAACTTTTTATTTCTATTTTTTTGTACAACAAAAGGTCCGCGGAAATGCCCATATATAAACTCCCGAACCAAGACTCAAACTGAACCCCCATGAAGTTTAATAACTTTCTAACCGGAATTAAAAATTTTACGGTACAAAATCGCTTGAATTGATATAAGATGATTATTCAATATAGCGATCTCATGATGGAAATAAGGTATTAGTCAAATTGAAGAAGGGGAAAGCAATCTCGTACATTTAAGACCAGGAACTTTTGAAAGCCTTTGTCAAGGACCTATGAAGGACAACAATATGGAATGGCTGACCAGACTTGAACCATAACCTAAAGCTAAATTTCACTTGTCTGATATCTCATAAAAGTTTCTCAAATGCTATATCAACCAAGTGTAATAGTTAATGTAAAAAGCACAAAAATATATGAAAAGCTGCCGGAGAAGTAGGCTATCAGAGTTCTCATCAGTTTTTTGTCAGCCAACTTACAGTAAACTGAGTTATTTTTCACCCATCTCATGAGTTCTCGACAATTGAAAATACAGCTATAGCCTCGATAATTACAGGATTCAGTCCGCGAACAGAACATTACACTTCACAACGAACCCCGAACGGAACCTTCATAAAAATTTGAGAGGTTTGCAAATTTTAATTATTTTTGACTAATGAATAATAAAAAAATGTCCAAAGATTCTTTTTAGTCATAATAATGAACTTTTTTAATTAAATCAGATTTATTCATTAGCTTAAAAAGAACATTTTCTTTCAGTAAAGAAAAGGAAAGATTCATATATCGACTCACACTTTCTAAAAGTGAAGAATCACTGTTCTTTCGTTGATGATGGAAATTTTGACACGTTTGTTTAACACACATACTATTTCACCCAAAACACAAATTCATCACAACACAAAATTAATACAAGCAATTTCAACACAAGCATATTCAACACCCTTCAATATTAGCACCAAACAATTGTATCACACTCAAATAAAATACATGTCAATTCAAAACACGACAAATATAACACAAGGAATTTCATCACAATTCAACTTTAACAAAAGTCAATTTAGCAGAGGGTCAAATTCATTAAATTACAATTTTAACACTAATAAAACATTATTCAATCATAGTTCTTTAGTTCAAATAATGACCTTTTAGTACCCTTTATTGAAATTTTTTTCATCTACTTGGAGTGGACGTAAGCTAAGAATTGGACACCCTCAAGATTCCAAATTTACAATTAATTTTTGGAACTGCATTGAGGTTGTAATACATAACCAACAACTGCGTTGAAGGCTGGCACAATTCCTTCAATGGAAAAATTCAAGTGAAATCCAAAATTTATTGAGTCTCTCAAAAAGGAACAAACACCAGTGATGCATTTCTGAATTAGCATTCAGCAAGCCTCGTGTACCGTGTATTTTGATCAGAGTTGCAAACAAAATTTTTTTTTTAAAAATTGCGCGATTTTTGAAAAAAAATTTTGCCTGCGGCGCGCATCTTGAACAAAGACACATAATAACACCACGATTTCCAGAGTACACCTAAGTTTTTTCTTTGCAGTTTGCAGCTCTGAAGATTCACAGCTGGCATAAACGATGGTTCCGATTATTAAAAATGGAGCGCTAAGTTCACAAGTCAATAATGCTTTATCATAGTGACAACCGCAAAAGTTGTGATCTTAAACATTTTCTCGCATTGGGTTATCATTTACTTTTCTCGTAGTTTTCATTATTTTACATTGACGGGTGTTAAATTTGTAAATGATGCATTTTTGTGATGAAATGACGTATGTTGAATTAACGCGCTGATATTTTTTTCGTCTTATATAAATTTGGAACCCCTGTACACTGTTATTTTGAACCGAAGTAATATTGTATGAAGTAATATATTTTTAAATATTCGCTCAGTTTCATCTACATTTGCTATTATACATTGTGAAGGAAAAAGGGGTCCACGATTAAAAATTCGTAATTTGTAGTAAACACTTTCATTTATATTATGGCAAATAGCTTCCAGCTATATTTTACAGCCGGTGGCCGGAGTGGCTCAGCGGTTAGTGTGCGCGACTGCTGAGCATGAGGTCGTGGGTTCAATCCCGCCTCGGAACATCTAATGAAAAGTTTTTTTCTTTGAATAAAAACTTTACACCCGGCCACACCTCTTGCTGTTGGCGCCAGCATTGCAGTAATTAGCCATGAAAAGCCTCTCAAAAACTGCCGTTCGGATTCGGCGTTAATCTGTAGGTCCCTTTCTCTTGTGCTCAAATTAGAAGCGCACAAGCCAAGAGATTGAGAGAGGCTGGGCTTTGGCCCCTTGGGGCTGTTGTCATCTTGACAAGCCGATTTTACTTTACTTTACTTTATATTTTAAAGCATTCGATTCCGTCTTGAAAGTCATAAGTTAACTCTTCATCAATTTGTTAGAGTTGAAGTTGTTGTACGTTAAATTGACGAATGATTAAATTGAACTGTGTTAAAATTGGTTGTGTAAAACTTGTATTGTGTTAAGATTTTAAAGTGTTAAAGTGCCTAGTCTTAAATTTGTGTTGTGTTGAATTGACAAGTGTTAAATTGACGTGTGTTTAAATTGTTTTGTGTTGAAATGACTTGTGTTGAATCGACGTGTTGAAATTGTTTTGATGGAAATCGCTTTTTCGTACATTATTTACAGTCATGCACCTATTTCAAAGTTCGCAAAAGTTTTGCGATTTGAAACCGTCTTTTTAACCAAATTTGATCTTCAAATCAGCTTTTGCGAAAGTAAAAATGGGATCTGGGTTGTTAGAGTCATTGCAGGTCAGACATAGCATATCTAAGTTGCGTTTAACAGCAGCAAAAAACAGAAATGTGCAAAATTTAAAATGTATAACGATGAGATCTTGAAAAGACAAAGATCAAGTTAAATGAAATGGTCGCAAATTGCGTGATACTTTCGCCTTTTACTTTTCTTGTTGTGTCAAATTTGTTGAGTAGAAAAGTTTAATACATATGTATACGGAGTATGTTTGATAAGATAAGTTTAATACATATGTATAAGAGTAAGTAGCTTAAAATGCTATAAATAATCATTTTTGCGTCTCACAAGGGCGTACACAGCTTTTCAAAAACGTAAAAGCAGCATCAGCAGCGTAGATAGCATTTTGCGATGGGGGGGATGAAGACTATATTTTGGAAATTTGGTTTTATTTGGATCTTTAAAAATTGATGTATTGTTGTCTTATTTAGTAATGAGTTTAGCCGGCTCCAGGTCAAGAAAGTTGCGTTTGTTCACAACTGTAAACAACTTATGCATTAACTAATACACCAAAAAGAGCGAGATACCTTTACAGCTGATTCATGGAAATCCTACCCAATCATCAGAAGGCGTTTGCTAAATGACTCTTGATTGTTAAGCCTTTCCATGCAATCAGAACTTTAAACAGTTGGGAACTGCAAAGAGCAATGAAAGCAAACTTAGACTTCTTTATACAAAAAGCCAAACTTTATGGGTAACAATGCAAAGCTTAAGCTAAAGTTTCTATGTAAAAAAGCTTAAAGATTTCTAGAGAGTTTAGAACTGCCCGTTAAATTTGAATGCGTCATTCAAATAGCATATGTGTTGTTTCATGTTTAGGTCGATCCTATAAAGTGATTTGATTTTGTTTTTTGTGACAGCTTTTTCGTTTTTTTTCAGCATATTACCTGGTCACACCGAAATTAAAATCAGTTTTAAAATCACTTGCAGGAACACCCCTACCATATTTTGTGTTTGGGATTGGAACAGGACAGGCTCAAACAAAGTTTCGGTCACACACTGAGTACATTTAGTTTTTGGGCTCTCTGCTTATGCACCAAGCTGGCGCCGGTACTTATAGATTTTACTTCAAAGCTCGCAGTTCATAGAAATTACAGATTGAAATTTTCCTTTAATCCTAAAATATGTTTGCTCACATTTCCTTTATTCCTTTGGCTTGGTCAACTAATTTTGAGCAGTAAACAAATACTGAAAGGCCTAGAGCCAGAACCTCTCCAATGTTTGCCTTAAATCATTTTTTCCCACATTTCTGGAAATGGGGAAAAAACAAATCAAAGATACCGGAGACCACTGCAGTTGGGTGAGTGGCATTTTGTGCCCCAAGGCATTAATTGCATTCTACAGCATCACATTGCACTTTCAATTAGTTGACTTCAGACTACTCTCACTCTGTGCTGCCACTCCTTCTAAACCCTCTCTCTGTCTCTCAGACTGTAACAGGAAACGGAAGTTGAGTGCTGCTGCTGAGGCGAGGCGTTAAGTAAAAGCAACCCCCAAATCAACAAAGCAACTTTGGTCATGACACTGGAGAAATATGCATTAATTGAAAGGTGCAGATCCAGTAAGTTAACCCAGGCACCTTAGAAGTGCCGCACCGCTTCGCTCCACACTCCAGTTCCCATTTTGCAATTTGCATTCACTTTGCTGCCGGCCATTTCCGCCTCGTCCCAAAAAGTAAACAACACACAAAAGTGAGACAGCCAGTCAGTCGTCGCCCACGCTTGGTGTTGTTGTTGTGTCTAATGCATTTCAAAAATTGATTTATGAGTTTTCTTTTGACTTGCATCTGGAGGTGTTTTTTGGCAATTGAGGTATCTTGTTTGTTTTCCATGTTGATTAGGGTTTTGGGGAAGATTTAAATTATAGGTACATATATTTTTTATTAGCCTTTCAATTAGCTCCGACTACTTTCAGCCTTCCCATATCCCTCCACTCGATAACATACAATTAAAAGCAATAAATTTACACAGAAAACCATAAATCAAAGTCTGATCATAATCTCAAACAAATCGAGAAAAAGCGCCAAGAGAAACAAACACTTCCGTTGTTGAGCCAAGCCAACCCTCTGACCACAATACTCCTCCAACCACTTCTTACCAACTTGCCAAACGCTTCGCTTCGTTTATTAATTGTACAACTGTCTCCAATCATAATTAATGAACTTTCAGCACATCCTCCTAATGCCAACTTCACATATCCTTTTGGCATAACCAAATACCAAACAAACATATAAACCCAAATGTATTTGAACACATCATAAATCTTCTTGGCTTTTGGCAAATCTGTGAGGGGGTTTTTGGTTTGGCATACAATATAATCGGGGTGGTAGTTTCAATTAGGCACATTAAAGGATTTACTGAGATTTAAGTTTATTATTCTACATTGAACTAAAGAGAGAAGACAGGTTAAGAAAAAATAAACAACGGCAAGTTTATGAAAGACGAGCCGAAGCATAAGTTTTTATGAGTTATGGAATCTCTAGGAATCCCTTAATAAAATTTACAAAACCCAATTTTAGATACATATAGCACAAGAAAAACATCTACGATTTCCTTAGTGTCTGGTCTTCTAAATTGAGTCTAGTAGCATCTACCTTCTATGTACAATGAAAAGTGCACATATATATTTGAAACTTGACTTTTGCTTTATTTTCCTTCTCTAACTCGAAATGCACCGAATTTAGATTAAGACATAGTTATATTTGTTCTAAAAAACCTTTTCCAAGCAGAAGTGGTACGGATTTAGAGGTCATTAACTAATATAACATTTACACTAGGACTGCGTTATCTTATATGGGAAAAAAGTTGACTGTTAGCTATTAACGCATGACGCACTCCTAGTGTAAATAACCTATAAGAAGGTTCAGTTTTTGCTTCGGTTAAAGGATAAAAAAAAACCAGAGCGAATCGGTTCTACGGAGTTCGGTACTCTAAAGATTGTTTCCCATTTCATATCGAATGAATATTTATTGAATTGCTTACTGCTGAAATGAAAAACACTGATAGTTTTTTTCAAAACAAAAACAAAAAAGATACGACCAAACTCGACGGATAGGGGGGGCTATTTCGGGTCCTAGGAATCATTACGAACTGCATCATTACTTTTTTGAGTTACCACGAGTCCTTCAAACGATTTTTTTAAAGTTTTTTATTAAGTTTGCCATTTTCAAGGGAACCACACATTTCGACACGACCAAACTCGACGGATCCCGCTATTTCGGGCTCTAGGAATCGCACTGCATCATTACTTTTTGGAGTTACCACGATCCCTTCATACGATTTTTTTTTAAGTTTTTTATCAAGGGAACCACACATTTTTTGTCGGTGTCAAACTTCAGCCAACTTTCTTGTAATGTTACAAGCTAAAAGTTTTGGGAACATTACAATCCCCGATATAGGGGTTTAGAGGGACATTCGGGTCAACATGTCGAAAAAAATCGAACTCAATTTCTTTTTTATGGATTTTCCTCTCATGTTTCTCCAGTATTCAAGTTTTCGGTTCGGAACCTCATACCCAAATGTAGATCCTGTTATTCCATGTAGCTTTCCGAAAGATCGCCATTTCAAAGTCTCTTAACAATTAAAAACAAGAGAGAAAGTCGGGCAAGACCGAATGTAATATACTCGGTACCAAAGAAAGTGAATGCTCAGGGTGTATTTCACAGCTGTAGTAGCAGCTGAAATCAGCCCGACTATAACATACTTTTGCGGCCGGTGCTGCCCATAATTGTTTGTTTGCTCTATAACTCGACAACCGTTCATCCGGATCGATAAATAATCCTGATTACTAAATATGTCCAAAAGGAACGAACTTTCTACCTATAAAACTGTATGATATATGACGATTTTTTTAATTTGCGGGGCCGGGAGGGGGCGCGGTAAAAATTTAAAATAAACTTGATCTGCCTTCAACTATAAGGAGCATATGTCCCATACATGCCAAACCTTTATCTCTTACCATCTCTAAGATCTGTGCGTTCATATGGACAGACAGACGGATACTTTTGTACAAACTTATTATACTCTGTGTACCTCTGGTACAGAGTGTAAAAGGTAATAAAAATAACCAAAGCTAAACAATTCAAACTCCCAATCTTAGTCTCATCTGTCAAATGACATCACAGACTCACAAATTTATGCGCATGCGCAATGGAGCAATCGTTTGCGCTACCATGTAAATTATAGTATCATGGGTGTATAGCATACCCAGATTAAGTTGGTTTGAACTTTGCCCTTCTCCCCTCTTTAAAAGAAAAAACTGTCAGAGCCACAACTTTTAAGTTAGAGCCGTGTAACTCAATATATTCGGACGATCGGTTCGGAAGAAAAACACCGAAGTTATACATGAAAATATATAAAGTGAGGCGTACAGCATAGTCAGCTGTGAAAACACATGAAATAAAGGTAACAGAATATTTTGGAGTCGGGGCACTCGACTATATCTCCCTTACTTTAGTTATAATTCAATATTGGATTAAAGAACTAATCTTTTATCAACATCGCGTTTTTTTTTTGGCATAAACTCAAAAAAATTGGTGTTCTGTTTTTTAAAAAATCTTTTATTTTTATAATACTTTATATAAAAAAAAAATACAGTCGATAAAATTTTTACGGTCACACTGACTGAGCAGTACGCCGTCAAAGTCAGCTGATTATGCACGTGGTAGCTTTGTGCACAATTTGCCGAAACACATTGATATTGTTTGATTGACTACGTTGTCCACATAAATCAACAAATACTACTTTTAGTGATGGACTATGATTTTGTTCGGGAATGTAAAACTGGAATTTAGTAACAGTTTTGTCAATTAGATGTGTTTTTGTCCTTGTGTAACGTGTTTTATTCATGTGTATTTGATTGATTAATCTTAGCAAGTGAAGCTGTGTTTCCTGGAGTAGAACTCTGAAAGCCCTCGAGGTCCTCGGGCTTTTTAATGCGTAGTTACTAATAAAAGTGTCCAGAATAATATGTAAATAAATTTGATTGCGATAAATTGCTCCTTCTCCAAAAAATCGCCTTTTTGCAGAGGGATATATGTTTCGAAAAGCACAGCTGCTAGATATTTTTGTCAACAACAATTGACCAGAGGGCGAAGTTAAACAGCATATACGGCAAAAAATTCGGAAAAAACATGTAAATAATACTAACGAATCAGAAGATAACAATGAAGTACAGGCATTTGTAAAATATTTTGAAAGATATTGGCAAAATTGCTGGCGACATATGACAAGATTTAAAAATAAGCATTCTGAATGTTTTGAAAACAGCATAGTAATTGACATCGAAGTTAATTGTGGATCTACAAACAACTTTAAAGGATATGGGACTTAATGTGGACAAGCCGAGACCAAATGGCAGCGGAAACTCCAAGATGGCAACACAGCCAGGAGAACTTTTTCTAACGCAGCCTCATAATCGTCAATTTTAAATGTTGTTGCAGAATTATTAAAAAAAAATTTATATAATTTTGATAACTATTTCCTGTGAGCATGAAATTAGTTTGCAAGTTTTTGTGAAAATTAATCTTGGTATCCCATGTCGCCTACTGTTCACAAGGTACTAGTACATGGTGAACAAATAATAGAGAATTTATTTGTTCTTATTGGCTGTCTTGGGGAACATGCATCCGAGTCCCGAAATATTTTGTATAAGAGTGATAGAAGGGGACATGCATGGAAATGCAGTCGACTGGACAACATGATCGATGTTTTTAACAGAGCCTTAGATACTTCAGACCCATTGCTGTCAAGCATCTATTTAAAATAACGAAAAAATAAAAATATAAGAAGAAGAAGAAGGATACCAGATGAAGTTTTATCACTGCTGCGGTAACCACGAACGAAAATGATGAAGATGAAAAAGAGGATAACGATTATCTTGCTAAAGAACTTCATGTTATTGCTTTAGACGAAAAATATTTTAAAATACAAGAAAATTAAGTTCACATTTGCCGTAAGTAGCCCAACTAAGCTGCTTAAACATAATTAATTAAATAATGCCTTTTTATTTTCAGAACACTTAACTTAAAAATTATCAAAATAAAAAATTTTTGTTGTAAATTGTTAAAATTGACAAGAACGGACTTGGTTATAATGCTGTATAAAACCAAATATTTATTTTATTTTAATAAATTTGGCACAGATTGGTAATTTTAAATGTTCTTATCTATAACTAATTATTTTAGTACGTACAAATTCACAAAACAAATCAAATCCATGAAAAAGACAATTTTTTTATGCATTTTCCAAATAATTTTAAGTACCATATTAGGCGTGTTCGAATCATAAAATAAACAAAAACCGAAATTCTACTTTAATCTTAATAATTTATGTGCAAAAATTTAGTTTCCTATATTTGGACTTGAGGTTGATGCCAAAAAAAAACGGAAAAAAAACCCATAGTGCATTGTCTGGTTTGGTATCAATAATGCTATGTTTTCCAGTTATTAAATTGCATGCATATGAATGAGAATTGTTGCAGGTATACAAATGCTGTTGTGATTAATATGCTATTTGGTTTTTCAGTGTACCTCTCGCTTAATTCGTAGCATGTGGCAACGCCAAAAATGCTTAGTATGGTTTGCCATTTCACTATGAATATACTAACAAACAAACAACGCTTGCAAATAATCTAATTTGTTTATTCAAATTCGTGCTCTGTGAAAAATGTGTTTCGCAAATTACGTCCATCTTATGGTCGTCATAATCGACACACCGAACAGCTATTCAAACAATTGTGTCCAAATTTCGCAACAGTTTCTCTTTATTGGACATAAATCCACCATCCCGTGTGCGGAGACTGCGTACCGAAGAGAATATTGCAGCTATAGTGGACAGTGTGAATGAAGATTGCAATTGTCAATTCGGCAACTTGGAAGATTTTACGTAAGGTCCTCAGTATGAAACTATACAAAATACAGCTGGTGCTAGAACTGAAGACATGTGGCCTTCCACAACATCGTTTGTTTGCTGAATGAGACTTAAAAAAGTTGAAAGTAGATTCACCTTTTTTATCGAAAAAAGGTCTTCAGCGACGAAGCTCATTTTTGGGTCAATAGGTTCGTCAACAAACAAAATAACCGTAGTTGGTCTAAAGAGCAGCCAGAGGAAGTTCAAGAGCAGCCAATGTACCCTAAAAAATGCACTGTTTGAGGCGGGTTGTGAGCCGGCAGCATCGTTGGACCGTACTTTCGCAAAAGTAATGAAAGTCGAAACGTTACAGTCAAAGGAACAAAGTTCCGTGATATGATTGCCGACTTTATATTCCCAAAATGGAAGAATTAAACTTGATTGACAAGTGGATTCAACAAGAGGGTGCCACAAGTCACAGACCAATTAAGAGACAAGTTTGGTGAGCAATTAATCTCATGTTTTAGACCAGTCTATTGGCCGCCAAGATAATGTTATTTGAAATCACCAGACTATTTTTTTATGGGGATACGTGAGGTCTCTTAAGCACAGGGACAAGCCAGTCACAATCGCAGCCCAGGAGGACAAAACTACAGTTGCCATTGGTGAGATACCGGCCGAAATGCTGGAAAAAGCATGCCTTAATTTCAGCTAACGATTGGACCACATAAGGCGTAG
Organism: Lordiphosa collinella; assembly: GCA_018904265.1. Classification (NCBI taxonomy): domain Eukaryota; kingdom Metazoa; phylum Arthropoda; class Insecta; order Diptera; family Drosophilidae; genus Lordiphosa; species Lordiphosa collinella. The sequence continues at coordinate 459,142 of JAEIFV010000067.1, forward strand.
CCGCTTGCAACATTTACATAAAATAATCTTTAAAAATTAAATTTGCAGGCATTGACATATCGCTCCTAATTAATATTTCATTCACTATGGCAAATTTTATGGATTTTTTGCAACTTTCAAAAAACAACGTTTAAAAAATCACCCCTTACAACACCATCTTATTAGGTAGCCCATGGGCCATAAAGGTCATCGAAAGAATTCCCGATAAATAAGGCTGGACGACTAGTTTCCTATATGCTTTTACTCTATCTTATCTATCCAAACCTATTTTCTTTTACAGTACTCCACTATCTTTGCCAATGAACCAAACAGAATTGTACTACATTTTCAGTTATAGAACATTCATACACTTTAGTTTGTAATTGCTTAGTATTAATAGAAGCCTTTCACAATTTCTTTCAAATTGCATATCCAACACTACCACCTCCACCTTTGCTTTGCCACTCTAAATTAATATACAGAAAATGAAAATGACTTAAATCCTGAACCTCTCTGTTTTGAATATGAATAATATTACATTTGCCTGCTCTCAAGTGTGTAAGCTTAGAGTCAGAATATGAAGTGTGATTTGGGTCTGAAAAGGAGGCAAAAAACAATAAATTGCTTTTTAAACACTTACAACTTACACAAAAAGTAACACGGCAGCATCAAGTGCATTTACTTGACGCTCCTCGATTCGCTTGGCTTAGCTCTACAACTGCACACACTTGGCAGCTGACAACTTTCTAAGAATAACTGCAAAGCGATTTGCATATATTGCCAAAAGGAACACAGAGATGCTAACTTTATCGCATAGAGCCACATGCATTCACCGACTCACACATGCGGGCGCACATAAATCTTGGGTGGGAAAACTTTAGCAGACGCAAAATTTATTTATTTAAATACACGAAAAGCTAAGACTTGCAAAAGGAGATACAGAAAGTTATTCTAAATACCGATGCAAGAAATACAAATTGGTTTTAAAGAATTAACATTTTATTAACAATTTTAAAACTGTTTATTTAAAACTAAGGCGTCTCCAATATTCCCTGTTTATCAAAGATCTCCAAAGTGGCCTTTAAAGTTTGACGCACTCGCTTATCGGCAAACAGTTGCCGTCTTTTCTCTAGCATTGCCTCTTTACTTGCAAATGTAAGCACCGAGAAATCTTTGCTAGCCACTTGATCTACACAACAAATGGGCAATTCACACACAACGCCATAATAACCATAGAATAAACAACGTTCCATTTCTTTAGACAATTGTTCATAAGTAGGCATAGAGCCGTTATACTGACAAGCCTTTAATGTAGCCGCCAGGCTATCAAAGTAATGCTGCAGGAGTACATCTTGATGATGCAGTAAGACATCCAACTGAAGGCTGGTATAAAAGAAGAATTGTATATCAATGGCCGGACTGCCCAAGAAACAGTTTTGAAAGTCCACCTGAAGCGATACGAATGGAATAATTTGTGAGTAATTTTAAGTAAAAAGTCAGATCTTCATAATAATACTTACAATTATGGCCTTTTCCTGCGCTCTGTTCATCATCATGTTGTTCAACCATAAATCTCCATGAACTATCACATTGAAAGCTGAATTTTTAGGATCCACCACAGAACACATACGCTTGGAATATGCATCAGGCAATTGAGCTTTCATTTTCTTAGCTATTTCAGGTAACTCTTCCGACATAAAATCAGCAGCAAATTCAGTGCCATCCAATACAATGACCCGAGGAAAAGGATCACTTACTCCATTTGCATAATGTGAGGTTGATAGTTTTTCCACCAATTCTGGTTGCTGCTGATAAAGTATCATCGAAGCGGCATGAAACTGGGCTATTTTATGCATGCAAATTTTGGCATCTCCAAGATCGATACCTTTATAACGATCCATAGAAACATAACCTAAAGCGCCAAGATCCTCCAGCAAGTAGACTTCTTTGCCAGCAGCGATTTCTGAAAAGAGGCAACTAAAAGAAAGTATATACGGTTTTCTTATCAATGAGGGTTGCCTTTTAAATTTTTGCCTACTTTTAGTGTGGCCAGTTCTTTCTTCGAATTACTTTGAGTATTGCTTATATTGACTTGAAGAATTTATATCGACAGAAATTTGCAATTGGCTGGTGACAAATTTTCGTACTATGATTTATCAGGGGTTTCGAAGTGATTTATTAAAACACTTTAAAATGAGTTCGCAAAATATCAGTAATCAACGGTATAGAAATTTCAAAACGTGGCAAAATTTACCAAAAATTAATCGAGGAGAAATTAGTGCACAGCAATCCTGTCATGTACCTATCATACCATTAGAGAATCATAAGACGTTCAACATAAAACGTAAAGAACCACTTATTTGCAAAAAGTAATTGGCGAATTGAGGAAGATCAACCGATAAAGACGCCTCGATAATGCGAGCTCTCACAGAAAGAGTTTTTCACTACCTAAAACATGCGCCTAATGACTCTATTTTAGTCATTTAAGACTCCTAATGACTCTTAAACCTAAGCGAGTCCAAAAGAGCAGTGAATAGTAAGCGCAAGTACAAAGTACAAAATGTTTTATGCAAAGCAAAGAACTATTATGTGCTATGCTGCGTAAGACTGAGGATGAGAGGCATATGAGATGTCGGTTCTTTTTATAAAAGATATTTCACCTCCCAAATAATATACCGACATATGCGATACATTTGGAGACTGGTCATTTTAAATATATGAACAAAATCATGTCATTTACAGCTGAGAGGTTCCTGAAAATTGTAGCTTCTCCACTTAAAGAGTCGTCATCGCAGTGCTTCTAAAAATAGACTTGACACTTTAACTATTTCATATATTTGCAGAGCGAGAACAGGGGAATTGGCGCTTAACTATACACCTCTTAAACGCGTTGAAAATGAGCTGAGATGTGACCCATTTCATAGGGGCAAGTCTAATTCTGAATGAACTGAGGATCCGCTCATGGGGTAGGGCATATCTCACGTTGAAAGAGCTCATCACACTTTTAAACGTGCAATCCTGTATTGGGTCGAGCAAATACATGCTGTATGCTCGCAAATACATGACACAAATCTTTCATGAAATAGATATGTGATTATTGTTGTTAGTCTAATTACACAGTTGTATTATTTAGTTAGTATTGTGCAAGAGGTCGTGGGTTCGATCCCGCCTCGGAATATGTAATGAAAAGTTTTTTCTTTTAATAAACTTACACACCCGGTCACCCTTCACTGCTGTTGGCGCCAGCTTTGTAGTAAGTAGCCATACAAAAGCTTCTCATACTGCCGTTCGGCGTTAAACTGTAGGTAACTTTCTCTTGTGCAGGAATTAGAATCAAGAGATTGAGGGGAGCTCGGCTTTGGCCCTTTGGGGCTGTGTAAACTAGGGATGTCGAAAATAATATCGTTTGTATGAAAAATATCGATATTATTTTCGACATTCCTAGTGTCAAGCCATTTTACTTAATAATTTAGTTTAAGGCTAACGATAAAAATACCATGCCTTTATGTTCTTTTTTAAGCATAGTTCGGAAATCGAAAGCCGAAACTTTATACAATAAATCGCTACAAAACCGCTCGCAATCCGTTTGACAGCAGCTTTTTAACATTAGAAACGAAAACAAAGAAACCAGTAGTGTGGCCATGCCAAACAAATAAATTTCATTAATTTTGAGGGTCGCTAGAGAAAGAACAGGGTGCGTAGAAGTCAGTCATTAAAATAACGGCGAAAAAAGGAACTTATAAATGAACACGTAAAACGCAACTAGAGGTTTGAGCTCGCAAAATTTGGTCCCTTTTTACAGGCTCTACTCTACTATCTCAACCGTCTACATCATGACTTGTCTCAATGAGCTCTTTGTGCACAGTTTTCCATGCGACACTGCTGGGCGTTATCTGCCGAAAGTGTCTTTTGCGCAGGTATGTGTGTTGCGCGTGGGCTTCAGTAAACTGCAAGTGTGTATGCGTGCTTGTGTGCTTCTGTCGAAGGCAAAAGACAACTAAAACCTAAGGCAGCAACTATAGAAAAGGCACTTTATGCTGACAGCTTACTCGTTCTGCTCAGTTGCTTATGCTCAGCTGCTGAGAGCCTAACGAAAATATCCCCTTCAAACACTTATCGTAAGACAGCGTCGTTAATTATCTCATCGAAAGCCATAAAACAGAAAACATAAGAGAAACAAAAACAAGTGTTCTGTTCAGAGAGTAAGCGAGTTTGTTTAATTTGTTCCTGTCTCTTTGATGAGCAGACGGCATAGAAAAAATTGGTTGAGTATATTTTGCGAGCTCCGATTTTTGGGTTTATAATTAATGACATTTCAATAAATGACATTTTCGTTCTCCGTACTATGCCTTTTGACCGCTTTTAAGAAGTTTAAGCGGAATGTTCGTCATTTTCGAGGGTCGATTTCTCATTTCGTACATAGAGCTATCTGTCACATAAACTATTAAATAACAGAGGTAATTGTAAGTTTATCTGAAACATTGCCAGCTATTTAGAAGATAAGAAATCGCCTCTTAAAGTTTTAAGTTCTTAGCAATTAAGGCCCTCTTCTGGTCTAGGCGACTAAATTTTAACTGTTTTTTTTAAACTTGAGGAAAAACATCCGGAAAAGATTTTGAAATTCTGTTTTTTGTTTTTAAGAACTTGAAAAAACATCGGGAAAAGATTTTGAAATTCTGTTTTTTGGTTGCTCAATTCATTGAAAACAATATAAAATTAAAAATAAGTGAATGCGAGGGCTGTTGAAAAAGTTATCGGCCTTCAAAAAAGGGTCTTCTAAAGAAAGGTGTGTTGACGGTTCGCAGCTTTTCGGATGTCACCATTATCAGAATGCAAAACGGAAGGCGGCAAATTGGTTGGTATGAATGCTTTTGTGGCCCGAAGCAGAATCATGAAAAAAATTTAATTTGTAAAAATGGCGACTATTTGAAAATGAGAAATCGATTTTTGAGAATTTTTTTGCAGTCTAGTGAACATCTTTTTTCAATGATTGAGGTTCGGGCCATGGCCACGTTTGTTCTGCGTCTATTAAGCCCTACATCATCAAAATCGGTTTAGTAGAACTTGAGAAAAGCTGCGAACCAGTTTGAAAAACGTTGTTTCGAGAAAAACGAATTTAAATTTTGCAGTTGATAGGAGATTTGGCTCACTTTGGGCCACTAAAATGGCTATATCACCGAAAGTATTCCAAATTTTGAAAAACCTTTTGGGATAATATTTGAGAATATCTACCCACCCGACAATCGACCTCGAGAACGGATGTGTTTTCGGCATTTTGTAGAAATTTTCTCTGACTAAACTATCGAGAACCTGTTTCGTTTTCGGTACGAAAAAGTATTACCTGTCGCTCAGTTTGTGGCAGCAAAACGTAAGTTCTCAATCCACGTTTTTGGATCCGTTCTCGACACTTTCTCGATAGCGAAAATGAGTCAAAATCGGATCGAAAATTGAATAATAACTGATATGCGTTTGAAACCCTTATCTCTAACAAAAGCAGATTTCGATTTATAGAGAAACTTACGTAATTCTCGTAGGTCCGGAAACTACGAGAAATTGTCGTGTGGGTAGGCTAAAAAAACGAAAAAAAACAAATAAAAAAATTTTCTAAACCAGAAGACGGCCTTAAGTGGGTCTTCTGTTTTAGACGGCCGAAATTGACATGTTTTTTTTCAAAAATCGTGGAAAGAAAACGCGTAAAGATTTTTTAAATTCTGATTTTAGTGTTTGGTAAGGCAATTTATTGGGAAAAATGCAAAATTAAAAAAAAAAGTGAATTTATGGTGCGGTTAAGAAGTTCTCGACCTCCAAAGAAGGGTCTCCGAAAAAAAAAACATATGTCCAATGTTCGCACGATTGCAGGAGCATAGTGCATCTCAAAAAGAAAAGAAAAACGGGAAATTAGTTAGCGTGAATGCCTTTATCGTGTGAACCTCCAGATTTTTTTTTTTTTTTATTGTTTTTATATAAATTTTCTATCAACTGTGAATGGCAACTTTCTTTAGATTGATGTGTACATTCATTTAAACTTACTTTGTGTAAGTGTGACTTTGTGTAAGTCTGATTATGGGAGGGTTGATTGTGATGTGTAAAATTAGTGTATTGGTTCTGTCTGGTGTGTGGAGGGTTCTAGGGTATTTGTCTGCTTGGAAGTTCTCTAAGGAAAATCTTCTTGAGGCGTCGTCTTACTCTGCTTCCGGCTTTTCTTCGTTTACGCAACAGTCTTCTGGCAAGAGTGTTGGGGTGACTTCTCAACCTCTCCACGTATTTGCCAGCCTGTGAATTTATGACGTCTCCAATCTTCGGCACGTTGAGATCGCTCTCCAAATGTCTTGTGTAGTTTGCGCAGACACCTGGACTGGAGGGCACGAATCTTTTTCAGATGACACTTTGGAGCTATTCCATACACTTGGATCCCATATCTCCAAGCTGGTGCTATAATTGCCTTGTAAATATGCACTTTGTTACGGAGTGAGAGTTTATTCCTACTGGAGAGCAGCCATCCCAGTTTGTTCACTCTGCCGTAAAGTGATCTTACAAGCGCGTTGATATGGGTTTCGAATGAAAGGCGCTGGTCCAGATATACTCCCAAGTATTTATGTCCAGGCAAGTGCCGTAATAGCTGCTCATTGAGAAAGACGCCAGGGCACTCATCGCGACGAAGTGTATATGTTACACTGGCACATTTATCTAGGTTTAGCCCAATGTTCCATCGCTTAGCCCATCTGCGAAAGTGATACAAATGTTGCTGAACGACATCGGTGGCATTATAGATGCATGGGTCTCTCGCCATAAAAGCAGTATCGTCAGCAAATGTTGCAATGAGTAAGTCTTCAATGGGTATTCAATGGGTATTGTTCCTCCTGCAGGCATGTCATAAGTGGTCCGAGGACACTTCCTTGTGACACACCAGCGCGTATTAACCTCACACTGGAAACAGCTCCTTCCAAGATTACTGAGAAGGTCCGGTCCGTAAGGAAGCTTTTCACAAGAGAGTAAAGCTGAGGCGGAAGGATGTCTTTTACCTTGTAGAGCAATCCGTCATGCCACACTCTATCAAAAGCCTGTTTAATGTCAAGGTAAACCGCAACCACGTATTCCTTCGCCTGAAATCCGTCGAGAATAAAGTTAGTCACCCTATTCAGCTGCTTAGGGGTCCCATGTGACTTTCTAAGTCCGAACTGAAAGGGTTGCTATAATTCGGGCTAGTAGGCACCTCTCGAAATTTTCGATATTGTGGATAGGAGACTGATTGGACGGTATAACTCGACCCCCGACGGGCTTTTGCCAGCTTTATGGATCATATCGATTTGAGCCTTTTTCCACACCTTAGGAAAGTGTCCCAGACGCAATGCCGCGTTGAAAATTAAGCCCAGGAAGAATATGAAAAATAAATTTTTCACCTTTTTTTGTAGTTAACAGTTTTTATCGGTGGTGCTCGAGGTTCACACGATAGCGCCGTTAATTCTGCGTCGTTTGACGCTTATTTCACCAAAATCCGTTTAGAAATACTTAAGTTATCGTGAGAACATATATGAAAAACGTGGTTTTGAGAAAAACGAGTTTAAAGCCTGTTACTAGGAAATTTGGGTCGTTTTGTCACTAAAAGGGCAATTCCTCAAAAACAAATTTTAATTTTGAAACTTCTTTTGGGAAAATATTTTTGAATATCTAAGCTAAATCAACATTAAAAAAAAAGAAAAAAAAATTTCTAAACCAGAAGACCTCCTTAAAGTAGCGGTATGAAAAAATAACATTAATATTTCATTCCAATTAAATAAGATCGTTAAGAATCGGTTTGATTCCCTGCTTAAAACAATCTTCTTGAATTAATCTTCATGGTGAACATTCTGATACATTAAAAATCACACCACAATAGTCTAACAATATAAAAGGCAACCCTCGTATCACATTTCATACAAAATACTCACTTGGCGTTTAGTTTATGTTCGTCGGTAGGCAAAGCCTTTTGTACAATTTCCTCCATGGCAGGCAGCAACTCCTCAAACATTACCTTTTCATTGCTGCCCAGTTGGGCAACTATTGGTAACAAATCTTTGAGTATGTAATTTCCCTTTTCCAACAACGATTGTGGACTTTTGCTATATTCCACTTTGAGCCGATAGATGACGCTGCAGAAATTCTCGCCACTTTGATTGATAGCCTCCAGCTGAAAGTTTTCGACACGCAGCTTTTCGCAGTTGTAGGCTCGTGCCAAAGCTCTTTCTATATAGTCGCATGTGAATTTTGTGGATGCCATTTCAACTTGCTGGGATTCCATTTAAATTTGCGTCCGTTGTCGGCCAGTTATTGCGATAGACTGAATGACTAACTGTCCCAACCACTCTGCGCTCATATTGTATGTAGTTATAAAATACACATTTCACTATTAAGTTGAACGTTTGCTTATCATCAAAGCTGACGAGCAATCATTTACAACACGCGAAGCCCATGCATTATGATTGCTATTGTTGATAGGCGAAATTATTTCACGAGATCAGCAAAAGCTTTAAATAGAATGGGGTGAGTTGGGGAAAGTGAAATTAGGTAGAGCACAGTGCTCTTGAATACAATGCAAAGGGTAGATTGTATAAGCAAACATATGTAAAAATGTATTGTTCATGATCAAAAACTATTTAAATTAGCTCAAAGTCGGACTTTGACCTAGATTTTTAAGCTACCATGGGGCACGTTTTAATTAATAGATAGATGACCTTAAAAGCTTTGGAGTTACAAATTATTGGGTGTGTCAATTCATTTACGGCTTTGTTTTAAAAAAATAAAGGTTTTAGGTAGATTTATTTGAAAAATCGTTTATCATAACTAATACTTATATTTCCAATCCAATCGAGTAAAGACAAGTGATGCTCAGCCAGCATTCAGTTATGTGGATACAGCTCATGATCTCTTTGGACTTTGCATATCTTTGACTTATTTCCGATTTAGGTCATTTTTAATAATTTACACTTGGTGCGAAGCCCTTATCTTATACCTTTTATCTAGTAATATTTGTACATATATACAAAACTGATATAAAACTATATCTACAACAATTGATAAGTATAGATAAGAAACTAAAAGATATCATAATCGGCAGCTTACAAAAGCCAACATTTCCGATTAGGAAATTTGTTTAATTTTTAAGAACCTCTACAAAATTATTTTAAATTATGGGTGATGCGGAACTTTAGAGTGCCTGAGAAAAAGGCTTTGTGTTCTAAAAATGGAAACTGGCTCAGTTTTTAAATTTTCAGTCAGCATAACTCAAAATCGTCTTGGATTGTTCAGCTGTGTGACTCGATAGATATATATTTACACCTCAATCAAAATTTAAAGTTAAGGAAAAAATAATACAAGCACTTTGGAAAAACATCATAAGGTTAACGATTTTTTCAAATGTTATTATTTAATATTCTGCCCATTATTCCTGCTCTTGGAATGTTTAACCAAATTTCAATTTGTAATTATGAAAAAGTTAACTTCGGCTCGGCCGAAGTTTTGTATACCCTTGCAGCTTCCATTGAAAACAAAAAAGTTTTTCTAACTTAAGACTACTTTTTGGTCCTTACTTTTCTATGGGATCTACACCATATAAAGGGTGATTTTTTAGCTATTATCTTTTCGGCAACACTGGTTTAAACAGCTCACGCACGTTTCGTGTTTTGTTTCACTGTCAAACATCTTCAGTTTGGTCTATAATTTAACCATGAATCGTCTTACAAACGAACAACACTTGCAAATTATTGAATTTTATTATCAAAATGCGTGCTCTGTTAAGAAAGTTCATCGCGCGCTTCTTCCATTTTATGGTCAGTTTAATCGACCCACTGAAGCGGCTATTCGGGCTATTGTGACTAAATTTCGCACCAAATTTACATTGTTGGACATTAAACCACCAACACGCTTACGTAGAGTGCGAACTGAAGAAAATATCACAGCTGTATCGGCCAGTGTTAATGATGACCATCAATTATCGATTCGTCGCCGTTCGCAGCAATTGGGCCTCTGTTACTCAACAACGTGGAAAATTTTGCGGAATGATTTAGGTGTGAAGCCTTTCAAAATACATCTGGTGCAAGAATTGAAGCCGAGCGACCTACCGCAATGTAGAATTTTTGGTGAATGGGCTCTTGGAAAGTTGGCCGAAGATCCACTTTTTTACCGAAAAATTGTGTTCAGCGACGAAGCTCATTTTTGGCTCAATGGATACGTAAATAAGCAGAATTGTCGATTTTGGAGTGAATATCAGCCAGAAGCATTGCAAGAGATACCAATGCATCCAGAAAAAGTCACAGTTTGGTGCGGTTTATGGGCTGGTGGCATCATTGGACCGTACTTCTTCGAAGATGATGCGAATCGTAACGTAACTGTGAATAATGAGCGCTACCGTGAGATGATATCCAACTTTTTTTTGCCCAAAATGCAAGAGCTTGACTTGCATGACATGTGGTTTCAACATGACGGTGCCACATGCCACACAGCACGCGCAACAATGGACTTATTGAGAGGCGAGTTCGGTGAACATTTTATTTCACGTTCGGGACCGGTCAATTGGCCGCCTAGATCGTGCGATTTAACGCCTTTAGACTATTTTTTGTGGGGCTATGTTAAAGCTCATGTCTATACAGACAAGCCCGCTTCAATTGACGCATTGAAAGGCAACATTGAAGCATTTATTCGTGAGATACCGGCCGAAATGTTGGAAAGAGTATGCCAAAATTGGACTAAGCGGATGGACCATTTGAGGCGCAGTCACGGTCAACATTTGCATGAAATAATCTTCAAACATTAAATTATATGGACCGTACTATCGATTCAAATAAAGATTTCATGCATTTTTCTGAATTTTATGTGTTCTTTTTTTTTAAACTTTCCTATAGCTCTTAAAAAATCACCCTTTATTTAGTATTCGGGATTCTTTATCAATCCGCTGAAGGAATTTTAAAGATCGGATGAACGATATTCGAGTTGAAAGGCAAACAATTAATTATGGCCAGCACCGGTCGCAACGGTGATGGGCAGCATTTCACAGGTACAGAGTATGTTATAGTCGGGCTTGACCGACGGCATACATTCAGGTATGAAAGCAAACTTACCCTACTATGAGATCAACAACAAACAACCCCAACGTGGTAAAGGTGGTCAGGCAATCGATTTGTTCTGTACAACGTAAAATGCAAACACAATTATTTTCAAAACTTCATACATACATATTTAGTTCACCACACGCGCTTAAGCAATTTGTAAATCACAAGGTCATTTCAAAAACACCATAAATAATTGCTAATTGTTTACAAAATCGCAATGCAGAAAAAGCCGGCTCAGAAACAAACAAACGATCGCGATATATCGATAGCTGATTTGCAACTAGAGATGAACGAATCCTACACAGTGACTTGTTAATTCAGAATCGCAGTGACTGTGACTTGGATTTATAAGGTTTAAAATGAAAAATAAGAAAACTAAATGATCAAATTTCATCACAATGAATTTTTTATTTATTGAAAGCAACAACTAAAAAATGGTTTGGCAAAGACCATAATTAAATACAAAGTTGGAACTTCTGATACAAAAAAAATTGAATTTTTGTTAGCAAGTTGACAAAATATTGCTTAGATATGTTTACGAATTAAAATGTTACAGCCGCAAACTGGGTCAGTTTATCGCAAGCCAAAAAATTAATTAATTTTGGATTATTATATTAGTTCGAGCTATGATTTCTTTGACTATACTGAACAATTTTATTAAGCTGTAAACATTTGGTTTATTATTTCTCCTTTTAGAATCATACGAGGTGTGTTCAAAATATCGGATTTTGTGTTTTTTCAAAAATTATTTATTTATTCGAATATCTATTTTGTCCCCTTCAAAGTAATCCCCGGAATACACTTTGCAACGGTTTTTCCAATCTCGAAGCACTTCAAAAATCATTTTTTATCTTGTTCAGCTCCTCCTTCGATGCCGTCTTTACTCGTGCTGCGTAACGTCGTCCTTTCTGGGCCTCTCAGTTTAGGGAACAAAAAAGCACAGGGGCCGACTGGGATACGGTGGCTGCGGATCTTAGTGTGTTGTTTTTGGCCAAAAAGTCGGCCGACGAAGGGGTTATCGTGGTGCCCTTTTTGTTCTTCCACAAACCGGCGTTTCTGGCGGTGCTTCGCGAATTGCGCATAACTGGGTAATATCTTTGACCGTCTTCCCGTGGCGAACTCGGCACCACCCCCAATCGAAAACTGTCGCAAAACCTCGACCGTTGGCGCTTTTTTCGGTCTTGGCGTGCGGCTTCCTTGGTGATTGAGCTTTGTCCACCATAACCATAACCCCGATTCGTCACCAGTTATACCCTCTGAGCAAATTTGGGTCGTCGCGGACGGTTTAAATCTCTTAGATGTTCATCATGTGTTTTTGGTCGTAATTGAGGTAAAAACGAGACGATCAAAAACGTGCAAGCAAGCAGCTGTCAACAATTAATGAACATTCAAAATGGCCGAGCTTGTCGGCATAATGGAGACTGGTAGCAACATAACGCCACAAAAAATCGAATTTGAAATATTTTTAACACCTCGTATACGTTGCTGTACCGAATTCCGAAAACGAGTAAAATTTGCCACAAATCGAGTTGATTGCTGTTCCGAATTCCGCAAATCGACAAGAATTATTGTTTTTAAAACGTGCGCTATAGAGTCAGCAGAATTAAGAGTAATTGCTATTTATAGCATTAAAATAATTTCCCAAAATTATTAACTAAAAATTCGAAATTAGCTTAACCCTGTTAAAGTCTATTAACATCACTACTTAAAAAGATGTTTAAAGATGATGTATAATTTAAAAGAATTTTTAATAAACATCTATAAAATATTGCATGAAAAACAAAACCGAGCGGCCGTGACCAAACCGAGCTGTATTCCACTTTATTTATTAGTCGATTTCGATCTCTATCGATGGCTGTTAGGGTTGCTTCATATGAATTAATGTAATCGGACAGCAATTTTTCGATTTTATTTAGCTAAGTTTAACAATATTTGATTTGACATGTTCAAATTTAATATTTAAATACTGGCTTAAATGAAAATAAATGGATTCAAAGAGTAATCAAAAGTTTTGTTAATTTAAACTACAGTGTAGATGACAACTCAGGCTGCCAGCTGTTCGAAAAGTCAAAACGTAACCAATTCGTTCGGAGTTGGGAACAGCAAATTGTAAAACGTTCGTTTTTGTTTCGTTTTTACTTTTTAAAAACGTTCGGAATTCGGATCAGGCCTGATAATTCCTCAAAATACAACCTGTAGTTTGTGAACATTTGCTTTTGTTGCAGGTACCTATTTTATACCGGTTTTTAAACTTACTAGTTAGGTATTTTTGCTATTTATTTTTGTATGCTATTGAGTGCTGCAGGTAATATTTTTTCAAAATATTTATTAAAACTGATGGCGATGAATCAAAAGCGATAGCGGGATACACTTGTTTACCTGTAGGGCTTATCAAAGGAACGCTGACTCACAGAAGTCACCCGCAGTGATAAGAAAGTTGCCACCTGCATAAGAACACAGCGCCACCAAAAGATTGGTCTTTGACAACAATGCTTGATTCCTGTTATCAATCCTGGTCACAATAAATTGAACCGCAACTGAAGTTAATGTTAACATGTTTCTTTAAAAACCAACTCCATCTCTAATCCAAGCAAGAATTATTTTATATGTGAATTTTGTCAACATGAATCTATGTATCTAAATGTATATAAAAAATGAATGTTTGTCTGTCTGTCTGTCCCTTATGCCTGCCTAAACCGTTCACCCGATTGCGATGAAACTATGGGAAATGGTTGACCGCTTGCCCGGGAAGCTTCGTAAGCTGGAAAATTGCACGGAAAATGGTAAAAAAACTTTTTTGCCAACGCCAATGCAATTGCAAATAAAGCTTTTTTTGTAAATCCGGTCTCTGTGGTTTTCATCTTTTTCAAAGAGTTGCAAGCTTTTTCGTTTTTGCTGTCAAGCCTGCAAGTGGAGCAAAATATCTTTGAACTACCCTCATCGACGGCTGGGCAATGCAAGCTAAGAGAGCGCTGCTTACGCTCATATGACCGACTTCAGCATGCGCTCGGCTCGTGTGCGTGTAAATAGCCGATTGCGCTCGGCCCCGGGGTGCTATCGGTGAACATCCCTGTTTTAAAGTTTTGGGAAAACTATCAGTCTTTTAGACTTAAAAATGTCGCATTTGGTGTATGAGCTGTTACTTCAACACGAGTATTAGTCGAGAAGCTTTTTCCACTCTTGAGAAGCCAAATCGCCAGTATAGATGGAATTACTGCAAGACATAGGGCCCTTTTCCGAATTCCGACGCGGTTGTCGTGTAAACGTTGCTTTTTCTAATGTAAATTCCACAACTTTATATGAGAATTAAGCAGAATGTCTGTGGCTACTAGATCAGGTCTTTTCTTTTTGACGAATAAAATACACTTAGCATTAAGCAATCAATCCTAATCTAGTAACCGTTGAAATCCATGTCACCTTTCATATTACATTGTTATGTTTAAACTCTAGATGCAAAAGCTTACAGGAAAACCGACTCGGGAGTTCGGAACAGGGCCGATATTAATGATTAACTTAAACTAAGCTCAAATGTTATATTGGAAACATTGATTACATATTTTATAAACCAGCTCGAACCAGAACTTAAGTTCAGCGACCTTGTAAACCCAAACACAAAAAGTTTCGAGGGTTCGAACCCTGGAGTGCACTTCTCCCGATTTTTAAGAGGTTTGTTGCCCTGCTTATGACTACGTCCACTTTAGGCCACTGGTCTTTGATTGTTTGAAAGAGACTCGTATGAATTCTAAAATGCCTTAAATAAATAATTATTTAATTATTAAAACTTGATATGCAAAAACTTTCAACGTTCTCCATGATTTCAACATAGCAGAATTCAATCAAACACCAAAACGAAATCAAATTAAAACAAAATCAAATCTAAATCAGCCTTAAAGTTTCTTATATGATATCAATTAGTTTGACCGTCAATTCCTTAATAACTCTGGGCACACTGGACATTTTGTATGGAGCAGCTGTGAACAGCTGATCGACGAAATCTAAATCTTTTTCAGAATATCATTAACATTTTAAATCGCAATAATGTCCCTTTCTTGGGATTGGATCTAGACAGTCACGTTCACAGTCACTGAAAACTCCCATCTCTAAGTCAAAACAAAACTATCGATAGTTCTTCAATGTCATCAGACATTGTGTATCGGCATGTGCACTGCACTCGTTAACCTATAAATGCAAATAGAAAACAAATACCAAATATCCAAGACAATAAGCTAACCCATTTGGTTAACTGTGTAGCGTCTCCGGCCGGACGCAATGCCAGCCAAGAGAATGACGGCCACCGGCGGAGCAACGGCATCAGCCAGCAACACGCCAATTTCAGGCGCCAGCAACAACAACAACAGCTCAACAGGCGGAGGCGTGGCACGCCCCCTGGAAATGTTGAATGGCATGCCAAGACTAACGCCAGCCAGAGACCTTACCCTGGGCGGACGTGGAGCCAGTGCAGGGAATAAGAAAGTGTTTGCCCCCAACCTGAATGCCGTGCGAAACAAGAATACGTGAGTGGGGGGAGGAGGGCGCCTGAGGAGCTGATGCAATAATTGAAATTAAAATTTCTGTGTTTCCCAGCAATGTCAAAACCTCCAAAGACTTCACCCAACCACGTGGCGTTGGCAGACGAGGCGGGCGTGGAGCCGCACGTGGAGGACGTGGTGGTGCAGGCACCGGCAATTCCTCGCTTATACAAACCACTGGCGTGTTTTCCGAAGGAGCGGGTGCGGTCAATTTGCGCAAGTCCACGGGCAACGGCACTGCCTATGCCCGTGCAGGCGACGAAGTGGCTGTGGCGCGAAAGCGGACCGAACGCAAAGATGACAAGGCACAGCAAATGAGAGTGAAAGCATTGCTGGGTGAGTCCGATGAGAGTGATGAGGATGAGGCCGCTGGTATGAGTGAGGACGAGGTGGCGGATAAGACTGAAATGGCGTTTAAGCCTGTGATGTTGAGGGAGGGTAAGAGACACGACCAAATCCGCACAAGATTAAGTCTACAACAGCTTGCACTTTTCTAGGTCTTTGGCTGTCCCATAAACCCCTAATTAAAGATGAGGCCCAAAATTTAAACATAACGCAGCCAGGTAATCCCAGCCAAACCAACCTTTTCTTCACTTATTTCATATTTCTGCTTTCTAGACTCCCTGACCATGGCTCAACAGTTGCAAAATCTGCATGTCTCGGCACAGGCAGCAAAGATGGAAGAACCACCCTTACAATATGGACGCTATCCGCGTTCAATTGGCTCATTTCTGGATGCCTCTCAATCGCAAATTTTCATTATGCAGCTGCCCGATGTTTTGCCTTGTGTCAGCGATGAAATGGATGAGCAGGAATCGCACAAATCGCACAAATTGGGCCTAAAAGACGAGCCGGCTGCCTCTACTGCAGCACCGACTTCGCCTGGGGAACCGCCCAGTCCAGCAACCAATGCCACTGCTTCCACACCCAAGGCCAGTGTGCTAAAGCAAATGGAGGAGGGTCAAATTGGTAAAATACTGCGTTATCGTTCGGGGCGTGTCAAATTGTTGCTGGGCGACACACACTTCGATTTGGATATGGGCCTGGAATCGGGATTTCTACAGGTGAGTTTAAGTCAGGGATTAACACCGAAACGAATTTCGGTTCCCGTACCCGTCCCGAAATTAATGTTTCGGTTAAAGGTTCTATTTGGCAAAATGTATATATAGTCCCGTCAAGCTAGGTAAAAGAGGGCATATTCATGCATGTAACCAGTCAGATTTTTGATATGTGGTAAGGGACTGTCTAAAAGGCTTAAGGGGGATTCTCAATGTCGAGGCTGTTTCTGGTTTTTTTTTTAAAATTCTTATATTTAATCATTTTTTTAAATTTTATTAATTTTTTTTTTGATATACATTAATTTTTTTGATATACCGCAATTTAATTTAATTTATAAGCTTAGAAATGTGTTGGTTCGATTTGATTCACTTATTAAGGATATGCATTAAACTTGCGACAAATCCTTATGCACTAGCCGTCATATGGTTCGATTTTCGTGTAAACATTAGCATTTTACATCCAATTTGAATAAAATAAAATCATTTTATCTTTTAATTCTTTTGAATTTTTTACTTCGTGATTCCACTCAATTTTCTTTTAATCATTAAGATTTTAGATTTTGCTCTAACGTGATTTATAAATCTTTTGGAGCAATGAAAAAGAATTGTATTTTGATTGCATTCATTTGATATAAATCTAAAAGATTTCAATCATTGAATTAATCAATTTGATTTCATATCAAATTTTATTAAAATCTTTTGAATTAAATGTTATCTGATTGAAATCACAAAATGAATTAGATCTGGTATTGATTTAATCAAAGATTTTTTTAAATCCAGCCTGTAAATCTTTTCATAGACAAATTAAATTTAAAATTTATTAGGCAATAAAATCCATTAAAAAGCTATTATATTGAATCTTGAAGGAACGCATAGCAAAACTAGTTAGAACCTAGAGCACCAGGAATTGATAGTTGATTTGTAACTGTTATTCAGTCGCGAAAAAATACTAAAGAGGATACAAATTATTAATTATAATAAGATTACTGTTAATCAAGTTAAAAATGCATAAACGCAATTCACTGTAAATAGATCTCCATGGTAATAAAACCGCTAAATACTTAAGAAATTGTTTTTCAAGACCAAAAATTACCCCACATAACTACCCATTCTTGGTTATGACAATACTGAGTAGCGATTAAAACCATGGATGACCAATGATGAAGAACATAGATAATGTTTAAAAGATGTGTCAATCCATTTTACAGACTGGCAAATCATAAAATCGCGAAAGATACTAAAAAAGATACAAAATTGTAATAATGCAAGACAAACTTTACTCCCGATTAGGTGGAATATCAAGCCATGCATAAGCGCTATTTACAGTAAATGAATCTCCATGGTGATACGACCGCTCAATACTCAAGAAACTGCTTTTCAAGGCCACAAATGTCAACACTTAACTAAACAGCCATGGTTATGAAAATTCTGAACCGCGATAAAAAAAAACATGGATGACCAATGGTAAATTCTTAAGAAACTACTTTTTACGACCCCAAATGACTGCAGATTATTACCCAGATTATGTTATGAAAATACTGAGCCGCGATTGATTCTATGGATGACCCTTGATAAAGAACATAGATTCTGCATGAAGGATGTATCAAACCATTATACACAGACTGGCGAGTCATTAAATCCCGAAAAGATACTGGAGGATTTCACAGCTGCCAGGAGCTTCTAAGTTTTCACAAAACGTGACCAATTAAGTTTCACATTTTTACAACGATCGTTAGAGTGATTCGTGTAAAGCCCCCCATAAACCACACAAATTTTTGGGCAAAATTCACCCGCACTTAGCCCATACACTACGCCAGAATTTGCACAAATTTCAGTTCAAAGCAAGCGCTTCTTCTTCTTTTTCCAACAACAACTTGCTGCGAACTAAGCAGATTTGGGTCTCGATTTGCGCAAATGCGTGCGTGTGACGCATACACTCATATTTCACTAAAACACATAAGCGTTTTGCGCAAAAATTTGTGCGGTGTATGGGGGGCTTAAAGAAGGTGAACAATATGCCTACGGCTGCTAGATCTGGTAAACAAAAATTCGAATTCGTTTGAGCAACTGAAAATAAAAAATAGGGGAAAGTTAACTTCGGCTCGGCCGAAGTTTTGTATACCCTTGCAGTTTGTTTTTCTAAATAAGACTACTTTTCGGAACTTACTTTTCTATGTGAGCAATACTATATAGATGTTCGATTTCGACCAAACTTAGCGCAATCATGGAAAAGCATAACAAACTGTTAATTACGAAATTTGGAAGCGACCCCAATAAAAACAAAAAGTTTTTCTCACTAGAACTTCATTTTCGACCGATCATTCATACTGCAGCTACATGCTATAGTCATCCGATTTTGACAAAACTTTGTAGAATTGTGAAAAAGTATTTAAAATAAATATTTGCCGTCGTAAGGGAAGTTTCCATTAAGAACAAAAAAGTTTTATACTCTGTGTGCCTCTAGTAGATGTATGTAAAATGGCTTGACACAGCCCCAAAGGGCCAAGGCCGAGCCTCTCTCAATCTCTTGGCTTGTGCGCTTCTAATTTTTCGCACAAGAGAAAGGGACCTACAGTTTAACGCCGAATCCGAACGGCAGTTTGAGAAGCTTTTGCATGGCTAATTACTACAAAGCTGGCGCCAACAGCAGAGAAGGAACTTTTTATTAAATGTCCCGAGCGGGATCGAACCCTCTTTCACAGCGGTCGCGCACACTAGCCGCTAAGCCACCCCACCACCTCTGGTACAGAGTATACAAAAATTTATAAACTCGAAAAAAGAGAATTTATCACAAAATAAGGAATTTTTTCATCTTACAATCAAAAAATTGCTAAAAAATGAACACAACCAAATATTTGTGTTGGTTTTTTCTCATAATACAATAACCAAAGTACGGTAAAGTTGACTTGACTGTGCGCAACCGTACCGGTACCAACGTTTCGTTCCGGCTCTATCGGTTCCAATAATAACAGTAAACCGTTTTCGGTTCTCAAAAAAGAATTTAAATCGGTTCTGATACCTGATTTTATACGGTTAATTTCGGTTAACCGTTCCGGTATTAATCCCTGCATTCTACCATTGCGACTTATTTCTAAATTGTTCTTACTTTCAGGAGCTGATGTCCATAACCACCAATCGTGAGCAACGTAGCGGCAACATGATCAATTTGGGTCCAGTTCAAGCCAAGCTTAAGGCCACCCCAGATTGGGTACATCTTTTCGAACAACAAGAGGCTGCTAATCGCACCACCACGTAGCAACAGCTTATTAAGAGCCTGTCCTCCTGTTGCCAATCATCACCATCAACGCCATCAGTCTCGGTTCCTCCCATCCTTCAATTAGTTTAAATGTAATTATAATGTAAATAGGCCACGCCTAAATCTAAGTTATTTTTAAAAGTTTATGCCTCTTATTTACTCTTAACAAACAAAATAGACGAAGAATATATGCTAGAAAATTGTAAACTGCAAAGTATGGAATTGGATTTTGTAACAAGATTCCATTAAGATGGATTGTTTCCAGGTGCGGATTTAGGAATCGCCTTTAGGGGGGGCTAAGCAACTCTTAAGAAAATCATTTTAGAACGAAAAATGTTAATCTATTGGTGTATTACAAACAAATAAGAAATTTAGAATTTCTTGCTTGGATGAGAATGTTCGATGTCTAATGTACGGTAAGAATTCTTAATCCAAAAGCGAATTTCTTGATCCAAATATTAACTTCTGTGCTCAGATATATATACTAACATATACTAATCTTTTTAGCAGAGAAAACTTTCGGTCAGCAGTTGCCTAAGTGGCAAGGATCATCGAAAACAATTACAACAAAATTGCAAAATTCGGGAAAAATAAAGGAATTTCTTCGAATTTATGTCCTTATTGCCTCAAGTGTAGCTTTGGCTATTTTGTGCCACAAAACTATTTCTCAGTGCAAATTCAGCGCAAATACACTGATGTCATGGGACACATGGGAGAGGGAAGCTCTTAGAATCATTGTATTTAGTTGTAAGCTCAGTTCTAATACATGACTAATATGTAGAGGTTGGTCTCCTCAGAAAATAATCTTTTCTTTTCTTATATATTCTTGATCAGCACGTCGAGCTGAGTTGACTTAGCCCTGTCCGTCTGTCTGTTTCTAAGCTATCTCCTCCGTCAGTTTGAAAGCTATCTTCACCAAACTTTGAACGAAGTCTTTTGGTACAATTACGCTGCACATTTGTCGGAACCGGCCGGATCGGATGACTATAGCATATAGGTCGAAAAACTAGTTTTAGTGAGAAAAACTTTTTTGTTTTCAATTGAAACGCCTCCAAACTACGTATTTCTTAGTTTACTATGCTTTTCCATTACTCCACCAAATTAGATTGAAATCGGACATCTAAATAGTATAGCTGTCATAGAAAAGTATAGTCTGAAAAGTATTCTTATTTAATAAAACTTTTTTGTTTTCAATGGAAATGTCCTCAAAATTGGCATGTAATTGTTTTATACGCTCCCACACGATTCTAAAAAGTTTGGTCAAAATCGATCGGTCGAAAATCTAGTTCTTGTGAGAAAAACTTTTTTGGTTTTTAATGGAAACGTCCCTAACGTTGGGATTTATTTATTTTATATACTTTTTTTACAATTCTCCAAAGTTTTGTCAAAATCGGATGACTATAGCATATAGCTGCAGTATGAATGATCGGTCGAAAAAGAAGTTCCTGTGAGAAAAACTTTTTTGTTTTAATTGGGACGCCTCCAAATTTCGTAATTAACAGTTTGTTATGCATTTCCACGATTGTACTAAATGGTCGAAATCGGACATCTATATAGTATAGCTCCCATAGAAAAGTAAAAAACGAATAGTAGTCTTATTTAGAAAAACAAACTGCAAGGGTATACAAAACTTCGGCCGAGCCGATGTTAACTTTCCCCTATTTTTATAAATAGGATGCATTGGTGTATGCTGATGACCTCAAACTTTGCTTGTCGTATAATGACCCTGCGTCTCCTCTCCTGCTTCAATCCGATTTAAACTCTCTTCACGCCTGGGGCTCGGTTAATAGCCTTCCTCTTAATCTCAGCAAGTGTAAATGTATGACTTTTAGTCGAAATCAGCCTTACGAGTTTGATTAAAAGATTGATACCATCCCACTGGAACGCATCTTATAAAGTAGATGATTTGGGTATTCAATTTGTTCCCAAGTTATGTTTTAATAGTCATGTTTAAGTTAATGTTTTAATAATAGAATGCTATATCATTGCAAACATGGCAAGGGGAGTTTTCGGTTTTGTTAAAAGATGTAAAATGGCTTGACACAGCCCCAAAAGGCCAGAGCCGAGTTTCTCTCAATCTTTTGGCTTGTGCGCTTCTAATTTTCGCACAAGAGAAAGGGACCTACAGTTTAACGAGCTTTTGCATGGCTAATTACTACAAAGCTGGCGCCAAAAGCAGAGAGGGGTGAGTTGGTGTAAAGTTTATTTAAAGAAAAAACTTTTTCATTAGATGTTCCGAGGCGGGACTAGTCGCTGAGCCACCCGGCCACTTGTTAAAAGATGGTCCAAGGAATTTAATCCTCTACGTCACCAAGCAACTATATTTCTCCCTTGTGAGACCAATTCTTGAATATGGGTCGCGTGTCTGGTCTTCGTACCAGTGCTGCCATTTTAGCTATTTATTTGTGGAAATGCTTATAAATTTTTGGAAATGCTATTAGCTATCAATCTAGCAACTTAAAATTATGATTAGCTGTTTCTAGCAATTTTTAAATTTTTAAGACGAAGTGCGTAATAATGTCTATTAAATTGGTTTGAAACTTTTGCTATGGAACGTCCCCTGAGTAAAAAGTCTCAGATGTGAATTTCGGAGTGATAATAATATAATTTAAAGCATAATCATTAGAAATTGCTTTAGTTCATGAGCAGAGCTAGCAAATAACAATTGACCGTTTTTCGTTGTCCAAAAAAAACAATTATTTACGGACCCTTTGAGCAACAAGTCAGAGATGAACCGTTCACATCGGCTGCCTGACCGTCCTTCGTAAGCACTCACTTTTGAACATTTCTCCGACTTCGACGACAAAGAGGTTTATTTTGGACTCATCTGAAAATATAACGTTCCTCCAATCGTTTAAGGTCCAAGATTCGTGCTCTTTAGCCCATTGTAGCCGTTTTTTTACGCATTTTAACGGTTAAAACCTGTTTTTTGCTGGTCTGCGCCCATTAAGTACTGCATTCTGAAGTCGTCTTCGTATTGTTCGAGTGCTAATATTGACTCCTTCCGACTGAACAAACTCAAATCTTATATCTTTTGCAGTTTTGAATCTATTGGCCATGCTTAAGCGCTTTATAATACGATCTTCCTGGTCGTTCGTCTTCTTCTTTCTTCCTGTCCCAGGGTTTCGCTTCAGGGTTCCGGTTTTTTCAAAATTCTTTAAGAAATCCACGACAGAAGATTTACTAAAGCCAACTTTAGCGCTTATATAGCGGAGGCTTAATTTTTCCGATCGCAAAGCCAATATGGCACCTTTATCAGCTTCAGTCATTTTCGACATGTTACACATTTTTTTTTCGCACAAAAAGCTTAGGACACAATAAACTGGGCGGTATTTTAATACTAAATACTTACTAGATAACACGAAAAAACATCCAATCCGATTGAACCTTTTTGCATATTTTAAGCCCGTTCAAAGTTTGCATATAGAGGCTATACCTAGGTGTCCGGATTTCTATGTCCGCTACTGTAGCTGTTCAACAACGCGCCTGACGAATTACGCTCATCACGAACCATTCCGTTACCTTTGTCTAAACTATAATAAGTACTCTCATATTATTTCCACTCAATACTTGTTTGTAATTAAAAACAATTAATTGTCGTTCCTAAGCAGGCCCCCTTATAGTTAGACAGAACATTGTTAAACTATAAAATGAAATAAAATGAATACAATCAAAATATATGATTGCTCCCAAAGAATTATAAATCATCACAGATCAATCATCAATATTTTAAAGAAGATTTGAATCTTTATGATTTTAAGCAAATTAAGGGCATTCACGAAGCAAAAAATTCACGAAAATTTAAAAGCATTAATGATTTAAATCTTTTACAACTCTGGTTCAGATGCATGAATTTTGAATTGGCATTATTTCATTTCAATGACAATTCGATTAATGGCCATTCAAAATTTTAAATTACTTAAGTTAAATGCCAATTCAAACTATTGTTATCGGAATTGAAATTTATAATGCCAATTCAAATTTTTTTGTATTATACATCCGTGTTCTCAATTACACTTCCACAAAAGTTTTGTGAGTTAGAGTACAAATCTAGTCCAAAAACCGGTTCGAAAGCACAAAATTCTTGTGTAAGCGGAATTGAGAACAAGGCTGATAATCTAAAATTTAATGCAAATTCAAAAACATTGCTTCTGGACCCAACCCTGCAGATCATATAGCTCATGTCATGTGCCACAATACAATGAGTGAATAATTTTGTGAATAATGACTAGAAGTTCTTCAACTAATCAGTATGAAAGTCTAGGGGATCTTTTGCAGGGTTCTTTTATATACCATCAGGATATGGATTCACGATTTACCCTTTTAATCACTGTACCCTGTTCTTTCCCTTTATGGTATATGTTTTTCCTCTAATGAATCTTTAGGCTTAGTTGATTACAACAGTTTTTGGACAGTTTGGGTAAGCTCCATAAAAATTGGCTTTTACTTTAATATAACAACAAATCATTAATCTAATTATCCCCCAATTCAATTACTCAAAACCTGCTTGGGCTCCACTGGTTCGACGTGTGTTGCACCAGTGCGTCCATGATGCAGCTGCCCACTCATATCAATGGCAAAGTTATGATCCACGGGATTAGCCAAAGCCGTTTCGATGGCCACATCTAGATTCTCGCGAGTGATGAATGTTTGGGATTGCTCAATCTCACGCAAAACTCTCTCCTTGGCTCGCTCTTTACGCTCCTCCTCGCGCAGCTCCCGTGCCTCTAAGCGCTCCTGAACATAGGCCACCTTCTCTGTACGCTCCTTGGCCAAACGCAGTTCCCGTTCCTTTGCAATGCTGGCATTCCAGGCCGCATTCTCGGCCACACAACGTTGGAATTCGTTCTCCTCCTGCTCGGGTGTGAGCACTATGTGATCAACTGTAGAGGTTTCGTCGCGTCTTATGTTTTCTTCGCGTAGATATTGACGCACCGAACGTAGCTGGGTTCTGGAAGAAAAGGTACAGGGTAAGTTTGTGTCAACATTTGAGTTTAATTTGATCACTTGTATTGATTGTGCAGCCGCATGAGTTCCAGGCGCTCTTCTTCTTCCTGTTTCTTGCGCTCGGGCACCCGGTACATTTTGCTCTTGGCTACGGGCAGCCAGCGTGGTTTCCGGCGATAGCGCACAAATTCCAATGCAAAATTATTGCTGCCTGTTTTGGCTAGAGCGGTTTGGTTTAGTAATTGATTACTTAAACGCAGCATTTTGATGAATTTAAATGTTAATTTCTATGTTGTGCAACTAAGCAGTGTGACCGTAGTTAGTAAAAGGTAAAAATACTGATATTGTGCATAGCTGAGTGAGTTAACAGCGCTAGAGGTGAGCACTAGTAAGGTAAGTGTTACTGGTCAGAGGGGAATATCTAGTTATTTTCTATTCTGATTGTAAGAATAACATCAACCCTCTTTAAAACCTCCTAAAATATACGATTGAGGCATTATAACGATTTAAACAGGAAATAAAAATAATATTACAAAATAGCCTAAAAAAATTGTTTAAACTAAGATGCAGTAATAATAAAACTCAATTTTTTTATTGCTGACTTTTGGCCATTGGAAATTAAAGTATTTCTGAGACTAAAAACCTAGGTATGTAAACCGCTCGGGAACTACATCTGATTCGGTTCAGTGGTTTAAACCAACGGTACGGCTTGTAATCTGACTTATGGATTAAGGAAACGAAAAGGTAGTTGCTACATCATCAAACTGTTTGATGATATAAACCGAATCGAACCAACAAAATTAGAAATTTCCTTTTAAGCTGCTAAATTATTTTTAAAAAGCACACCGGTTTGAAGTAAAAACCCCATATTTTTTTTTTTTTTTTTTCGAACCTGAATCGAAGCACAAAAATAGTTGAAAAGTTAAGGGCACTAATCCCAAATTTTCCGATCTCAGTTCTGAGAGTTCAATACCAGAATTTTCGTGATCTTAATCAAAACGGCAAATACAAAATCAATTAAAATGTCACTAAATGTCACGTTAGCTCAGTACCGAATCAGTACAGAAATCAATCAATCAGAAATCGATTAAGGAGGGCAGGGGGGGCTTATGATTCTTAAGAGAGCGATTATATTTAATCTAGTGCAGGCTGCATGTCGCTGTAAACATTTTGGAGCGTTCGATCTTTTTCTCTATATACTCGAATATTTTACAAATTTCGTGACTTTTTGACCGTTTCGTTAATATTTCTATTTACCCGTCTACAATTGCCGTGTATCAAATCTTCACAATAATCCAGGCTCAAATCAAAAATTTGCAAATTTCGCAATATTTTGGACCGTGTAATCTACAGCTTCCATTTACCAACGCCGGCATTGTAATATAGGCACATATCTTCTACTTGGAAACCTTTCCGGGAAGCGTCGAACCACTATCCAAAGATTTACCAAAACCTCAAATTTTTTAATTTTCGCGGTTTTTGGACAATTTTCTGCCAATTTCTTCAACTTAGAAACCCTCCCGAGCAAGCGTTCAATTCATTCCCCGAAGTTTGCCAAGCATCTAACCATTGACCAAAATATCGCAATCGGATGAACTGAATAGTTTTTGAATTATCGCGGTTTTTGGACTATTTCCCGACCAGATCCTTCACGCGCAAGCGTCCAAACATTCTCCAAAGATTTATAGCAAACGAACATTTTGCAAATTTCGCGGTTTCTTCTACTTCCAAACCTTCCCTGGCAAGTGTCGATCAATTTCCCAAAGTTTTAGCGAAAACGTAAATTTTGCAATTTTCGCGGTTTTTGGACCGTTTTCCGCAAATTTTTTCAACTTAGAAACCTTCCCGGGCAAGCGTTCAACCATTCCCAAATTTTCATTGCAGTCGGATGAACGGTATAATTTTGCAAATTTCGCGGTTTTTGGACCATTTCACAGACATGAGACATAGCCTATGACACTTTCCTGATCGACATGAACTTACTGTGAAAAATTCGTGAAGATCGGTTCAGCGGTTTAGACGCCCATAAGGGACAATCATACAAACATACTTTCACTTTTATATAGATGTATTTATGTATAGATTTGTATATTCCTAAATAGTTTGAGTGTTTTTAATTTTGTTTATTTCAATTTTATAATGCGGAATTACTAGAGGGGGGCAGCTGCCCGCCGAAATTTCAGCTCGATAGCTTCAGTAGGACGGACGGACAACGCTCCATCGACTCAGCTCGTCATGCTGATCAAGAATATATATACTTTATGTGGTCGGAGACGATTCGTTCTATACTGCTGTTGACGCAATTCTCAACACAAACAATAACAGCACATACCCAGCAACCATTAGATCAAAATAAACTCACTAGCCCCAAAAATTAAAATCCCTTGGATACCAGGACATAGTGACATTGCAAGTAATGATCTGGCTGATGAGTCGGCAAAGACTGCACTAAAAATGCCACTGGTTCTCACTCCAAACATAAGCTCAACAGACATAAACAGATACCTTAAAAAGCTAAAGTTAATTAACATAGCCTCCAACAGTGTATGGTACGAAAATATCAATAAACAAAGCACCTATATAGCCAACTACCTCAATATATCACAAGAAAAATTAAGGAGACTTGACCAAAGCAAAATAACCAGACTTCACCTAACTAAACTCCCAATCAGTATGGAGCACAGTCTTTACCAATGCGCAGCACGGACACAAATAAAACATAAAATTTTCGAAAATACAAGCCATCGATTGCCTAAAAACCCATCTCCAGAAAATATTGAAAAAGTTAAGTTAGCTTTAGTTTTAAAAACCTGTCTATCTGTAAATAGTAGTAATCATTATAACACATTATAAATAAATAAAAAAAGATGAACAATTTATATTTTCTTGATAAACAACCAAACACAGCTGTGTGCCGGTAGGGTCTTTCAAAAAACAGTCTCTCATTGGTATCGAGTTCGCTGGCTCTAGGTCAAGAAGTTGCGTTTGTTCACAACGATAAACCACTTATGCATTGACAAACCAAAAAGAGCGTGGACAAAGCTTTACAGCTGTTTCATGGATATAAAATCCAATCATCAGAAGACGTTTCGCTAAATGACTCCTGCTTGTTGAGCCAATTCCATGCAATCAGAACTTTAAACAGTTGGGAACTGCAAAGCGTAATGAAAGCGAAATTGGACTCACATACAGAAAGCCATTCTTAATGGCTGTCGTTGCATAGCTTCGAGCTAAAGTTTCTAAGTGAGAAAGCTTGAAGCTTTCTAGCGAGCTTAGAACTGCCCGTTAAATTTTAATGTCAAACATTCAAATAGCATGTGTTACATGAAACTTTTGTTAGTTTCGTTGTTAGTTCGTTTTTCCAATTTATTTGGTAACCTTTCTAATGTTTAATTAGTAACGAGTTCGTTCATTGGTTTAAAATAAATAAATATGCCTGTACAAATAGTATATAGTACCTACGAATTGTCCAAATTGACCATATTACCCCCAAAGATTCTTTCGTAAGTCGTTTGGACAGTTTAGTTTACGGTCCTTCCCAGAAACTTTGATGTATCTTGCGGTGAATTTAAGCACTTTCATAGACAATTGGTCCCTACTGACACACAGCTAAGTTATGTTGTTTCTCGAGAAACTATAAATTGTCCATATTTTTAATGGACCTGGACCAACAACCAAAAATTTAATTAGTTGCCGTCCAAAGATTGTAGTTGCCTATATGCATCTACATTTTCAAGTTGCTCATTCCGCTTAAGATGGCATTTTAATTAATTTTTGAAAAGTGTCGTCTTAGTGTCATCATATTGCAACTTTGACCATTGATTTCTCAAAAACTTGACGTTCTAGAGAAATTCTGAAAATAGGCTTGGGATCATCTAAAAAGACTCCGTCGAACGGATAAACCCAATATTAGTTAATCTGAGTTATAAAATAAATTGCATTTCTGGGTGTAAGTCAAATCTTTCTAATTGAAACAAGCAAAGGACAGTTAAGCGAACCTGAAAAGCTTTTCTCACAAATTAGAAGGGAGATAAAGAAGATACCCCGCCACCAAATAGAGCATTTACAAATTGCATCGAAAAGTTAAAGCACTTTTTGGGAATCGGTATGGTGGTTACACTACTTATTATTTACTGAGAAAACAATACTTATTTATTTATTCAAGTTTTCTTTTGATGAAAAGAGATTAATTTAAGCGGAGTTTTAAGAGAGGACCTATTTATTTTTTTTATAAGAAATTTTATGGGTAGCATTTGCATTCTGGAACTGCGTTACGTAAGCTCAGGAATGAACACTTATACACGTATGTGTTCGAACGAAGGATTTGTCCATTCCTGCTCAGTTGATGTATTGGACTTGTCAGCTTGTTTACCTTACATAAATACAAAGAAAATCGAATGGGACTTACTTGCGAGGCTAAATTATGCAAGAAAACAGAATTTTGTATTGCATTTGAGAGTTAAAACTCCTTATTAAAGCCAAGTGGAAAAGAAAATTATTGAAAATATATTTTTAAAAACTTGATAGATTCAATGGAAAAGAGATTCTTTGAGTTGGGAAAGGCACATGGAAGCTAAATCTAAAATTCTTAAGGATCCATCAATGAAAAAATTTATGATAACTCGATAAAAAAAACTCCAGGTGTCAAATAATTTTGAAATGGTTGTAAAATAAAGTTTTCACAGATGTACATATGAAACCAAATCATGTAATCAGCATTCAAATAAAATAAAAAAATGGAATAAAAAACAGGTAAAATATTAAATGAAAGGTATTTTAAGGTCTGTTTACTGTATGCTTTAAAAAATAATATCAAAGTCACTGCTAAATTTAGCACACCGTGACAGCTAAGTCACTGTATCATTGCGCATCTCTAATCACTTAACAGTGTGTTAACAGAGCTTGTTTGATATCGATATCGGTAACAATAAGCTGAAGCGCGGCCAAAGCTTTGCTTCTCCAAAAGTAACGAATTTAGTAGCCGCTAGAACGCCGTTAAAGCTAGACAAAAACGTACGCGCTTTTAAGTGTGCTCAGTTAACTGGTCGAAATTTGAAAAACAATTGCCGTGTTGATTGCCGGTGCGTTGTACGTGTGTTTGTGTGATGGCTAAGATGTCCCAAAGCCAAATTAATAAATTAAAATGTGAAAAATGAAAGAATAAGAATTTGTAAAGTGTTAACTTTAAGCCAGCCACACACACATACATACTTAAACGTACGAATGTAAAGCAGTTAAAGTTAAAGCAGCGATCATTTTTGCTTGTTCTTCGACTTGCGCGACGTGTTTTCGCTTACCTGTCACAACGCGAGTGTGTATTAGTGTAAGAGACTGGAGCTTGAGCCAAGTCTCTCTCCCTCTCTCTCTCTCTGTGAGTTTTGTGTTTTATTTTTGCGCATGCAAAAAGGCGTCGGCGACGGCAGCGCAGCTGGAAGCTTTTAAGTCGAAGTTCTTTTGGCTTTGCGTTGGCGGCGTCAGCAGCGGCTTAGGCAGCAACAGGTTAGCCGAGCAGAGCAACTGGTGTACAGGTTAGTTGGCATTCTTTTTTGTTTTTGCTTTGCTCTTTTGTTTATTTTTATACATTGATATTTTTTTTTAGTTTATATCGATCTCAGTTTGTTTAGGCTTTGATAAGCTATCGACTTTATCAAAAGTGTTTACTCTTCGATTTCAATCTTTAGGTGACTCAGTTGAAAAATATTTTGCAGATACGAGATCTTGATATAATATCTTGCATCTTTGTCCTCACACAAAATAGCTTCATGGCTGCCACGAAACGTTTTTCGTGTTTTATGGACTTAAGGTCCTTGCGTGTTAACATTTGAGTACAGGCATTTTTTATGACCTTTCTAGTTTTATGCAATTTTTTTTTCCTTTTGTTACTCTTCCTTTGAACAAGGACGCAGTTGTGTACTTAAATAGCTAAGACCTATTTCCTTCCTTAAAGTAGATGTGAATTTGTGCTGTTCATGTATGGGCATTTCAACGGAAAAGTCCATCGTGACCGTAAATATATATGAAAAATCAAATGATTTTTTTTTATCATTTTATGAGAAAACTTTTAAAATGTAATAGTATAATATAGTTACAGCTCTTAGTTCTAACCAGGGCTCCAAACCGATTTTGAACCGAACCGGTTCGAACCAAGAATTTCGACTTTTATTTTGCAGTGAATCAACCTTAAACCCAACCTCTTTAAAAATAAAAGCTGAATCTGTTCCGTAACAAAAATTTCGTTTCGGTTCAACATAAACTATTATCAGGAAAAAAATTGACCCACTTCCCAGGGACTTCTTTTCTTATCTGTGGCGGAGTCATCGTTGTTTGCCAAATTTTAAGGGACTCAGTTTACAATGGCCTGGAAAACCCAATTATATACCCCTTTTTAATTAAAAAAAAACCATGCCAATTTCATTTAAGATTTTACCCTTGCAGAGGGTATTATAAAATTATCCGGATGCTTGTAACGCACAGAAGGAATCATCTCCGGCCACATTAAGTATATATATTCTTGATCAGCATGACGAGCTGAGTTGATTGTTGGCAGATTCCTTAGTTAAGTTAGGAAATGAAATGAAATTAAAATTGTGAATGAAGTAGTAGCGTGTAATATAGCCCTAAGTTAGAATAGTGGGAGGTAAAGACAGCAAGAATGACGCCACAATTGGCGCGCTCGAAAAGGGTCGAGCGGGATAAAAGTCGCTGGCTTCTTTTCTCAGTTTCAGTTGTCATTGGAATATTTTCAAAAGCGCACGCAAGTAAATGGTTAAAATTGAACTAAAAGACCAACAACTGTCCACGAACACAAAACACATTAAAACCAAGATTTACAAAATTGTTAAATAATTTTTCATGGCGCCCGAGCAAGGACTCAGACGGATCTCTTCTCCACACTATGAGCTGAAAGTTTCTATCCGCTTCGTTAACCATCACCTGACGGTACATTTTCTTTATATCAACCACTAGGGAATATTTGTGCAAACGAAAACTAAACAGTGTAGTATAAAGCGGCCAAATTAGACATTTTCTGCATTTTCATGCCTAATTTACAGTTAATCCATTAAAGATATGGAGTTTCTAACCTCAGATTCGGATTCAGCATGAAAAACTTGTCTAGAATCCATCATTCTTTTAGCTTTAAAGATCCTGTGCTAAGAATATATCAATTTTGAAATCTTGTCAAAATACTTATGCCCACCTCCGTTTGGACAATTCTATTAATATTTTCTAACCCCAGCAGCTGATTGTGGACTACTTATGAATTATTAAAGGCGGACTTTCATACCAGTATTCGATAAAAATTTCAAAATTTTAGGATTTTTTGTTTAAAAGATAAAATGGTTTATCTTTGAAATTTTTTTTGTCAAAATAATTATGCCGACTAGTGTAGCTGTTATAGGAACGATCGGTCAAAGAACTAGTTTTAGTAAGAAAAACTTTTTTGTTTTTAATGAAAACGCCTCCAAACTTCGTATTTCTTAGTTTGCTATACTTTCCCATGATTCCACTAAGTTTGGTCGAAATCGGACATCTATCTAGTACATCTGTCATAGAAAAGTACAGTCTGAAAAGTAGTAGGAAATAACCTTAAAATTGGCATTTATTTATTTTTTACGCTTTGGTCGAAATCGGACATCTATATAGAATAGCTCCCATAGAAAAGTAAGGTCTTTGCTAGAAAAACTTTTTTCTTTTCGGCCGAACCGAAGTTAACTTTCCACTATTTATTTTTTATTGCATTTTCTTTAAGTTTGAGGTCTTAAGAACGTCTGGTGGAAACGGCAAGGAAATATCTTGACAAATAAGCGAGTTACAGGCGAAAACGTAAACGGGTCGGCGCTGCCCCGACAAACCACACTTTTCAACTCGGTACCCAAAATTTCTCCAAAACCAATGAACCGATTGCCTTGAAACTGGTTGTGCTATATTCTATACACTACTTTCTAGTAGATGTCAGAGGATTTTTTTCCTTCTTTAGTTTTTTCTTATAAACAAAATAATTAAAAAGTTTTGGCCCAAATATCATTACTTAAGTTCAAACGTTCTCCATTTTGTCATAAATTAATGTTTTCAAAATGACAACTATGAAACTACTAAATTATAGTATCTATTTTAATAATCTTTCTGGTTTTTTGCTTTCTGATGATTTTTCAAAAAACACCAGTGGGTACCGTGTATGAAGATTTTTTGACGGCGCTTCCAGGAACATGTGATATCTCGAAAATTTTCAATATTTTTAATAAACAAAAATTTAACATATTTTTAAATGTGTATACTTTCATCTAAAAAAAAACTCAAAAATTAACTTTTTTTGGCCTTCTAGGTGTATATCCCCTTAAATAGCAACATTTTTGTGGAACTGGAATAGGGAACAGGGCTCATAGTGTTCTCTTTAAATATCTGAAACTTTTGCAATTTTTATATCAAATCAATGCCGACTATTTTTAAATGAAACAAATATATGTAAATGTGGCCGGGTGGCTCAGCGGCTAGTGTGCGCGACCGCTGTGCAAGAGGTCGTGGGATCGATCCCGCCTCGGAACATCTAATGTAAAGTTTTAAATGGGCAACACTGCGTATGAATGATTCAGAAAAACTTAAAACACCAAAGCGTATCAGATACATATCTGTAATTCCCATTAAACCGCTCTATTTAGGCTTTGTTTCCTTCTTGAAGACGACGTATGCCTAGTTTGAATATGATTTTGAAATGATAATGCTCCATTTTCAATATTGTTATAGTTTTAAAAGGTCTAAAAAGCTAAAAGCCAAGCAGTAGGGTGCGCTAAGGGCTCAGATTCGGGAGGTAAACAATTTACAAGGTTCAGTTCTAGATTCGGATCGACGGACCTGAAAACCGGAACCTAACCGGTTCTCAGGTTCTCTTGTTACAATCTAAAGTTCTATAGTTCGATATTGCTTAAAATTATTATGATAGACCTTTTAAATATATAAAAAAAATTACAAATTGATTGAGATGGTGTGCGAAGGTTGAGTAAGTCAATGGTTAAACATAAGATGCTGATAAAGCTGTTAAAAATCACTATCCAGTTTTTTGGCGACAAGGATGGAAACTTCTTTCAGCACGAAATATAGCTTACCAAAAAATCTATAAAATAAACATATTTTAAAACTCACCAGAGAAAGTTCGGAAACAGTACCTACATCTTATTCAAGTTTCGATGTACAAAAGGTGCTTTTTAGAACCCGCCTGTTAAACTTTTTTATTCTTAACACAAAATTGTGTTTTTTTAAATAGCTTTATAGAAAATATTCAAGTCATTTTGTTCTTATTTTTTCCAACTATTTTGTAATCCAACTCTAATTTGTGTAGTAGTAATAATCCCTAACACTTATTTTCTTCCCTTAAGCCTTGCCATAACTCATTACCTTATCGGGTGGCAGATTCATTAAAAATTCCAAAATTGCTGCACACAACACAACAAGAAGCAGAAAACTCTGTACTTACCTTGCTACATGAAGTTACTAGAGAAAATTTGCATAGTTTAACCGTTTGTCGCTGGGAAAGCGGCTCAGAGAAGCATTGCACATTTATAAATAATTATATGGCTGCAACAACAACATCTAGAACAACAACAAGTAAAACATTTTAAATGACTTTCAGTCACGGCAGCACACATTGTAAGGCAGAGGTAGAAAGGGGAGGAAGTAAGTTAAATATGCAAACTTTTGCAAGCACATTAGTATTTCTGTTTTATTTTCATTTTGTATTTGTGCCAACTGTGATAAGAGTTCTCAACTGTAAAACTTAATTAACAAATGGCAAAAGAAGCAATTAAAATCAAAAATTCGCAATGCAGTCTTGCAAAATACGCAAATGGGGATGCAGGTGTCAAACAGTAGTTCGCTTGCTAATTGGTTACAATTGTTTATAATTAGGTAACAATTATATTAAGTTTACATTTTTGTGTGTAAAGAGAATTCAATTATCATAAGTACGTTTTCTCTCTCGGCGAATATGTTAAGTGACAGTAGAACATCAGATCTTTTTTGTTAAGAAATTATTAAATTTTATAATAGTTGTTTAGAAACTTGTTTGATTTACAAACTATAAAAATGAATTCTATCAGAAATCATAATAAAATTGTTTGAAGGTTGATTCTGCTCCTATTACTTTTCCTATTTACTTTTGAACGTCAGCAAGCACAACAAAGTCCCACTTGAGGGTCCACACCTTAAAATCTGACCTCATGTAGGAAATTCCTATCTTATCTTAGTTTTTTTAAGAACTTAGCCAAGCGTAAGTTATATTTAAACCAATTCCCCTCCTGATGATCTCAGTTTTGTGATGACAGTCAGACACGCAATGCAATTCATTACGTAAAAAAAACCTGCCTCATTTAGATATGGACTAAAAGCGACCTAAAAATTTAATTACCCAACTAACCTTTTAGGTTAAAACTGGGTGAGGCTTAAGCCATTTTGTGTGTGTTTATGTCATGCTGTGACCTATCCAAAACTGAAGTGACCTATAAAAATAGCAAGAATTGGGCGCATTTGTAGAAGGAGGAAGGAGTTTTTGGGCTATTTTCAAGCTGTTAAATGAAACATAAATATGTAATTAGGTTTAATGTAAGAACTTTCATCGTAAGCAACACATCGTACAGCATCTTAATGTGTTTAAATTGAAATGAACAAGTAGAACAACTAAGTCTATGGGATGCATTTCGCTTCGATATTTTTTGGACCCTCGGAACCAGACCTTTAGCCATGAGCATGAATTTAATGATTTCAAAATAATTAGCCCAAGTATGAAGCTTTCCATCACGGACTTGAAAGTCCCCACACTAGGCATTAGCTCTTTTTGTACATTTAGTCTGGAACCCCAGTGAAGCAGCAAAGTTGGCAGCCACCTCCTTTAATTCATTTTGGTCCATCGAGCCGAATTGGAAGCGATAAATATAACGTGGGACTGAGTAGTGGTGCTGTTAGGCTTTAGGACAGCAGATGAGGCAAATAGTCGGAGTTGGGGTTATTGCTTGGTGGAACTTATTGCAAATGCCTTAAGTCCAGTCGTACTGACCTTTAGACGGCGTATTTCTTCTTAAAAGTCTTGTATTTCTTAGAAATTGAATTGAGCTGTATTTTGAGTTATGGATATGATGAATCATGTACATACAGCACTTTAGCACTGCCGAACTGGCCGATTTGCAATAACTTTTTGGTTTTTAACGCTATTGAACTGAAATTCTGGTTTGTACTCGTATGTTAAGCTCCTACCAAGCCATAAATTCGTTTTTAAATGCCTTTAAACAATAATTCCCTAGTTGTAACCACAGTTTAAAGTTGTCCCATTAAAAATGATATTACAAAGGACAAAATTCAAAAACGACGAAATGGGATAACGGGCAAAAAAACTACTTTTTAAACATTTTTTTTTGACGAAACATTTTTTTAAACCTTAAGCTGTAGAGTTATTAACATTGAAGAATTTTACATTTTTTGAAAACTTGTCAGTAGAATTTTTTTGGTTTATTCTTCTAGTTTTCGACTTGTAAAACATTTTGTCGCCTAAAGTTGTAAAAAAAGTTAATCTTTGGCTGGTCTAGTCAAATACACATAAATGAAATGTTAAAAATTTCAAACAGACCGGTGCACACGTTCAAAAAAGTCGTTTTGGGAAAAACCCGTTTTAAGTTACTTATACGAGTATTCATACATTTTCCACATAACGTCGCCCAGTGGGGCGTTTTTCAAATTTTGAACTCTACGAGCAATTAATTTTTTTTTTTCGTAATAATCTGCAAACTTCAAAGTTAATTTTTTTGATCTTACCTTCTTCTGGTCAATTTGAGGATTTTTATATGAATCTGTAAAGTTAAAATCAAAAGGTTAAAATATATTTTTTAAAACACATTCTGATCATATTTAACAAAAAAAACCAAAAATTTTTTTTAATTTTTTGTAAAAAAATTTTTGAGAAAAAATATTTTAAGTCGAAAAAAAAATTCTACATGCATATTTTGATCTTATTAATTGGTAGCAGGATAGAATTAATAGTAAACAAGTTTTTGAGTAACATCTCTACACGCGATCGTCTTCTTTCTATCGAGGTTAGGTCAGATTTATTGACATAACTTCCGCAAACGCAAACCAACGCAACCAATTTTAATCAAATTAGATCAGTGGTGTCCAAACTCACACAATGAAAGCGTTGCGCTTGTGTGCGAAGCAGCGAAACACGAAGGCAACGAGTTGTATTACTG
This sequence comes from Lordiphosa collinella, assembly GCA_018904265.1. Taxonomy (NCBI): domain Eukaryota; kingdom Metazoa; phylum Arthropoda; class Insecta; order Diptera; family Drosophilidae; genus Lordiphosa; species Lordiphosa collinella. The sequence continues at coordinate 496,222 of JAEIFV010000067.1, forward strand.
CTTTACACTGAAAAAATAAAATGCGTGCGATTCAAACATAAAACAAATTTAATTTTTAAATCTCTCCCTCCCTCTATTCTTTATTTGGTAGTGCCTTTTAATAACATCAAAGGTAACGCGACATGCAACGTAATGGCACAATAAACATTGAGCGTTACCATCCATATTCTCAATGAAAAATAATTCATTTTCCCAATTGAGATCAAACATTTTTTTCGGTGTAGTGTAAAAATCATTGAATGCAGCATAGCAAATGACTGCGCGTTTGACTTTTGAGCTTCAGCCGAACACATGAGTCGTGACAGCAAATGCAGCCGAACACGCGAATCGTAGATCAAGCTGCCGAGCGTTCTAATTTATAGAATACACATATTCTCTCTCTCTATATGTGAGACACTGCGACGCCGGCAGAATTTGGCTTGCCAACCACGCGTGGCTGCCTTTTCAAGTTTTGGACATCGCTGATTTAGATAGATAATTCATTACTTTAGGCTATCTAAGAAATGACATCAAAAACTTTTTTGAAACTTTTTTTGTTGAAAAATGCGTCAAATATGGAGTATTTTCCAAAGGGCGCTATTTAAAAAGTAATCCACCGTTTAACGTTTTTTTCTTTTCTCTTATTAAGAACAAACATACTTCTCATAAAAGACCAAAAAGACAATGATCGGTGGTATAGTCATGAGTACAGCCATGAAAAAAGGAACGCTGAGAAGCTATATCTCCCACATTTGTAACACTATCTCCAAATAAATTCGGATTGGTTAGTTTGGAATATAACTTTATCGAAAAAAGTTAACTTCTTTTGTCAAGCGCTTCAGTCAGTCGGGCCCCACTGTGCGTCGGTCACTTGAAACTCTGTAACTTCGTTAATTTTACGCCGATTTACTTGGACACAATACTCTTGAAATGTTGTACATTCAGAAACACAAATAAAAAAATATATAAAAAAAAATTTGTTTAAGCCATAACACCCCCCTTAAGTCGTATTACGAGCTTAAGATACTAGCACAAGCCAAATTTCAGTTCAATAGCGTAAGAAATCCAGAAGTTATTGCATATCGGCCAGATTGGATATATAGCAACTATTTTAAATAGTGGATCCATACCGAACCAGATTTTGTAAGTCGTACTAGAAGCTCCAAGTCCGAGTCTCAGTTCGATAGCGTAAAAAAACAAAAAAGTTTGAGCAAATCGGTGAGATCGGTTATATGGTATCTATTTGAAAATATCTAAATAGAGCAAATCTTTTCAAGTCGTCCTTGGGGCCCAAAATATGCTTACAATCCAAGTTTGGGGTCAAGATCTTAACAACTAGAGTTTATGCCAAAAAAAATAGGGCCAACAAATCACTGTGGGTGGAGCAACCACAAAACTTTGCTGTCCTAGAAAAATTATTAAATTTTAGTTCGAAATTTAATCGTTTTTACGAAAATCTCTAGAGCTTTCTAGGACTCTCCTGCGCTTTGAAAACCATATGGGGTACTGACAAAAATGTCAGGATAATAAATTAATCCTGTCACAATGCCGTCCCATGGATTTTTAAAAGGCTTAGCGCCGATCTCACATCTTCTACATATAGATATCTCCCACATCAGCTTACAAATAACAAAGTAAATTCTGGATTTATCTGTTACTTAACAACATATTTAGAAGATGTGAAATTGGCCCCTAACCTATTTCTTCATATTTTTAACAAACTCATTAATAACATTGAAGATTCAGCCACTGGGAGCTGGATTCCAAAAAGTCTTTCCGGCATTGAATGAAAAAATTAAAAATATATATAATTTTTGGAGTAGTTGTACACAAGCACCTACGATTAAAACTGTAATCGTAAAATAAACCAAGGGATTACTTGGTCATCCTCATGCCTAGAAGAGATGTGCCAAATTTTAATAAGATGTTCACTCACCAACCGGGATTGTATTCTGTCTTGTCAACTCAAGGAACGCTTCTATCTACTAGTCTTTTCTTGCTTCTCTAGTCAATGTTTTGCTTTGCCGTGTTCATTACAATCTTAAGAACTTTAAGTCTTTAGTGGTTTTCATTGCTGCACCTTGGATATTTCGGCATGCTTATTAAAACACAAAGACTTTTGCGAGTGACTAGTTCCTTGTCCTGAAGAAGCTAATTGATCTTTTTTCGGATTTTGTTTCTAATTCAATTTTTAGTTGGACCTTCGAATTAAAACACACGATATTGCAACTTAAAATTGTACAAATGGCTTGTCACCCAATATAAAATCATAACCAAGACTTTCCCAAAGGTTAGGTCACATTTGGCTTAAAAGGCCTTACTGAGCTGCCTCATACTATAACCAGTTCAACGACTTTTCTCACCAAATGCTGCATTTGCATATTTTCAGTCTCTCTGGGTAATATGTTAAGTAATTTGAACGATAAGACAACCAGACGTGTCCATATCGAATTGTCTGTGTGGAAAACCTGAAAATAAATTGTCAACAGAGAAACGCGTGCCAGGGCCAAATTCGTTTGTTCAAGTAACCAAAAATAAAAGAGAAAAAGAAATGATAGCCGCATGATCAGTGACCAACACCTGCGGAAAAATTCTATGTGTCTGCGACGCCTCTGCATTGGACTTTTGATGGGGCCCACATATAACATGATTTCATGTTGGTTGGATAAGGCCATAAATTTGAATTTATCTTACAAATTCTTGCCATATTTCTAGCAACTAGAATGAATGACAACTTTCCGTTCTGCAATTACCCAAAAGCCTCGCCTAAAATTTAATTAAGAGCTAAGTGCTTCCGCAGTTCAAAAAAAAAAAAAGAAGTGAAATCCCATCTAATTTCCTGTTCTGCAGTTTCAATTTCGTATCAATGCACCGGTTAACTTGTGCCTCCCCCTTTTTCACTTGGTAACCAAATCAAAACCAAAAACCAGACGCAATACATGACAACAGAATCGCTGAACCACAACCTTCCCCTTCACTCCCACTCCCACTTACACCCGCTGTTGCACTCTTTCTGTTATCTGGTAAGAGAGCTGAGCACACTACTTAACTAGCTGCATAAATTTCAATTAAAATGCAGCAAAAGCAGAAGAAAAGCCTTATTAGGCTATCTGTGAAGAGAATGGACCCTACTTTTACTTACTACAGACGATTTGAAACTCAATTACGAGGGCACTTAATTACGCAGCTCATGTGTGTATGAAAGAGAAAGAAAGAGAGAGAATGGGCTGGAGGGAATGTATGCAAAAAAAATTAGCATAGAACAAGTTGCAGTTTGGAGAATGACCATGAAGCTGAAAAACCAAAGCTGACAGCGCACAGTCATTGCCCAAGCACAGTGGGTTATTCGTATGTCATAATTGAATTGAAATTGTGCGTTTATCGGGGGTGACACAGAAACCTCTTCCAACCACATTCCAACCGAAAACCAATGGGTGCCACAGAAATCTCTTTCGGTTGGTTTCAAACCTCTCGTGTTTTGGGAGAAGATTTAGCAAAATTCACAACCCAAACAGTTTTTACAAGTAAAATTAATTTTGGAAATGTTAACAACATTGTTTTTCTGGATAAGATGCATCAAAAGAATAGCATAATTTATTTGTTTTAATATTAAAATTTGCATTTCAATAATAATTCGCAAAACCAACCGAAGGCTGCCATATCAACCAAAACCGTCTTACCACTGGCGCCATCTACCTGCCTCACTAGCGCTACATGGGAAATCTGAATTCAACAAACGTGCCATGCGAAAATATTTTTACATTTTGCGTTTAAATTTTGGGTAACACGACTTTAATTTGAATTATAATATTAGCATGAATTGTTAAACTTATACCACAACTAACAGATTTCAATTTAACATCAAATTAATTTAAAACTATAATAAGGGAAATTTTTTATGCGCGTGATGCAATCCTGTTTGGTGGGGTGAACAATTATCTTAGACCCAATTGGACCAGTTCTCTTTCCCACTAAGAAAATCAAATCTATTGAAGTTCTGTGAGAGAGAATAGCAAACCAATCGACGGCAAAATCTCTAGAGATTTCTGTGTCACCCTCGTATATGACTGGGTCTCCCTGTACTACACTAGTATGTTCAAGGTCATTTCGTGGTCCTGATTAGCTTTCTCGAAACTTTTAATCATTGTGATCTGCAGTAGTATAGATATTATATTGTAGAAGAATAGATTTCAAAAGTTGTGAGCAGAAGAATCGGAGGTTCGAACCCGTCGTGAAATAACGGGTGACAACTAAAAATCTGCACAAACTTCGAACTCAAGGTTCGAGGACCGTTTCCCTAAGTTATCGAACGTGACGTTTTGGTTCAAACCTTGGTTCATAACATCTGGATTCAATGAAACTTTTTTGGATTCGGTTATATAGCGACAGCTATTGACTAAAGTAAAGATGGACCACAATTATTAATGCTATCAATCATGCGTAGCCTTTCTAAAAGTCGTTGGTTCTTCCAATATGTACACGTAAATAGTTATGAGAAGTTTGTATTGCCAGTTTACCTTTATATTATTTTAGTAAATTGATTTCAGCTTAACTATGAAAACTTTTAACCACCGTGCAAAGTCGCCTGTTGCATGCGTTTTTTGGCTTGCCCGTTTCACCCGCTCTCTTTCTCTCGCCAACTGCAAACGACAAAAGCTGACCACGCAAGTGTGACGTTTTGTTGTTGATGTTATTTGGCCAGTCAACCAAAGCTTTAATGTGGTCTTCGCTTATCTCACTCGCTCTTTCGCTTCTGTCTGCGACCTGCCCACATTATGTAAAAATTGAAAATTCCAATGGGCGTGGCAGCAAACAAACGAAAATTCTTTTACAACTGGCAGACAAATTTCATTTTTTGTTTTCCACGTAGTAAAACATAAACACAACCAGTTTGTTTGAGGGCTAACGGTGCTTAACGTCACCTACTTTTTACTCTGTATGTATATTTTTTTTCGGTAGATAAATACCTTTCTGGTCAAACTGTATGAGAATGCCTTGTGCTGCTTCTTCAACTGTTAAACCGGTTCTCAAACAAAATTTTGTGCATTGAAAACGAAATTTATTTTGAAATGGAGTTGAAATGAGAGTAGGAGGCCCTGCAGCGTTTTGACCGAGTTTTCTGTTTCGATTTACTTGAAAAATACTTTAAATATGTGAGAAGGCAGCAAATCAAAGTGGGTCACTGAAACGGTCTAAAGTTTATTTGAGTTAAGAAGATCTGATAGATTATCCAAATAGATAGCCAAAATAGATACCAGAACCGAAACCGAAAATCATTAAAGGTAAAAATCTTAATCCTTATGTTTTTGTCTACATAGAAAAAAACTGTTTAGTAAACTCCACCAATTTTATTGTTAAAAATAGGGAAAAGTTAAGTTTTGTATACCCTTGCAGCTTCCATTGAAAACAAAAAGTTTTTCTAAGACTACTTTTTGGACATTACTTTTCTAGGGGATCTATACTATAAAGATATCTGATTTCGATTAAACTTGGTGAAATCATGGAAAAGCATAATACACTGTTAATTGCGAAATTTGGAGGCGATCCCATTTAAAACAAAAAGTTTTTCTCACTAGAACTTCTTTTTCGACCGATTATTCATACTGCAGCTATATGCTATAGTCATCCGATTTTGATAAAACTCTGTTGAAATGTGTCCAAAGTATATAAAATAAGTGTATGCCAATAAAAAGGACGTTTTCATTAAAAACAAAAAAAATTTCTTCACTCGAACTAGTTTTTCGACCGATCGTTTCTATGGGAGCTATATGCTATAGTCATCCGATTTCGACCAAACTTTGAAGAATTTTGTAAAAGTATATAAATTAAGTGTAAGCCAATGATAAGGACGTTTTCATTAAAAACAAAAAAGTTTTTCTCACTAGAACTAGTTTTTCGACCGATCGTTCCTATGGGAGCTATATGCTATAGTCATCCGATTTCGACCAAGCTTTGTGGAATTGTGTAGGAAAGTATATAAATTAAGTGTATGCCAATGATAAGGACGTTTCCATTAAAAACAAAAAAGTTTTTTTCACTAAGAACAAGTTTTTCCACCGATCGTTCCTATGGCAGCTATATGCTATAGTCATCCGATTTCGACCAAACTTTTAGAATTGGGTAAAGTATAAAACATGTATGCTATGTAAGGAGTTTTCATTAAAAACAAAAAAGTTTTTCACACTAAACTATTTTTCACATCTTCCATTTATGAGCTATACTGCTATAGTCATCCGATTTCGACCAAACTTGGTGAAATCATGGGAAGGGAAAGTAAACCAAGAAATACGTAACTTTGGAGGCATTTCCATTAAAAACAAAAAAGTTTTTCTCTTTAAGACTACTTTTTCAACCGATCACTCCTATGGCAGCTATATGCTATAGACATCCGATCCGGCCGGTTCCTACAAATGTGCAGCGTATTTGTACCAAACGACTTCGTGCAAAGTTTGGTGAGGATAGCTTTAAAACTGACGGAGGAGATAGCATAGAAACAGACGGACAGACGGACAGGGCTAAATCAACTCAGCTCGTCGTGCTGATCAAGTATATATATACTTTATGTGGCCGGAGATGCTTCCTTCAATGCGTTACAAACATCCGGACAATTTTATAATACGCTCTGAAAGGGTACAAAAGTGTGAATAGTAGATCGGTGGAAGAGTCTTTGAATCCTTCCGAGACATTTGGTGGAGCTGGTTGTTGTTAGGGAGTAGGAATTTTTAGGGATACCAGTTCATTTTCAATTAAAGTAGACTACTTTTTGAGCGTCGCTACCTGAATGGAGTCCGGGATTCCCAAAATGGTCGCTATTTTGGCCATAGCACGGTTCTCTTCGTGGGAAAGGCTGCCAGATTCTCTACTTCTTCAAGTAGTTCAGTATGAAGATCGCATATATAGGGAATAATTAACGATATCGTTACATAAGTACCAGAAATTCGAGTGGCTGCAATAAAAAATGGTTGGACATCCTTGACAATCATATAAGACAATCCTTTGACAATTTCTAACTTACGTTTTGAAATAAATTAGACGTAATGTCGCTGATCTCACACGTTTTCCCACATATCTTGCACTTTGCCAAATGCTTTCCGATCCGGGTAAAACATTTCCAAATCTCGGATGATCCCCTTTTTGTTGGTTCCGGTTGGACTTCCTGGCAGTCTTAAGTTAAGGTAGAACAATAAGTAAGTCTGCACAAGTGCAACCATGTTAATTAAAATTTTTATGTTCCTGATTCTTATTTTGGCGGCCAAGTTGCGTTCATACACATACGATGTATGTATGTATGTATAAGTACACCAATAGCTCCACGATTTTTTATAAAACTTACCATGCTTGCGCTTCAAAAATTTGTCCCTTGTTCTTCTCCCGAAGTTCTGCCGAAGTTAAATTTCCTTTAATTTTACGCTTACCTTTTTACACCATGAAGTTTTTATAAATGCGCAATTTCCTGCTCCGATAGTATCGATAGTGGGTCACAACAATCGATGATTTGCTAAATTCGCAACAATTGATAGTATCGATAGTGCTATCGATGGGTTTCACAACACTAGCTCCAACCAATATATTGGTTGAATTTACTGTAGGGATCAGTAAACGTACTGTAAAAGTGACGTAGCACATAACGTAAAGACTACAGTAGCACAGTACTATAACCAACCAATCAACCAAAAATTATAGTTGAAAATGCTCAAACCAACAAAAATAGTAAGTAATAATTATAATTTTACCATTGTTTCAATTAAAGTCTTATGAGTACCAGTACAAATACCACACGTAGCAGTACTAACTTTGGAAAATTTGCAAGATGACAATTTTCTGGTAGAACTACCACAAAATTGAAAACTTTTTCATTTTTATATTTGACTAAAAATTTTTAGTTACTCTGGACTATAGGAGAATTCGAACTCGGGGCCCTTGTGCTGAAAACGATTGGAAGACCGTCTCAACCAGTTGCCTTAACTCACAAGCTGGTGGCAACGTGTCTGAGATTCTACTTGCATTGAATTGAATATTGGCAAATAATTTTTTGCAATTCGTACAAATTTGACCACTTGTAATTTTCAAGTTGGAATTCAGCAACTGACCAATATAAAAGGGGAACTGAAATTTGCGGAGTTTGAACTATTTGTACCAAAAACAACAGCAAGACGCATACACCGAAATTACGTGACAGTTACTATTTCTATGGTTAATTTTAACCGGAAATACTATAAAACAAACCAAAACCATGTAACAATATTCTGCAGTAAATTTACTTTTCGGATGGGTTGATTCAACCAACTAAATTTTTTCCTGTGTACAATTTTAATAGATAAAAAAATCTTTTGGTTTTTTACTAAGAGACGTCAAAGAAATTTACTCTCCCACCATCATTTCTCAATCCGCCCATCTCAGCTTTCTACCGTACATCTTATAATTTTTTGTAAAAAAAAATTTTTCTTATCATACTTGTTCCCATCAATGTAATGCGATTTCCTAACATAGATTACAAAATACTTGTGACTTGGGTTCACACTCAATTGAATCTTCATCAAAGAACCAACAATTTGGTAGAGGTCGCAGTGACAACTACCGGTCATCATCAGCTCTAACTTGCATAACTCAACCAAGAAACAAAAATATTTGTGAAAGAGCAAAAGACACTAAATATGCCTTAGTTTGTTGGGGTCAATTGTACAATTAATTTATAATTTAGCTGTATAAACTGCCAAGTTGCTCTCCACTTTAATTGAAGTGTTTTTTTTCCACCAATGGGGAAATTAGAAAGCCATCAAGGGAGACATTTAATTTTTTTTCGGTTACTTTGATTGCATCCCACCATCAACTAAACTATTGTCGTCGTCGTCGTCATGCTCTTTGGGGGCGACCGCAGTTGTCTATCGTGATTCACGCAATTTCCAATTTTATTGTCATTCGGCTTTGTAGCTTGCATACAAATTGTTGATGTTTATTTTGAAATTTGTGTCTTGACTAGCTGGGGATTTTGTCAACTTGGTTTTGCTTGTGGGTCTCTGGGGTAATTGTCAAGTAATTTTGCAATTCAAGGCACGATATGGACAGTTGATAAGGACTGAGTGTAATTGTAATTGTTGGCAAGGTAGAGTAACATCAGCTTGGTTTATCATTTAATTAAAGGAAGTGCATAGCGAAATATGACTTAGGAGTTATGAGAAGAGGTGGGAGATGTTCTAGAGATTGTGGGTATTATATGAATTCATGTAAAAACCTTGATGATTAATAGAGGAATTTCCTCTAGACAATGTGGAAAATTTATTTATTAAGATGACGGTTACTTCTCACTTAGAAGCGATCACATTTTGCTGTAAATATAAGAATCAAGTTTATAAACTGCTATATTCTTTAGATTAAATCCACTCTTATCCATTATTTGCTTTTAAATTCAAAGAAATGGGTCAGTGGTCAAAAGTTGTTGAGTCATTATGAAGCTCTTGATAAAATTATTAAGTAATTCATATATAAATTAAAATACAGTAAAGCATAAATTGTAAGACAGAGATTTACTTTAGGTAACAGTTTGTCTTCTTCTTTTTGGAATGGTACGTAACTTTCTTCTCCACTCCTTGTGTAAAATTCCTTATTTATTTCTTTCTTTTATTCTATTTCTCATTAATTTTCTCTTTTCATTATCTGTTATGATCTTTTAATCTTTGATCCGTTCCCATTTTCCCCATTTTTTCAAAATTGCTCCATTTATTTCTAATTAGTTCTTGCTTAGCTTTCTTTCATTCGTTATTTTTTAAAATTTACTTCCCTTTTTCTGTGTCTAGCTGCACGCTTACATCTTTATAGTTTATTCTTTCCCCCATTTTTTGGAGATAAAATCATTAAGATCTTTGATATTTTTTTTTTCTTCATTAATTTGCAATACTCGAATTTTTTATATCTTCACAGAGAAAACAAATTATGTAAAAACCACATGAAAAGGTAGTTTTCCTACAGGTTTGTAGATTTTCTACATGCCGCGTTTACTTTTCTCATTTCTACTTGCGGCATGTAGCTTTTCTACAAGGCACGTTTAGGGCCTAGACCATATGTAAAAAAAATAATACTTAATTTTTACACATGGGAGTGTGGGGGGAATGGGAGGAAGGGGCACAAGGAGGCAAGGTCTTCCTTCTCGAGAATTTAGACAGAGTTTCCGGCATATTAGCCCATACGACTATCAACCACTCTCGCGGGTATGCCCCAAATCACAGTTATAAAGGGAAGCGACGATGACCGATTGGGATCAACATAGATTTTCTAAACGTAGCATATAGCATTTGAAATCCTTAACTTTTATTTAGAACCTACCCCTACATGTCAGGTGTGAAGAAAAGTCTTCTAAATTAAAAATAAAATTTTTTCTGTACTGATTTTGAGCTAAAATTTTCGTCTAGAATTTCCACACGCGCATGTATGCTTTCAATATCTAAACGATAATGTGGTCTGTATAAAAAATGCAGAAACTTTTTAAAAATAAGCTGGTTTTCTGAAGTCGTGTATAATTTGACTTTGTGCACGCAGCATGGGTCAAATTTTTTACCAACCGGGAGTATAGCAAAATCGCAGTCTATAGTAAATTCTAAGAAATTTTTCCGAAGAAACCATGGATCTAAAATCAATAGCTGCTTTTAAGTACACAACTCGAAAACTTTCAACCATTTTTCTTTTACACTAAGCCCGGTTTTAAGCCGACGAAAATATTTACTATGAACAGACCCCGTATCTTATGTTAAAGTACTGACAAAACTATTTTATTTTGAAAAGTTTCTGAAAAAGTTTCTATTGTACACACTCTTACCTGTATATGGAAATGCTAAAATATGTGACATATTATTGAAAAAGTGATAAAAAACTTGTTTGCATCGTTCTCAAAACAGCTTATTAGAACAGAAATTTTATTTTTCTTTCAAATGAGGCCCAAATATAATGACAAAAATAGGTGCTTAGCTGGCAAATAGCCTCAAGATATAAAAATTATCACTGTTATTCCAGACCAAGACTGTTGAAATTGATGACAAACCGACTTGTATCGTTCTTAAAAATCATTTTTATAGAGATATTTTCTTTTATTGCGAACTTTTGCTAATAAATTTTCTGAAACCACAAACAAAGGGTTCAATAGCTGCAGTACCTTTTCACTTCAATCTTTCGAAAAAGAAAAACTTAAATTTTTTTAACATTATTCTTTTAATGCTCTATTCATCACAAAAAAGAAACGAAAAAAAGTACATAGCCTTCAACTTTTCGAAGAATAAACTTAAGAATTCGACCCCAAGCATCTTTTGCTTTCCATTCTTGGAATTTTGGCTCAGCTTTATAGAGTTATGGCCATGTCATCACGATTTTCTTTAATAGCTCGTCTGGATACATTGGTACACAATTGCACAAGTCGCTCAGTTCCTTGTATATGAGCGGAAATCCTCGGATCAGGTCTTGGTGGATCGTCTAATTCGAAATATTCTAAAAATGCTCATAAGAAATATTGGCAGTGAATGGCGGCTTAAATAAAATGCTGTCGTCATCTAATTTAATCATATCGACGTAGTCCGAGCTATCAAAGTTTATCAACGGCTTCTTGTAAGTCCTTAATACTTTGGGGCTCAAAAGCTTATCGCAGTAGTACATTATTTTTTTGATGCATTTCTCACGTATGGATTTTCTGCTATGAAAGAGCATCCTTAATAGTACATTTTCAGAATGTGCAATGTAGGAATTGTACTGCACAACTTTTTTTACAATATTTCTAAGCGTTGGACTGTATAGAATTACACAGAATTGTACTTAGTACTTCATATTGAAATACATTGGTACGTAAACTTTCATAATGTATTCTGCAAGTGTTTTCAAGCCATCATGCTGGCCTTCGTCACCCACCGCGAATGACAAATCGGGCCCGGCTTAATATTGGCCAAGTCTTCTGGTCTCACACCTTAATTACTTTCAACAGATTTTTTAATGATATGTCACATATTTTAGTATTTTCAATATATAAATTTTCCCGTTAAAACCCGCTGGCTCGAAATTGATTTTAGACCCATGGTTTCTAGGGAAAAGTTTCTTAGATTGCGTTTTTGCTATACTCCGGGTCGATTTTTTTCGGTCCATACAAATTGACCCTCTCTAATGTATACTGATTATAAAACTGTTATTACTTTTCATATCAGACTATACCTTCTTTTAGAACCCACAATTTGATGGCCGAGAACTTTTTAAACAGCCCTCATATCATAAAAAAAACCGAATTGGAAAAATTCTTTGAGTTTTCAAATAAGATTTTTTTTAAAAAAGGTCCAGAAACAGCCTCCACATGAAAAACCCCCCTTAAGCGTTTGAAACTTAGCAGGGCGAACTATGTTTCGTTTAGGTTTTCCGTTTCTACATGCCGCGTGTAGCTAATTTTTTTTCATTGTGTTCATTACTTTTACTCACAAATAGAAGGGTATTGTGTATTTTGGAGTCGGTGCACTTCAATTTTCTCTTTCTTTTCTATTTTATTCTGTTTTGTTTAATAATATTTATTGTGTCTGATATATCCTGGTTTTGCCTTTATACTTACCTTTGTTCTTCGTGTTGTCAACCTAAAGTTTTTCTTAGGTTTTTTTTATTTTCTTAGTTTTATATAATTTGTATTATTGTGTTCTCTTGTTCCTCCTCATTTATTATTTTGCTATTGTCTTAATTGTTAAGTTTTGCATTCAAAGAAGATAAGAATAAAGAAAATTGTATAAACCTAACAAAAGAATAGGAGCACAAAATAATTACAAAAGTATAAAGAGGGAAAGTTTTTAAACGAAAGAAACAAAAAAAGAGGAAAAATTTAAGAAGAAATTTTTCATTAGAATATAAAAAAGAAGTTTATAATTGTTATTCAAAAACCCTTATTTTTTCAATCTTTTCAGATACGAAATAAATTTTGCATCACCATTCCTCAACATGGACTACAACAGATCGGAAAGGTTTAAGTGATTGAAACCCATTTCTAGATCAATATTTTAAAGGTAATGACAAAATGTGCTTTCTTTTAAATTGCAACTGGTGCGATTCCTTTCCTTCTATTCATCAAAATGAATGACAAACATTTATTAAAAGAAGTCTATTTTAAGAAACAAGAAATAGCCTTTTAAGACCCTAAGCCTAATACATTTTTAAGGCTTTTTTTGGCACTAAGCAAACACAAATATTTCGGCCCTTTTTAGGCCTCTCATATTTCTAATTGACAACCAAATAAATTCCCATTGGCGGTCAAGGTTGTTAACCTGAACCGCGCCTGTTAAGAAAAAAAATACACGCAATTTTATGCTCACAACATGAAAAAGCAAACGCAACTTGCCTCTCGGCATTATTAAATTATGTATACGCAGTGTACAACAAAAGCAAGAAGGCAAACAAACAAGCAAGCCAAAGGGGTAGACCAAGGCATATAAATAAAATTAAAATATGCCAAAAAAAATATAAAGAAAAGTGTGGAGACAATAGCAAGCAACCGGTTCAATAACTGGCAAACTGAAAAGGCATAAATTCAATTACATTAAAAAGGGCAGCGGCCAGAATATGATGCGAGATGTGAAATGACTCAACCTCTTCCCTCCAACCCCTTCCTAATTTAATGAAGCGAAATTCTTGACAAAATTTAAACTTATCAGCAGCATTGAAAACTACTTGGCTTCCATTTGAAGTTCTGGCGGCTTGGGCTAACCTTTGCCTTTGCATATTGAGACACACAGACAATGAAAACTTGTTTACCAACTATTCAAAGTTTAGTTTTTATAATTCAATTTTGTTGTGGGAGCTTTATACACTTGGTTGTTTCTGCATATGACCGAGCAGTTTTCACTCACATAGGAAACTTGTCAGGCATTGTAGTTTAATGTCGTAATTTTATTATAATATATGCATGACTACAGGTTTTTCTCTCTTTTTAAATTGTTTCGATTTAAATAAAGTAAACAATAGAAAATATTAATCAATTTTACGAAGAGGTGACATTCGGAGAAATGTTGGGATTACTTTTTTCGGAATGCACACTTAGATGAAAAATTTAGTATTACGTACTCAGATTAAATTAAAACAGAGTCAATAGAACGATTTGTTCGAAAATACTTGTAGAAGGCAAGAGATACTCAATTTAAGTTAACATTTTTAAATCCCCAAAATATTTGATATATTTCAGATACCAATGGGAAATTACATACTTTACATATTGAATTAGCACCTATTTTGTCTTGAAGCCAGTTTTGTCAGCTTTTATTATACTAATTCCCATGAGAAAATCATTGATTAGGATAATTAAATACTGAAATATATTGCGCTTGGTTCTGAAATGAAATGAAAAATACCTTAATCAAGTCCAAGATAACCGAACATATTCCAACTTTTAACAATTTGTCGGAGTTGAAGAGAAAATCCGTGTCAGTCATGCTCTGCTTCATAAATTTTCCTTTATATTCAAATTTCCATCTAATTTTTAAATGATATGAATTTTTGTATTCTAAGAACATGAATTTAACACTCTAGAATCTTTTCCACCAAAGAATTACTATTGTCTTATTCCAGAAGTCTAAAAATCAACAAAGTGCTTAACCCAATTGTAAAGGCAGAATCGATTACAGAAGAAGTGCATTGTCGGTTGCTATCTAAAAATTTCGAGTCTTTTTTAAATTAATTCATTAAATGTTTTTGTTTTCGAAAAGGACTTGATTATAGAATTGGTTTCTAGGTACACTGACTTATACTTTAATTTAGGGATGTAAACTGTTTCTGAACCGAACCGAACGCAACGTTAACCGAAACACGAATTGAAGCTGATAAAACGAACCGAAAACCGAACTGGTGTCCTTTCCAAAATGCTGAACTGAGCCCAACCGAAAACGGTTTGGCTCAGTTCCACGACTTACAATCGGAACTTTAATGTTTTTCTACGAGAAAGGCCCGACCTCTTAATATGCCTTTCATTAGATGCATTACTTCTTTAAGTTGCTAATCAACAATCTCATTTTGTCCTGGTTCTTCACATCAATGCAACTGTTTCCACGAGCAAAGCATTTAAAGAAAATCATTATGGATGAAGCCAGCATATCCGACTATTCAAATGTTCTCTAGGAATTTTATTTCGAAATGGGCAAAAGTCGCATGTTCACTTTAGAAATCATTATTTTTGAAAATATTTGACCAAAGTTCGATAAAACGACACTTTCGATGAGCTTTGACAATTTAAAATGTTGTTTGGTATGAAAATGCTTTCTTTAACATAATGTTCAGTGTTCAGTAAAGAATAAGCTAGACCAAAGAGAGTTTATAATGAATAATGTGTTCGAACCGAACGCCCCCAAATGTATATTACATCAAATAGTATAAGACACCTAGACTTATGGTTTTTCAAACTTCCGTACCTTCAAAAGGCCTAAAAAATATTTTTTCGAACAGATTGAAGGAAAGATTTGAAGCTTATTCGGCGAACTGGTTATGCATGATGCTCATTTTCCCTTCTTATATCTAAGTCAGCGATGTTCTTTCATAGCCCCCAGGGGCCGAGCACAATAGGCTATTTACACGTACACGAGCCGAGCTCATGCCGAAGTCTCTTAGGGCAGTCCAAAGCTCCAAACACCCATACACTCTCACCGAACAACTATCTTTACATGTTATAAGTAAATCAATGTCACCAAGCCTGCCTATTGTGATATACCATTACTCGAGTTGTCAAAATACGGCTTTGTCATTTCTAAATCTTTTATTAATTATTCTATTTTTAAATTTCTTTTATAACTCTCCTTCACACCTACTTACACACCGTTATCAATTCACTTGCTTTTCAGAGCCCCCAGTTTAACAAACGAACTTTTATTCCCTTTTATTTAATCATAAGCATACACCTTCAGAGAAAAAATAGATAATTTCATACTTGGATCAAGAATTTGTAATGCCAGAAGTTCGATAAGAATGTAAATTCTTGATCCAAGTATACATTTTTAATCCCGTTTTTCTTGATCCAAGACTTTCAATTCTTGAACCACGAAACAATTTTCTAATCAAATCAAATAGAAAAATTGTTGAATCAAGTGATACCCGTACTCAAATCCAAGATTGCTCATTCGTGAATCAAGACCAAAGAGCAAAGTATCAAGAGCTCATCAGGTTCAAGAGTATGATAGTTCACTCTTAAATCAAGAGCTCCACAGATTCAAAAGTAAGGACGCCCATATTCCAATCAAAAAAACAATTGAAAATCAGTTTGTTTAATTTTTGGTACGTTATGCCGAGGCAAGCGTTCACACTGTAAGACACCAAGACGGAAAACCTTACAGCTGTATGGTGTCCAATCAAATCTCGAGCGTTTCTATATTTAAAAATATATTTAATCTGTCATCACCTTCTTCATGCCAGCAATGCCATAACTGCTTGGGAATTTCAAAGCAACATGAGTGAAAAATCGATGGCCCTCTTCGCATGGTGTTTTCACTAAGCACCAGTTTTCCATCAAAAACGAAACTGTGAGAGCGGACTCAAAGCTATTCTCTCAAATGTGCTTGCTCTCCTCTATCAGTTCCATTACCTCACTCCCCTCGCCTAAAAAACTAAACTGAGAAGGAATTTAATTCGATTTCAAGAGCGAAATTCATAAATTTTCAAGAACTAATAGATTTTTTTCAAGAGTGTTCGTACTTAATTAATTCGTTCTGCTTTTTTCTGGGTGTAAGCTTCCAATATGAAATTGTTTGTAAAGGTGGGAAATTTGGAGTAGGATATGTTCCTGGTTTTTAGCGGGTACCAAATCAGTTCGGAATCGGTTCAAAAGTGGTTCCAATCGATTTTTGAGAATCGTATTTTAGTTATGAACTTGAAATTTGTTGTGCGATCTAAGTTTGATATTTTTCCGTATTAAAACAGGTTCTAAACTAGTTTGAATGGGTGAAAAAGTGGTATGGAATCAGATTAAATCAAATCTATAAAGTGTTTAAGCTAATTTGATGTGCAGATTGTGCGGGATAGGTAGATTAGATCCAAAAATATTTTTAAATTTTTCATATTCTAAAATTTCCTGAAACAAAATTATTGTAATTAGTTGTAGGATTCAAGCACCTTGGGGTACTTACATCGTTTTGAATAAATTATAAATTCCACAAAAAAAATCTCTGCTGTCGAGTGATTCGACTTCAAAATAATCTGTACCCTTGACTTGGTAATTTTCTTTTATTTCGTTGTGTGCAAATATACACACAAAACGCATTGGTCGAGATTACACATTTGAAGAATTTTAAATAGACTAGACTAGAGAAATATAATTTAATTTTAACCCTGCCTTTAAAACGGGGGCACTGCCATTATATTGTTTATTTTCCTTCCCATATTAACCCACTTTATGTACATTACTGGTGAGGGAACACCCAAGGTGCTTTAACCCTCCGCTAATATAATAACGTCATTAACGTTGCTGATGGCCTATTGTCGTCTATTCATTTAATTTGCTTGCGCTAATTTTTCGCTTGATACGCAAAAGTCACACAAAGAGTCAAGAGATTCATCGGGTTCGGTCGATTCAATAAAGTCATTAGCTAAAGTAGCCAAAGCCAATGGGGACGACGCGCAGTGATGAGCTTCAAGCGGTTCACTGGCTTGGCAAATGGAAAGTGCAACGAGGCGGTTGCTGCTGCTGGTGATGCTGATGCATTGACGCCCGCTTTTAGCAGCGGGAACCAAACAGAACGTGTCGGGAAGCGGCTTTCTGCTCATAATTTTGCGTGTTGCTTTAACGCCCCAAGCGTATTCAGTTAGACAACTAACTAACTTATACATGACAGAGATGGAGATGGGCCACCGTTAGTTAACGAAAAACGATTTATGGAAAAGAGTAAGCGAATGCCAAGCTGGTTTGAAAGAGTTTTTTTTTTTTTTTGAAAAAAAAAACGGTTTATCCATAAAGAAATTGAAAGACTGCTTGTGACTTTATAGAAAACCTTTCTATCCAACCAATTTTCAAAATCCACCACCTGCTCAAGCGGAAGTACTTTTCCGCTTTGATGTGATTTTAATTATCAATTAGCTTACCAAAAAATGAAAAGAAAAGCAAGCAAGTAAAAACACTTGCCCATTTTAATTAATAAACCATAAACTCTGAAAACGGCAACGACTACTAAACAGTTGCCAAGGTTGTGACACATCTCCTGATGGGCACGTGATTTATCGACTGCATCAGAGGAATGCCTAATTGCCAGTCCCCTCTGTTCAATCTATACAAAAGTCTGCTGTCTGAGCAGCAGCCGTCTTGTGTTTGTTTATTGGTGTGAAATTGCAAAAATCTCGTAGTTTATCAGCTGACACCACACAAAAGACCAAAGAGAAAGGGAGCGAGAATGTGAATGAATGGAGGAAGCCAGACGACAATCATGGGAACGGATTGAGATTGACATTGAAGAGGAGGGAAGCATGCAGACGACTCCTCCTCTATGGCAACCTGCGAAATAAGAGAATTTAGTTTACTTATTTGGCTTTGATCTTTTTCTTTTGTATTTGATATTAGTTGTTTATAAGAATTTATGTGGAAAATTTCAATAAATCGAAGAGGAATTTTGAGTATAAGTTGACTTTAAGGGTATCAGATTTCAAAAAAACCCCTACAAAAAATGTCTAGCTGGATTAAATCACATAAACTTTGAGAGAGTAAAGCAAACCCACAATAAGTCCTCTGTGCACCAATTTTCCGAATTTTCAGGCATTAATTAATATCTCAACAATTGACCAAAGATTTTGGGTCTAGTTTACTGGTGAACTCTTACGCTCATTGGAAAGTGTTTTTGCAAAAAATTTTAAAATTTAAGTTTGCTACCCATTTTTGCCCCCAATAATATTTAGTTTGCCTGAGGAACCATCGGAATCATCGAATATTCTTGATCAGCATCAACCGCAAAGACGATTTAGCCATGTCCGTCCGTTCGTCTGTCCGTAAGTCTGTCCGTATGAACAAACAGATCTCAAATTTGGTTAGAGAGGTTCGACAAAGTAAAGAACGGATAAACGATAGTCGAGTTATAATGAAAACAAACAATTATGTTGAGCAGCCCTGGCCGCGACGGTGATGGGCAGCACTTCACACACCTTAACACAAACTTTAGGAGGTTCAGAGTATATTCGGGTATATAGTCGAGCTTTACCGACTTTCTTTCTTGTTTTTTGTGTTATGCCTTACGAATACTTCCCTTTAGAAGGACACCACGATTCATTTCTACAAACCAAAGGTACTAACACATAGTACTCACCATAATTTGTAGATTCCACCAAAAATGTTTGATCAAAACGATTGTTTCAGGTTGTTTTAGCAATTGTAAGTTGCACCAGATAAGTATGCTTTTAATTTTGAGCAATCATTAGTAAGCAAAAGCTGAATTTAACAGCTGGTTTACCAACTGAATTATGTTCAATCAAGATTTCTAAAATACGACATCGAAGATTGATGATGACATTAAAATTTGCATGTTCTAATCCCTTTTGAAAAAGGGGTTTATGTGTAAAAATGGGAAATGTCTTAGCATATACTTCCCAAAGACATAGATGAGTAATAGCCACACAAATGAATGCCAAGGGGAAATTTCGATGAGGACCAACGATTTCCCAAGCGTGTGCAAAGTATGTTCTTCAGACTTCGCAAGCACATTGAGAACACACATGTGAAATCATAGGTCCACATCGAAATTTCGGTTGGTGGGAGTTAAAGCTTATAACAATAATACCTGAAAACGACTTGATCTGGCGTTTTTCTCTGCTGAAGGCCCCGACGGACTGACGACGTAAGTAATTCAGCATACTCCACCACATATTGCGTCAACATGGAACGTATGCCTAGTGTGACCAGAACTAACAAAAAAATTACGCCGCTGCATTGCGTTGTCAGGTTCATGGCATTTTTAAATTAGCTGGTGGAGGGTCACACTGCTCAATCAGGTGTGTTTTGTTTTGATGACAAGTGATTTACGCTTATGCTTCTGCCATGATAGCAATAGCTCTCCCGCAAAGCCTTAAAACCAGTTCGGCAATCAGAAACTGACACATATTGGTAGAAACTTGAATCAATTTATCCAAAGTGTTCACGTATGTTACAGATCTTTTTTTTGAACAAGCTTGGCCACTTCACTCCAAGCCTTGAGCCCGAATGTTTGATGTGGGATAAATCCCAAGTGGCAACACCAAAATCAGCGCAACCTTGTCTTCATGCGAAAACGTTTCCAATCGGCTCTTTCGCTTTGATTTTTTTGCCATTGTTTTATTTTAGTTAAGTCCAGCTGATCGATGGCATACATGTAGAGTAACAGCGCGTAACATCTGGTGGCAGGAATATTGCACCAGCAGAGCAACGCAAAATAAGGCCCACTGCCTATTAACATTGAGTCCACGTATGATATGTTAAACTCTGTTTAGCGCTGTTAAGCGCAAAACGTTTTGACTCCAACGGGGGTAGACTTAAAGTGCAAGGAAATCGTTACGCCTGCTTCTCTTCTCTTAATTTTTTTATGAAACTTCTCGTTACGTCGTCAGTCCGTCTGGGCCTTAAACTTTGAGGGAAATTTAAAGTAAACAAACAGCGAAGAGTTTTTTTTGGCTTCCAATGTTGCAACAGTTGGTATTATAGCGATTTGTGAGTTGCAAGAAGCGGTACTGAAGACAACCAGGGTTCGACAGTATTAGGTTAACCCTTTCTTGCAGGAAAGTTCCGAGAGGGGGAAATAAATGAATGGTTTTTAGGACCATCGTGACCTTTATTTTTATTTCTTCAATAATTTGCTCCAATAGGCAAATGGTGATCATGGAAAAGACTAGAAAAGAACCTAAGTCGACTGTTTGGGCCATGGCATCTCGTTGTTATGTATTTATTTATGATTGCAACGGCGTAGATCAGGAGATGTCGTCTACGACTTGAGCCGACAAAGTAGTCCCCAAGTCCGACCATTACGAACTTATGTTCATCTGTTAGAAATACGGAATCGCCGTCGTCCAATCCAATCAATCCAATGAGTACAATCACTTAGTGCTGGGCCCAAGTGCATTCATCGATAGACAATTGTGTGACACGCTGTGCATCGGGTGGCGACGCTGAGCTATCGATATGATATTTCACACGAAAACTCCATACAAAATTTTGAAATGGCAGTCTGCGAAATTCGTACGAAATCATTTTTATACTCTGTACCAAAGGTGCACAGAATATATTAAGATTGTGCAAAAGTATGTAACAAGTAGAAGGAAGCATTTGCGACCCTATAAAGTATATATATTCTTGATCAGCATCAACAGCCGAGTCGATTTAGCCATGTCCGTCTTTCCGTCCATCCGTATAAACAAACAGATCTTAGAGAGGGTAAGAGATAGAGATTTGACATGTAAGGGACATTTGTTTATTATATCTCTCTATATCTATATGGCGTTTTTTATCTAAGTAATATTAAACACAGTAGACTATTAAGTTTGAAATTGCAGTGTCTTAGTACAGTTATAGGTGAATTAATATCTCTAGACCGACTTCTGATGGGGTAATTAAAGCTTCCTCGTACTTAGATCAAGCTTAGCAGCGGATAGTGTGTGACCGCTGTGCGGGTAATCGATCTCACCTCGGGGCATCTAATAAGAACTTCTACTGAATCGGTCACCTTCTCCAGCTATTGGCGCCAGCCAGCCGTACGTTGCCGTTCGGATTCGCTGTTAAACAATATCTTTCTCTTGTGCAATACAATACACAATACAATATATATAATTTTTTTATTTTTATATAAATTTAAAACCTCAATTCGAAAAAGTTCTAGTCTAGAGAATGAAGAACATTAACCCCAGATTTAATTATTTTCTAACATCAATGCATGTTGTACTAAATCATTAGAAGCTACTAGGTGCTCCTATTTAATGGGTGAGTATAACAATTATGCTTAATTGTTTGGCAAGACTAAAGAAGAAGCACATGAAGAAGACGACAACAACAACCGTTTCATGTAAAATGCAACACATGTTATGTAAATAAGTTTACTTTGCATATGCAAGAGATAGAGAAAGAGATAGAGAGTGGGATACACAACAGCTGGCCACAAAAGAGGACTCCCTGCTCCTTTTCCTCCTACTCCTGCTTTATTAATGACAATGTCTACAACCTGGGCTTGACACACATATGAAATGTTGGGAAAGATGGGGTGGATAGTGCCCTCTGTCAATGTACGAGTACGTTGAGGGCGTTGGCAGGTTGATTGTTTGCACAACTTTCTGCAGCATTGTCATAATGAAAGATAAATACATGCAACTAAAAGTTTAGACAGCTCGATGACAGTGCCACCAACTGAAGAGTTAGATCTACATGCATACATACATATGTACATGCATAGACTCTAGGGCCTCAAACTTTCACCCAAAAGAAGACGACGCAACAAAGTAAAAGTTTTTCCACAATGCAACCAAACGTGAAAAACGTGGAGAGGAGAAGCGAATCAGCTTCCGTAACAATAACTTGGTAGAAATGTGGTAACTACAAATCAAACAAGAACAGTAACAACAATTATCAACCGACAACATTATGACGTTTTCATGTAAGAGTGTGACCTATTTCTATAAATGTATTCCTCTACCTAAGTTCTCCTTCCCCCTCTATATTTTTTCTTAAGAGTTTAGCATGAGGTCTACATAAGAGAGAGAGAGAGAGATCTGTCTTAAGCTAAATCCATGTGGTTGTAAACCGTTTGGAGTTGTGTTACTGATTCTATCAGGCGGAAGTTGCTACCTAACGGGCAACTGTGTTTTGACTGAGTCTTTAAAAACTCTGACTGAGACAGAGTGCTGGGAAATTTTTCTCAATGGGAAGTTCTTTAGTTTCAATTTAAAATGCATTACAGAGAAATGTTAGTTTTAGATATAACACTGCTTCTGTAATTTCTCATCTGTAAATAGTCTTCTGTTAAAAATTAGGTTACCCAAAAGCCAAATTATATGGGAAGATCGAGGAATAAAAGCTAGTTAGCTAGCTGATGGCGTAGGCATCCCAAATACCCATTTTACATGAATATTTAATCCTGAAACGCTATTCCAGAGATGGGTGCCGCGTTTGATGCCACTCGAAAAAGAACCGAGAAAGAATCGAAAAAGTGATCACGGACAGCTTCGTAACCGTTGAGGAAACATGTTCCTATCAGGAACTAAGGTACTCGTACTATGAAAGCATTTAAGAATGCACTTAAGAATGCCAAGGTGGGTCTGTCAACCAAAATCCCGATAAATTTAGAAGTAAAGGGTGGCACTTTAAAATCCGGAAAACTAGTCAGGGGGAGTGTTTATAGCTTTGGCCATAAAAATTTTTGAATTTAGTTATTGTGATGGAAGTCATAAAAATCGTGTGAAAATTTCAGGGTTGCACAGTGGGCCAAATGGGCGTGGTACTAAAACTATAAAAATTCGGTTAATTTTTATACACTTGAAAAGTGTTTTATAGTTGTGCCCAGAAGTTTGGAAGGCATAGTAGATATATATATATATATTCTTGATCAGCATGACGAGCTGAGTCAAACTAGTCCCTCAGTTTTGAAGCTATCGAGCTGAAATTTTGCAGAGGTCATCTTTTAGCTGCACACTGCACATTTGTCGGAACCGCAAAATTCGGATGGTCACTTCTTGTAGCTGCCATGCAATTTTTTTTTTTTAGTTTTTTTATTTTTATTTTATTTTCCACAAGGCATGAAGCTTATAAATTAAGTCATTGGTCACAAAAGTTTCCAGTGTATTTAAACTTCGGCACAGACGAAGTTAGTCTTGCCTTCTCGTTTTAGGTAAATGTACTTTAAAACTTAATACTTGAAACTTTGACGGTACTAGGGGCAGGTACGCCAAAGGTGTACTGGAAATCTCGAGAGATGTTCGTACAATTGGTTTCATTTCAAACTAAGCTTTGATGATTTTAAATGTGAAATATCATGGAAAGTGTGGTAACTAGATCAAAAAGCAAAACGCTTTAAAATTACTTGGCATTGATCAGTAGTTCGGAAATTGTTCATTTTCGGTGATGCCCATGTAACATTCAGTAAAAAACGACTGGCAGAGACAAGATGGGTCGGAATAGAGTTTATACCGTTTTGTACTCAAAATTTTAAGCATGTTCTGTTCTTAGAAAAACTTAAATTAAGTAAAAAACATTCTGAAATCGAAAAAATACTGTTAATTATATTGTAGAAATACTGTAGTGCCATAAATACTTAGACCAGGCAATTATACTTCGGAGGAACTGCCATTAGGAGAGAGGTAATCTTGGACCTTTTAAATGGAGCAAATTGGACGTTGCTCTCCTCTTACATAGCAGCAGCATAAAGTACAGGAACAGAATTGTTGCGGAGGGTTTTTAAAAAATAATAGTATTTAATAATAATAGTATGAATAGGATCTGGATCTTCAATCTATCTTTATGCAGGGAACGGTATCTTGCGACGAGCTTGGCAGCCGTGTGTTGTACTGTCATGAAGATGGAGAGAGGATCAGGCTGACGGTTAGTTAATACACCAAGCCTTTTGTATACTTATAAACGTGTCTTTTTATTACAACTCAATGTATATTTAAGTAAAAATTAATTGAAAACTCTATAAAAATAAAGACATCAACTACTTAGATTTTTCCAGAGATCTTTAGTTCAATCGGTTTAAGAACAAATCGGGGATAAGCTTTAGAATTATGTGGGGTTAAACCAAGAATTTATTATAGTTGTTTAAAGTACTCTTATTTTTTTCCTAGAATGTTTTTGGGTTGACATTAGATATTTAAGACCATAACAACCCAAAAAATTTAAAAATAGTTCGAAATGCACTTAATCTATCCCGAAACAGTATGTATGTATTTCGGGACTGAAAAAATCGTACTGGAAATAGGAATTTTGCACTTGAGTCAAGTATTTTCACACTTACCGTCCACCGTTTCTACTTCACTCAAGTACAAAGTTCTTTGATTTATTTTTCTGGGTGTAGAAAGACTGACAGTACGAGGGCGGTCCCAGAAATAGCCGACCTAATCATTGGATCCTTTTAGGTCGATACACTTTTCCCCAGCGATGTTCAATAGCTTCGATTCCTTTTTTATAATAAGAACTGTGAAGCTCTTCAAAATAGGCATTAACCTCTTCATTGTTGCCAAATTTTTTTCCTCCGAGCCATTTTTTCAAGTTTGGAAATAAGAAATAGTCAGAGGGAGCTAAGTCTGGCGAATAAGGGGCGTGAGGTAGCAATTCAAATTTTAATTCATTAGTTTTAGCCATTGCAAGGGCAGAGGTGTGAACCGGCTGTTTTTGTTCTGAAGTCAGCAAACGCGGCACCCATCTTGCGCATAACTTTTTCATGTCCATTTTTTCGGTCAATATGCGAAGTACAGCACTTTTTGAAATGCCTACACATTCAGCTAACTCACGAACTTTCAATCGCCGGTCACTCAATACACATTTTTTAATTTTGGCCACCATTTCTGAAGTGGTCACCTCATTTGGACGCCCATTACGATGTTCATCTTCGCAGCTCGAACGACCTCGCTTAAACTCAGCCACCCAATATTTTATTGTTGTAAACGAGGGAGCAGAATTACGTAAGGTAGAATCCAGCTCCTTTTTAATACTGGTTGGACTAAGACCTTTTATATGAAAGTATTGTATCACATAACGATGACCAATTTTGTCCATGTTTGCAAATCAATAACAAGCGTTCTCTATTAAAATCTCTTTTAATAGTCGGTACTTCCCCTTTTGAATATTTTTTGTGAACATTTTCCAACACTACTGTGCTAGGTCGGCCATTTCTGGGACGGCCCTCGTACCAGTGGCGTAGCCAGCTTTTAAAAAATTTTCCTTTAGGTGCTTCTTTCTTAGTTTAGTGTTTTCCATGAAAATATATATTGAGAGGGAGTAAAAATTCACCAAGCAAACACAAACACACAACGTCCGATATCTCGCCACTATGCGTTAAGCAACTTTCCCCGATGGCTAGTTTTTGGAACTTTTTAATGTTTGTGAGCACCCCTTCTGTAGACCCGAGTCAACTGCCACCTGTAAACAGACAACACTTCGCACATTCATAAATTCACTTATAATTTTACCCTAACCATTTTGACTTGTGCTTCACTTTTTTTTTATTTTCATTTCCCTTCGAAAGGTTTTTTTTATTTAGTCATTTTTCTGTTTCACATAATTAAAATTTGAAGCCGTTTTGTTGCCACTTGCAAACGCAAAATTTTCCAAGTTCTTGAGATTCGTGCCATTTACCAGTAAAAGTTTTTTTTATTTCATTTGAGTGTGCCCGTACCATTATGTCAGATGAATACCATAAAACACTACTCACATTTTCTAGTGATGATACTTATTTAAAAAAAAGAAGTTTCGTCAATACTGCATAACTTATATTTACGATGTATGACCCCTATTCACTCACGAAACTCGCACGGATCTCGGAACTCTGTGCTTGCTTACGTTCACATCGTGACAAACCGTGACACGTTCCAATTAACGTCACGGGTACACCTCCAATTCAGAGCTTTTTAGACAGATTCGATAATGATTCGAAGCAAGAACTTTCGCATTTGGCAAAGAAAAAGTGACAATAAATTGCTACCTCATTCAGCATATTCACCAGATTTACTTCCCATGCTAAAGAAATGACTTGACGGAAGGAAATTTGGGATGAATGAAACCAACGACTATTTTGAAGTCCTTGATAAAACGAACTATTTTGAAGTTATGGAAAATATGGGAAAAGGATTCACTTTTAAAACTGCCCTCGAAACAACTAAATCAATTTTCCGTCGCTAAATTCATTTCTGCAGTTGTCGTCTGCTTCTGCACCACTTAATTAGGAAAAGATTTTTCTCAACTCTTTTTTTTTTTGTAACCTGTCAAAGTGGTTGTGTTTTTTTCGCCCCAACCAAATAGCTTTAAGCAAATTGCATTTTCCAGTGTTCCCAATTTTCAACATTTTCCAAGGCAACACACAGCAGACAGAAACAAAACTCTGATATTGTTGTTTGGTGTTGGTTTTTTGCACTTTACCATGGCAACAAGTGCAGGTAGCATAAACAAAATATTGTACAGCGAAAAAAAAAAGCCAACCGCACGATTCAGGTGAAAATCAATAGCATAAAGTTAGTTGTTGGAAAGGCAAGGGAAGGGCGGCCCATTTTAATGGCCATTAGAGAGCGCCCAAGACTCGCGCGACGACACGTTTTGCCATTTGATTCCCAGGCGTGCGTCGACCGACAAATTGAAGTAAATTTCCTGTCTGCCTGCCTTTTGCTGACCCAATTTCCGCGGGAAAGCGGCTTTTCATTAGACCTTTTTCTGAACGATTTTGGCACATTTGATTAAGTGACGTCTCTTTGGGGTTTGTTGACCGCACCGGTACACTGCCAACGGGTCAACGTGAAATTACTTTATTTAGACGTGCTTGAAATGGAAGTTAATTGATTTTTTTTTCGGTTTTGTTTTGTTTTTCATTTCGAGGGATTTAAAATGCTAATGGAACAGCGATTCAAGTTGAAGTTGTGCCAAAGATAAGCTAAGCCCAATGACTAAGACTTTATTTATGGGGTTTGTGCACGATATCAAAGGAGGTGCCAAGAAAGAAAAGAAAAAAAGTTAGGGAAGGGCTGGTAGTATATTGAAAATGATACAAATTTTTGGGAGGGGTAAATGAAATAGGGTGATGGAAAATTCTTGACATACTTATGGAGGTCGAAGTAGGAAAGAGAAATACTTTGCAAGAAACTAGAGATGTTAAGCGGCTATGACTAACTGACAGATGGGCGGGAATAGAATCCTGGGGCCGAAATCGAGTACCGTGAAAGGAAAAGGGAAAGATCTAAGAGTCCTTTTAAGAAGTTTTTTATGATTGAAGACAAAATTTGGGTACAGCATCGGTATGAGTCTTGATATATGTAGATTCTGGACGCGCGCATTTCTAGTCCTTAAGAAATGTGATTGTTCCTATTACATTCACTATTTTTATTGCTGCAAAAAGTCCACAAAAAATCTAATCTAATACGTGTGCAACTCGTTGAGTAGCATTCCAAAATCCTTTTACCCAAAGAGATTTGTTTAAAAATAACTAAAACCTCTAACTCTAACTTCCTCCCAGCTTGTAAACTAACTAACCTTTTCCTCTGACACCCACCTCAACTCCAACTGTGAGTCCTCAATGACATGACAGAGATCAAAAGCATTAAAAAAGGTAACATAAAACTAGAACGAAACTGGAGATGACAAAAGTCGATAGTAGAAATCTGAGCTCAAGCCTTCTCCAGCTGCGAGTGTCTTTGGGGTAACCGTAGTGAAGTGGAGAGTCCAATTTTGAAGCCGGCTTTTGATACTTTCCAGCCGCCGTTTGTTGCTCTTAGCGGTAAATAGACAAAACCAGATCAGACCAGACCCAAACAGGCAGGCAGGCAGGCGGGGAGGCAGCCAACCAGCCACAAACATATTACTATTATAACAATAAAGTGAATGCAAAAAGTTGGGCAGACAGTCTAACAGAGCGAAGGGAGGTTGGGAGAGTCTTAAATTACCCAAACGAATGAATGTTGGTGGTTCTGCTTCTTGACTTGAAAGCTCATAAGACTTGTGCTTGCTTAAGTGGAACGGAGATTTTCATAGAGTTGGAGTTCTAGTTGAAGCTTTCCTTCTTAATATTCAAAAACGATCTCTTTTTTTTCGAAAAGAAATATGAACATGATTCATGGCCTTCGGCTTTTTATTTTTGTAGCTCAAATGTGGTCGCCGTCAAAAACCCACACGATGTGGCTGCCCCACGATGGTCCCGCTGACAATTACCTTGGTTTAGTCTGGCCGAAAACGTGTTGGCTACTCAATAAACAGCGGCCAACTACCTGGCAGCTATCCAGCCATCTTTTGACACCAACACTCGGTGTGTAAATCATATTGAAAACAAAAAAGCATAAGCATATGCACATCACCTCTGAATCACGCGCATTGCGGGTTTTCAAATTGCCCAGAGCAACTCCTCTTGTACCACCACCACCACCACCACCTACACACGATCAGCAGATGAGAAGAAGGAGCACAAGAAGAAGCCACGCGACGCGGCATGGCCTGGAAATTTATGCAAGTTGAAAATCGTGACACAATTGAGAGAAAAGTTCATTCGTTGACTTTGACTTGAAGTTAGATAGAGGTTGAGGTTAGCTGACATTTGTAGCCCCTCCACCAAGTTGTAGGCGATAGAAAGACTTTATGGTTTATGGGTTACCAATTACTTGGATGCCATAAAATATAAAAGGTAATAAGTTTTTATTACCGCCACCTTAAAGTAAAATAAAACATAAATATTTTAAACCGATTCGTGAAGCAAGATTCGTGAATTTAAATCGAACGGCTTTCGAATAGAGTGATACGAACACGCATGAGTCTACATAATGTGTTCGTGTTTTAACAATTGGTTTCACGCGCGTCAGTTTTAATTTTTAATTTTCCCAATTTTGTGATAAAAAATAACAGATCTCACGGGAGATAAAGGTTAGATGTTGGATTCCTGCCTTAAAATTTCCACTCTGGGTAGGTATAACCCTACGAATCACTCAAAACCTTGAAAAGATTGGCTATCCGTAGATTATTTTAACTCCAGGGAGGATTGTCCACGACACACAAAAACAACTAAGTACGGCTCCATAACTTCAGATGCGAAGTATTTCTGCGGGCTTACCTTTGCACTCTGAGCTCTGGTGACTAAGTTTTAAATCAGATAAGATGTTTTTATGCTTTTATAATGATATATCGTCAAAAAATATCGATCGAATTCTACTTCTTCTTCTAGTTCCAGTCCCCTTCCTAGCGATGTTGTTCTCATTTTTCCCATTTCCATTTCATTCTTCGTATTAAGGTGTCCACAATGTTCATATTCGATCGTCTGAGTATTTCGTACTCTGTCAGGCCAAAATAAGCGGACTATTCGTCGCAGGAATCGGCTTACAATTGTTGGATTATTGCACTTTGGAAGTTGAAATTTTCCACACTAAGAAAAAAATGCGGTCAAAAATGAAACCGAAGCGTACTCCTTTTTAAACCATTTCATTCATGAATTTTCGTTCACAAAGCAAGTACACTACATTACAACAAACAGGCGCGTCCGTTTAAAAAGCGAACAGTTGTTCGGAAATCATGAACAATTGGTGTTCTGATGTTGGTTTTGCACTTATACTGCTTTGAAATTCCCAATCAGTTATAGCAATGCTGGCATGAGGAACCCTTTGCTTCTGCTCTAATGATAGAACCGGGAGGTTCTAAAACCTCCTGTTCAGTTGACCAGCTTCCTTTGTGGTGTTGTGTTTGACTATTAATGCTATGTGAAAACATAACATGACCTCTAGCCGGCTTAAACTTGCTAGTTTGAATATAATAAGTCTTAAAATCACATTGTATAACCAAAAGGTTCACAAAAATGTACCAAAATTGTTCGAAAATTGAACGCAATGTGTTCTCAAAATAAGACTGAAATGTTCCAAAGTTGTTCCCAAATTTTGCCAAAAAGATCACCAAAAAGAGCACTTAAAACGTTACCAAAATGTTTTTAAAAGAAGACCGAAAGCTTTTAAGATGATCCTAAAATGTTCCCAAACTGGTATTAACGCAACACCTAAACGATAATGAATATCTAACAACGGGTCTTAAAATTGCGTTCATGAAATGACACCGCCGTTCACAGTTCACGAAAATGCGGGATTACTCTGTTATTGTCAACGAATGGTCTCGATTTCGGTAGATTTTGAACGGATTTTTTCTATGGAGGTGAGAGAGAAGTTTGGCCTGTGGATATGACGAGCATCCCCAAACAGCTGACAGCAGGAAATCGCGAATACACATCGAATTCCGTCCCTCCATCCACAGCCGAATTGTTAAACTTGCTCTATCAGCTGTTCGTTCAAAACCAGAGCCTGGGACTATCCGAGACGGATGCTAAGCGCTTTCGGATTAGCAAATAGCATTAAAATATTAATTAAATTATCATGAACATGTTCTCACGTTGGCAAAACAAACTTTCCTATATATCATGTTGGGTCAATCGCTCAACAAAGACTTTTTTTTCCCATTAAAAATGGAAGGGGACATGAGTTGTGCAAAAGCCCAAATCTTTCTGAAAGATCATAGATCGATAAAAAACACCGTTATATACGATCAGTTTGCTTGTGGGAGGAGGGGTCTTCTTGTCATTATCCGCGCGCCGCGTTCGTTTTTTATGTTGATGTTATTTTGGTGTGTGTATGTAAAGGAAAACACACAAAAAAAAAGTATTTTTAGTCGGGGCACTCGACTATAGCTCCCTTACTTGTTATTATTTATTACCTCTCCGCTTAAGATGTCATATTATCATCACATGAAGATTTATATCTAAATACAGAGAAGCAAACCAAGCAAAAGTAAGAAATAGTTCAGTTCAAATTTGTATACTGGTTTTATACCACCGCTTTGGTTCAAATAAGGTTTTTTGAGCTAGTTGAACTGCGGTTTCGTTTGGGTTATGTGGTTCACTCTAAATATATGACTCGAATTTTTGAACATTAAAAGGTCGAGGAATTGTGGAACAGGAATTTTTAAAGGTTACCGCTTCTAAAACACGATTGTGTTATTCTACTCTTAACTTCATTTCCATTTCTACTTATATTCATATTCATTTGACAGACAACATGACAAAACGTTTCAACTGAATTTTAGAATCGTTTCTTGGGATTTGGAATTGTTGCCTATTCCGATCGATCTACATAGTTCGGAAATGAGAACATGCCTAAATTAATATCTTTGGCTTTTCTAGAAAGACCACCACCTCCTATAAACCAAGCACAACTTTTCTCGGGAAGATTCCTTTTCCTACACAACTATTCTGTTGTTTCTGTTGCTGCTGCTCCCCCCACACACCCCACAGCCCACCCCACCTCCCCTCCTACTTTTGCTGTGATAATTTTTTAAATACAATTTTTTTTTTTTTTTACTTACCCTTACTGGGATTCGAACTCAGGACCTCGGAACTCTAACACGATCGACGGACATCTCAACGCTCACCGATACAACAGTGTCGCGCGAGACGGTGGCGAAATGACAGTAAAGAATGCAATCAAGACCGGTGGTAGAATGGCAAGACACTTGCCGTGCAGCCGCGAGGTCGTGGGTTCGAATCCCATTCAAAAGGCATTGAAATAAAAATAATTTTTTTTTTTTTTAGTTTTGTTGTTTTTAAAACTTTCTATATTTTTCCGATATTTTTTACAATGCTCTGAGGTCTCAAATACGTTTTTTCGTCAAACGCGAAGCTCGTTACTGCAAGCATCTTTCCTAAAATTTAGGAAATTATTTTCTTGTTTTTAGGTAAAGACGAGTGCATCGTTTTTTCCTTTTTTTTATGTCAAGACGAGTGCATCGTTTATTCCTTATTTAAGGAAATTTTTTCTCAATTTTAGGGTTTTATATTTTAATGGTTAGTTTTTTTAAAATTCAGGTCAAAAATTTCACCAATTTAGGAAAATTTTCTTAAATTAAGGGCAAAACCATTTTATGGCTAGATTTTCTGAAATCTAAGAAAAAAATTTTCTGAGTGTAGGGTCGGAGATGCTTCTATCCGCCTGCTACATACTTCTGCACAAACTTAATATCGACCCCTCTGCGCGAAAATATCGTATGCGCCATTTTTTACGAAGTTGACATTTTGATGCAAATTAGTCCTAAATCCACTTACGCATCACCTGGTGCAGTATTTAAGCGATAATCGCTACGGTTACGGAGTTATCACAGTTTCAATTTGATCGAATGTACCTGTGCCAGTGCAACGAAAAGCAGAAAAATCGCTCTCCTGTAAAATTTAGTTTTTGGCATTACGCCACGGAGAATTATATTCAATCTGTTTAAAAACGAATTCATAGTCAACTTTCGTGAGTAGTCGAGGTCATGAAATAGTGTTTATGCACCCACGTTCGCACCCGTTTTGTGAAATGAATTTACAAATTGGGCATTGTATAAACTTAATAATACTTAGCCAGAGCAGATGTTGACGCTGATGGTGTGCACATGGACGGTCTATCATATTGGGGAAATGCCATACCAGCCATATCGAAGCCGCTCCCTGAATATTGAAAAGGATTCTCGTATACAAATAGAGCAGGTGCCGGCTAGCATTGAAATGCTTTTTGTTAGTCAAATCGCCAGCGCACATGTTGGTATCAACGAAGTTCTACAAATAATTTTTGTTCAAGTTTTTGGTCTTCTTTGAAATCCCTTTTTTGAATTGTGTGCTTATTTCTCGAAGGTTCCTTTGAGCATTATAAAACATGTTTCAAATCAAAGTTTTAAGAGCTTGTTTATTTCTCCAAACTTTTTTACTAATTAAGCACGGACATTGTTAGTTATAAATTATTTTTTTGATATCTTTCCCTCTGCATTGCAAACTAGTAAAAATGAGAGTATCCTATTGAAAATTTGAAAACATTATGTTTGATATCAAAGCCAACTACGAAAATATATAAAGATCAAAGGCAACAACGCGTATAAGTAATATCAAAAATTTGGTACCAGTATGAGCTTAATGTTTTCATACACTAATGTTGATCGATTTTGTTTATATATATCTTAATTTCTTCGTAGAAGTGTGATTCTTTAGTGAAACTATTGTTGTCGAGCCCTTTAAAACCTCCAGGCCTTAAAACACACAAAGGACAGACGTGCTGCACCAGGAAATCGAAAGTGACCAAGTCATTTCGATATAACGGATTACATGCTTAAGTCATCGACTGAGAATAAGTCAAGCTAAACTTCTTCTTTTTACCGGTTTTTATACTCTGTACCAGAGGTACACAGAGTATATTAAGTTTGTGCAAAAGTATGTAACAGATAGAAGAAAACACATCTCCGACCCTATAAAGTCTATATATTCTTGATCAGCATCACAAAGTATATTACAGTCGGGCTTGACCGACTTTCTATCTTTTCTTTTTTGCTTCTTTCTTTAATTCTTGCTTTTTATACCCTGTTCCCATTAAAAATGGGAAGAGGGGATCATGAAGTTGTGCAAATGAATGTAACAGGGAGAAGGAAAAATTTTCGAAAAATTTCGGGGCACTCGACTACAGCTCCCTTTTTGTTTAAAACCTTTAATTCTTATTGCTATCGAACTATTACCATATTAAATAACACCAATTAATTTTTTTTATCATTTCGGCCTTTTAACTGAATTGTACAATAAATCAAGCATACGCCCCATTGTTGTCAGCTCATAAGCCCCCATTCCCACACAGTGTCTAAATGGTTTCTGCATTTTTTGAAATAGCTTATCAATTAACAGAGAGCTGTCAAAAATATGAAAAATGTTGAACAAAAATAACTCGGATATTTTTTGCCCAAGTATCTGTAATTGCCTTTTGATTACATGTTAAAACAGAATACAAATATTTGTCATACCATTGAGACAACTTTGAGTATCTTATGGGATGCACATAAGTACAACCCACACACACAAACACACCAACACACAAGTAAGACACATTTTCTGCGTAAGCGCTTTTTTGCAATTTCAAGGTCAGCGGCAAGTAGCTCTTTATGTATGAATGAGATCTAATTGTTCGTTATGAAGCTGGAAAGTGCAATGGGTGGGTCTAGTGGCTACTTATGTAAGTGAGCACAATGCCAAATATTGGATTACAAGCCAAAGAGAGAAAAGAAATGAAGAGCTTTGACATGACAATGACACAAAGACGAGGAGAATGACATAATTGACTAGAATTTTTGTTTGCATTTTACCAAACAAGAAATATTTACTCAATTGTTTTAAAAAATGTGTTACTCAAACACTCTCTCTCTTTCTCACATTACAGCTTATATTTTGGATCTCAAAACTTTCTCAATTGGCAACACTATCGTTATGCTGTACAGTAAAACATGGCAAAGTCGACACTTTATGCTGCTGGGGTGACCTGTTTGGGTTTCGTTTGCTTTGCCTTGGCTTCGGTGGCCATTGGGATACCCATTTGGGGTTACTACGACAGTCCATCGGGTGAGTGTTAAATAATAATTATTTATTTTGAATCTTTTTGAACTAAACCACCTTTTCTTTATCTAGGTGGCTATGACTACGATCGCGGCTATTTTGGTCCCTTTAAAGTTTGCAAACAACTGACTTATAATCGCGAAAAATGCGGCAACGATGTTTCAAAGTTTAGGTTAAGCAGTAAGTACCAACGGCAACAAAGATTATAAAGATGAATGCACAAAGAAGTGGGGAATAATGAAACGAAGGTATAGTTATGAAAAAAACAATAGATCTTCATATAGAAGAATATAAAGGAAACGAAAGAGCAAAGACAAAATAAGAAGCAAACTCAAAGAAACTGCTAATTTTAGAAGAGAAAAGAATTTGGAAGAAAAATTTACCAATAAAAGTAGGGAATAAAAAATTTTTAAATTTAAAATTTAATTCGGCTCGGCCGAAGTTTTGTTTTTCCAAACACAAAAAGTTTTTCTAACTAAGACTACTTTTTTGGACCTTACTTTTCTATGGGATCTATACTATATAGATGTCTGATTTCGACTAAACTTAGTGAAATCATGGAAAAGCATAATACACTGTTAATTACTGGAGGCGATCCCATTTAAAACAAAAAAGTTTTCCTTCCTCGACTAGTTTTTCGACCGATCGTTCCTATGGGAGCTATATGCTATAGTCATCGATTTAGACCAAACTTTGTAGAATTCTGTAAAAGTATAAAAAATAAGTGTATGCCAATGATAAGGACGCTTTCACTTAAAACAAAAAAGTTTTTCTCACTAGAACTAGTTTTTCGAACGATCGTTCCTATGGCAGCCAGTGTTGCCATTTTAGCTATTTAGTTGCTAGATCTAGCATTTTTGAAAGTGGAAATGCTTATAAATTTTTGGAAATTCCATTAGTAATAAGTCTAGCAACTTTAAAATAGTGTTTAGCTATTTCTAGCAATTTTTACATTTTTAAGACAAAGTGCGAAAAAGCGCCTATTAAATTGGTTTGAAACTTTTGCTATAGAACTTCCCCCGAGTAAAAACTCTCAAAAGTGAATTTCAGAGTGATAATTTTTAATTTAAGGCATAATCCTTAGACATTGCTTTAGTTCATGAGTGATTTCGGTGAGATTCATGAGATTTAGTACTTCACTTTATGGCTAAAAGCATTGCCTGTACGATTCTTCCGAAAGCAAGTAAGTAGCCTGTTTTTAGTACCAACTTTCAACAGCGCTAACAGTACTGTCCAATGAAAACAATCAGGTTGTCTTCAATCTTTATATTCTTCGAAATTGACTACTTGAATTGTCAAAATTTTTTCTTAGAGCAAAAACTCAAATATTGCTGATATGGACGAAGTTACTAAAATTCGTTACATAATTCTCAGTACTAACATTTTTGTCAGCTTGTTATACCTAGATTTGGGTTCGGCTCGGACTCTAACAAGGAGATTGTGAATCGCGGACTCTGTCCTTTTTGAAGAATTTGCACCTTCAAAAGTTATTTTGGTAATAATCATACAAACCTTGCTTAAAAAAACTAAAATAATTCTTCGGTACCCGCAAATTATGGAGAATTAACATGCAAAATTTGCACGGTATTCATGGTTTCTTTTAAAATTAATATTAAAGTTTGCTGATGCTGTACCGAAATTATGTATGTGCTTTACTATACTAGACAATTACCGTATTTTTTAAGTTACAGTTAGATTTTGTCTTAAAAACACATTTTTAGCTATTTTTGCAATTTTTGCGCAAATTTATCAGCTCTTGGGTCCCCTTTTTTGGCGGTTTGACCTCGTTTAAAGTATTTACTTCAGTCCAAAACAACAGTTTTTTAAGTTCTTATTTTTATTTTTTTTTTTTTTGTATTTTTAGCTATTTCTAGCATTTTTTTTTGAAAATCTAGCAACTTTTGAACCTTATGTTCTGGCAACACTGATGGCAGCTATATGCTATAGTCGTCCGATTTCGACCAATCTTAGTGAAATCATGGGAAAGGATAGTAAACTAAGAAATACTTACTTTGGAGGCGTTTCCACTAAAAACAAAAAAATTTTTCTCACTAAGACTAGTTTTTCGACCGATCGTTCCTATGACAGCTATATGCTATAGTCATCCGATCCGTCCGGTTCCGACAAATGTGCAGCGTATTTGTACCAAAAGACTTCGAGCAAAGTTTGGTGAGGATAGCTTTAAAAATGACGGAGGAGATAGCATAGAAACAGACGGACAGTGCTAAATCAACTCAGCTCGTCAGCTGATCAAGAATATATATACTTTATGTGGTCGAAGATGCTTCCTTCAATGCGTTACAAACACAATTTTTAATACCCTCTGCAAGGGTATAAAAAGAGACGATGGGTGCTTTCAGCAGCCCACCAATATTCCTGATCGAAAGATATAAATACGTTGAAGATAAAGCTCTAGAAAATGCTTTTAAACGGCATAATTTTCTTATAAAAAAAAATTCCTCAAATCAGTTCAATCCTAAAATAATATCTAAAAATCAATGATCAGGCAACATGTTGCTCTGCTGAATGGGCTCATTTTCTTGACAAGGGAAGATCTTGTTTTCTCGGAGCTTTATAAGGGACAGAATTATGAATTTGACAAGAAAAAGTTTGTACAAATGTAACTTGAAAGTAAAAAAATTGGGGAAAGTTAACTTCGGCTCGGCCGAAGTTTTGTATACCCTTGCAGTTTGTTTTTCTTAATAAGACTACTTTTCGTTCCTTACTTTTCTATGGGAGCTATACTATATAGATGTCCGATATCGACCAAACTTGGTGAAATCATGGAAAAGCATAATACACTGTTATTACGAAATTTGGAGGCGATCACATTGAAAACAAAAAAGTTTTTCTCACTAGAACTTATTTCTCGACCGATCATTCATACTGCAGCTATATGCTATAGTCATCCGATTTTGACAAAACTTTGTTGAATTGTGTAAAGACTTTTAAGGGACTTTTTCATTAAACACAAAAAGGTTTTCTCACAAGAA
Organism: Lordiphosa collinella; assembly: GCA_018904265.1. Classification (NCBI taxonomy): domain Eukaryota; kingdom Metazoa; phylum Arthropoda; class Insecta; order Diptera; family Drosophilidae; genus Lordiphosa; species Lordiphosa collinella. The sequence goes on from JAEIFV010000067.1 coordinate 534,221, forward strand.
CTAGTTTTTCGACCGATCGTTCCTATGTCCGCTATATGCTATAGTCAACCGATTTTGACCAAACTTTGTAGAATCGTGTGGGCATATAAAACAAATACATGCTATTTTTGAGCACATTTCCATTGAAAAACAAGAAAGAACGTCGGTCAAGCCCGACTATAACATACTCCGTAAATGTGAAGTGATGCCTATCACCGTTGCGACCGGTGCTGCCCATGATTGTTTGTTTTCCTTATAACTCGAATATCATTCATCCGATCTTTAAAATTCCTTTAGCGGATCGATAAAGAATCCCGAATACTAAATATGCCCAGCAGGTTCGAACCTTCTATATTTAAAAGTGTGGGAGATATGACGTTTTTATACCCGTTACTCGTAGAGTAAGGAGGGTATACTAAAGTCGTGCAAATGTATGTAACAGGCAGAAGGAAGTATCTCCGACCCCTTAAAGTATATATATTCTTGATCAGCATCAACAGCCGAGTCGATATAGCCATGTCCGTCTGTCTGTATGAACACCTAAATCTCGGAGACTAGAAGAGCTAGAGCTCTTCTTCTTTGGCGTGGCCAAAATTGAAAATAAACTTGATCTGCTTGCAAATATAAAAAACATATGTTCCATACATGTCAAACCTGTATCTCTTACCATCTCTGAGATCTGTTTGTTCATACGGACAGACAGACAGACGGACGGACACACGGACACTTTTTGCACAAACTTAATATACTCTGTGTACCTCTGGTACAGAATATAATAAATTAAATATGTAATTGATGTTATTCATGTTATAAAAAGTCGTTTACATATCCAAAATTAATTTCGCCTATCTAAATGGTTTTACATGGTAAATTTAGCTAAAGTTCATTTCAAAACACGAGAGGAATTCGGTATTAATGTGGTTGGAAGAGGTTTCCGTGTCACCCCCAAATAAGACTAGCTCTCCACTATGCTTAGATCACAAAAACTCATTCTAAAGCCAATCAGGATCTACTGCATTGAGGAATCGCTAGCAATAGTAACATCAACCTCATACGAGGGCCGTCCCAGAAATGGCCGACCAAGCACAGTAGTGTTGGAAAATGTTCACAAAATATATCAAAAAAGTACCGACTATTAAAAGCTTAAGTTTGAAGTTTGGTGCCTTTACCTTGCACAGTTTTTTTTTTGGTCGATTTTAATAGAGAACGCTTGTTATTGATTTGCAAACATGGACAAAATTGGTCATCGTTATGTGATACAATACTTTCATATAAAAGGTCTTAGTCCAACCAATATTAACAAGTAAGGGAGCTGCAGTCGAGTGCCCCGACTACAAAATACCCTGTTCCCTTGATTTCGTGTGTTTTTTCTTTACATACACACACACTCACACATACACACACTCCAACATACACAAAAACGCATGGCAAGCGGCCGCGCGCGATAACTGACAATGCAAAACCCCCCTCTCTCCAACAAGCAAAATTGATTCGTATATAACTTCGGAGTTTATTGTCCGATCTTAGTGATCTTTTCAGAATAGATAGATATTCGGCCTTACTTGATATATTTTAAGTTTGGAAGGTCTATCTTAAAAATTGTGGCTCTGACAGTTTTATGCGCTTAAAGGGGGGAGGGGGAGGAATTTTCCAAATCTGAAACAAACTCGTTTTGAATCGGGTATACACCTATCTTCATGCAAAAATTTGTGGCTCTAGCTCTTATAGTCTCTGAGAAACACGCGTTCATACAGACAGACGGACATGGCTAAATCGACTCGGCTGTTGATGCTGATCAAGAATATATATACTTTATAGGGTCGCAACTGTTTCCTTCTACCTGTTACATACTTTTGCACAACTTCATGATCCCCCTTTTCCCATTTTCAATGGGAACAGGGTATAAAAAGGTATCGAAGCTATTGAACATCGATGGAAAAAGTGTATCGACCTAAAAGGATCCTATGTTGAAAAAAAAAAAAAAATTCCTGTTCATTCGAATCCTCTTGCTAGGTACCGAAATCAGTACCGAAACCAGTACCGAAACCCGTCTCGACCGAAACAACCTCCGCACCAAGCTATCATAAATAAGGGCACTAAATTAAGACGCAATCATTGGTACTAGTGATTATTTGTAATTGCTTAGGTTAAGATTTGTATACCAGATCCAGCAATCATAAAAGCCACAAAAAGTCGAAATGGTTTTGATATAAATCTACAAGCAAAAATACTCCGAGGAATAATTTGAAGAATAGGTAAAAAAGGTAGAAAATTGTATAATAATAAGAGGAGAGTCTATACCAGCTCTTTCTTTTAAAATTAATGCTAAAATATGTAACAACTATTAGTATAAAACCTCTGTGGACCACAGAACCGAACAATAAATATTTGTATAACAAATCTATTATAAATATTGAAATAGTAAACAATTCAAGAAGTAATAAATAAAACTTTTCCTCTTTCAGATGCAGTCTTTGTCAGTGGTCTTTTGGCCATTGGCAGCTCAGCTGTGCTGGGTATCTTCTGCATACTGTCGGTCATTCAACATGCAATGATCTCATCCAGGGAGAAGGTGGTGATGCCCTATATAACGCTGGTCATAATAAAGCTTTTGTTAGCCTTATTGGGAGGTAAGTTAATCAAATTAAATCTAAAAGATTTCTATTCAACCGAACTCTCCTTAAACCCTCTAGGTGTTTTGGCCATCATAGCCACAGTGTTGTTTGCCCTACAAATTGATGAGCAAGAGCGTTATGGTTTCAAAATATCCAGGGGTGTATCCTTTTACATACAGGTAAGTGTGGAACTGCTTGATAACCTTGTTAAGAATTTGTACAATCAATCTTATTTTGTTTCAGATTGTGGCAATTGTCCTGTCTGTGGCGTTATTTGTGGCCGCCCTGTATGATGTGATCTATACACGTACTCCTGGCGGTGATCCCACCATGGCCTTGGATGCTTCATCTCCAGGCAGCGCCACCACATTTAATAATCCTGGCTTCAAGGAGCCACGCAGTCGCAATGGTGTTTCGGTCACCGATGCCTCTGGCAAACCATATAGTGGCATTCGAAATGGAGCTGGTACTGCGGGCAGTGTGGCCTCTATGAGCACCACAGTGACTAGTGTCTCGAATGGTTCCACTCTAGATTCAGTAACTCGATCACCGCTACGCTCGAGTTTAAAGAAACCCCGCCCAAGACCTGATCCAACGTTGGGTATACAAAATCCTGGTTACTCGGGTTCGGGCAGTTCTCCGCCCATGCGACGAAATGGTAGCGTGAAAAAAGTACGCATACAGACGCACAGCACAGAGGTGTAAAAATACAGACATTCGAGTACATCATATACAAATGTAGTTCTTAAGTTGCGAGTATCAGACAAAAAAAAAACAACAACAAATATTTACAAAGACTGTGTACAGTAGCTAAAAAGGAAAACAGGAGACACAAACAAGTTAATTTCTCTGCAATTTGAAATCTAAGTTTCATTTGTCTTCCAAAATAGACCGCAATATTGTTTTCTTCTCTAAGCAACGGTTTCCGTCCAAGGGCAAGACAAAAAGTATTTAATTTATCACACATGCCCAGTCCCTCCACTACTTCTGTTCTCTTCTTGACTTGAGTTCAACCATTTAATTTACAATCGTTTTGCAATATATTTTTATAATTCCTAGCCTAAGACCCCTATAAAGAAAAACAAATGTAAAATATATAAAACACAAATTGTTAATTATAATTAAGTTTAAGTCAACACAAAGTTAAATCGAAATCAAATGCATTCGATAATTGTATGTTATTGTTAGCGTTCAATTTCCCGTCTATTCAAAATGAATAAATTAAATATAAAACAAAAACTAAAATTGTTGCGCTGAAATCTCTACATTAAAAAAATAAAATTAATTAATTACTCTTAAGCTTTGTTTGTTTCAATTTTTTGTAATTAAAATTATAGAAAAATGTGTTTCATATTTTTCGTTTTAAACTTAAGAAATACAAAATAAATTCATAAATAAATATTAACGATGAGTTGAAGTGGCTTTGATTGTACTGAACTTAAAACTCTTTTCTTAAAATGCAGTTAAGCCATGTATTAACAAATTATTCGGTAATCTTAAAAAAATTCTTGATATTGTGAGAGTATACTGATAATTGTACCAGTAGGCTCGTGCAGACAAACTGTTATTTTCTTGTGTAGTTTTTCCCCTACGGTGATTGTCTAGGGTTACCACCTCGGTCGCGTCTCTCGCCCCGCAAGTTATCAATGTCTGGGAAGGTGGAGGGGGATCTGTGGATAGTGGGAAATTTGAAAATGTCAAATTTTTTCATACATATTTTTTCCAAATGTTTTTTTTCCAAATGAGTTTTTCATTCGTCATCGCTTTCCGAAGAAATGGCTCTTTTTCCGGTCGAATCAGAAAAAAAGAGCAAACTCTTCCCAACTCATATGGAAACTTAATTTTGTCAGAAACTTTGCCTTCACCAGTTCGACTCTCTTTCGATACCTCAAATCGGCTTTCAGTCAACTATTTAGTCTTCAACACTGAAAAAGTGTTATAATGGAGATATTTAAAAATCGTACCATTTTCCCAAATATGGAAGAGCTCGATGGTAAACTTATAAAGCCTCTCTCTCAAATTTCGATCGTTGATGCTTTGCAAAGCGTCTCTCAATTCATGTGAATATGTGTACTCAACACTGTTACTTGTTCCAAAGTTTTTTATACTTTTGGTCATGTGGGGCAAAAAATGATGAACGAGGTATAAATAGTATTCTGGGAACGTTAAATTTTCGTTAATATCGTCGTTGAGTTATTTCTTTTTGATCTTTTACAAAGCTCCAAATCTTTTTGTCTTCTCCTTCATTAATAAAATATTGCTTGGAACCCGGCCATTTTTTGATAAACCGCTCAAAAATCCGTCGGTGTGCCAGAACTTCAAGAGATTTCATTTTCTTAGTGGGAAAGAGAATTGGTCCAATAGGGTTTAAAATAATTGTCCATCTCACAAAACAGGGTTGCCTCACGCGTTAGAAAATTTCCCTTATATTAGTTTTGAATAAAAGTTAAACGGAAATCTGTTAGCTGTGGCATAAGTTTTATGATTCATGTTAATATTATAACTTAAACTAAAGTCGCGTTGCCCAAAATTAAAATGAATAATTTTAAAATATTTTCGCGCCAATCATAAAGCAACACTTTTCAACCCTTGGCTCGTTTGTTGTTGACATATTTCCCATGCGGCGCTACTGAGGAGGCAGATGGCGCCACTGGTACGACGGTTTTGGCCGATATGGCAGCCTTCGGTTGATTTTGCAAAAAATTATTAAAAAGCAAATTTCAATATTAAATCAAATAAATCATGTTATTTATTTAATGCAGCCTATCCAGTAAAATAATGTAGTTTGGATTTCCAAAACTAGTTTTGCTTATCAAAATAGTTTTAGCGGTGAATTTAGCAAAATCTCTAACCAAATCACTAGAGATTGGAAATCAACCGAAAGAGATTTCTAGGACTCCGAGAATTGGTTTTGGGTTGGAATTTGGTTGGAAGAGATTTGTGGGACACCGCCGCACATATCACAAAACGTCTTCGTCTCCATATCAAGATCATCGAAACACTGCTTCAGAGCGTCAATGGATTTGGCACTCATCGAAAATTCAGTGAAGATTTTCAACACCAGAGTTTCCACGTCAAATAATAAAGATTTTACAGGCATTTCTACCAGCATTGTGGATAACGTGTGCATTACAATTTCGAATTTCGCGAGATCAGCTTCTGATAAACAGAATTATGCCTTCCATAATTCACGGGTGCATTATCTGCTGAGTAGGAACTACATTTTTCGATTTCGAGGTGGGGACTTTCCGAAGTTATTATTAGTTGATTGAATATCGCTTGTAAAGATTCTTTACTATCTTCGTAAACATCGATCATTTTTTCTTTGACCCCACATCAAAATATCTCAGTACTATTGAATACAGTTTTCTGTTCCCCTTGTTTGAAGCATCAGTTGAATTTACTTAGTTTACATGGCGGCCCGGCAAAATTTTCATTGTCCCGGCGGTCCGACGAGGCGAGGCCCGTACAGGTGGCAACTCTATGTTTGTCGCTAATTGAAAGATGATCAACTTGGACTCTTTTATTAATATTGAAAAAAATTAAAACTTATACTCAGATAAAAAGATTAGTTTAATATGAAATATTTTACTAAAATTCGGTTATTAAAAATCACCAATGTTTTAAAATCTGCTCTTAAATTCTACCAACAATCTTCTGTTGAGTTTAAGTAAGAGTTCAAACCGCATCGGGTAAATGCCGGACCCGGGGGAAACACCCCTTTCTCCCCTCCCTGTCGACGGGCCTGTCTATACCGCCTTCCTAATGGCGTGCCCAAACAGCCTGCCGTACGGCTAGTCACTTTTACTGACCGCCCAGCACCGGCTTCCGGATTTGATAACATCCCATATAAAATCGGTTATGGGAGCTGGTAAGACAGGTGGCGGCGGCAGTCAGGAATCGGTCGACATTCTCCAGCCGGGCGGCGACCTTCTGAACTACTGGTTCTACATGGATCACAGAAAGGAAAATTAACTCAATATACATTTGGCAACTGTACGAGTGCGAAATTTGTCGATTACTTTTCATTTTACCGGCCAACAAGCATTATTTTTTAAAACGAAAAACGCTTTCGTTTTCGTGTTGCGAGAAACTGAATCAATTGCGTTTCCGAAAACTTGGAAGTGGAATTGAGAACATGCCTGATAGTCTTCCGATTTTGACCAAACTTAGTAAAATAATGAAAAATCATAAAAAAGTGGACGTCGTGGAACACCCGGTACGAGCGAAGCTCTTTACGTGGGATAATTTAATTTAAAATTACAAATGCAAAAGAGTATAAAGTAGTTAGGGTTTTGAATGGTTATATCTGAAGAAGGGTTTTGTATGTTAATATCTGATATTAAGTTTAAATGAAATTTACAATTTGAATTGTTAAAGTAAGATACACACGCAGTAGTTTTGGCAATAGTTGAAAATCGATTGTGGTCTACATCGAAAGTTCTATATATTTTTTGAAATTCACCATTTTAACCAAAGAAATTGTAGATGAAATCAACAATTGGATAGCTTATTGATTTATTCTGTAGGCATTTAACATTGCTTTTTTAATTATGAACAATGAAATCATCGTATCAAACTATTTCTAAGCATTTTTCTTAAAGAAATGCTATTAAATGCATAGTTATACGATTTTTTTAGACGCAGATATTACAAAATGAAATATTGGCTTGGTAGCAAAGTCGTCGCATTCTTCCAAAGCTCTTTATGGTGATGATATTTATTCGCGACTATTCCCGATCCTACGATCGTTAATGGGCTCCTGATACCATTTAATAGGAATTCGTCTCTTCTAAAACTTGGACAAAATATCGTCGCTGTTTTAATCGCTGTTTTGGAAACTGTTTTAGTCACTTTGCCACTGTTCTAGTCACTGTTTGGTCAGTGCTAAGTCACTGTTTTGGTCACTATTTTGGTCACTGTTTTGGTCACTGTTTCGGTTACTGTTATAAACTGTTTTGATCACTGCTTTGGTCATCTATTTAAGTCACTGTTTTGTTCAATGTTTCGGTCACTGTTTTCTCACTGTTTTGGTCACTGTTTTGATCAATGTTTCGATCACTGTTTCGGTCACTGTTTTGGTTAATGTTTCGGTCACTTCATTTTGTAATATCTGCGCCTAAAAAATCGTATAACTATTCATGTTAGTCACTGTTTAGACGTTGTTTTTGTCATTGTTTTGGTAACTGTTTCCATCACTGTTTGGGTCACTATTTTGATCACTGTTGTGGTCACTGTTTGGTCACTGTTTTATTCACCGCTATTTCACCACAACCACTCACAGACCACCTGCTGCTATGCCTGTCTTGCAAAGACCAAAGCTGCTGACTTTGCAAAGTCAAAAACGTAGTCGACCGTCCGTAAAAAAGCTTCGCACTAAAAATTACAGCTGTTTGCTTATGTCAAGTTTCTCTCTTCTTATTACCTAACTTATGTTAGTGAAAAAACTAACAGAACAAGAGCGGCTGAGCAAGAGCAAGTGAAAAACTCTGACTGAACAACTCACAGAACAAAAGCGGCTGAACAAAAGCAAGTGAACTACTCTGACTGAACAAAAATGAACAATTAGGCCACGCGCACACATGGAGCTGAAAGATGAACTGACTGCTAAGCCAAAAGCTCTGCAAAGAAGAGAGTTTGATTCAGCACACAGATTATTTTGAAAGTGCTTATACATGTAGCAACAGCAGAGCTGAGCTTTTAGATAAATAATTTTAATTTCGTCTTAAACATTGTGTTGATACTTTGGTTCAATAAATCTTGGTCGAATAAAACGAAGATTAACTACCAACTGCAAGAATACCCAATTTATATATGATAATGCAGATCGATACCTTTAACTTCGAATAGTATTTCATGAAAAACGGCATTGAAACAATTTAACAATAACAATTCCCAATCTTTAACTTTCAGGATACCAGAAAAGATAAGAAATAAATAATATGAATGAAAAAAGATTCCTTATCTTTTAGGTATGGATCTTAAATGTACAATCTACATGCTGTGAAATTTTTTGGTGTTTTATTGCAAATGGCAATAGCTGTAAGTTTTTAATCACTTCAACGTGGATATAAACTTGCCCTAAGTATGAAACAAAACTAGCATAAAATAAGTAAATAAGTTTTCAATGTAATTTTACTGGCTTTTCGGCTTTTTGTTCTCTCACGAGGCATTGGTTCGTTTGCTTGTTGCTTGTTGTTGTGACATTTACTTCGTGTTTCTCTGCAAAGCACACAAGCGCAAAGCTTGATTGTGTGAGTTTGGGCTCCAGTGATCTAGTGTGTTTGTTTTTCAAAAGCTGAAAGCGCAGCCTAAAGCCTTGTTCATCTTCAGGCTGCATGTGTGCGCGCGGCCTTTAAAAAGAACATGTTCACTCGTTCAGTTTAGTGAAAAACTCTATTTTTTCACGCAGTCATGAACAACTCAACCCAACACAAACCATTGGAAACGATAAAGTTTTAAAATGTTCCTCTAATGGGTTAAAACCTGCGTCTTGCGTAGCAATATATGCCAAGCTAAAAATAGAGGCCCGAAAACTGATTGTTGTTGCAGCACCCTTTAATTCGATTTTGGTGCCAAGCATTGGGTTAAGCTATAGAAAACAGATCAGAAAACGTTTTGAAAAAGAATTATCTATTATTCAGTTTTATGTCTGCAATTGGATCCTGTACGAATGCATTGCAAAAGTTATCGTAAACACAGTTTTCCCCACATAAAATGCTCTTTTCTGGGCCTGTTGGCAAACATTAAGTGCATGTGTATTTACTTTTTTTTTAGCGAATCTTTATTTTGAGCTCGTTTTTACCACTGCATGGTTTTTGTGTTTACCAAAATAGAAGCAAAATGCAATTATAGTATTTTGTATTATGATAGTGAATGTTAAACTCCATTGAACCACCTTCAACAACTGCATCTGAGATTAAAACTCCCATAAAATAACTTAATTTCTGTCGTCTAGATTTAAATTTCATTTTCTCCCTATTTACCAATGTCTTTGCATTTGTAAGGCTTAATCTTTGTAATAGGAAAACATTCAAGCCAATACTCGTCATAAAAACAACAAAAAAATTAATTTGGTAATTTGGTCAATTGCTTGCAAGCTTAGTTCGAACTTCGATATTCAAAATTTGCGCGCCAAACAAATGTTTTTGTTTACTGTTCTTACTACCGCCATCTAGTGATTGCTAGCTATAAAAAAGCAACTGTAGCTTTGAGGGTGAGCTTTTACGTCAAAGCTCGCTGTTAAAGTAACAGCAAAATGCCAATGTGACCATATCAACAAAGTAATGTACGGGGAGTGTGAATGAAAACCGTTACTTTATTTTAGCTTCAAATTAACTTTAACATAATTGTTCAATAGACAGAAAAAGAATATTTATGTATATAAAAAAAATGCCATTTCAATTCTTTGACTTGTGCAATCTTTTATGGGCCAGCCTGTTGACCTCAAAGAAGCGCAGCACAACGCCCCACATATGTAGTTTCCTTTGTTCTCATTGAGTTTGGCTTTATCAGCACAGTCGGTTCACATACAATCAGTGCGTTAGCCTTTTGTTTACAATTTGTCAAAAATTGATTCATTTCCAGTTGGACTGATAACCCTACCAGGTGATAATCCTCCACATTCATTCATTTTTTTAGTTTTCAAGCTCTCAAAACAGTTTGAGCTGAGAAATCGTCGTGCCCAGACGTACAAATTGATAATAAGCGGCTTTTTGTTTATACTTCTCTTCTCTGTGTACATGGAAATTATAAATAAATTATGAAATCACATACATTGCACAAGTATCCGTCAGTTGTGATGCTGCTGCTGCTGATGCTGTTTCTGCTGCCGATTGGCGGCGCGTGGAGTCAACCATGTAAGAGATATGTGTAAATGAAAATAGTTGTATATAGACTAAATATGATCTACTTTAGTGAACATAAAACCACAAGATGATGTGCCGCCACAACAACCCCTTTTGTACATACAAACCAATGCGAATGTAGAGGATTCAAAGAACTATGAGATTTTAGTACCCAAAGATGCCAAAGAGGGCCAACCCTGTTTGACTATAACATGGAAAAACAATCCAGATGGGACCGAACCAGATATACCTAAAATTTATATGGTTAATGGTTATTTTATGGCAATGCCACCAGCAACGAGGGCGAAGCAACAACAACAACAGCAACAGGCATAAAATTGTGAATTTGTGTTAATTAAAAAAAACTAGGTATAGTTTAAAATATCTATAAAAGAGAATGGATTTTTTTTCAAGTATTTTGTCCCCTTGCAGCTCCCCTTGTTATTGTAGCGCCCTTCGCCGCCCGCGGGACTGAAAAATTCTTCATCAAATTTGAGTTAGACTGGATTTACGCGGTGAAGGAAACTTCATGCAGATTTTGAAAATGCTTTCGTTTGTTAAACTTCATGAAGTTTGATCCACCGTGTAAATCCAGTCTTAGACGGTGTTTACACGGTGATGCAAACTTTGTGAAGTTTTTCAAAAAGCTTTTTTTTTGTGGGAGAGAGGTGAAGTGGGGTCGCATCTGACCTACAAACGAAAGCTTTTCCAACAAACTTCATGAAGTTGTAAACCGGTTTCTGCTCTGTGGTGGATTGTACCCGGTTCAATTGTGGTTCAGAGCCATATCTTAGTTCACAGTTACTTAAGTTATAAAACTTAAAATTTGTAAGTTGCAACCCATTTTGAACCGGTTCAGATCCGGTGAATTTGGTCTGAGCTACTGGAAGTAGATACTTAACCGCTTAGTATCGATTTCCGACGAACTCAATCCGGTTTATAAATAATTTCAAAGAAATGATAAAAGCTAAAAACTTAAAATTTTTTGTGGTTTAATGGAAGTAGACATTGTTTTTCATTCTTAGACCGATTTGGGAAGTTTCCAAGAAATGCTAAAAGTTAAGAATTTGAAATTTGATGTGGTTAAAAGCAACTAATTATTTTCCTGGTTCTGAAAAAGTTCCGGAGCAGTTTTAACTTATTCATAAATGGTTTCCAAGAAATTATATAAGTTAAGAACTTGAAACTTGAAGAACGGTGCTTCATAAGACGTTTATAAGACAGTAACGGTCTCGAATCAGGGAGCCAAGCCGAGCCAAGTCCCACAAAAGTTGTTCTCCCACGAAGCACTGCGAAGCAAATGTTCGCCTGTTTCTTCGGCCGAATGGGTCATGTGGCCACTGTTCCGCTTAAGCGACGTAGGACGGTCAATTTGAGTGGTACTCGACCATATGTTTGACGGAAATCTTGGGAGAAATTCAAAAAACCAACCTCCGAAGACGAATCATTCTTTATCATGACCGGCCAAAATGTCGAATTAATGGGTCATCCACCGTAAAGCCCAGATTAAGTACCCAATGATTTCTTTTTATTTCCAAATGTTGATGGTTTTAAAATTGAAGTTTTGGAGGTGCCTGTATCTGAGTAAAAAAAGTGCTTCGAAAATTGGTTGGTGAGAATCTATACATCTATACACATCAGGGCGGGTCAAATTTTTAATCGACTAAGCGTAAAGCAGAAACATGTAAATTAAATTGTAAATTCTAAGAAAGTTTCCCCAAGGAACCAAAGGTCTAAAAACAGTACAACGAATATTGGATCATTGCTGACACTCGAATGACTTTCGAGTACCGTTCGACAGAGGCTTTTAAGCTAAATTCAAGTCAATTTAAAAAATTTTTGAAGCGCCTCAAGTTTTTGAGAAATTGATGGTCAAAGTTGTATAAGTTACCTCAAATGGCAAATGGCACTAAAATTAATTTAAAAGCCATCTTTAACGAAATGACGCGCTTATATGTATTGAGGGAACTGTAACAATGGCAATAAACCAAATTCCTGGTTTTTGGTCCAGGAACGATAAATATTTGTTGAACTGTCTAATGTATATAATTTTGACTTCGCTACACGGGACCTAGGAATTGATCTTAGACCTTTGGTTTCTTGGGGAAAAGATCTTAGAATTTACCGCAGATTACGTTTCTGCTATACGCTTTGTGCCTTATGTTTGAACGGTTCTTCACGAATTTTTCACAGTATGCTCATGTCGATCAGGAAAGTGTCATAGGCTGTGTGTCTCATGTCTCTGAAATGGTCCAAAAACCGCGAAATTTGCAAAATTATACCGTTCATCCGACTACAATAAAACTTTGGGGAATGGTTGAACGCTTGCCTGGGAAGGGTTCTTAGTTGAAGAAATTTGCGGAAAATGGTCCAAAGTCCGCGAAAATGGTAAAATTTAAGGTTTCGGTAAAACTTTGGGAAATGGTTTGACGCTTTCCTGGGAATGTTTCCAAGTATGATCGCAAAATGGTCCAAAAACCGCGAAAATTGCAAAATGTTGAATTGTGATAAAATGGCAGAACGCTTGCCAGCGAATGTTTCTAAGGTCCAAAAATCGCGAAATTCGCAAAATTACCTTTTCAGTATTTCTAAATGCGCATAATGCTTATATTACAATGCAGGCGTTGGTAAGTGGAAGTTGTACATGACATGGTCCAAAATATTGCGAAATTTGCAAATTTTGGATTTGAGCCTGGGAAATTCTAAAAAGCTTGAAGTTATTTAATGCAAAATATTAGGTGTATATTAATTAAACAAATTAGTAGGCATTGCTTTACAAAATTGGGAACACTCCCAAATTTTATGATGACTGTAATTTTTTTTTTTTGGAAATGTGAGGTTCGGAAAAGGTTTGGGTTCAGCTTTAATGGTAAAATGGTTGGGTTCACAGTAGAACCAAAGTCGGAATTCCGGGTTTCAACCACTTCGGTTCAAATCCGAATTGCGGCCCTGGTTGAAACCAACAAGATCAGCTTATGATTTCGCATCCCAAACAAAATGTTTGAAATTTTGAGTCAACAGTGCCGAACATTTTTGATGGTGCAGAAACTTTTGTTAAAAAAATTATTTTAAGTTTAATTATCAGGACTAGAAAATATTGATTTTAAAAGTGTATCATTTTAAAATCAATATGGAAAAAAATTTGAAATCAAAAGTGCAAACCATTTATTTTCAAGAAGAGAAGTTTTACCGAAGTTGCCAAATTTACCAACTTTTTTGTGTGCCAATATTTTTTTGTGGTTATTTATTCAATATTTAATGTGTTTGTATGGATTTAGATATATCCTGGTCCAGGACTGTTTACGAATCAGTTCTGGGGCATATCTCACAAATGATTTAAGCTATAAATCTGAAATTTGGTAAGAAGGTTGGCTATATATGGAAGTAGTTATTTTATATGTTTTATGTTTGTTCATAAAAGGTAATCAATTATTTTTTTTGTTGTATTTTACTGCCATTATACACTGACCCATTGCGCTTGGGGGTTTGTTTTTTGTCAGCTTCACTTTTTGTTGTTGTTGTTGCTGTATTTTGCAGTTGTCGCCTGCCAACACCCTGTCTGGCTTGAATTGGTTGTCATGACAGCAGCCACATGGAGTTATTTGGAGTTTGCCAGCCAGACGGTAGAAACCCCAACTCCCTTTTGGAACACAGTTTTCTACCCCCACGACTGGCAGAGAGTTTTCGCTGCACAACAACCCACTGTGCAGAACCAGGAGCCTAGAGTCAGCTCAGCTTTGTCTGCAAAATGAAGCCTGCAACAAATTTCGCTTTTTTCCCTGTACAGACTTTCGCTGCAGTTTTCATTTCACATACCTTCCGATGAACACGAAGAGAAGCAGAGACAGGAATAACAAAAAAGAAAGGAACAAAAAATGCAACAAAAAATTGTGGCGTGGGAGTGTGTTAGTAAGGCTAATTGAGTTTTGGGAGATATGTCGGGGCAAATTAACATGAGTTTTGTGAATATAATGAAAAGTTGTTAACAAACCTTAACCATAAGAAACCTTCTCAAATTTTTAGCATGCATTCAAAGCTCAAACGGCAATAAGAATCAAAGAATCCAAACATTTATCTTATGTCTATTTACTTTAGTCCTAACTGTCTTAAATTCATTTGTTTACTTTAAATTTTACTTCAAACCTAAAATCTAAAACTTTTGGTACAATTTTGCGTCTAATTTCCTTCCTCAAATTCTTTTTCAAAATGTCATTGATTTTGATTACCCTCTACGCCTGCTTTGTTTTCCTGTTCTTGTATGTCGTATCTCTTTGCTTGGTAATATTTATGTGCCTGATATTTGGATATGATGTGATCATGGGAAACGAATTAACTGGATAGGTAAGTCATATTAATTGGAATACCCAGGATTAACGGGCGCAGATTCGGGAATTTGTGGCAAATTAATCCCTTCCGGTCACGTGGATCTTAAACTTAGGTCAAGCACCAATCCCTAGTTTTAAGTTCATTGCAAAAAGTTGAGAGTAAAAACGTACAACTTTTCTGGTCATTTTCACTTCGAGATCAAACTACATAACTGATTGATAAGCAGTCGGACGGGCTAAGAAGTTTATTCTTTTTATCAATCTTCTATCTTCTATATACATAAAACTGTTCAACCTGACTGACTGACTGGACCGTCGCACAGGACAAACCTAAGAGATAGAAAGTTTTACAGTAGTTTTATCTTATGGTGAAAGTGAGTACTAAGAAACGGTTTTGGAAAAATCTGTCGGGAAATGTGGAAAATTCAAAGAAAACTGTGGTATGGAACTTTTTTGATTTTCATCCGATCAGGTTCAAATTTGTTTTCAGAGATCTATTGAAAATTTAACTATGACTGCATACTAATTTTCCGGAAAATTCACCCCCTTGGTGAAAATTGGGTGGTAAAGGTTGTATGGGTTGAATTTTAGTTCCCAGCGATTAGCTCCAAATTCTTTTTCAAAGTGACTCAAAAAAAAAATATGATCAACGTGACTTACAACTTTTGGAAAGTCTACCCCAAAAGTCGGGAAATGGGCGCAAAACTGTTGTATGCAAATTTTTAGTTTATCATCCGATCGTGGTCAAACTCATTTTGAAAGATCTACATGAAAATTCAACAATGACTGCATACCAGTCTTCTGGAAAATCTACCCCTCTTGGCGGAAATTGGTGGGTAAAGCTTGAGTGGGTTGAAGATATCTGGATTATAAAGGTGGCCATGACCTGACAGAAAATTATAAAAATATTCAGTTTTTCATTGTACTTGGTTGTGTGCGGGACCTGGACCTGGAGGTGGTCCTGGAGGTGGACATGGAGATGGACCTGGAGGTGGAAAATGGTCCTGAAACCGCCATATTTGCAAAGTACTTAATTTCAGTGAAACTTTGGGGATTGGTTAGACGCTTGCCCGGGAAGGTTTCTAAGTAGAAGAAATGGGCGGAAAATGGTGCACAAACCGCGATATTTGGCAAATTTTTGGTTTTAGTGAAACTTAGTGGAATGGTGGACGCTTGCCCGGGAAGGTTTCTAAGTTGAAGAAATGGGCGGAAAATGGTGCTCATATCGCGAAATTTGAAAAATTATAGCGCTCATTCGATTGCAATGCAACTTTTAGGAATGGTTGGAGAATTGGTGAAAAATATCCCAAAATGTGTGTTCAAGGCCAATCCTTATTTTTGGGCCGATCTTTATCAAATTTTATTTGTAAGCTTTCTTTTTTAAAACTTCACCTCCAAGATCGGAAATGTCAGGTGAGATTTTTTTTTAACCGCAGGCGTGGCATAAGCGTTAATCTTTGCTTTGAGCCAATGTATGTAAGATACGGACAAATATTTTCCAATTTGTGAAATTCACCCCCAAGACGGAAAAGAAAAACTGATACCGATATCGCTTGAAATAGCTTTACTGACGGCGGCGTAGCGAAGCAAGCCGGGCTACTTGCTAGTCTATATATATAAAACAAAGAGGGGTTAGTTACACCATTTATAACTCAAGCACGGCTCGACGGATATTCATGATCTTTGATTTATTAGATTTGTACCCGCTCAGCATAACAAAATCATCACTAATAAAATATATATAAATGGCCCAAAAGAGCGCGAAATTTGCCAATATTTCATAAGAGCTTATATTGTTAAAAAAATTGATGGATTAAGTCAATCAGTCCAAAAAAAATAACGAAAATTTTGAGCTTAATAACAAGTAGGAACTTTACGTTCTTGCAATTCTCAAGTTTTTATTCTCCGAGTCGTTGTATAAATAGGTATTGCTAATGGCTTGTTCGTGTGAAAGCGTACTGACGAGACTTAGCCTGAAGTCAGCCGAAACAGTACTGTCTACGCAACCACTGCTGCTGTTAATATGTTACCCCTATTGATTTCTGCTGATTATTGAATTATAATCAAGCTTGAGCCTGCTAACAGCCACTTTGACTAAAATGAAAATCGGTCGCTAAAACCCTTATTCATGAAAATTTTGCAACATCTTATAATGAGTTAAGATTATTGTGAAGACTTAATAGTTGGCAATTGACGACGGGTAAATAGGAGGTATAGTCCGTCCAACCGGTCAAAAAAATCGCTAAATAAGCAAACATTCGTTCAATTCTACATCGACTCGGCGGTTGACGCTGATCAAGAATATATATACGTGGGGACTAGCAAAAGTTTGGTAAGTAGACTAGAAAAAAAAAACAAAAATGTTTCTGCATTCATTCTTAATCTTCTCTACATAATCGCCATTGATCTCAATGAATTTATTAAGCTTATAGATCCACTAGTCAAAATTGTCTTCAAATCTTGCTTTTCAAGTTCAGCATTTACCACATCAATTATCTTCGTGTTGGTGTTAAAGACCTTTTCCCTCTTTTTTTTTTGGAAATAACCAAAAATCACAAAGTGCTAGATCCGGAGAATATGGTGCTGGAAGTATGTCTTCGATGCCAGAGAGCGCAATAAAGTTACTTGTTTTTCCGGCGGTGTGAGCTGGCGCATTGCGACCGGTGCTGCCCATATTTGTTTGTTTTCCTTATACCTCGACTATCGTTCATCCGATCTTTACAATTTCTTTGGCGGATCGATAAAGAATCCCGATTACTAAATATGTCCCGAAGAAACGAAACCTCTATATATAAAACTGTGGGAGATATGACGTTTTTTCGATATTGCGGGGTAGGAGGGGGCGTGGCCAAAATTTAAAATTAACATGATCTGCCTGCAAGTATAAAAAGTTTTTCTCCCATACATATCGAACCTCTATCTCTTACCATCTCTGAGATGTGGTTGCTCATACGGACTGACGGACATGTTTGCTCAAACTTATTATACTGTGTACACCTCTGGTACAGAGTTTAAAAATAGCGACGCAATTCCTCTTCCTTTCGTGTTTTCAACAAATTTTTGAAGGTCGCTGAACCCAGGTTCAGGTTCGAACCAGGGTTCAGTCATAATTTTCTTTTCGCTAATTTAGAAAACATGTATGTAAATTGAAAGAAAACTTTACATTTTATCATAGAAGTAATGAGTCTTGAAGTTTTTAATGTTTAATCTTAGCTTAAGTTAAACATTAGTATGTCTTCCAGTTATTTTTCACTATAGTAGCTCTTTGGCTGGATAAAACAAACTTAAGGAAAGAAAAATAGAGGAAAGTTAACTTCGGCTCGGCCGAAGTTTTGTATACCCTTGTAGCTTCCATTAAAAACAAAAAAATTTTTCTAACTAAAACTACTTTTTGGACCTTACTTTTCTATGGGATCTATACTATATAGATGTCTGATTTCGACCAAACTTGGTGAATTCAAGGAACAAGCATAATACACTGTTAATTACGAAATTTGGAGGCGATCCCATTTGAAACAAAAAAGTTTTTCTCACTAGAACTTCTTTTTCGACCGATCATTCATACTGCAGCTATATGCTATAGTCATCCGATTTTGATAAAACTTTGTAGAAATGTGTTTAAGTATGCAAAATAAGAATATGCCAATAAAAACTACATTTTCGTTCGTTCCTATGGGAGCTTTATGCTATAGTCATCCGATTTCAACCAAACTTTGTAGAATTCTGAAAAAGTGTATAAAATAAGTGTATGCCAATGATAGGGACGTTTTCATTAAAAACAAAAGAGTTTTTCTCACTAGAACTAGTTTTTCGACCGATCGTTCCTATGGCAGATATATGCTATAGTCATCCGATTCGGGGGTTCCGACAAATGTGCAGCGTTTTTGTACCAAAAGACTTCGTGCAAAGTTTGGTGAGGATAGCTTTAAAACTGACAGACGGACTGGGCTAAATCAACTCAGCTCGTCATGCTGATCAAGAATATATATGATATGATCAAGAAATAAAATACCCTCTGCAAGGGTATAATAATTTTTAAGTCAATGCCTTGTATGGGATTTGAACCAACGACCTCGCCGTTGCGCGGCAAATGTCTTGCCATTCTACCACCGAGCTTGATTTCATTCTTTACTGTCATTTTGCCACCGTCTCGCGCGACCCTGTGGTATCGATGAGCGTTAAGACGTCCGTCGTTCGTGATAGAGTGCTGAGGACCTGAGTTCGAATCCAAGTAAAGGTAAGAAAAAAAAAAAAAAAAAAATCCTATTTTAAAAATTATTACAGCAAGTCGGAGGGGAGGGAAGGGTGTGGTGTGGAGCAGCAGCAACACCCCCAACCTTTTTATATTTCTCTTTTGTGTGAAACGGCTTTCTATATTTGAGAAATGTTTTTCTAAATTTGATTACCAAAAAACCATTATTTAAAAAAAAATTAAGTTGTATTTTTTGTGAAAATTACTCTAGGCGCAAAAATAAGGGCGATTTTTTTTAATTTTAGGGCGATTCTGGTCTATTTTAGAAAGAAATTTTTCTGGGTGTAGTTACTTGTTTTAAAGAAATAAATTAATAAAATTTTATGTTAATCTTTGTTTCTCTGTTTATCCATCGTTCTTTCTGGTCTTATTTATGCTTGGGCTTTTTGTCAACAACAAATTCCCAGAACATTTAAACAGCATCAATTTTCCATTAATTTTTCATTTAAGTAAACTGAATTCGAAGAAATCAGTTGCCTGTGCGTGGCTTCCTTACTATTGTAAACATGTAAGAGTACTGCAGTTGAATGTACGACTATAAATTACCCTATACGAGTGTACTTGATTGAATTGATTAGGCTTCGTTAGAAGGCAAGCGTACTGCGTCTCAAGTCGACTCATAACTCTTCGTTGGCAGCCCCTGGGAACAGTACGATGCACCCGCAAAGCTGCTGGCTAACTAAGCCCTTTGGTAAATACGGTTGGTGCGTCAGGCTTGGTACCCACCACCTTAAAAAATACTCCAACAATGAAAACTGTGATAAACTTAACGGGTCAAAGAAGAAGATAATATTTTGTGAAATGTGGCTCAGCGGCTCAGCGAAACAAGAAACTCACACTGACGCTTTTAATAGTCGCGTAGATATAACTAACTAAAGATCCCTTCCCTATCTTGATAAAAATAACATGAAAAATCGTTACATGCATAAATTCCGTAGTTCTTATCCAATTTGATTAAGTTTTCAAAATAGATAGTAATTAGGCCAGAATCAGGCAATGTTTCTTTGGAAACCCTGCTAAGTAGGTTTCCACAACTTTATGCTACCCGTTTTAAGCATTTTTAATGGGTTCAAGGTGTAAAAACGCTGACAAATAAAGCGTGGGAAATTAATGCAAATAATTTTACATACATAAGTACGTATGCATATTGATTCGCTGATTTAAAAATAATATCCAGCTTGTGAAGTGCAATTAAATTTTAGAGTCCAATTGGTCTATTTTTGCTTTGATTGCTTTTTGCGGTTCCCAACTGGGTTAAGTGATGATTGCATGGAGAGACAGCCGCGAAACATTAGTCATAAGCGAAAGCCTACTGAAAATAGTACCATAAGATTCTTAAGGTACTTTATACCAGCTCTTTTTAGTACAATGCATAAGTTGATTACAGCAGTGAACAAACGCAACTTCTTGACTTCGATCCAGCTAAACTCACTAATGAAACGAATCTGTTTTATGAGATTTCTGGTTCTTCAATATATTCGGCTGACAACACTAAAAAAAAAATGGAAGAGCGGTTCGAAATCGTGGTTTATACAGTTTTGTTTTACAATTTTGTTAGAACAATTTGTTTTTGGATATTCTTTATTACAGAACGAATCGTTCTGAACGCTACAAATTCAAGAAAGAAATAATTATCTTGAATAAAGGAAAAAAAGGAGTAAATTTAGCCAAAGATTGGCTAGTAGTGAGCTCTAAGAGTTCTAAAAACACTCCCGAATCTTGCTTAACAAAGCTGTTTTAAAAACATGAAATTGTAAAATGTAAAATGGCTTGACACAACCCCAAAGGGCCAAAGCCCTTCTAAGAAAAAGGACCTACAAGAGAGAAAGGGACCTACAGTTTAACGCTGAATCCGAACGTCAGTTTGAGATGCTTTTGCATGGCTAATTACTATAACGCTGGCTCCAACAGCAGTGAAGGGAGACCGGGTGTGTAAGATAATACAAAAAAAATCTTTTCATTAGATGTTTCGAGGCGGGATAGATCCCACGACCTCATGCAAAGCGGTCGCGCACACTAGCCGCTGAGCCACATAAGGGATTTTAAAAACTTATTTACTTATATCAAGAATTTCCTTGAAAAATTTTCGATTTTTATGCCAGTTTACTATAGTCGTCGGATTATATAAAATAACTAATATCACGAACAAATAAAGATTTGGAATCAAATTGGGGATTATGAGAATGAAGAGAGCTTTCACGAAAACATAGGTCGTTCAATCAATCAGCTAAATTTCACAAACTAGAAAAAAATCCAAAATTTTACAGGTGCACAGAGGGTTATTTGACCGATTTAGGTAGATAATATTATTTTTTATACTCTGTACCAAAGGTACATAGAGTACAATAAGTTTGTGCTAGCCATGTCCGTCTGTCCGTCTGTCTGTCCGTATGAACGCACAGATCTCAGAGATGGTAAGAGAAAGAGGTTTGACATATATGGGACATATGCTTCTTATACTTGCAGGCAGATCAAGTTTATTTTCAATTTTTGCCACTCCCCCTCCCGCCCCCGCAAATTGGTAAAAACGTCATATCTCCCACAGTTTTATAGATAGAAGGTTCGTTCCTTCTGGGCATATTTAGTAATTAGGATTATTTATCGACCCGTCAACGGAATGGTAAAGATCGCATGAACGGTTGTCGAGTTATAAGGAAAACAAACAATTATGGGCAGCACTGGTCGCAGCGGTGATGGGCAGCACTTCACAGCTACAGGGTATGTTATAGTCGGGCTTGACCGACTTTCTCTCTTGTTTTTAAATTTGTAATTTTAAATGTTTCGAAAGACTTGCTACGATATTTAAAACAACCTACATGTCTTCTAATCTTGTTGCTTTTCCTTTACAAATCTTGTTTTTTTTTATGGCTTTGCTTAGAGTTCATGTTTAAGAAAAATAGAATACTTTTCGGCTGACTTTAAACTTGCTCAATGTCAAATGGAAATACATTCTTAAAGCGCTTTAATGATATCCAATGTAAATCCGCGCAAAAGCGCATACCCCCAGCTATACCTGCGTGAACTAAGTATACATATGTGGATTTTTGTTTTGGTCTCTCTCTGCATTAACTGTTATTCTACTTTTCTTTTTGGCATGCAAGTTTTCGTTGTTGTTTGTTTATCTTTATTTCCTTATGCAATCATCTCTTTTGATCTTCATCTTTGTTGTCATTTGCCTAACTCCGAATGAAATCTCGCGGTTTTCTTATGAAATAATTATATGTGTAAACTAAGATTAGTGTGTATTTTAGTGGAAAAAGTAAAGTTAATTGAAGTGAAATAATTTTAATTGAGTAAAAACGTAAGTAGATAAAACAATATCTCTTAATAAGAATTTTAAATCATCAGCTGTAATTATTTCAATAGAATGCCACGTGGGACGCATCTGTCTGAAGAAGAGCGCGGCTTAATAAAGGGACTGAGAGAAGCTGGGACCAAAATGGAAAATATCGCTACCAGAGTGAATCGACATCGAAATACAATCGCCAACTTCTTAAAAAATCCCGATAGTTATGGTCAAATTAAGCGCTCCGGCAGACCGACCACCATAGACAAAAGGTGTAAACGGCAGATTCGGCGTCTCGCGGTCCAAGAAAACATGTCTTGCATGGAGATCAAGCGCCAGTTATGTCTTAAGGTATCCAAAAGACGAGTGTATCAAGTTTTGGCTCAAACTGAACACGTCAAATATGCCGCACGCGAGCGCGTACCAAGGCTACTGCCACGCCCCCTAAGCGCCCGTTTGGCATTTGCTGAAAAATATAAATTTTGGACCGACGAGTTCCAACAGGTCATTTTTTCTGATGAGAAAAAGTTCAACCTGGATGGCCCCGACGGTAGTAATAAGTACTGGCGCGATTTGAGACAACCACGGGAAACATGCCATAAGAGAAATTTCGGTGGAGGGTCTCTGATGGTTTGGGCGGCTTTTGGACATGCTGGAAAGTCTCCGCTTTGCTTTATACCAACTAAAACAAATTCGGAGATCTATGTTCAATTGTTAGATGAGGTGCTAGTTGACTTTGCTGAAGATTTGTATGGAAATAATTGGACATTTCAACAAGACAACGCCTCAGTCCACACAGCAGGCTTCACAAAAACCTTCTTTTCTTCAAGAAATATACCATTATTGGAGTGGCCAGCGATCAGCCCAGATCTAAACCCAATTGAGGATCTATGGGGAATCCTTTCAGCCAAAGTTTATAAGAGTGGCCGTCAGTTTGACACCATAAAGCAACTCAAAGAAGCCTTGGTCGCAGAATGGGACAAGATTAGCCTTTCCACCCTGGAAAAACTGGTTAACTCCATGCCTGGTAGATTAAATCAGGTTATTAAGCTAAGAGGAAAACATATTAACTATTAAGAAGCCATTGGTATTAGTTCAATAAGTAAAAGTTTAAAAATCATCCTATGCATATTTACTTATTTCATAAGAAGACAAAATATTGTGTTAAATATTTTTGTTAGTAAGTGAAAACTAAAATTAATTTGTACTGTTTTTGGTTAATGTTGCTAAGTACTGCATAATAAATAATAATTTGGAAATTTTCAGTTGACCATAAATTCTTTTTATTAAATTTAGTCTATGCACATATACTTAGTTCACGCAGGTAGTACAATATTCAAAGAAAATAATCAGCCATGTTGCGAGTAAACTGCGGTGGCACCCCAGGGCACTCTTCTTACAAACTCTAGAAGCTGATTTTTTTCTTGTTTCGGCTACTAATTTTCCATTTTTTGGAGCATATTTAAGAAAAATCCACTTTGAAATGCTGCCGTTTTGTGAAAAAAAAATTTGGCATAAAATAGCTATAAGTATTCTAAATCATTTCCGATAATCATTTCATCCAGTTTCCCACACAAAAAAGTAGGAATTTTGCTGGCCCAGTGTGCATCGGTAGTAGCAGTATTTTATTAGGTATAAAAATTGATTTGGTTTATAGCCATAACTTAACAAAATGAACACATTTGTAGTATAATTTCTTAATTTTAAGACAGAGCGTTGAAAAAAACAAAAAAGAAACATGAGAGGAAACATTTTGCTTCTTTGCTGGCGGTATTTTAGAGCTTGTTGTAAAATCGAAGACAGTATCTCAAAGTTTTTTCCATTCTGCCAATGTCGTAAAATCTCGATTTCCGATAGGGAGGGCTTATCGAGATACAAACTTCTTAGTTCGCCCAAGATTGGGCAATCCCCAATCAGATGAGCAACATTCTCAGTTACGCGGAGGTAGCAGAGTCCTTATTACAGGATCTTACATGCGGCCTGTAGTTCAGATTGAGCATTTTAAATCTAGCGCGGATATGGTTTGGATTCCCAATCGGTCATGAAATTAGTTCTGACTTCCGAGGCCACAACCTTTTTTGGATTGGATTCTTAACTCACTTAAGGAAGCCAGGCTTAGAAAGCTTTTTCATTGCCCGGAACTTGTTGTTTTCGAGTTTCAAGTAATACGAGGCTTCCCCAGACTTAGGACAATAAAAATTGATTTTAGGCAGAAGTTATGGCTTGCCATTTATCGAACACCTGAGTTTTGCTTGCTAATATCATGTCTGCTGCAATTCTGGTCAGTCTTTCGCTGGGGCATATCAAAGACTTTGCAGATGTATTTGAAGTGAGTATAAGTGGAGCGATGGCAGGCCAGGTTGATGGCGTAATTAGGAGTTTTATTTTGGGAGTTTGAAATACGTTCTAAGACATCTATAGATAAAAGAATTAGACCTGATTGATACATTGACAATCAAAGCACAGCCCAAACAGTAATAGGTTGAAAGTAAGTAAAAAGTTGCGATTTTCTTATTCCGACTCTGTTTTTAAGCAAAGAATGCCGAAAAATTTCTTATTTCAGAGAATGCGGGAACCTGTTCTATGACTACAATGCAAATCTGTAATGAAAATACCGCTTTACCCATTAAATACGCAACAACTTTTTAAAATAAATCACAAAACTAATCACTTAAATAGATCTATGAAATTCTACGACGTAGATGGAAATGATTACTTTTCCATTTCCTAACCACCCTCAAGGGTGAAGAAGTGAACCCCCTTACAATGATAAAATTGAAGCGAAAAGTTTTGTGCATTACCTCCGTCTACATCTTGGGACCTGGCTACGGTCAGTTGTTGTCGTTGTTTGTGTTGTTGCTAGAGTTTGTGTATTGGGGGGACTCAGACAACACCCGTTGGTTTTGTGAATTGCTCGCTATTTGGGGTTGTCGTTTTATTTAACGCTTCACTGCATTCCACTCTCTTTCTCTCTTGCTCAGTGAGAATGTTGGAAGTTGGCCAGGATGGCTAATGACAGTTGTTATACTAGTTCTGGTTGTGTGCGAGTATGTACGTTCCACTTCCCCTTTTATCAGCTTGTGCAATTTTTAAAATCCTTTTATTTATTAGAAGGTTCCACCCTCTGGAGGGCTGCACTGCGTCACGTTCGCCGCATGCTGCTGCCGCTGTCTGCCATTTTGGCTTTTCCTGCAGGAAGCTTGCATATTTTACGTGCGCCATGTTGTTTTTTGCGTCTCTGTGTGTGCTCGTGCCCCAACTCTTCACTTTTATCGATTGAAATGTGTCTCAGGCTGTGAAATGCAGGTCATTGATCTGTTCGTGCTTTTGGGGGAAACGACGAAAATGTCGTTTCTTTTCGTTTTGTATCTCTGGTCAAATTGGACAGGGATGGCGTCTGTTTGAAGTGCAACTTCTCGACTGCTCCCGAAGACTTGGAGTTGGGGCTGCGTTGGGGACTGTTCTTAAAATGATAAGTTGGAGTTGGTAACAATTTGTGTGCATTTCAGGGGGTAATAAACGGAAATCTCAGTGTGTTTTTAAGGGAGGATAAACTGAATTTGTTAAGGGAAATGATTTGGTTATAAAAAAGGTCAGAGTCAGACTCTGTGAATTTGTTTCGATGGTGAAATTGCGTTAGTTAAGATTGGGTTGGGTTCGGTTAGTTCATAAAATGTGATAAGCATAAAGAATCAGATGATTACCGCTTATTATTGGATTATTTTTTAGGCAGAGACAGGTTCATGTGATTCTATTATCTTAAGCCAAAAAGTAGGCAACAAAAATAATCATCATTTTGAGAATCGTATAGAATTAGCCTACTTTCGGGCTCTCGATTAGGTAAGCAAAAACCAAACAATGCGTAGATGCGATATCGAATCTCCAATTTTTGATGTGGTTTTCTTGTAGCGGGCAGATAGCACTGAGGGAGTTGAACACGCAGACTGTGCCAAAAACTGGTGCAATTTTTGAGTAAGCTAAAACCCTAAAACCCGTTTACAAGAATCTGAAAGTCTGATAGCATCACCAAACACCCGGATTTTAAAATTAATTACAATTTTAACGTATTTCTTAATGCTTCATGATAAAAATCAAAAAAATTCAGCATATACGGACTGAGTCATTGAAAACTTACTTCAATCGTACAATTGGTTAATGTACCGGCAAAAGGGGTCAAACCTGAATTCTTAAATATCTTTAAATGTGCTTAAGCCAGACCTATAAACAGACCAAACTGCGTTATTGCTTAGGCATTTTGTACAATTGTTTGTATTGCCTTAGAACAACATTGAACACTTAGGGTATCAACAGCTTCATCAAAATAGTGCAATTTATCCCATGAATAAAATACTTTACTATCATCAAGTCATCTTAGTGTATCGTGGTTTGTCCGTTAAAGTAATTATACCCTTGCAGAGGGTATTATAAAATTGTCCAGATGTTTGTAACGCATAGAAGGAAGCATTTCCGACCAGATAAAGTATATATATTCTTGATCGGCATGACGAGCTGAGTTCATTTATTCCTTTTGGCTGTTACATACTTTTGCACAAACTTAATATACTCTGTGTACCTCTGGTACAGAGTATAAAAACAAAAATTTGTGACTCGATCTCTTAAAGACTCTGAGATCGTCGCATTCGTACAGACAGACGGACATTGCTATATCACAGAAATCGCAGAGGCATCTTTCTACTGCACTCTGCTTATATGTCAGACCCGATCGGATCGGATATAGCAGTCATAGGAACAATCGCACTGTGGGCCAGAAATCTCATATTGTGGCCAAAACTCTGGCGTTTCTACACCAGACTAGCTATGAAGGTAAAATTTTTGATCGAAATGTTCTTAAAAGATTGAACTTAACGCACATAATTTTAAAAAATACCAAAATTTTAAAACATAATCCAAATCAAAGTTGGAAAATTTTTCAACTTGTAATTAGATTTAAGCCACATTTTGCAGATAAATAAAAATAAAAAAAACATTTGTCATGATATGTCAATTGGTTTTTTAAATATTATCCCAAACAGGTACTGATTTTGACAGCTCACCTCGCCTAGGATTTTCAGTCAATTAAACCACTCTTAGCAAATTTTCAATCTTTGATAGCCTTGCCTCGCTTTAAGTAGGAGGAGACTTAGGTTTCCTGGTCAACCACTCCTACTCAACTTATCGGAGACATCCGACATAGAGATCCCAGCTCTAATTAATTACATTCTGTCCACACATTGGTTTAGTACCGAACACAACCATAGGGTTTAACAGGAAATATATGGCATCGCAACGGGCCTAAGTGAGAGAGCGACTTATCGCACTCAGCCATTGCAACCTAACCTTCATTTGGCAACTTTGAGTTAAGAGTGCTCTGGAGTGCCCTTTCACTCGCACATTGTAAAGTAGCTGGAGATATGCGCTTTTGCGCATTTGCTTTGTTTTTCAGAAAATTGAGCTTAAAATGTTGTACCATTTAACATTTCCAGTCTTAAAGCAGGCAATTTTTTTATGATTTTCCAGATTATTATACACTTGCAGAGGGTATTATAAAATTGTCCGGATGTTTGTAACTCGAAAATATTGATCAGATATAAGGAAGCATCTCCAACAAAAAAAATTTTATGCGCTAGCGAGTTGGTTTAGCCATGTCTCTGTTTCTTGCTACTTCTCCTCCGTCAGTTTTAAAGCTATCCTCACCAAACTTTGCACGAAGTCTTTTTGGTACAAATACGCTGCACATTTGTCGGAACCGGATCGGATGACTACAGCATATAGCTGCCATAGGAACGATCGGTTGAAAAACAAGTCTCAAAGAGAAAAACTTTTTTGTTTTTAATGGAAACGCCTCCAAAGTACGTATTTCTTAGTTTACTATCCCTTCCCATGATTTCACTAAGTTTGGTCGAAATCGGATAACTATAGCATATAGCTCCCATAGGAACGATCGGTCGAAAAACTAGTTCTAGTGAGAAAAACTTTTTTGTTTCTAATGAAAACGTCCTTGTCATTGGCATACACTAATTTTATATACTTTTACACAATTTTTCAAGGTTTGGTTGAAATCGGATGACTATAGCATATAGCTCCCATTGGAACGATCGGTTCACTTATTTTGTATACTTTTTACACATTTCTACAAAGTTTTATCAAAATCAGATGACTATAGCATATAGCTGCCGTATGAATGATCGGTCGAAAAAAGAAGTTCTAAGGAGAAAAACTTTTTGTTTTAAATGGGATCGCCTCCAAATTTCGCAATTAACAGTGTATTATGCTTTTCCATGATTTCACCAAGTTTAATCGAAATCAGACATCTTTATAGTATAGATCCCTAGAAAAATAAGGTCCAAAAAAGTAGTCTTAGAAAAACTTTTTTGTTTTCAATGGAAGCTGCAAGGGTATACAAAACTTCGGCCGAGCCGAAGTTAACTTTCCCCTATTTTTTTAAATTAAAAAACCAAATAGTTGAAAAACTTTCCAACTTTGATTTGGATTATCAATACGTTTTCAAATTTGATTATTTTTTGTTTAAATTATGTACGTAAAGTTCAATATTTTTAAAAACTTTTCGTAAAAAAATATTCAGCTTCCTAGCTAGTCTGGTGTAGAAATGACAGAGTTTTGGCCAAAAAATTAGAATTCTGGCCAACAGTACAGTGTGCATTAGGGTGTCCCAAAAAAATTTTTGTTTTGATTTTCACAGGTGCACTGGCACTTTCAAAAAACTTATAGACGGAGGTGTCCCAGAAATCTCTTCCAACCAAATTCCAACCCAAAACCAATTCTCGGTGTCCTAGAAATCTCTTTCGGTTGCTTTCAAACCTCTAGTATTTTGTTAAGAGATTTGGAGAAACCAACCAAAGCCAATACACAAACCAACCAATGCGACTTCGCTAACTTACGCAAACTTAGCGAGCTTAGCAAAGACACAAACAGGGCTGGCAAGTCTGAAACCATCAATACAGCTATGAACAAAATCTGTTATCAATTATTTGCGAGCGACGCAGCCCTGTTTTTGTAGTTGGACCATAATCTTATACACACACCTTCTAACTAGACTTTTTAATAAGAAAATGAAATCTCTCCAAGTTCTGGGACACCGACGGATTTTTCGAGCGTTTTGCAAACCAACCGAAGCCAAAATCTCTAGAGATTTCCAGGACACCCCGAGAGTAACGTATTTTTGAGATCTTTTGTCAGATTTTTCGGAAGACGTTTAGGATCGCGCAAGTCGAATTTTACCCTAAAATTGGGTATTCCGTACTGTTTTTAAATTTTACGGCGGTGTCCCAGAAATCTCTTTCAACCAAATTCCAACCCAAAACCAATTCTCGGTGTCCTAGAAATCTATTTCGGTTGGTTTCAAACCTCTAGTATTTTGTTAAGAGATTTGGAGAAACCAACCCAATCCAATACACAAACCAATCAGTGCGACTTCGCTAACCTACCTACCTTGTAGTTGGAACATAATCTTATACACACACCTTCTAACAAGACTTCCTAATAAGAAAATGAAATCTCTTGAAGTTCTGGGACACCGACGGATTTTTCGAGCGATTTGCAAACCAACCGAAGCCAAAATCTCTAGAGATTTCCAGGACACCCCCCGATAATTTTTATTTTGGGTCACCCTAGTGTACATAGTGTCAGTTGACTGGTATTATGGTCAGAAAAATCCGACAATATTCTCATGTGACATAGGAAAATCAGGCAGCCTGTCAGTGTGTCTGAACGTACCCTTAAGTACTCGCATGAATTCTCGCAGCTTTAACTTTTGTGATTATTTGTTCGAAGCAGGTGTGGACGGATTATCCGACTCAGGCTATCCGATTTTGCTTAGCAAATTAATTTTGTAAGCTGAAAAGTATGCAATATAAATCGTTTTAAGTATTTCTAAATTGGAAAGTTCCCCTAATAGTCGTCCTCAATAGAGGGGGCGCCACTAATTTAACTATTGTATGTTGCATACTCTCGGGCACTCCTATAAAATTGCATTACAGTAGACACCATTTAAGTGCTACTCTGAATACAATTTGCATTTCAACTTGCTCTTTTAACTAACCACTACTGTTTCATGCTCCTTCTTCTTCCTTATATCCTGGTTGCCTTGCTTGCTTGCTGGCTTTTCCTTCCTTCTCGACGTGAAACACAAAGAACTGTTTTTTTTTCACTTCTGTTTCCTAGCTTTGGGGTAGTGGAGCAGCCAGCCAGCGTGCCAAACCAAGTTGTTGCTATTGCTGTGTTAGGGGAAACTGTACCAAAAAAAAAAATAAGTGTGGTAGCAGCAAGCAGGGCCAAAACCCAGACATGGGTAGAAAGGGAAAACAACTTGGGCTTATGCTTCCAGGATGTGTGTGTTTGAAAATTAAAATATATGTTCTCCTGTCCGGCATTTTGTGGTTCAATGTCCGCCTTCAGCACCTTCCCACATGGCTAGAGAAGCAAATTTGCTCCAAGAAGAACAAGTTGGCAAGGTCGACGAACGTTTGAAACGAACTTTATTGTGTGCAGTGTGCAGTTGCATTTGCAAACTTCTGCCCAGTTAATACCCAGCGCAGAGAGCCAAACACGTTTTAGGTCTCAGGCGAAAGGCTATCGCATAATTTGTGGGTAACTATTCAATCATCTCTACCAGGCAGGCCGCCTACGTCCACGCAGCTTGCCATCAATCATAGGAAATGCAATGCAAACTTTCACACTAAACTAATTGGTAATGGCCATGGCCCTTCAGTTGAGAGTCCTGTCAACAATTCGCATGCGTTTGAGGGCAGGGATTAAACTATGAAATACTCTGCAATTAATATGTGAAAAAAACAAAAATTGGGGGAAAATCATGCACGTCTTTTATCTAATCTGAGAACACAGCTTTTATTGTTTGAGAATTGGTTTGTCCTGCTGTATTTTCCAAACGCTTTTACTTATTACAGTGCATTGCACACTTCGCTGTTATTTGCAGTTGCAACACCCTGAAGATCCTCAAACGCATGCGTCAGACGCGGAGGGAGAGCCTAGTAACGTTCCCTAAAGCGCTCTCTCTCTCTTCTTTTTAACTTGGTCGGCTCAACTCTCCCTAGCATAGGCATAGGCTAATGGCCTCTAGACTTGCTTCGTTGATGCTATAATCGTTGGAGTCGTCAGTGTGTATGCCGCCTTTTGTGTGTTGGTGCAGTGGAGGCATGCCAGCATAGAACCATAGATTGGCTCGTCGTACTCCTCCCTAAACTCTCACCCAGTTTGTGCTGGCATTGACACTGACTGCGGCATTGGCCATGGCATTCGCAATGCTTCTAGTGGCTTCCTGCCTGTCTCCCCTTTTCCGTTTTGCCTCGACTGGCCGCATATTCATCATCGTCAGGCAGGCAGGGCATTGCATTGGGTACACTATTTGCTGATATGCTTTATGCATTGGCCACATTTATTGTATGCAATGACATGCTCTGACCACTCTGTGTTTACCTGCTGATATGATATTCTGGGAGTGGATGTAATTGCATGTGTGCTCGTGTGTGTGCCAACTGAGCTTGAACTGGATTTTTAATTGGCCTAGTCCATTGAGTGGAGCTTAGGGTAATGTGTGCCTGAAGTAAGTAAGGTGAGAAGAAGATGCCCGCAGATGGGCAAAAAAATGCAGTTGGATAACAGTAGAAACGAGTTTGAATTGCCTTTGATTTGCAAATGAGTTGGGATTCTTTCAATATACTTCTTTTTCTTTGAGGGAAAGTAAACAGCGCAAAATACTGTTTGCTTGTTTTTGTGGGAAAACACCACGAAACTCATGGTTTTTAAAGGTTTGGTTGGGCTGGCTCGAGGTCAACCGTCTCATCCGAAAATAAAACGGCCTTTTTGTTTTATATTTTCCCAATATATTTCGAGCCCACATCAGGAATGGGATCTCCGGCTTCACCAATAATAGCAGACATTGTTATGGAAGAAGTGCTCAAAAAATGTAAAGACCACCAGACTATTTTAACTAAATATGTTGACGATTTATTTGCGATTGTTCGAGAAGATGACGTTCATAAAACTCTGGAGACACTAAACTCATACCATAAGGACATACAATTTACGTTGGAGACAGAAAAAAAATAACAAACTACCATTTTTAGACTCCGTAGTCCACAGAATAAACAACACACTAAAAGTCAACTGGTATCAAAAACCAACAGCCTCAGGACGGATAATAAATTTTCATTCGAAACATCCCAAAAACATAATAATTAAGGGGGTCTTCTCATTGAGCAACTTTTCTTTTTCGACTTTTTTTTTTTGCATTTATTTAAAGCTTGATATTCAAAAATATCCCCCCAAAAGGATTTTCGAAAACTCGAATTAGTTTAGGAGATATAGTCCTTTTAGTGACCCAATGTGACCTAAATTCCCAAGCAACTGCAAACCTAAAGCGCGTTTATCTCGAAACCACGTTTTTCGAACTGGCGGCCATGATATCTCCAGTTCAACTGAACCGATTTTCATGAAACAAAGTGGAATCGACGCAGAATTGTCACCATTCTCGGGTGAACCTCGACCATAATTTTTAAAAAACTTTTTACTATTTTTTTTTTACCCTAAACTACAAAAAAAAAAAGCCCGAAATTGAAATTTTTTTTTTTAATGGCCGCCATTTTGTCTAAAAAAAAATCACAAAATTAAGTTTGAGGTTCACCCGAGAATTACATCTATACTGATTATAACCCCCCTTTTTTTTTTCATTTCGGTCGCTCCGGAGACCCGGGAATCGTGGCCGCCGTGACGACACCTTTTTTTTCACCACCAACTTTTGAAGTCTCATTACTTTTGAACAGCCTTTTTATCGAGGCAAAAAAAAATTTTTTATTTACTTTGAACCTTTTGTAATACAATAAATAAAAAAGTTTTCAATCATTCTTTGCGTTTTCAAATAAGAATTTTTTTTAAAAGGGTCCAAAAAACGGGTTTTGAATGAGAAGACCCCCTTAATACGGCTAAGAATCTTGCCAAGCGGATAATTGACACGAGCGACCCAATTTTTCATGAAGAGAACTTATTGACCATCAAAAAACTACTGACAATGAATGACTTTCCTCAAAACATCATAATGACGATCATCAAAGGAATTGAAAAAGAAACCACAAGAGCACCAGCGGAACAGACCAAAATGTACAAGTCAGTAACATATACACCACAGTACTCGGAAAGACTCGCAAAATCGGACTTATATGACAGAGAACAGATCACAATAGCTCACAAACCAACATTCACTACGGCGGCACTATTCAACAATATGAAAAGTAGGATAACAACGTTGGACAAAAACAATTTAATATACAAAATACCATGCGCTGGAGACGGGACCAATATATGTAACAAAATATATGTTGGGACGACAAAATCAAAACTTAGGACTCGACTATCTGGACACAAATCAGATATAAAAAAAACGTAATGAATCACACACACAAAAAACAGCGCTAGCAGCCCACTGTGCTGAGAGCGGCCACTCTCCCGACTTTGATGCCACGAGCATTTTACAACAAGAGCGACATTATAGCAAGCGCTTCACTCTTGAGATGCTTCACATCATTAACACACCAACAAACATTAGGCTTAACTTCAAAACGGACACAGAGAACTGTGCACACATATACAGACATTTACTTGACCAACACAAACACTAGAATAAGTCAGTTTCAAATCAAACTCCGTGGCGAGCAGTTGCACTTGTCCCGTATAAATGTATGTATAGGTTTTTAATTTTGTTAAAGTAATTTAATGGAAAAGCTTGTAAAATATTTGTTCAATTGTTGTTTGTTAGCCCCCTGAAGACGGACCCCGATGTGGGCTCGAAATATATTGGGAAAATATAAAACAAAAAGGCCGTTTTATTTTCGGATGAGACGGATGACCTCGAGCCAGCCCAACCAAACCTTTGGATTACTGAAGATCAGGTCGCTTAAACCAACACATCTCATGGTTTTAAGCTATATTACAAACAAATTTGGCGGAAGTTTTGTAACATATGCTTTAACATTTGTGAAATGAGTTTATGAAATGTACCTAGTAGTCACATTTGTTTCGGTGCCCGTTTTGAACTCACTCGTTCTCGAGAACCATCGGACCCAACCACACCAACTTGACGGCTATTTGACAGGTGACATTTATGCTATATTACTGCATCAAAAATTTATGGCGTCAGTTGTTTGCAATCATGGAATAGGGCTCGTTCGAAAGTCATGTTGTCGTAATTGGCCTGCATAAATGAGGCTACGTAAAAGGTAAAATATTTCGGATATTTCGCCCACTGGAAATCACCCGAAATTTTGTGTATCGTATTGTGAAGTTCATTGAGGATACTGATGGAATGAAAGACAGCGCGAAATCCGTGCTTCCGCACACTGTGCGAACGCCACAAGCCATGAAAGCCGTGCAAGATCAAATTTGTCAAAAACCACTGAGAAAATCATGTCTCCTGAGATAACGTGACTTTGGACTCAGTACAAGAGAAACAGCGGCCACTTCCTCTCAACAGCATTAAAACCAAAACGCAAGACAAAATAGAAAGCATTGTGTCGCCAATGCGCGAACAATATCCACAGATGATTTCTGTTTACTGACAAGAAAATTTTCACCAAAGAGGAATCGTTCAAAGAACAGAGCTGTAGAGTGTATGCTGTGTCAACAAAACAAGATGGGCGACTTGTTCCGAGAGTTCAGAGAGGTCACCATCCGGCTTATGTGATGGTTTGGCGTGAGAGTCGCCTATGTTGGGGTCATGTTGGGCCTATGTTGGGTTCATTTTTGTGAAAAAGGAGTTAAAACTTCGGCGAAAGTGTATCAAATCGGACGTTTTGGGAACACTATTTGTATACTCGCCGTGGACCTTTCAGCAAGATTCCGCTCCAGCTCACAAGGCAAAAACGACTCAAGCATGGGGAAAAAACCATGTACCGATCTTCATTTCTACGGATGATTGGACTGCTGGTAGCCCAGACCTGAATCCATTGGACTACAAACTGTGGTCCGTTCTCGAGGCTATGGATTGCTATACTCGACACCCAAATATTGATTCTTTGAAGTGCGCTTGTCCGAGCAGTGGAAAATTTCCCAATGCATGAGGTGCGCACTGCGATCGATGAGTGGCCAAAGAGACTTCGGCGTTGCTGGAAGGTACTAACGGGTGACAACTAAAAATCTGTACAAGCTTTGAGAGAGCGCGTTCTTGGCTGAGCTTTGCATAAAAGCTTTCGGGATGACATTTCTTTCTCTTTGTGTTCCTGTCAACACATTTTCATGCTCCCCTGACAAAAAGTAGGCTATCATGCCATCAAAGCAAGAACGTCTTAGTGATCGCATTGTAAAATTCTACGAATTGCACGCTGACAAAGGTAAAGTGTTAACAGTAAACCATTTTTCCCAAGAGGGCAAGTCCAAACGCACTATTTATAGTATTTACCAACGAAAAATAATAAAAAGAGAAGTTGGAAGAGATCGGAAAGCAAACATTATGACCTGCCAAGCTGTCAGAAAGCTAACTCATAACATAAGTCAACGAGATGCAGCCAGCAAATTTAATTGCAGCCAACAACACATCAGTAAAGTGCTGAAAAATAATAATATTGTTGCCAGACGTAAGCAAAGAGCACCAAGTTACACACCTGACCAAATATAAACTGTAAAATTTCAATGTCGGTGAATGTGCAACCAATATCGCCTTTTTGCCAATAGCCCTTTTGTACCAAAGGAACGGTACCCAACAAACTTGCCGCAGTGTCGTCCAATTGAAGATTCTTTGTTTTTTCTTTGGAATCTTTGGAAGTCTGAATGCTGCAGTTTACAAAAGCAACTGGCAGGCCAAAAATATCAATGAACTGACCAACAGAATCCGGAAATAAAACCCCAAGATCGTACTGGCCGCCTGCGGAGACATTTTCCGAAAGCTACGTCGAGTAGCTGACTAAATCCATTGATGCAATTCTTTTGTATATGTAGTCATAAATAAACTGTCAAATATTCATAAAGATCCGTTGAGAATTGTGTTTGTGCAGATTTTTAGTTGTCACCCGTTAGTTGTTCTAAGATTTTTAGCCATTGATTGACCTATTCGGTCAATGAAAAATTTCGAAAAATATTGATTCGTTTTCATTTTATGCCCAAAAAACCTTGGTACTCGGTGCACAATTGCGAGTACTACACAGAAAAACAAGTAAGAAAGCCCGACTATAATATACTCTGTACCTTCCAAGGTCAGTGTTAGTTAAGTTGTGTGAAGTGCTGCCCATCTACTATTGCCGTCTACTATTGCCGTCTATCAAATTTTCACAATAATCCAGGCACAAATCAAAAATTTGATAATTTCGGAAACCTTTTCGGGCAAGCGTCGAACCACTACCCAAAGATTTACCGAAACCGCAAATTTTTTAATTTTTGCGGTTTTTGGAGAATTTTGTGCAAATTTCTTCAACTTAGAAACCCTCCCGAGCAAGCGTTCAATTCATTCCCCAAAGTTTGATTGCAATCGGATGACGGTTATAATTTGCGAGTTTCGCGATTTTTGGAACTTAGAAACCTTCGCGGTCAAGCGTATAACCATTGACCAAAATTTCATCGCAATCGGATGAACGGTATAGTTTTTGAATTATCGAGGTTTTTCGAATATTTCCCGCCCATTTCTTCAAATCAGAATCCTTCACGCAAGCTTCCAAACATTCTCCAAAATTTTATAACAAACGAATATTTTTTAAATTTTGCGGTTTCTTCTACTTGGAAACCATCCTGGGCAAGCGTCGATCAATTTCCCAAAGTTTGAGCGAAATCTTAAATTTTGCCATTTTCGCGGTTTTTGGACCGTTTTCCGCAAATTTTTTCAACTTAGAAACCTTCCCGGGCAAGCGTTCATCCATTCCCTCATTTTCATTGCAATCGGATGAACGGCATAATTTTGCAAATTTCGCGGTTTTTGGACCATTTCACAGACATGAGACATAGCCTATGATACTTTCCTGATCGTCATGAACTTACTGTGAAAAATTCGTGAAGATCGGTTCAGCGGTTTAGACGCCCATAAGGGACAAACTTACAAACGTACAAACATACTTTCACTTTAATATAATTGTATAGATAAACTTAATGAAGCACGCGCAGAATGCAATATGTTTGAAAAATATGACGTTTGAATTTGAAAGGTAACGGAAAGTAATGGCGCCTTAGTTCGTTATCGATTAGTAGTCGATAACTATCGAGGGCTACCCTGCAAAATGCTCATAGTGGCGTGAGCCAAAAGCGAGCAAACGATATAAAATGGTCGACACCAGCGGGACTGAAATCATTTGGTGTTCAGGCGTGGAGGTAATAACACCAATCGTGCACCAAAATTATTCCTTTTCTGTTTTATTTTTCCTAATTTAATATTTCTTTTATCTAACCGCCTTTGGCCCGAAACCACTTAGGGTATGGTATCTTGTTTAAGTAAATGCCCGTAGGGCGACGCTAGCAAAGTAGTTATAATTTTGCTCCATATTTTTCTTTTTAGAAAAGTTTTTTCTAAATACCAGGGCCAATTTTAAGATAAGGCGATTTTCTAAAATTCAAGGCGAAATTCCTCAACCTTTTTAAGCTGTGCTAGCTCCTGCTTCAATGGTCCTATTCCGCTTGAGTCTGCAAAAGCTGTGCTGAGCGGGTTTTTTCTTCTAAAATGTCGGCCATTAATTTGGCTAACTGTTCTTCATAGCTAAACATTTCTGCAAAGCGAGCGTTTTTGGCTAAATCCTGCGACTCTTTGAGCTGTCCCAGCTCCCGATTCAGTTGATTTATAATCTCTTCACTATTAAACAACTCTGCTTGGATTTGGTTCAAGGATTGGTACCGAGAATTTAGAGGTAACTTCATCGATCTTCTCAACCCCCTGCAACGGTCGCCTACCATGCTGTACGCCCCAAACTACTAGGAAGAGGGAGAACTGGATAGAGCGATTTCTATGGAAGAGCTAAAAAGCGTTCTCAACAAAGCCACGGTCACCAAAGCACCGGGAGAAGATGGAATTACCAAATAGTTTTTGCAAAATGCGCCCACTGAACTACACGAAGCTTATCATAGCGCGCATGTAGAGGAGTTTTCTCAAAGAGTATTATCTTCCCTATTTTTAAAAAAGGCAATATAATTAACCCGCAAAACTTTTGTGGAATATCCTTCATAAACTCTTCAGCGAAGCTTTTTATGAGTGTTCTGACCGCACGACTAGCAACATGGGTTGAGAAATGCGGAAAGCTAAGTCAATTCCAAGCGGGATTTACACGTGGATAATCGACTGTAGACGGGATTCTTAATCTGGCATCGTTAGTCCAAATAAAACTCCATGAAAAACGGAAAATTTATGCCTACTTCGTGGACTTTAAGGCTGCTTTCGATTGTGTGCCTAGACACTGCAGGACATGATTAGAAGACTTGAAGACTTGGCTACTGCATTATGTGTGGAATGAAGCTCAACAGGTCAAAGTCGCAAGTTATGGTGTTACGAAAAGGAGGAAGACTGACAACATCAGAAAAATGGTTCTTTCAGACGTAGTCTGTTCAAGTTGCTTCGGAATTTAAATACCTTGGAGTCGTATTAACACCCACTATGATCTTCAAAAAACATGTGAATGCCAGACTAAGAGAAGCAAAAGGAAGCATAAACACGGTATGGGGAAAATTTTTAAGAAGCGATAACCTGAATCTTAGCGCAAAATGGAATGAGTTCAATGCCATTAGTAGAGCCGCTCTCTGGTATGAGGCACAAGTTTTGGGGAGGCGATGTAAGCGAGGAAGCAGGTATTTCGTAAAAAGAATACTTAAATTACCGGAAAATACGAAAAACTATCTACTAGCGATCGATGCAGGCTTAGAAGAAGGACATAGTTATAGCCAAAATCTTCATTTCGAGAATACTTTTTGAATACAACAGCACCAGATTACCGCATATTTTGTCTCGGTATATGCTCCGACAGGGGATTGGATGGTACGCATCCTTCCGATCTATCATCACAATGTCTGCAATTCCTAAGCTTTTGGAGAATTATAACATCCAACTACTTATTAGTCCATACCACCCTCAACATTTTGTCTACACAACCTTTTAGAATTCACTCTTCAGTAAAGAAAACTAACAGAGGATCATGTTTCTTACCTAAGAGTATAATTCATATCAAAGGCATCTCGTGGAGTTCCCCAAGGAAGTCACTTGGCCCATTGCTTTACTATCTTTATCAATGATCTTCCAGTCGGCTCCTCTCGGGTGCTTAGTACGCCGATGAGTGAAAATTTGTTTAACATATAAGATTTGGTTTCCCGCTATAATTTGCAAGCAGACTTGGATGCATTTCACTCTTGGTGTCAGATAATCTTCTAAACCTTACAGTTTGAAGTGTAAGGTTATGACATTTAAAGCACCCATTAGTCACTTACGCTTGATAATGTGGCATTGCAGCGCCTAAATGATAATGATTTTGGGGTTATTCTTGATCATCAACTTAAATTTAACTCTCTGTAACGCTACTGTTAATGGCCGAAGTGTTCTTGGGTTTATTAAGCGGTGGTCGAAAGAATTTGACGATCCCTACACTACCAGATTCTTTACACTTCTCTTGTCCGTCGTACACTTGAGTATGGTTCTGTGTGTGGTCTCCGCAATATATGACCCATCAGATAGAATAGAATCTGTGAAAGCATTTTATTGTGCCCTTCGGGGCTGAACTGGATCCTGAGGTCCGTTACCAGCTTACCTAGTAGACTACTTTTAATTAATCTTCCTTCCTTACAACCGTAGAGTTATGCTTGGTGTAATCTTCATACTGACTAATTAATGGCGATCGACTCTCGGAGTTGGTTAGCCAAATCAATCTTAATGTTCCTTGTAGACTGTCCCGAACTTTGTCCCCTTATCTCTGAAACATTGTACTACAACTATGCCGCAGATCCGTTTCGGTCCTCTGTGTTGATTACAACAAACTCTACCGCTTAATCAATTCGGAACTTTCTTTTCCTGCTTTAAAAACCTCTATTTTAAATCTTGTCCCGTACTTAACTTATACCGATCCGGTTTTCTGTCGCACGTTGGCGGCCCGCCTCTCGTCGGTTGGGCGGGAGGTGGGCGCTAGCCTGGGGTTCGCGGTAACGCTTCGGCTTGGGTCGTAAGGGCCACTTGAACGTACTGTGCATTGTACGTCAACGTCCATATATCACCATTAGTGGAAATGCAACGCACGCGGAATGGATATTTGGAAGTGTATCTCTACTCACAGCCATAACAGAGATTGTACAAAAGCTAATGTCATAATAAAAACTTCTATCTATCTACTCGAACAGTCAAGCAGCCTTTAAAGCACTTGACTCTTACACAAATAATGCTAAAACGCTCACTAAATGCCGCCTATCCCTAAATGAGATTGGCCGTCACTTCAGTATTCACCAAATATGGGTGCCTGGACAACGGAACATGTATGGAAACGAGTCTGCGCACACACTGGCCAGACTAGGCAGAACCACCAAGCTCCTTTCAGAGAGGACCACGATAAGGATGCCTACGGCTACCTACAAGCTTCACAAAAAAGTTAAAACCCTGCGCCTTGCTACGGACCGGTGGAAAAACATTTCCTCCTGTGCGGTAGAGAGACTTACGTGGCCAGCATTCGACATTAAACGTACTAGTACACTTTTACGTTACAGAAGGGATCACATATCACTTCTGGTAGGGGTCCTGACGGGTCACTGTCTTATAGGCAGGCACGCAGCACGCGTAGGCGTACAACACTTTAATTTTTGTAGAAGTTGCAGGTTTGAGGAAGAGGAGGAAACGTTAAGGGGGTCTTCTCATTGAGCAACTTTTTTTTTTCGACTTTTTTTTTTGCATTTATTTATAGCTTGGATATTCAAAAATATCCCCCCAAAAGGATTTTCGAAAACTCGAATTAGTTTAGGAGATATAATCCTTTTAGTGACCCAATGTGACCTAAATTCCCAAGCAACTGCAAACTTAAAGCGCGTTTATCTCGAAACCACGTTTTTCGAACTGGCGGCCATGATATCTCCAGTTCAACTGAACCGATTTTCATGAAACAAAGTGGAATCGACGCAGAATTGTCACCATTCTCGGGTGAACCTCGACCATAATTTTAAAAATTTTTTACTATTTTTTTTTACACTAAACTACAAAAAAAAGCCCGAAATTTAAAATTTTTTTTTTGAATGGCCGCCATTTTGTCAAAAAAAATCACAAAAATTAAGTTTGAGGTTCACCCGAGAATTACATCTATACTGATTATAACCCCGTTTTTTTTTCATTTCGGACGCTCCGGAGACCCGGAATCGTGGCCGCCGTGACGACACCTTTTTTTTTCACCACCAACTTTGAAGTCTCATTACTTTTTGAACAGCCCTCGTATCGAGGCAAAAAAATTTTTTATTTACTTTGAACCTTTTGTAATACAATAAATAAAAAAAAGTTTTCAATTATTCTTTGCGTTTTCAAATAAGAATTTTTTTTAAAAAGGGTCCAAAAAACGGGTTTTGAATGAGGACCCCCTTTTAGAAAGGGGAAACTTAGGTTTCTTTGTTAACCCCTTACTCAACTATCGGAGTCATCCGACATAGAGATCCTAGCTCTAATTAATTACATTCGTTCACCATGGTTCAGACCGAACACAACCCAGGGTTAACAGGTCTAGCATCACAACGCCCCACCTAAGTGGAGATCGACTTTCGCTCTCAGCCATTGCAACCTAACCTAACCTAGAGACCTTTACTTATTGAACTTTCAAGCTTATCTATATTGTCCGTTATCTTTGAAACATCACCTTGTAAATTGACACAATATGACATAACTCAATTTTCACATAACTAAAACTATGATGCATTGCCTTTTCAGAGATATATTTGTATACACTTAACAAAAAATAGACCATTGAGGATTAACTCAATCCAAAACGGAATATAATGTCTTACTACCGATAATAAATATTTTCCCGGTTTTTGTATTAAAACGATCTTTCTTTTCAAATACTCACCAGAGTACACAGAGTATAGGTTGAAGAAGAATCTCCGACCCCATAAAGTATATAAATTCTTGAGCAGATGAATGAACGCAGAGATCTCAGAGATGGTAAGAGATAGAGGATTGACGACTATGGGACAAAAACTTCTTATACTTACAGGCAGATAAAGTTTATTTTCAAATTTGGCCACGCCCCCTCCCTCCCCCGCAACTTGGAAAAAAACGTCATATCTCCCACAGTTTTATAGATAGAAGGTTTGTTCCTTATTTGGACATATTTAGTATTTATAATTATTTATTGATCCGCCAAAGGAATGGTAAAGATCGGATGAACGATAGTCGAGTTATAAGGAAAACAAACAATTATGGGCTATAAGGGGCGAGTTGGAAGGTTAGACCTTGAGTGTAAAGTTGTAAAGTAGGAGATTTGTTAAATGTCCATACTAAGTGATAAGTAATGTAGGTTTGGTTTATATCCCTGCTAAGTGATAAGTAGAGAAGCTTTGGTTTGTGTCCGTGCTAAGTGATAAGTAAGGTAGCTTTTATTTAAATGAATGAATCTGTATAGTGGGACATGGCAATGGAAATACTACAGGGCAGCACCGGTCGCTACGGTTCACTTCACAGGTAAAGAGTATACTATAGTCGGGCTTGACCGACTTTCTTTCTTGTTTTTTGGTGAACTTGATCAGGGTGACAAGTTGAATTGATTGAACTTTGTCCGTCCGTTTGTTTGTCTGTCTGTCTTTTTCTACGCAAAGTAGTCTCTCAGTTTTGAACCTATCGAGCTGAGTATTCTCTTTATTGCACGATGCCAATACTTATGTCGGAACCGACTGGATCTGATGACTATATCTTATAGCTGCCATAGGGAACGATCGGTTGAAAAACTGGTTCTAAGTCAGAAAAACTTTTTTGGTTTTAGTGCTAGCGTTCCTTAACTCGGCTGTATTTAATATTATTTGCTCACAAACGCATTTGCAGAATTTTGACAAGATCGGATGACTATATCTCTAAGCTGCCATGGCACCGATCGGTCGGAAATTAGTGAGAAAAATGTTTCAATTTTCAATGCTAGCGTCATTAAACTAAGCATTTATGAATATAATATGATTTTAAATAGATTTGACAAAGCTTGCACAAAATCGGACAACCGATCAATCAGTATTGCCTTCAATGTTAGCGTTCCAAAACTCTGCCATTATTGATACTAAATGCTTTCAAACAGATTTACAATATTGGGCCCAGGTCGTATGACTATATTCTATAGATTTTAAGGAACGATCGGTCGGAAAATATGTCTCAATTAGAAAAACTTTTTGTTTTTAATGTTTTAATGTGCTTTCTCGTTTTTATTTTTTGCTTTTCCACGTCAAAAAAGGTTCATAATTCCATAATAAATTCCATAGTTGAGATAATTTATATAATTTATATCTCTACCTTTACTCCCCCCTCTGTTCCCAAACGGGTGAGTTTTACTAAAGCGACACCCACAATTAAAATGAAAATCAACGAAAAGCGAAAACTTTTTGTCATATATGTTAAGATACAAACAGACACACACACATACACTCACTCGCACACTCACATAGAACAATAACAGACTAACCTATTGTAAAGTGGGGGAAATATAAAGCTCAGAGTTATACACAGACAGACATATGCGACATTTTACCAAAATGGCGACGACATGACTAACAAAACACCCAACTCCACCCCCAAAAACACACACAAACACACAAGCATCAAAATATTTGCAGAGGGCAGCAGCAGCAGCAGCAGCAGCTTTGTCTGCTGCACAACTTCACGTAGCCAGAGCCAGTGTCAGTGCCAGGAGCAGGTCAATGATACCAAAAGTTAAACCCAAACCAGCAGTGTCTGCGTCGCACTTGAGTAATTTTCACAAAAAAAAAGGAAGAAAAAAACTAAAAAAAACATCATGAAACGGCCGCACCCTTGAGCCGAACCCAATCCCTAACACCCACACTCCGCTGTTAAGTAAACTTCAACGCCAGTGTCAAGTTTACGCTAGCTTCCCACCTAACACCCCTCCTGCTCCATTTGTTGGTCATGAACTCCATTTTCAATGGCAGCCATAGGAGTCCAGAGCATAAAAAGTACTTTTATCTTTTGTGCAGTGGAAAGCGAACAGAGAGGGAGAGAGAGAGAACGAGCGAGCGAGAGAGCACCTACCTAACTCCAACTCCAGTTGCCACCTTCTTCTCCTGCTGCAATCATTCGATCTTCCACCCAACCAATCCCACTGCCATCTGCCCTCATGCATCATTTATTTGCCTCGATGCTTCTCTCCCTCCGCCTCGCAGCTCGTATCTTTTATTTTTCATTTTGCGCTGCTTTTCCTGTGTGTTGGAGCAGCAACAACAACCACAACTTGAACAACGCGGTGAAGGTCATTGCTACCAAAATTGTGTCTCCCTTTTGTCCTACTCTACTCTCGACTCGATTCGCAGCGCTGCAGACACACAGACACACACACACAGCCAGAGGCAGAGAGCCAAGTGCATGTGCTTCGTGTGTGTGTGTGTGTGTGTGTGTATTTCTGCATGCTATGGAGGTATCC
This sequence comes from Lordiphosa collinella, assembly GCA_018904265.1. NCBI lineage: Eukaryota > Metazoa > Arthropoda > Insecta > Diptera > Drosophilidae > Lordiphosa > Lordiphosa collinella. The sequence goes on from JAEIFV010000067.1 coordinate 579,102, forward strand.
AACCATCCATCCTAGTGGTATACTCCACATACACTGAAGTTGGACTTGGGCTTTGGCGCGGGCTCTGACTCTGTGGCTGCAGTCAAGCGAGTCGCTTTGCTTTTGCACTCACTGAGTTTGCAATTTGTTTTGTTCCTTTCTTCGTGCCCCCCCATCAAATTGAAATTTTCATGCGGTTGGGGCAAGGGTTAAGACTTGGGAGTTGCCGGATGGACGATAAATGTGAAATGGAAAACTTTTCTTCAAAACTGAAGTACTGAATTAACAAAATATTTTTCAAATACTGTAACCTTTGTTTATCCAAACTAAAAGTTTTGCATAGCATAATTTTAGGAGCAATTTAATTGGGATCATGCCTAAGTGATTCCAAAAAGCATTACCAAAATTTTATTATGTTTACGAAATGTTCTCGAAAATGAAGTAAAAATAGAGTAAGAATTCTTAGCATAATGCTATAATTTAGAACTGAAACCAAAACTGATAAAACTAGGAAGGATTGGTGGTGATTCTGTTTTCGGAAATGGTCCATCACGTCTAGATTTCTGGTAATTTGATCTTAAAGTTGCTTAAAATGCATATTTTGACTAGTTTTGTGGGAAACGCTTTTGATTGTTTTGGCTTACTTTGATATTATTGTAAAATGCTATGTCTTAGCTTTAAGCATAGTACTCAGACAAGCCATATCGATTTAGCTGGATGTCAACTCCATACAAAAAGGTACCTAAACGGTTGCTAAAACTTTTAGCTGCTCTCTTAGCTGAGCCAGTTCTCAGACAAACTAAATGCTTTAGCTCATACACAGCGAAAAACTCGTTGCGCCGCATCCTTGACTGGCGAAAAGCTGATTGAGTTTACCCCAGCTAAATGAATTCAACAATGGCTGTAGCCTGCAATAGAAAACCAAATAAAACACAAACAAGGCGATGCCCATTGCCCATGAAAATAAAGAGTAAAGACAATATAAAACTTTAAGCTCAAATTAATATAAATCTAGACGTGGTGGACAGTTTCCGAAAACAGATTTGTGTTCAGCACACGGATATCTTCTAGAATCACCAACAGACCTTCAATATACTGAAAAAGATAAGTTCACACAGGCAAACAATTTGCCAAAATTTCGATGAAAATTTTGCTCATTAGCCATGATGGCAGATGTTGTATGACTAAAATCTAAAGCTATGGTTACATTTACAAATAATTTGCTCAAATATGGCAAAAAAGTGCACAAATTAGGCTTACACAGTGCGAAGAGTAAATTGGTTACGCCTTCGGACCCCGACATTTTTTATACCCTTGCAGAGGGTATTATAAAATTGTGCGGATGTTTGTAACGCATTGAAGGAAGCATCTCCGAGTATATATATTCTTGATCAGCACGACGAGCTGAGTTGATTTAGCCCTGTCCGTCTTTCCGTCCATCTGTCTGTCCTTCTGTCCGTCTGTCTGTCACCAAACTTTGCACGAAGTCTTTTGGTACAAATACGCTGCACATTTGTGGGAGCCGGACGGATCGGATGACTAAAGCAAATAGCTGTCATAGGAACGATCGGTCGAAAAATTAGTGTTAGTGAGAAAAACTTTTCCATGAGTTTGGTCGAAATCGAAAATCTATATAGTAAAGCACCCATAGAAAAGTAAGGAACGAAAAGTAGTCTTATTTTGAAAAACAAACTGCAAGGGTATACAAAACTTCGGCCGAGCCGAAGTTAGCTTTCTCCTGTCTTTTAAGTACATACCGAAACTAAAAAAATCCCCAAAAGACTTGGCCCCATCACATTGTAAAGGTACTTTTTTAATACCCACCATTTTTTACCCCAACCTGATATTTTGAAAAGAGGAACCTTTCTAAGAAGTCAATATATCATAAACTGTTTGGAATTTTGTTTTCATATCTTTGGCAGAGCTATAGATATAAATAAAAGGAAAAAAATAGGGGGGAAAGTTAACTTCGGCTCGGCCGAAGTTTTGTATACCCTTGCAGCTTCCATTGAAAACAAAAAAGTTTTTCTAACTAAGACTACTTTTTGGACCTTACTTTCTATGGGATCTATACTTTATACAATAGATGTCTGATTTCGACCTAACTTGGTGAAATCATGGAAAAGCATAAAACAATAATGTTAATTATGAAATTTGGAGGCGATCCCATTTAAATCTAAAAAGTTTTTCTCACAAGAACTTCTTTTTCGACCGATCATTCAAACTGCAGCTATATGCTATAGATATCCGATTTTGATAAAACTTTGTAGAAATGTGTTAAAGTATATAAAATAAAAATATGCCAATAAAAGGACGTTTTCATTAAAAACAAAAAAGTTTTCCTCACTAGAACTAGTTTTTCGACCGATCGTTCCTATGGGAGCTATATGCTATAGTCATCCGATTTCTACCAAACTTTGTAGAAATATGGGAAAAAGTAAATAAAATAAGTAGTACAATTAAGGCGTTTCCATTAAAAACAAAAAAGTTTTTCTCACTAAGACTAGTTTTTCGACCGATCGTCCTAGGCAGCTATATGCTATAGTCATCCGATTTCGACTAATCTTTGTGAAATCATGGCAAAGGATAGTAAACTAAGAAATACGTACTTAGCTAAAAAAAGTCTTTCCAAACCATTTTCGACCGGAGCAGCACCGTTCGAACACAAAAAAACTTTGAGGCGTTTCCATTAAAAACAAAAAAGTTTTTCTCACTAAGACTAGTTTTTCGACCGATCGTTCCTATGGCAGCTTTATGCAATAGTCATCCGATCCGGCCGGTTCCGACAAATGTGCAGCTTATTTGTACCACAAGACTTCGTGCAAAGTTTGGTGAGGATAGCTTTAAAACTGACGGAGGAGATAGCATAGAAACAGACAGACGGACGGACAGACGGACAAGGCTAAATCAACTCAGCTCGTCATGCTGATCAAGAATATATATACTTTATGTGGTCGGAGATGCTTCCTTCTATGCGTTACAAACATCCGGACAATTTTATAATACCCTCTGCAAGGGTATAAAAAGTCCTTAACCGACTGACCCAAAAAAATGGCATCTAGTGGTTCAAAAATATCGAAAAAAAGACAATTTTTTTTTGTTTTTTGCCTGAAACGGCTAAACTACAGATAATTTGGCAAACCTTTCTTCAGCGAAAATATCCCAAAAAACAATATAAACAACTCTCTAATACTTGACAGCTTCATACGAACACCCCTTCACACCGTTTTGGTACTACGAAAGTTATCTTTTCTATGAACTTTATTTTGCAGTATATTAAAGTTAAAAGAGGCAAAGATATAATTTTAACCGAAGGTTAAGGCTTTAAAATCTTTGGTGCTGGTTCATGGTCTGACTCTGTACTTCCAAAACTAGAAAGAGAATCCAAAGGCACATCTCTTTCTGTGTGTTCCAGTGTCTTCTGGGTTTCGACGCCTTTATCCTCATACTGTGGTTCCACCACCAAACCTCCGAAAGCATTGCATCCAACTTCTTGCTCTGGTATCTTTTAGGGATGTCGGAACTAATATCGTTTGTATGAAAATGTCGATACCCCTAGAATCTATTTATCATTGCACATTGGGCCAGATATCAGTTTGGGCGGCATAAATTCGAAAAATGTGTTAGACAATGCAATTCCCATAACATTATTAGTAAGCCGCCCACCGCCCACATTATTAAGGCCCTCTTCTGGTGTAGGCGGCCGAGTTTTACCTGGTTTTTATAACTTATGGAAAGAAATCGGAAAAAGAATTGTAATTCGGTTTTTAGAAAATACAAAATTAAAAATAGGGGAAAGTTAACTACGGCTCGGCCGAAGTTTTGTATTGAAAACAAAAAAAGTTTTTCTAACTAAGACTACTTTTTGGACCTTACTTTTTATGGGATCTATACTATATAGATGTCTGATTTCGACCAATTTTGGTGAAATCATGAAAAAGCATAATACACTGTTAATTACGAAATTTGGAGGCGATCCCATTTAAAACAAAAAAGTTTTTCTCACTAGAACTAGTTTTTCGACCGATCGTTCCTATGGCAGCTATATGCTTTAGTCATCCGATTTCGACCAAACTTAGTGAAATCAGGGGAAACGATAGTAAACTAAGAAATACGTACTTTCTAGGCGTTTCCATTAAAAACCAAAAAGTTTTTCTCACTAAGACTAGTTTTTCGACCGATCGTTCCTATGACAGCTATATGCTATAGTCATCCGATCCGGCCGGTTCCGACAAATATGCAGCGTACCAAACCAAAAGACTCCGTGCAAAGTTTGGTGAGGAAAGCTTTAAAACTGACGGAGGAGATAGCATAGAAACAGACGGACGGACAGACGGACAGGGCTAAATCAACTCAGCTCGTCATGCTGATCAAGAATATATATACTTTAAGTGGTCGGAGATGCTTCCTTCTATGCGTTACAAACATCCGGACAATGCTATAATACCCTCTGCAAGGATATACAAAAAAAAAAAATTAAATTGTAAGTTATTCGGAAGGAAGACCCTACCCTCTCTGTGCCCATTCCTCCCCACACTACTCTCCTCCACACATTCCCTTGTGTAAATAGTATAGTTGAAAGTAGGATTTTTTTGATATTTTTTATATGTGCTAAACGTGGCGTGTAGAAAAGCTACATGCCGCATTTAGAAATGAAAATCCTAAACGTTCATGTAGAAAGCTACACGCCGTAAATGGTAAGCTAACTGCGTTTAGCTATAGAAATGAGAAAGCTAAACGTGGCATGCAGAAAAGCTACACAAACGTAGTGGGTTGAAGATCCCTGTGAAACATGTTGAAAAACTACATTTTCGTGTAGATTTTACTTATTCTTTTTCTCTGGGTACATTGAACTTTTAACCGGAACAATCATTTAAGGATGTACAGGAACCAAATTTAATTTGTGGATTAATCGCTGCTTTAAAGTATTCTTTATAAGTTTGTCATTGGTTACCAGTAAATGCGCCCATAGTCATTCAATTTGAATACAACTTAGAAAATAAAAAAAATATAATTGTAAAAAACTAACAAATGACACTATAACTAAACAAGATTATGAAGATCTTAGATTCTTTCTTAAAGTATTTTGCCCCAACTACATAACAGAGGATTAAGAGACGCTGAAATGTTGTAGAAACCCATATTAATTCAATGATCTTCGTTCGAGAATCAATAGTAGAAAACTGAAATCATTTTTCCAACTTGAGATATTTGCTGGACTATTTCAGATATCTATGAATTATTCTTGATTTCAGTATATTATATATCTAAGCTTATCCACCTAAAAATCAAGGGGCTCTTTTAATATCTTGATATCCACTTCATCTCTGTTTAATTATCCCTCTTTTCCAATTCAGATTATTTTATTATATATCTCGTTAGTACTTTGTGTATCGAGATATCACTCAAATTGTACCTCTAATAAGAGCCATTCTTCTATTATGGACATAACTTTTGCTAATTATCCAGTTCATCTTTTGATCTGGCAGCACTCTCTCATTTGGATTACCATTACAAAATCGCTTTGTCTGCGTTGCGGACATTAAACAGAACTCGTTCTCTGGTGGTTCTCTAGCGTGCTCCGTTGTGCACCGTCTCGCTCCCGCAACAAACTGTGTCTGTGTCACTCAACCCACTAAACTTGCGCACAATGCGAAATGCGACGATGGCAACGGCTGTGCCTGGTTTTGCTACCTCCACTCCACTTCGGTAGAAGCATTCACGTGCACGCTTTTCGTGGCTACAACGTCGTTTGCAACATTTTCCGCACGACATTCCCTGGCCTGTGCCTCTCGACGGAAGTTCGCCTCTGTATGTGTGTGTGTGTGTGTCTGGTGTTGAGTTCAATGTCTGGTGGTTGACCTACCCATACTACCAGATTTTCCCATCCAGCAAAAAGGGCCAGGACCAGGACAACAGCAAGCGAGGTGGCTCTGGTTTGTTCAGCTCTTGCATTTCGCGCTTGTTTGCCCATTTGTTTGTTGACTCATTTCATGGCAACTCCTGCAACTCCCGCAAGGGATTTGTAGAAAGTGCCGCACCCTGACAAGTGAAAACTAGCAAAAAAAAAAAGTTCTAGCTTGGGTGATAAAGTAAAAGTTATCTGCTTTGGGGTGACGAGACAATCGCCTCATAAAATTAATAAGAAAATGCGAAAAGTTGCAGTTGCAGTTGAGCAAGGGCATGGTGCAAGCATTAGGCACTCGAGTACCTTCTCTGAAGCTCAAGCTCTGCAACTGGTTTGCAAGATTCAAGGCTAAGTCTTAGGTCATTGCCATTGCCAATGCATTTTCCAAAGCTGGGAAAACTAGTTTTTCATTACCAACCAACTGGCTTAGCCAGTTTCTACCAGTTTTCATTTTGCCAACATCACAGGGAAAGTTCTAAGTGTGCGTCTATGTAAGAGTGAGAGAGTTGCAAGTGTTGTAATCGCTTAGAAGAAATGGAGAAAGTTGAAAAGCAAGTGGCAAAGAAATTTTCCTTCCACCTAGTGTGGCAAACTAGGTGAGGTGACTCACACAGTGTTGCACAATTGCAACAACCCTTCCAGCCCGTTCGTGCTAATTATCAGGCTCTGTTGTGGGTGGTTTCCCTTGGTCAAAACAACACGAATGACAAATTACCCTGCAGACTTGTTTTTGACACCCAGACACACACTCCACACGTGTGGGGGAGAAACCGAGTCCCTGGGTGTTCAGTTAGATGACAAGGGCACACCTTGCCACATGAACAGTAAAAAAGGAACAGAAGGTAGAACCAGGAACAGGTGTTGCTTGCACGCCTGCTGCAACTGGCAAAGCTTTGAAAGGGGTAAAAAATTGGTGCAAGAGTTTAGCTCACAAGTTTTCCACAATTCCGCTTTACATACTACACATTAATAATTAATTTCTGATTAGCGATCTCTTAACTTTTGGCCTCTATTAGCCAGCCAGAATCATTCTCCCCCATAAACGAATCGTGACATCTCAGCATAGATTCTAAAAATTATCTTAAAAAAACCACAAACACTTAAATCAAATATAACAAAAATATGTATAAATAAAAGCTTTAAATCCGATCCTGTTAAAAAAATCACTAGAACCTTTTAAGGTCTGTATCCAGTTGTGAAATAATTACTGTGGCTTACTTCTCTTCTTTTTTACTTCGGTGTGGAACGTAGAATTAAACAGAATATATTTAAACAACATTTCGGAAAGCACCATGAACCATGACCACAAAAAAATGCTTGCTGCATTATTTTTCAATTCCCACTGCGAATGAATATTAGGGAATCGCTAATTATCTCTTGCAATTATATTGAATTCGACCAAAGGACTTTGCATGAGTTTTTACCGCTCGGGTCCTACCTCTCTCTGCACCAACATGAAATACTGATCAATTTTGTTTAAATCTATACAAATATATGGAAGAGATAGTATGTTTGTATATTTGTTTGTCGATCAGGAAAGTGTCATAGGCTCATGTCTGTGAAATGGTCAAAAAATCGCGAAATTTGGAAAATTATACCGCTCATCCTATTGCAATGAAACTTTGGGGGAATAGTTGAACGCTTGCCCGGGTAGGCTTCTAAGTTGAAGAAATTTGGCGAAAAATAGACCAAAAACCATGAAAATTGAAAAATGTACGGTTTCGACATAACTTTGGTGAATGGTTCCTCGGTTGCCCGGGAAGATTTCCAAGTAGAAGAGTGGGCGGAGAATGGTCAAAAACGGCGAAATTTGTAAAATGTTTGATTGTGATGAAACTTTAGGGAATGGTTGGACGCTTGCCTGCGAAGGTTTCTAAATTGAAGAAATGGGCGGGAAATGGTCCAAAAACCGCGAAATTTGAAAAACTATACCGTTGCAAAGAAACTTTGGGCAATGGTTGGACGCGTGCCGCAAAGGATTGTAAGTTGTGTTAATGGGCGGAAATGATAAAAAAATCGAGAAATTTGCAAAGTTATACCGATCACCCGACTACGATGATACTTTGAGGAATGGTTGGACGCTCGCCGGTGATGGATTCTAAGCTCAAAAAACCGCGAAATTTGCAAAATTATCAAAATATATGAAAGCGCTTAATTTTTTTGAATACAATGCAGGCGTTGCAACGTCTTTCGTCCGTCTGTCCGTCCGTCCGTCTGTCCATCCGTCTGTCCGTCCGTCCGTTCGTCTGTCCTTCCGTCTGTCGGTTTGTACGTCTGTCTGTCCGTATAAACAAACAGATCTCAGAGACGGTTTTGGTTTCTTGTGATCAGGCTTAGTACTATCCTCACGGTCGGCACTTCATTTCTTCCCGAACGATTTGCTTGAACGTAGGCACAGACACCACTTCTGATGTCGGGTTTGTCAGGTTAGCACTATTATTATCCGTTTTCTAGCATGTTTATAAAATTAAAATAAGTAGACCCAAAAAATTGGTATCAATCGGCCCTGTTCCGAATTCCGAGTCGGTTTTAGTGAAAACGTTGCTTTTTCTAATGTAAAGCTAACAATTTTATATGAAAAGTAAGCAGAATGTCTGTGAGTACCAGATCAGGTCATTTCTTTTTGACGAATTGAATCTACTTGTCATTGAGCAATCAGTTTCAGCTGCTTAAGCCATTCCGATTTTCGTCAATCCTAATCTAGTAACCGTTGAAATGTTTGTCACCTTCCATATGACATTGTTAAGTTTAAACTCTTAATGCAAACGTTTATACGAAAACTGGCTCGGAATTCGGAACATGGCTAAATATCAATTTGATACACGTTGTCGCAAAATGAAACTAAAACCAGTATCGTTTTTTTAGTATCAATATAATCCAAGAGAGTTTCAAAATGATCTTTTGGTTATTATTTTGATACGCAAAAGTATAAATTTGAAACATTCCCCCAGACAAAGAGTTAAAGATTAAATTAATGTAATTCAATGTGGAGTACAAGCTCGGTATTTTCAAGGTGAGCAGCTAAACCTATTACCATTATTAAAGAAAGTTCTCAAGCAGGGATGATCATGCCATCATAATTGTGGCAGCACCAAATCAGAAGGGCGCACTGTTATGTCAATAAGGTTCGCACGATGGACTTCCTCATATTGATTTCAATATTTTAGTAACATCCGCGTTGAAATATAAAAGTAGAATGTTTCCATAGTCAGAAATTACGTTTTGTAAAAATTCAGAATAAAATCAATCAGTTTTTAAATGTTTATGTTTTAGTTTTAATGGCAGTTTGCTGATAACTGAATTGGTACTTCAAACTTAATAAGAAAAAATTGTAAACTGCGAAAAGCTAGTATCAAAATGATACCAAAACTTTGACAGTCAAAATATCAAAACGATAATTGTTAGTATAAAATTGATACTAAAAAATTAATACAAAATAGTGTCAGACTGATAATAGTTAGTATCAATTTGATATTATCGAAATATCATTTTAATACTTTCGAAAATATCAACTTTATACTATTGATACTCAATAGTTTCAAACTGATGACTAAATAGTGTCATTTTGATGACTACTGTTTTTTGGGTGTATTATTCGTTCTTTTTGACAATATGCCACCCTTTGAATCGCTTTTACATTATGATTTAATTTGTTCAACAAAGAAAATTTTTAATATTTTGCATTTTCATATATTTTGCATATATTTTGCATATATTAAGCATGGAAATATGCAAAAAAATTGCAAATATGCACATCGGTTTCAACTCACCTATCTTAATCCTGCAAAAATTTGCAAATATGCAAAATCCGAGGTCTAGTAATCAGGATTATTTATCCGCCAAGGGAATGGTAAAGATCGAATGAACGATAGTCGAGTTATAAGGAAAACACACAATTATGGGCAGCACCGGTCGTAAAGGTGATGGGCAGCACTTCACAGGCAATCAGTATATTATAGTCGGGCTTGAACTGTAGCCCATTATGTTATCTAATTTCGTTTTTTCATTGAACATTTGATTTCGATTTTTTCTATAGAAATCTATTTAAATGGTAAAGTTATATGTTTGGTTTTTAAATTTTTAAGCGGAAAAAAAAATTTATATCAGCGGGGTTGAGCACAGTGTGCGGACACACTATCAAATGTTAACCAAATAACACATGAGTAAATATGAGTAAAACGATTCTACAGTGCCACGGTGCCAATTTGACGGCAAGGTAATCTTACTCGGCGACTACTACTCGATTACTTTTCGTGCAGTTCTCTAATATGTTCGAGTTTTTCACTTAAATTTGTGACAATATTTTCCCCCATGTAAAAAAACTCACGCCAATCTGAAAAATATAATGCTTGAACAAAAAACAAATACAGATGTCGTGGTAAGTCGCGACGATATTCTCAAGGAAGGGCCATCTAAAAGAAGTTAAAAAGACAATTACCGAGAGAAATAAGTTGGAAAAAAGCCAAGAAAGGAGAAGAAGAAGCTAAATTGAACGGCAAAGCCAAACTACCACCGCCAAAGAAGAAACAAGTAAAGGAGCTGTAGTCGAATGCCCCGACTACAAAATACCCTGTTCCCTTGATTTCTTGTGTTTTCATACACATATACACACACTCACACATACATACACCCTCTCTTACATACGCACACACGCACGCGCAAACGCGGTAACTGACAATGCAAGGCCCCCCTCTCTCCCACAAGCAAAATTGATTCGTATATAACTTTGGTGTTTTTTGTCCGATCTTATTGATCATTTCAGAATAGAAAGATATTGGGCCTTTCTTGATATACATAAAGTCTCGAAGGTCTAACTTAAAAATTGTGGCTCTGACCGTTTTTTGCGCTTAAAGGGGGGAGGGGGAGGAATTTTCCAAATCTGAAACAAACTCGATTTGAATCGGGTCTATCTACATGCAAAAATTTATGGCTTTAGCTCTTATAGTCTCTGAGATCGACGCGTTCATACGGACAGACGGACGGACAGACGGGCGGACAGACGGACAGGGCTTAATCGACGCGGCTGTTGATGCTGATCAATAATATATATACTTTATAGGGTCGCAAATGCTTCCTTCTACCTGTTAAATACTTTTGCACAACTTCATGATCCCCCTTTTCACAGGGTGTAAAACTCGACCAAGAAAAACGACTGGTCTCACTGGTAAACTGATAAAAAAATTGTCTTTATATTATGGTTTGGCCTTCCAAAGAAACGTAGCTTCAGTTGAAGATATGTAAAAAACAATCTGGGCTACGTATTATCATTATATCTCCACCGACGCCGCACCGCAGCACGAGAAATGCGAGTATTTGAAAGCCCAATAAGAAGGCATACATAGACACATGAACAAGGGCGGCGTAAGTTAGCAAATTACGTCTACTTTCACGTAAAAAAAGCTCCGAGTTGATACATTGAAAAATGACTGAGCTACATTGGTTTAAAAAATCGTAATTTTTTTATGCTTCAAATAGGGATCCTACAATAAGAGTTGACATAGGGTAAAATTATGGGCGATCCAAGAACTTAAATGAGTTTTTCAAAGGCTTTCGGATTGCCTTACCTTCGAAAGTTAGAAAAAAACTTTCTGCGCAGGATTAAAGACAAACTAGTAAGAAGGGTTTTAAGGCTTGAGACTCGGTAAAATAAGGGGCGATCCTTAAGCAGAAATGCGATTTGCCCACTTTTCGGACTGCTTTAAGCGAAATTCGGGACGTTATACTTAGGTACACGCGATCCTAGGACTTAAATGAGTTTTTAGAATTTTTTCTTAAAACTTGCTGTTACTTAAAGGGTCCGAACAATAACTTTTTGCGCAAATTCATGAAAAAATCGGGTCGTTATACTTAAAAAGGGGCTTTAGTTGTTGAGATTTTACAGATTTCCGAACAAAAATGTCGTTTATGGCATTTTTCGTACTGCAGTTTTTGTGCAAAAGCGGAAAATGGCCTTCAACAAATAGATAATAAATTAAATGTGAAACACTGAACCGAACGGCAACCGCTGCTCAGTTGGCTTCAAAAACCATCTAATTAACCAAACCAAACCAAATCAATTCTTATTTCCAATCGACTAGCATCCCTGATTAAGTTAGCTTCCATTTTGCCTTTAATTGTTATGGCTTTCTTTCCAATCGATTAAGTTTTTAAATTAAGTCTGATTGGTATGTTGAACAAATCTACAACAATAAATTTGATTTTCCATCTAACTTGTTTGCTAGAACTCTCATCTTCTTATATCCCTGGTTACCTCTTCAGCTCCTTTTACACCTCTTCACTTACTTATCGCATAATTCACCATTCCATCGTTGCTGTCGTCCCTTTTTTGTATCTCTTTACCCCCAACCCACTGACCAAACAATTCATTCTTTTTGGTTTATTGACCTCCATGTTGCACATTGCGTCACGTTTTGCTCTTATCACGCATAGGCATCAAAAATGTCAGCCAAGGCAGCAGGCAGACCTAAAGGGGTAGCTTTTAAGCCGTCAAACCATCCCTTTCTTTCTTCTGCTCCCGCTATTGCAGACGCTGTCGTCGTTGCATTACAAATTAGCGAAAGTTTGGAGAAGAGAAGGAGCACACACACATCCACACACACATGAACTGTTGTTGTTGTTTGTTGGAGGGGGATTGGGTTGCAATGGCAACACTGGGTACACATTCATTACTTGGCGGCGGCATATTACGAATAACTGCTGTGTAATCTATATCATTTTGCACAGTTTGTTGGCGTCGCTTATTGTTGCCCAGTAAGTGGCAATAAAATGCAGCCATTGAGAGTGCCAGGCCAAGCCACAACGAGAGACAGGAAAGGGTTGGGAGCACTTAAAACATACACGGAGGGAGGAGAGTTGACTTTGAGAGCAAGTCTACTGATGATATGAGGGAAAGATTTTGGAAGATTTAAATGAACATATTTTTATTCTTAAAAAAAGCGTTTGATTTTTAACCTCTTAGCTCGAAACAGCTAGTCCAGCGACATTCCCATTTTTGTATAGCTTTCAGAGGGTTCTTGAAACAGTTGCTTAAATCATAGCCTCTAGTTTTTTGGCTTTTCATCCACCCTCAATTTTCGCCTTCAATAATCATCAATTTGGTCATTCCCTAGACTGGCGCCTCATTTCTGTCTATCCCACAGAGAGGGAGACAAACACAAGTGCACATATTTCGGCTTAAGCACACAAATCCGCCTCACCCAATATGAGTAATGTTTGCCCCCACAGTTCACAATAAAATCCTCACGAACTTTGAACTTGCGATTTAACCTGACTCCATCATCCTGGCCAGGTGCAATGCACGACCGCTCCACCTAAGGCCACAAAAGCTTACTCATCCAAACACCAAATGGAATGATTCACACATATTTTTTTTTGCACACCTTTGTTACCTAAAATAAATAATAAAGAAAAAAGGACCTCAGAATTCTAAACATGTCCAAAACGTCACTGGGACCGGAGGCGCCATGGGCGGCAGCAATTCCCCATGAGTCACTGACCGGCACCAGGACTAGCACCAACCAAATGCCTTTTGCTCTGCATCTGCGCGGGGTTAAGCGTCGACGCTCGAATATTAGTTTCACTGAACTTTGGAGCCGACTGACTTATAGCATACTTTTCTGTGCCGCTGAGGCAAATTAGACCCGAAAATCAGTTCATTGCACGCACATTGACCCAATAATTGGCTTACAACTGACAAATGTCTGATGTCAGTTAGGAATCGAACCGCACGACAGGGGGGGAGAGGGAATGACATAGGCTTTGGCCTCGTAAAAAAATCGACAGCGAAAGTTGAAACCGAATTGTAATGCAAGAGTTTCTATCGCTTATGGGTTTGAGTGTGCGCCATCTGATTTAGATAATTAGCATGCAAAATGAATTTCCTTTGTATTCTAATCTCCCGTTGGGAAGAAGTGTACCACTCTGCGACACTTCTAGGAGGTCAGAATGCGATTCTCTAGGAAAAATTCTATTCTAAGGGATAAGAAAGTGTTTTACAATATGAGTGTGTTTGTGTCTAAGCAAAACCGTGGGCAAAAATCAAATCAAAACAATGCATTTTTTATACTTTAAGCTGTTTCACGGGATTACTTAGCAATAATTACATAAACTGTTTAAGTCTTTCTTAAAAACTTTTGCTTAACTGGTCATCTTAACCAGCTATTGGTGCCAGCTGTAATATAAGTTGCCACAAAAAGATGGCAAAACTCGTACAACATAGGCCCTCGCTTCACATGATTTCTTGATAGCGGATTATTTCGAAGTAAAAATAAAACTGGGGCTTAAGAAATAATGTGGTTATGGTGTGAACAAGGATATGTGGGATCGTTCATTAAATAACGGAGCTATGGGGTATCAAAGTCAGCATTTTGAAAATCGACTTTCTTTTTAACTCTTTCATTGGTTCTAACCAAGGCTGCAATCCGGTTCGGAACCGAACCCCTGAGAGCCGGTTCGGGTATTTTGGGGTTCGCGAACCAGCCGCCCTATATTTTTGACTCCTCGAACCTGAACCCGAACCGGACCACTTTCTCGAAACAAAGTATGATTACTAGATTATTGGGAAAGAAACCATTTGAATGAAATCTACTTCGCTTTGAACAGGCGGTTAAGATGACGAGATTCACATTTACACTGCCGATGAAAGATGAATTGATTAAGCCAGTGCTACAGTGTGTGACGCGATGGAACTTTACTCACAAAACCATTGCAGAATTGTGTAAGAGTATTTAAAATACATACATGCCAATTTTGAGGACATTTCCATGGAAAACCAAAAAGTTTTTATACCCTTGCAGAGGGTATTATAAAATTGTCCGGATGTTTGTAACGCAAAGAAGGAAGCATCTCCGACCACATAAAGTATATATATTCTTGATCAACATGACGAGCAGAGTTGATTTAGCCCAGTCCGTCCGTCTGTCCTTCTGTCCGTCAGTCCGTCAGTTTCTATGCTATATCCTCCGTCAGTTTTAAAGCTATACTCACCATACTTTGCACGAAGTCTTTTGGTACAAGTAAGCTGCAAATTTGTCGGAACCGGCCGGATCGGATGGCTATAGCATATATGTAGCTGTCATAGGAACGATCGGTAGAAAAACTAGTTTTAGCGAGAAAAACTTTTTTGTTTTCAAATGAAACGCATCCAAACTTCGTATTTCTTAGGTTACTATGCTTTTCCATGATTCCACTAAATTTGGTCGAGGTCGGACATCTATATAGTATAGCTGTCATAGAATAGTGGAGTTTGAAAAGTAGTCTTAGTTAGAAAAACTTTTTTGTTTTCCGTGAAAATGTCCTCAAAATCGGCATGTATTTGTTTTATATGCTCCCACATGATTCTACAAAGGTTGGTCAAAATCGGATGACTATAGCGTATAGCTGCCATAGGAACGATAGGTCAAAAAACAAGTTCTTGTGAGAAAAACTTTTTTGTTTTTAATGGAAAAGTCCCTTACGTTGGTATATATTTATTTTATATACTTTTACACAGTTCTACAACGGTTTGTCGAAATCGGATGACTATAGCATATAGATGCAGTATGAATGATCGGTCGAAAAAGAAGTTCTAGTAAGAAAAACAATTTTTTTTTTAAATTGGGATCGCCTCCAAATTTCGTAATTGTTAGTTGGTTAAGCTTTTCCATGATTGCACTAAGTTTGGTCGAATCGGATATCTATATAGTATAGCTTCCATAGAAAAGTTAGGTCCGAAAAGTAGTCTTATTTGGAACAAGTAAGGGAGATGTAGTCAAGTGCCCCGACTACAAAATACCCTGTTCCCTTGATTTCGTGTGTTTTCCTTTACATACACACACACTCACACATACACACACTCCAACATACACACAAACGAATACGCGCATGCGGCTGCGCGCGATAACTGGCAATGTAAAACCCCCCACTCACCCACAAGCAAAATTGATTCGTATATAACTGCGGTGTTTTTTGTCCGATCTTACTGATCTTTTCAGAATAGATAGATATTGGGCCTTACTTGATATATATAAAGTTTTTAAGGTCTATCTTAAAAATTGTGGCTCTGACAGTTTTTTGCGCTTAAAGGGGGGAGGGGAAGGAATTTTCCAAATCTGAAACAATCTCGATTTGAATCATACCCGACCTACATGCAAACACACCTACCTGCATGCAAAAATTTGTGGCTCTATCTTTTAAAGTCTCTGAGATCGACGCGTTCATACGGACAGACGGACGGACAGACGACGGACATGGCTAAATCGACTCGGCTGTTGATGCTGATCAAGAATATACATATATACTTTATAGGGTCTCAAATGCTTCCTTCTACCTGTTACATACTTTTGCACAACTTCATGATCCCCTTTTTCCCATTTTCAATGGGAACAGGGTATAAAAAATGTTGAATAGCTGAAACTAACATTTATATTCAGAATTTATATATTCTCTTTAATTTTCATAAAGATCGGATAATAGTTTGGCTGATGAATATTGCTACATTAAGTACATTAACTTAACTTGTTTGCAGTGTATGAAATTCATTTTTCTTTTATTCATGTTAAAGCGCATTCAATTTGATTAAAAATAGCTTAATTAGTTTTAAAAATAATAGAATTTGAATACCCCCCTGTTCGTTGATGCATGTGAGCAGAAAAGACCCTTGTCAAAACTCTTAGTTTTTTTTTTGTATGGGAGCAGCTACAGCAGCGATTGTGTCCTCCGTCCAAACTGTTGGGTTTCGATGGTAAGGTCTTCTTTCGTCTGTCCCACGGTCGGAAAAATTGTTAACAAGTCTCACAATTTCCATTTGCCTATAGTCTCAAATTCCTGTTTCAGTGTCCCAGTTATCCATTTTCCACAAATTTAAAGATCAATCTAAAAAATAAAAAAAAATTATGCAGATTCATCAAACAGAAAAAAAGTAATTCAATGTTCCTTTGGTAGCGGCTTTCATCAGCCACCCTATAAATAGACGATGCATGCGATAGCATGCGATTTCTGTTTACGTGAATTTAAATGTTAACATTATTGTTAACGCTCTGTTAATTAACATAAGAAATGGCTTTTGAACACTTCTTTCCCTGAGTAATGCGTATATCGAGGTCTGGCAAGGCCGACCTTAACTTAAGCTCTCGTTTTTTTTGGAAACATCTGTTGATTTGCAAAACAATAGTAAAACAATTTTTTTTATCGTTTTAGGAAAATACCAATTGCACAAAAAAATCCATACTGAACGGGCTTTATGGACAATCTTTGGGTTCCAGATTGATTGGAATAAGTAGGAACTCGAATTCTCTAAGAATATGTTTATCCAAGACTTGAGTTATATGAAAAAAACATGTAAATGACAATAAATATGAAAGTGAGGCAAAATATTTAGGCTAACTCCAAAGTGACATTTTCCATCTTTAAATTTTGAAGATAAACTTTCTAGAATTCAATAGCTATTGCTCGAATGCGCATAGAAGGGCAACTAAAGGCAAATATCAAATCCTTATCTGGCAAATGAAGAAATTTATGCCTCGTCATTTCCGCCTGTTTATCGAAGACACTTCGCTGAAGTCTTTTAAAAAGGCCGGCAACGAATTGCTGGGAGAATACAGTTCTTCCATCAAAAAATTCTCTCCTGTCTGCAAATTTGAGACTTGTGCACATATTGAAGAAATTATATCTTTGATATTGGCAATATTTTGCCTTTATCTCTTTTTCTTCCATTAATATTTATTTTCCACTAGTTTCTATTCTCATTTCCGGCATTATACAATATTATAATGTAATTTACAAATTTCCCCCTTTTGCTTATATTTTCATTGTGGATTATGCATACTGGATTATTACCTCAAAATTGTTCACAAATTGTTCATCCTCACATCCTAACTATCAAAACAATCGGCCAAATGGCCTCTAGGTGAACCCGGCATTAACCGAACATAACCTAACCTAGATTTTAAACTATATTTGAGCTTTGAAAAGAAAAATTTCTGGTCATTTTATTGACGTGATCATAAATATTAGCTATTGATCGTTAAACTTAATCGTGAAACGGCCGGATGTGGTGATGCGGTGTTCAATCCTTGTTCCAAAAAATAGTTTCTCCTTAAAACTGGTACTCAACTGGTCATCTTTATAAGCTATTGGCTCCAATTGTGAAATAAGTAGCCATAAAAAAGCTTCTCAGACTCAGAACTGTGCTTTTTGAATTCGGCCTTAAACTGTAGGCCCGGTTATCTTGAGATTCAGAGAAGCGTGTCGTTGGAGCTTTCGGCTCAAGCCTTATATTTTCGTCGAAGTCGAAGCTATATTCCCACAGTAATCTTTATCAGGCTAAACTTCAGTTTCTGCGTAAACAATTTCTTTTCCCATCATTTCACATATTCAGATTCATTTCATTTCCAAATGAAACAAGGTTTTTGGGTTTTGTGCTGACCTTTGACCGGCAAGGCTAAGCCAAAACAGAAATGCGTCAATCAATTGACTTTGAAGCAGCAATGTTAACCATGGGTGACTGTGAGACACGTGTGCGTTACCCTTGTATTCTCGTTCCAAAAAATTTGTGCCTTGTGACCGAAAGGACAAATATAGTTAAGCAATTGTCAAGGAAATGGCATGCAAACAGCTAGCTATGTGGGGTTCTCAGAGACAACCCTGAAAATTTATGCTGTCTGGCTGGGCGACCTCCTCCTTCGCCCACTCAATGTCATTCGCAGGGTTAACTGCGACTACTGCACAGAAACCGGCAAGCCGGTTGAGGCAGCGCCCCAATAACAGAGGGAGCAGCCGCCGAGCAGTGTCCCTACTGCAACAACGCCTGTGTGTATGCAATGAGATTTTATTTGCGTTGCGGAAATGCGCATGCTTGCGTGTCCTTGCCCTTGGTACGTTAAGGCAAAAGGGCCTGGCTAGCCCACTCGTTGTAGTTATAGTTGTGTTTGTGGTGCCCCTGAAAATACTGTTAACCTTCGTGCAGTTGCATGAACAGGACGAAGGATTTTTGGTGTTTTTATGCAATGCTGCAGCGAGCGAAACATGCGCGTTGCAGCAGTCTCACCGCTCTCTCATTTTCTAGAGAGAGCCTTATGGTTGTGTGCAATAAGGAGAGAGAGACAGATCCCCCCCTCCACAAAAGGGGTGTTGTCTGGCTGCCCCTGCCACAGGTTGTGGCAATTTTCATGGCGCTGTCATTGACCATGATATTTTGGCCAACGTCCGTCAATAGAGGTAACCAATGGCATAACCTTAGCAGCTGTATAATGGAATAACCTTGTTCCTTAGATAGAAGGTTGTGATGAAGAAACCTTCATTACTCGGCGATCTGTTAGCCAAACAAAGCCCTTCGCTCTACCCCCTCCCTACTGCCAAAGCATAAACAGCCACAACTTTGCTTTCGTTTTATGGCTTGAGGGTTGCAATTCCAGACAGACAAAAGTCGCTATAGCCACCCACTCCACCCAATTCCATTTTTTGCAATTATTTTTAATTTCTATTCTCCAGAACACAACTCCCGGAATGCCAAAAACTCTTGCAACCCCAAAATAAAAAGCAAGCAAAAAAGGGGCCAAGCTTAGCACAAAACACAAAACTCCCAGACATAAATCTGCTTCCGACAAACGCGACGTAGTAGTAGTCATTGCACCCCCAACGTATTGTACATTGACTTCTCTGGGCTACGCTTTGTTTTCTGCATTCGTCGTTGTTGTCGTCGTCGTCATCGGCCTGGGCATTGGGAATGGGGAATGCGGCTCTCTTTTGCGCTCTCTGAGCGGCATTCCCATACCACGACCTACCTTACCCATACCCACAGTATGGGCTTTCTGGCCACTCTTCTACCATGCACAACTCCCGCCCAGGCTTCGCTGCTGCACACACACAGACTGAGAATATTCTGCGCTGTTCGTTTTCATATTGAAAGTAGAATTTTTCACTTTTGCAAAATTTCTGTCTCGTTTCGCGACTCAGTAGTCTCAGTCTCGTTAACGACGTCATGTCGTACATAACGCCACGCTCTGTTCTATTCTCTTAACCCTAAGTACACTGTGTGCGCTCACTCAGTCGTTTGGATACCAATTTCTAATACGGATGCGCAAATGGAATACCAAAATGTGCAACTAACTTTCATTTGTTGCAACAATTTTTAATTGCATATCGGTCGGTGCAACTGAATGCGTCATAATGTCGCTGTAAACTGGTGCGTGTGTGTGTGTGTGTGTGCGTGACTGTGTGTAAAGAAAGATCTTGAAAAAAAATATAGTGTTGAAGTAAGAGAGCGTTTTTGTGTGTCAATTTACTGATAAATGGAGTGAAGAGATTTTATTGAATTTTCTTTGTAACTATTCTTGCGGAAGAATATAAAATGAATTATAATTATTTATTAAACATTGGCAAATTTAGCACATTAAACCTTGAAAAACTTTTACTAACTCTGGAAAAATAGTCAGATAAATTGGACTTTGATTTCTTACACAATTTAGGAGAAGTTTAAAAAATAATTTTTTTAGTTCTTTTAAAATGGTGTTAATCCAGTGATGCGCACTCCTTTTATAGTGCTGAACATGTGAACTTTACTTGATTATTTCAAAAGAGCGAGATAAAAACAAACAATCTCACAAAAGCTACATCAACAAAGCGTTTAGTTTACCAAACATGTGACTTCGTTGCCTTTTTTCTCACAAGCCGCTGGAGTGCCCATCTCTGGATTTAAAACATTAACTTACTCTAAATACATTCAGGTCTTTTTCCCAACTTGAAGAATCGGAATTGGTAAATAACACAAGGCATCAAAATTCGACTTTTTCCAGTATCTTGAAGGGTTGGTAGTGATTCTAGATGATTTTCGTGTGCTAAGCTAGACTGCGTTTTCAGAAATTGTCCATCACGTCGAGATTTTTTAGTTATTTGAGCTTAAAGTTGCTAAAAGTGCCTATTTTCACCCTTTTTAGGAGCGTTTTTCGGGGAATCTATTCTTTTGTTTGGACTCTTTTTGATACTATCGACAAGTACCACTCCTGAGCTTTAAAATTAACTATCCCAAACAATTCTGCGATTTTTTTCAATGGAGATATACTTCTTTTAGCACTTGTGCAAGAATCCAAAAATATCCTATTTATTGCTGGTGCCCCAAAGTATGCATTGGGTGGTAGAGACTCTAATATGTTTTCTGAAAAAGCAGTCTTGCTTAGCACACGAAAATCATCCAGAATCACTACCAACCATTCAAGATACTGGACCTTGTTGCATAGTGTAATTAACTTTCAGATTTTATGTTTTCCATTTAGTCAGTAAATGAAAAAAAAAACACTCATTCGTCTTGTTTCAGTATATGGATTTGCTTATAAGGTGAAGGATAATCAAATTGGTCCAGACACATATTTCTTTTACTGAAATTTTTTTTTATTTTGTCACAAAATAAATGATGCTAGGGATGAGAGCTTGGATTGAAAGTTATATACTATCTAGGTACATAGAATGAGCTGGTAAGATCTCGAATTTAACTCTAGAAATAACCTTTTATTTCACTAGAGACTCCGAGAATCTAAATGATTTTTTATGATTATAATTATTATATTTTATGATTATTATAACTTGTACTTTGAAAGTGTAATAGTGGCACTTTTGTTCAGTTCTTTGTATTCTTTTAAAAAAATATTTAATATAAATTAATGTTTACTAAGAAAAGTTCTAAGACTGTCTTTGACAAATGTAGGGTTCTATTAAAATGACCTATGATTCAATCATTATATATGAACGCCAGTTGCAGTGAACCAATCTTTGGGTCATATCTAGGGATGCAAACCTTGTCTGAATCGAACCGAACCGCTAAGGCCAGCTGATAAGACGAACCGCAAACCAACCCGGCGACCCTTCGAAAATTCTGAACCAAACCGAAATCCCGAAAGCACGGTACGGTTCAGTTCACTGTTGAGTCTTACAGCAAGTCTTACGTACAAATTTTGGGAAATCGATTTTCTACAATAAGTCCTTCTCGATGCCGGACTTACACAGAGAAAAAAAATATGTAAAAGCTACACGAAAATTTAGTTTTTCTACACGTTTCATAGGGACTTTCAACCCACTTTCAACTAAACTATTTACACAAGGCGAATGTGTGGAGGAGGGTAGTGTGGAAAGGAATGGGAGGAAGGGGCACAAAGAGGGTAGGGTCTTCCTTTCGAAAAACTTACGATTTATTTTTTTTTATTTTTTACTTACCTTGTCTGGGTTTCGAACTCACAACTTTCTTACCTTGTCTCGGGAACTTACACACAATTGCCGGCAGCTTAGCCCATGCGACAATATAAGCACTCGAGCGAAGCGACAAGCGACGATGAGCTACACGTTTCGTGTAGATTTTCTAAATGTAGCACTTAGCATTTGAAGTCCATAACGTTTGGAAAACAGTTTTCCAGACGAAAAATTTAACTTTTCTGTACTGATTTTGAGCTACATTTTCGTTTAGAATTTCTACACGTGCGTGTAGGTTTTCAATATCTAAACGTTAATATAGAAAACCTACATTTCTGTGTGGAATTCAGAAAGCTTAATGAAAAATGTTGAAACACTTTGAAAAATCGCTGATTTTCTCTTGTCATGTAGCCTTTGCATTTGTCCACGCCGCATTTAACTTTTCTGCACGCCTCGTTTAGTTTATTTGATTTCTACACGTCCGTGTAGTTTTTCTAAACGCCACGTGTAGCTTTCTGTTTTCTACATTTTCGTGTGAGATTTTGCAAGCTGAACTGCGTTTCGTTTAGGATTGTCGTTTCTACACGTGTTGTGTAGCTAATTTTGTTTTCTCTGGGTATGTATCTGTCAACCATTTGAAATCATGTTACTCCTAACATAGATTTCTACGCTTATCCCATAGCATTTACGGGCCGAATTTTATTATTCTGTCGTGCTCCTTCAGCTCAAACACAAAAACCTGCGGTTTAAAACCTCTAAAAACCAGAACCTTATACTTTAAACCATTTTATGCCGCGCTGCAAGAAGTTTTTTATCCAGAGGTGAAAGTTACTTTGCTCGGAACCAGTAATCACGAATCCGAAGTCAAAAAATTCTACCTATTATAGTTACTCGAACAACGGCGATAGGGCACAGTTCAGATAACATGAATAAATTTAGTTGTTAGAGACCAAATACAGCAATTCGTAGTGCTACTTTTTCCGTGGTATTTTCTTTTACGGACAACTTTCAATCTTTCCTCAAATTAAAACATATTTTTGGGGAAAAAATATTTATAGTTTTGTTTTTTTTTAGCCTGTTCAATTGATAACTTCAAGTAAGGTTTTTTTTAGCCCACCTGTAAAGTGGAGGGCACCTTAATATTTTTGTCTGAAAGCCAATAAAATTCACTATAGAATAGTGTAATTACTTCAATTATTGGTTTTACCAGATCCCAGAAAATTTTTTTCTAAATAGTCAATTTTACTGTTCGACTAGTCGAAGAGCGGCATAAAATGGGTTAAAATGTGTTTGAACCCAAAGGACCCAAATTTATGTTACATCAAATAGTATAGGTCACCAAGATTTGTCGTTTTTCAAGCTTTCTTACAAATTTCAAAAGTGAAATAAAAAACAAGAAAGAAAGTCGGTCAAGCCCGACTATAACATACTCTGTACCTGTGAAGTGCTGCCCATCACCGTTGCGAACGGTGCTGCCCATAATTGTTTGTTTTCATTATAGCTCGACAGCCGTTCATCCGATCTCTACCATAAATCTGTGGGAGATATGACGTTTCTTCCAATTTGCGGGGGCGGGAGGGGGCGTGGCAAAAATTAAAAATAAACTTGATCTGCCTGCAAGTATAAGAAGCATATGTCCCACACATGTCAAACCTCTATCTCTTACCATCTCTGAGATCTGTGCGTTCATACGGACAGACAGGACAGACGGACATGACTTTTGCACAAACTTATTATACTCTATGTACCTTTGGTACAGAGTATAAAAACAAGAAAGAAAGTCGTTCAAGCCCGACTATAACATACTCTGTCCCGGTGCTGCCCAGAATTGATTGTTTTCCTTATAACTCGACTATCGCTCATCCGATCTTTACCATTCCTTTGCCAAATCGATAAATAATAATGATTACTAAATATGTCCAAAAGGTGCGAAACTTCTATCTATAAGACTGCTGGAGACTGGCAGCAAGAATAAGAAGTTTTTGTCCCATACATGTTGAACCTCAAACTCTTACCATCTCTGAGATCTGTTTGTTCAAACGGACAGACGGACATGGCTAGCTCGACTCGGCTGTTGCTGGTGATCAAGAATATATATATACTTGGGGGGGTCGGAGATGCTTCCTTCGGGCTGTTACATACTTTTGCACAAACTTAATATACTCTGTGTTCCTTTGTACTACTCTGTAGTATAAAAAGTGGAAAGTAGCAGGACGTAACATTGAATGGGAATCGACGGAATTAAGGACGATCCTTGTACGGAACGGCTTTTTAACATCATTTTGGACTTACTGCAACTTCAAAAGTCCGAAAATATGACACTGAGCAGATTTAAGGAAGGGTGGCTTTAAAAGTTAGGATAGTGTGATATAAATCGACACAAATAAAACGGGAGAGAAAGTTAAAGTCGGCTTTGCCCGACTTCGATATGCCCGTTATTCAGGCGATTTAATGCTTATGTTAATTAACAGAGCATTAGCATTTATGTGAACATATGAACATTATATTAGCAATCAGTGCATGTGACGCAGAAAAGTATGCAACTTTTTTATAACCTTTATAACACTGCCATTTATTATTCCATCTTTATGAAAATTTCCGAGATTGTACATACCAACATCAAAATTGTTGGAGTTATTCAACATTTTTTATTGCGTGGGCGGAAGGGGGCGTCGCAAAAATTGGAAAAAATATTCAATCCCAAAAGCTTCAGTTAATCTATGCCCAAGGCGTTCACTCGGTCATTGACACACAATCAAAGTAAACTGCAACAACTTTGTATACTTTCTCTCTTCTCGTTATCTGCTATGGTCCTTGCTTAATCGAACGCAACAACATATACTTATTGGTGATCTTTTGCGTAGGTTTTGTTGTTGACGACGAATTTTATATTTGAATAATCGGATTTCTCTATCTATTTCTTTTGGTTTTTGTTGCTTGAAAACTATTTACTTAATTTGTATTGGTGTCTACTATAGCAAAAGCTGGCTCTGGGCACCTTTGGATTAGATTCACAATTTCACTCGGTGGCTATCGGCTTAAAAGCGGTTTAGAGCCATATTTGAGAAACCAGCACAGACAACATCCCAAAATTTTTCGAAATGTCAAAAACCCACTTCTTTCAAAATGAAAGTTCTTTGCATCTCTTAACTAAAATACAATATTTGCAAAAAAAAAAAACTTGCAGTTTTGTGTGTGGGCTGTCAATTAGAACTTATGTGTTTACTTGCACTTTTTGTTGCGGGGCTGTCAATTGAGAACTTATGTGATTATCTCCGTATATTTTTTTTTTTTCTTCTTTATTTATTTTTTTTTTTTTTTTTTTTTTACCTTTTTATTATCTTTTTTTCATTTTCTTTATTTTCTTCTTTCTTTTTTTTTTCTTTTCTTTTTTTATTTTTTTTTTTTTTTTTTTTTTTTTTATTTTCCTTTTTTCTCTCCTTTTTTTTCCTTTTTTTTTTTTCTCTCTCGTTTTTTTTTATTTCTTTTTTTTTTCTTTACTTTATCCTTTACTTATTTATCTCCTTTTCGTTTCTTCTTGCTTTCCTTCTAACCTCCCCTGTCTCCCTTTTCGTTCATTAATTTTTTTTTTCTTCTTTTTTTTTTTTCTCCCCTTTCTCTCTCCCCTACACTTTTTTTTTTATTATTAATTTAAAAATAAAAATAAAATAAAAAATAACTGATTTCGAAGCTTCTAAATTCTAGTTTGTTTCACGAGTTGTTCACGACGAGAACTGGCTATGTAATGGTTCTTCTTCTAGTTCCAATCCCGTGTGGGGCATAGGGCATCAACCACTCTTATCTTTCAGCGAGCCCTGTTGTTAACTCTCAGTTCTCTCCAACTTTTCCCGATGTTTTCCGCTTCTTTACCGACAGTCCTCCTCTAAGTTTCTTTTTTTCTGTCAGGTGTCCGGCCTACTCCGTGAGATTTTCAGGTTCATAAATTAAAGACTTTTCAAAAGAGGCTCTGGTCTACATCTCAGAAAATATCTGAGCTTTGTGCTTCAAATTTGTTTTGAAGATTTGTAAGAAGGATGAACTATATGCATGAACTAGTTCAAATATGCAAATTGATTCTAGAGTTAATTATAAAATTGTTGTTCAAGGAATTTTGTGGAAAATAACTTATCAATACAGTTGATCACTAGTTATATTTTGTAAAACTCAAATTAAAATGAGAGCGTAAGTTAAAGTCGACCCTGTCCTACTTCAAAATACCCGTTATTCAGTGGTATTAATGTTTAATTAACAGAGCATTAACATTAATGTAAATATATCAACATTATGTTAGCAGAAAGCCCACGATGCTCTAAAAATTATGCAACATTTTGTATAACCTTTATAACTCTGCCATTTATTATACCATTTTCATGAATATTTAAGAGATTATAGTTATTGGGCATATACTCCAAAGTGCAAAATATGAGCTCGATATCTTTAAAAGTTCTTGGAGTTATTCAACATTTGTTATTGCGTGGATGGAAGGGGGCGTGAAATAATCTTGATCTGCCTGCAGATGGGGTCGGAGATGATTCCTTCTGCCTGTTACTTAAGTATCCCCTTTTTACTCCACGAGTAACGGGTATAAGTACACCCCAATTTCAAGTCCCTATCCCACTCTTTTCCCATTGACCCACCTGACCTTTCACTCTCAAAATCACACAATCAAAGCTTCTCAATTAAGTTAGTGGAGTTATCTTAAGCCCCATTTCAAATGGCCAGACAAGAAAATACAAAAAACAGTGACACCAAATTGCACTCATCCTTTGCTCATTAAGTCAGTCCAGTCGTCCAACTCATACCAAAACTGTCTGGTCTCATACCCTGTCTCTGAAAATTCAGCCAAGCTGCCATTTGCCGCCCACTTTTGCGCATTCAAACTTCACATTCGAAACTCCAGACAATTGCAACCCTCATTAGAATCTCGCCCCCCTAAAAATTTCTGCAATTTGCCCAAGGGAAAAGACTTAACAGAGCTTGAACAGTGCAACGACTGTAGACACTCTGTTAGTTGGGTTTAGCCTTGCCTTGGTAGTATGGGTGAACTTGACTCGCTCGCTGCTTTTAAAGCGCTCTCTCTATCTCGCCCTCTCTCTCTCTGTTTGTATGCGGTTCTCTTGTGTCTATTTCAAGTTCTTATTGTACACGAGCATGTGTGCGTTCAGTGTTAAGGTCAGTACATTTAGTGTGGTGCGTGTGTGTGTGTGTGTTTGTATGTAAGCATTTCCACATGCAACTGTGAGGTTGCAATTTTGTTTGCTGATTAGTTTGCTATTGAATGTTGCCATGCACACAGTTGCAACGAATGTCATCGGCATATAGCGGTTCATTTTGTGGGGGCTGCGACTTTGACGTTTGCGGAAGCTTTTGTCATTGCATTTGCCCCGTATTTTCGCTGTCTATGATGCATCCATTTCATGGGCAGTTTGTTAGCAAAACGTGCATATTTTTGGCAGGCCTTCAAACAATGTCAAATGTTTGTTGTGTGTTTGGGGTTATTTGTTTATTTTGGAGAGAAAGTGAACGAGTTTTTGAGATACAAAATGACTCATTATGGATTTTTGCATTGAAATGGATTTTAATTGTATTTAAAAGTTTTTTATGAATTCTTTAGGGTAAAATTCTGTTAGCTTTTGATAAAGAAAACTTGAAAAAGTCTCTAGGACTCAAAGTGGAGTTTTTTGTAGTAATCAAGAAGATGTAATCTACAATTCCTTTGCCGAATTCGATCACTGTTCTTAGAATATAAAACTTTTGTTATCAGATTTGGAACTAAATTGACTTAAGTGTGATTCTAAAATCGTTTAAACTTGATTTTGCCTTCAATTTTAAAATAATAATCATGGGTATTTTTGACATCCAAGCTCCTTGGAAACCTACTGTGCCATTTAAAATGTGGCCAAATTTGTGCGTTGCTTTGGCTAATCTTTTTATACGCACTTCATTCATTCTTATACCGAACCTACCTCAATGCGTAACTCTGCCAGACTGCCTGTCTGTCTAAGTAAACCAGAACCCACCCCAACTTGAATCTTCACTCACGCACATTACTCATACGCACTGTGTACGGTGGGGGGGCGGGGGCGGAAATGCTTGTCAAACTCAAACTTCCCTTTAGCTTTAGCCTAAAGAAGAAAAACTACCACCACCCGCTTAGCTTAACTCCAATAAAAGTTTAAGCAAAGCTCACCACCAGGCACCCCTGCCTCATTCTACAATTTGTTAACCCCTCCGTAAGTTTTAGGCGTCATTTTGCTTTTGTCTGGCTCTTTCGCATTTATTTTTGTTTATTTATGTTTTGCTTGTTTGATTCTTTACATCGAGTTTTCTGCTTCCGCGCTGGCGCAAGCTCTCTCAGTCTCTCGCTCTCTCTCGTTCTCTCGGTTTCTCACTCTCCGTGACGTGCCCACCTTTTGTATGATTTTCACTTTCATGCTGTCTCTCTGTGCTCAGAATTCTGGTTTCTGTTCTGTATGCGGCTGAAGCTTTTATATGGCCGTTTGTTCAGTCAGAGAAAGTACGGCAAACGCAACGGTTGCGAATTTTTATCATTCGCGCAAAAAGTTTTGTTCAAAACATAATCAACACCACAGAAACCTAACACAACAAAAATCAACGCCGTCGAATTTAAATTTTAAAAAATATTAATTTACAAAATCGCTTAACGCCAAACCAGTGCAATAATTGTGGGACCAAGGCGAAGGTCCCTTATATAAGAAAAATATAGAGAATGCCAGCCATTGTCAAGGGCGAAAATGGTTTAACATTGAGTTTGTTGGTGACCGTGTCCTTGTCCTTGTGCAGCCAGGAGAAGCCCAGCCGAACAGCTGTTGGTGTGTAAATCCTTGTTGGTGTTTCACCTTGCTCTTGAACTGCTGCTGGAGCTCTACGTAGTGTTGGTTCAATATCGGAGCAAAAATCATATGTATATAGCAAAATTTGTGACTCCGCCCCCCTCCCGCAGGCTAATCAACAACAACAACAACAACAGCCAGCTGTTGAGCCTTATTTCAGCTGTTAGCTTGGAACAGCTGTAGAATTTCGGTGAAAATATTATTTAAGCCATGTGTTTTAATAAAATATTCCTCCTACATAAATTTCTACAACAACAAGATCAAACAACATCAAAAATAATTGTTACACACAAAAATCTCTCGTCAACTATATTTTTCTAAAGGTGTTTAAAAAAATACAAAAAATACAAATAAAAATATTTTACTGCTCAGGTTTATCAACAAAACAAAACAGAAAATATATAAATAATACGACTTCAGCGTTGTGTTTCATGTGCAAAATAGTAATAAAACAAAATATATTTTTGGAATGAAATTAATGTTTAATCACCAATCAGATTTAAGTGTGTGAATTGTGCAACTCGAATTAAGTGTTATCAAAACCTAAATGGCTTATACAGCTCTCGATTATACAACAACAACAACAACTAACTAATTTCAATGCATCTATAATTAATTTCCAATCATTTATAAATTATTTATAAACAAAAAAATAAACTTACAAAGTATTCATCATAATAATAATAATATTAGTAAAGCAAACATAATATATAACATATATTTACTCATATTATTCAACGATTTTAATCAATCAATTCATCAATCAAACAATCGAGCATATATTTTATTTGACAAGTAAGTTTACAACAAATGATTTAAATTAATCCTAAAGCCCTCCCAGGGCTATATTTTACTGTAGTAAATCGGTCAGAACTTTAAATTGTTATTTTTCTTTCACTTTTTTGTCCATTCGTTCGAGAAAGTTCAACACGAAACTAAGAGAATTTATCTCATTAATATAAAATTTAAGAGCTATAGGAAAGTTTTTCAAAAAAAAAGAACATAAAACTCAGAAAAATGCATGAAATCTTTATTTGAATCGATAGTACCGGCCATATAATTTAATGTTTGAAGATTATTTCATGCAAATGTTGACCGTGACTGCGCCTCAAATGGTCTAAGCGGATGAGTCCAATTTTGGCATGCTCTTTCCAACATTTCGGCCGGTATCTCACGAATAAATGGTCTAATGTTGTCCTTCAATGCGTCAATTGTATATACGGCTAACATTTTCCGTCTTCAAAATCGATCTTTTGTTTGAAATAACGACCGTGTTCAGCAGAACAACTTGCTCCCTGATCATTTATTCATTTTCAATGATTTTCCTTCTAAACTCCAGAGATACGGTACCTTGATAGCCAATTTAACGTATTATGATACCGTAGCTTGTATCGAGTAAAAGGTACGCTCCTTTTAAGTGATCCATGAGTTGCAATTGAATAATTTTTTCTGATCAAGCCTTCTGCTAAACACAGCCAATCTCAGCCGCCATTCAGAACATTCGTTCCGATTCGGTCGACGTCCCTGGAATGAGCAGATATCGAGCTGCCACGGCTCAGATTTTGAATAGTGGATCGGTGGAAGAGTCGTTGAATCCTTCCGAAACATTTGGTGGTGCTGGCAGTTGTTCGGGAGAAGAACCTTTTAGGGATGCCAGTTCATTTTCAATTAAATGAACTGCGTTTTGAGCAACACCAAATATGGGGTCCAAAATGGTCGCTATCTTGGACATTATCCGGTTCTCATTGTAGGAAAGTCTGGTATTTCTTCTTTAAAAAAGCACTTTGGAGACCAATTGACCTTCTTCGATGTTCTTCTGATTCTTTGTTGCTTCAAGAAGTTCAGTATGTAGAACGCATATAATGAGAATAATCAATGAAATTATGCGCCGCTCTTAGTTTTAAAGAAACTATATCGCTACTCTTAAACTAAAATCAAAATAGGTCGTTAAACCCATATTCAGATACTCTTAAAATATTTAACAATTATCTTGCCTTTTTCGTGCTTCCTGAATGCAGTCCAGTTTTAAAACATCATGTTATGTTATGACTAGACAGCGGATTTTGCATATTTTCAAACCGATTTTTAATCCTAGTAGACTAGGGCAAATGTGTTTTTAACAAATTTTTGTCAATTTGTTTATTGCATATTGTCTTTTGCTGAAAGTGCAGCTTATGAAATAATAATTTAAGCCATTTTGAAATCAAAGCGAATTTTTTTGGAATTTTATATTCGTAAAGAGTAGGCACAACATATAGTGTTGTGCACATTTACTTTGGCCTACTAGGATACAAATCAGTTTAAAAATATGCAAAATCCGCTGTCTAGTTATGACTTCTCTTTAAAAGCTTGCACGCACTTACAACGTATCTAGAAATGCGCAACTTTCTGCTCCGATAGTATCGATAGTACTATCGATGGATTTCGCAACATTATTGTCCGGATGTTTCTATGCTATCTCCTCCGTCAGTTTTAGAGCTATCCTAACCAAACTTTGCACGAAGTCTTTTGGTACAAATACGCTACACATTTGTCTGAACCGGCCGGATCGGATGACTATAGCATATAGCTGTCATAGGAACGATCGGTCGAAAAACTAGTTTTTGAGAGAACAACTTATTTGTTTTTAATGAAAGGCCTCCAAACTTCGTATTTCTTAGTTTACTATGCTTCTCCATTATTCCACCAAATTTGGTCGAAGTCGGACATCTATATAGTAAAGCTTTCATAGAAAAGTAGAGTCTGAAAAGTAGTCTTAGTTAGAAAAACTTGTTTGTTTTCAATGGAAATGTCCTCAAAATTTCCATGTATTTCTTTTATCCCACACAATTCTACAAAGTTTGGTCAAAATCGGATGACTATAGCATATAGCTGCAGTATGAATGATCGGTCGAAAAAGAAGTTCTAGTGAGAAAAACTTATTTGTTTTAAACGGAATCGCCATCAAAAAATGTACATGTTAGTTTGTTATGCTTTTCCATGATTTCACTAAATTTGGTCGAAATCAGACTTCTATATAGTATAGCTCCCATGGAAAAGTAAGGTCCGAAAAGTAGTTTTATTTAGAAAAACAGACTGCAAGGGTATACAAAACTTCGGCAGAGCCGAAGTTAACTTTCCCCTATGTTTTGAGATTGTTTTTAGTCTAGAATTTTCAGGTCTTTTCTGTGCACACAATGACTTTATTTACCACTAGCTTATATTATCCAAAATTTGTAAGTCACTTATTCCCTATTTTTGTATGTTTAGTATTGAAAATGAGTTTGAAGGTAATCGTGCGAAAATAACAAATAAGTTTTTTATTCCGCTAATTTTCCGGCTTTGAGGATTGATTATCCAAAATTTTAAAGTCGTACTCCGTTCTTTCTTCTGTGTAGATTTGATAATGAGTTTGAACCTGATGGCTTGGAAACTTTACTTTCGACCAAACATAATGAAAAACCAAGTTCGACAGGCTGGTTCAGAACAGGAAAATATCAAACTTCTCATTTTTTAAACGTTCTTGAACCAATAATATATTTTACTCTATATTTCCAGCCTGCTGATATAGTTTCAAGGTCATGGCTTAAACTAGCCATTTTTGAACTGAATCGAAACGGATCTCAAACCAATATACTTATATCTAACTCCATGTTACTTAAACACCTTAAATAAATTCTAAGTTTTGGTGCTGTACCACTTTTGAACCGAGTCAGCCGGCTAGTTCAGAAACAGGAGAATATTTAACTTCATACTTCCAAAGACCAAACCATATTTCCTGATCACAGCTCATATAATTTCTGAGATAAGGTTCTGAACCACTTATGAGGAACTATCAAATGGAGTCAAAGAGCCATTTGATTTTTCTTTTGGTATACTGGTACAAGCTAATCAAATATTAAAGGATAACTTTAGCCACAATTTTCCGTCTTTGTGGAAAAGTCGTTGGTGTAATCGAGCCACAATGTTTTTGAAGGGGCTGTGATTATACACAACAGCGACTTTTGTTCATTAAACAAAAAATTCCGACAATAATTGTACCTTAAAATTGAAATGCCGTTAAGCCTTATGACTCAAAAAATACACAAAATTTGCCAAAATTTGGCCTGAATAAGTATAGCTTTAAGCTTTTATAAGAATAGGCTGTGACGCCTCTGCCGCCACTGAGCACGAGCGACTATCCATTACTAGTCAAGAGCGTCTATCGATAACCACAATATGACGTAGCTTTCATCTGTCATCTCCAGTGGTAGTCAGTGTGTGCAACTTCGGGCTGGCAGCCTCGGGCCAGCTCGCAATCAACAAATCATGTTAAACTAGTTAAGTGAAACAGTAAATAATAGAAGGCGTTAGAAGAGGCGCCATGTATCGATCACAAACATAGAAAAGGACAGATAAGATAGAATATTGAATTAGATAGAGGTATGTGAGGATTGATTAGAGAAAAAACCTGAAGATTTGATTATACATAATGATTTAGTAAGTGTATATTTCTCCACTTTAATCCTTTTGTTTTCTCTCTCCCTTTTTAGCCACTTCAAATACCTACAACATACTCAAGAAGCTGCTGTGGAGAACAAGAAAATAAAAAACGGAAACAAAACCAATAAACCACAACAAGTATTATTAGCCATTAACTTCAACAGAAAACCACTCAACTCAACTTACTCAACTCAACTCACTCATCAGCCACATTATCAACAGAAGAAGCCTCAAAGATACCATTTATCTTAACCATCAAGGAAACTGTGGGCAGGTTTAAGGACAACGCTAGCTAAAGTAAGGACTACAAACATACATAAATAACTAGGATACAGATAACAAACAAAATTCGAAAAAATACAACTTTGCAACTTTGAAGGCTGATAACATTTTTGATAGATCCAGAAATACATACAAAAACAAAACGCGTCAAGAAAAGAAGAAGAGACTGATTTTTAACTAAAGAAGCGAACTCAGAGAAAAGCAGCCAGCAAGAGAGGCACCGAACGCAAGTGATTAAGGATCCAATCCAATAAGAAACTATACACATATATATTTTGTACATCATGTTGAAGAAACTCAAATGCATGGAGGCGGCACAGGCAGCGGCCACGGCCACGGCAACCACCAAAATGATCAAAACCGAACCCATAGATTTCGAAATGTTACATTTGGAGCAAGGAGACGGTGGCGGAGGTATGTCCGAGCCAAGTAGTAGCAACCAAATGGCTACACAGCCACCGCCACAACGTTATACCCATGTCCAGGTGCAGACAGTGCCGCCACGTCAGCCCACAGGATTAACCACACCGGGCGGTACACAGAAAGTAATACTCACTCCACGTGTGGAGTATGTACAACAGAGGGCCAGCTCGACCAGTACAGCGGCTGGAGCTGGAACCACAGTGGGGCGCCATAAAGCACATCTATACACAGCAAGTGGCAGGATCACGTGGCTCTGGACCAACGCCAGAGACCACTACAATCTTGTCGAGCACGGGAACACCACAGATTATCATTACACGCACTTTACCTACCACACAACACCTGTCGCGTCGTCATTCGGCCAGTCCATCGGCATTACAGCAGCACTATTCTCAGCAGCAGCAGCAGCAGCGACCCTTATCCAATCCCAATCAATCGCCGCCGCCTTTGCATCACCAACAACAACAACAACAGCAGCAGCAACAACAGCAACATGTTCGTGTTATACGTGATGGTCGTTTGTATGATGAAACCAACGGTTGTGCTACCCTGGTAGTCGGTACGCGTCGTCATTCCGTTTCGCCGCCCCCCTTACATCATCATTCGCGTTCCGCGCCCGTTTCGCCAGTGATTGCTCGTCGTGGCTATATGGAGCAGCAGCAGCAGTATCAACAGCGTCAGACTCCACCACTGGCTCCACCACCCCCTCCCCCACCTCCACCACCACCACCGCCACCACCCCAACAGCAGCAGCAGCAACAACAATACAGCGGAGGACCTCCACTTACAGCCGCCGCTCGAAAATTTGTGGTCAGCACCAGCACACGTCATGTCAATGTCATTGCCTCGAATCACTTTCAACAGCCACCACATGTCATGGCCAATGTCAGCTCCAGCAGCGGTGGTGCTTCTTCCTCCTCTTCCAATTCTGCAGCCTCCTCGTCCTCACCTTCTACTTCTTCGCATATATTTCGCACACCCGTTGTCTCCAGTAGCAGCAGCAGCAGCAGCAGCAACCATCATAATCCTCAACCAAACCTTCATCATAGTATGGGTAACTCGGCTATGCGCCCACCACCACCGCCGCCACCGCCCAAGGTGAAACATGCCTCCAGTTTGGGCAGCTCCAGCAGCAACAATAGCGGCAGCAGCACCAACGGCGAGGAGCCGTCCAGTTCGATTCCTGATCTAGGTAAGTCACTGAAGCTGGCTCGACTTTATGTAGAAGTAACTAAGTAACCCGTTGACCCTGACTGGCCGCTGGTCGACTACTGCACGGTTGGTTGGTCTCGTCAGTTGAGAGAGGTAGTAAAATTGTAAACACTAGTCTACAAAAATATGAAACATTTTAAGGAAATGTTCTGAAAAGCAGTGAGTGTTGTTGTTGCTTTTTCAAATGTATTTCTTCTGTAGCTGTCTCATTCAAGCTTGTAAAATCGTAGTCGTACTCCTGTACAGTGGCCGAATTTCTATCTTGTACGTTTTTTCTTTAAAAACTAACCCGGTCACCCTTTTTGCCATTTGTAGTAACTACCTCTTAAACGCCGTTCATTCGCGTTAAACGGAGGTCCCTTCTCGAAAACTGAAGCGACAGCCAAGAGATTGAGAGCAGTTTTGGCCCTTTGCGGCTGTTCCTTTTTTACTCTGTTTAGACAAAATACTTACTAAACTTTGCGCCTTTTTTTTTTAAAATTTTTAATACTAAAAAAAGGTCACAAGATTTCCTAGGAATTCGAAACTATTAACAAATTTATTTATCTGTTGTCTTTCCTTATTTTTTTTAAGCAAACCGTTCGGGAATTCGAATAGGTTCGGTTCAGTGGTTAACAGACATTTTAAGAACCCAGTTTGGTTTATAGCATACAAGCTCAATACCCGGCGTCGCCCGGGGCCTTTGCAAGAACGCCAAGACGTTCGCAAACTGGTTGCAAATTGACATTAACATTTGAACTCGCCCAACCTTGTTCGAATAAAGTTTTAAATAGGGAAAATATCAGACTTCATATATCCAACGCGCACACCAAATTTCCAGTTTAAAGTTTAAGTAAATTTTAAAATTAGTTTAACGTTACACTCACATTATTAGCCTTCAGATCACTTTTCCAATCAAAATTTGTGGACCTGAACCTTTTTTGTAGTGGATAATTTGAAGCTGGGAGAATATCTAACTTCGTAGTACCAGGCTACACAGCAAATTTAATGTTCTTAGCTAAAATAAGTTCTGAGATAAGGACCAGCAACCTACAAGCCAAATTTCAAGTTCCTTGATTAAATTGCTTTTGAGATATGCCTCCGAATCACTTTTGAGCCGGTTCTGAACCTTTAAAATATCCCTCTCCATATTACCAACCTACATACCAAATTATAAGTTCGATTCATGAATAGCTTCTGAGAGAATGGCTTTGAACCACTTTTGAACCTGTCCCATATTTGAACCGGTTCAAAACCGGTTCTGTACCAGTTAAATATCCAATTCCATATTTTTAAACTACTGACCAAAATTTAAGTTCGTTGCTTAAATAACTTCTGAGATATAGCTCTGAGCCACTGTTAAACCGGATCGATTAAAAAACAGGTCAAACCCGGCTATGATCCAGTTATTACCAACCTATAGACCAAGTTTCAAGTTCTTAGCTTAAATAATTTCTAGCTTGCAGTTTTTACTGGCTCGAGGTCTTGTTATGCTATTGGCACCACAACACAACAAAGGAGGCTTCAGGATTGATCGGACGCGTTTCATACTGAAGTTAGTACTGAGGTCATTAAAACAGTCACAAAAGGACTAAAAAGCATGGCACCGCGTTGTTGTTCAAAACTTAATAAAAATAGTTTCATTTAAAACACAAAAACTCCTGTTTGTATATGCTCACTGAGTACAAAGTACAAGGAGGCCACACACTTACAAAGGGGAATGGCTGTCTTATGCTGCCTTTTTGGTGTTTTGCGCGGAAGCTGCCTTTGGAATTCCCAAACAGTTTTGCCGTCGCAGGCATGGAGAGGCTGCTCTTTGGATGCACATTTCAGGCTCAAGATCATTGATGAAAGTGGATTTGGTTCCTCATGAAACGCGTCCGATCAAACCTGAAGCTTCTTTTGTGTGGTGTGTGACTCTGTTTAAAGTTATGCCAATAGCATAACAAGACCTCGAGCCAGTAAAAACTGCAAGTTAACAGTATAAAGGTCATTGAAACAGTCTTAATAACTTCTCAGATATGGCTCTGAGCCAATTTTGAACCGTTTTTAACCGCTTTTGATCCGGTTCACAGACATGACACATAGCCTATGACTTTTTTCCTGATCGAGATGAACATACTGTGAAAATTTCGTGAAGATCGGATCAGCGGCTTGGACGCTTATAAAGAACAAGCAGACATTCAAACATACATAAGTACAAACATACTCGTACATACTTTCACTATTTTATATATATGTTAATTTACAGACATTTTAAGAGCCCGGTTTTTATTTTTTTATAGCAAAACAAGCCATGGGTTTGTCTCAGTTCAGTGGTTCACACTTAATATTTTATTACCCCTGTTTCTGTTCCTGAATTTCCTAACTTTTTGGAATAAAGATTTCGACCTTTAGCATTTTTATTTGAATTTTAGTCCTAGCAAATTTTAAAAAAGCTTAAATTATCTATTGAAATGTAATTATTACAAACTGATACAGTTTCTGGCCTAAACCTTAAAAATCGGACCGTATCAAAAACATTTTAAAAGAAAGCTTTTCTCTTCAAAAGAAAATTTTCTATCCTTCATTAAAGTACGGCACTGGTTTAACTTATGTTGAGAAAGAAAGACTAAATTCAGAAGTAACTATCTCTTAGTTATCAACTTCGTGGTCCTTCGAGCCGGATATACTGGAAGCAATGTTTTGTAAGAGGGCAGAGCATCCCAGAAGCAAAATGTCTGCTTTCAGCAATAAACACTTGCTAA
Source organism: Lordiphosa collinella (assembly GCA_018904265.1). Taxonomy (NCBI): domain Eukaryota; kingdom Metazoa; phylum Arthropoda; class Insecta; order Diptera; family Drosophilidae; genus Lordiphosa; species Lordiphosa collinella. Next base: position 617,102 of record JAEIFV010000067.1, read on the forward strand.
TGGGTTTTTAAATGCTCTAGAGATTCGTCGGCTTAAATTTAGTTCTATATTTGTAATGCATTTTGCAATTAACTTGGTTGAGTAGTGTACTCTTCTAGTATATGGGCCAGACGCAGTGCTGGCAAATAAGTAGGAAATCGTAATACGTTCGACATGTTTGTAAGTAAGTGATTCAGTTATTTATAGAACAAATCGACAGCTTACCTAGACATACATAAGTCTAAAGTCGTGTGGAATAGTAACGGTTGTTTTTCACAACCGCAAAAAGGTCAAATCATATTGGCTTTTAAATGTAATCTAAAATCTATCTATAATTGTCGACACATGTTTGGCATGCCAAAGTCTGGTTGGTGTGTGGAATGGCAAGGTCTCTCTCTTTATTTCTCTCACTTGGGAAAATGAAAATCCTATAAAAATAAAAGTCTGTTACTATGTTATTTTATTTTATTTTAATTATCAATTTAGACTGAAATTGTCTTCTTATTTAATTTTATTTTATTTTTCTGAGTTTTTGTCAAGGTTGCATGTGATTTTTTTTTTTTTTTGTTTGTGTGCTAATTTTGTATATACGATAATTCTTTTGCATTTGTTGTTGTTTTTTTGTTGTTGTTGCTTTGATTGGCGCTCTCTCACCTTGAACTTCAACTGGAATAAACTTGCCGCTGCCGCACTTTGACGTGATTTGATTTTGTTGTATCCAAAAAAATAAAATTAAATATATATATGTATTTGGGTATATAAAGAAAGAAATGGCGCATAAATAAAATATATATATATATGTGGGTAGAATTCGATGTTTGTTTCAAATATATTTTGTTTTGTTTGTTATGCATTTGCATTGGTAATTTCACGATGAGCTTCCGTTTTGTCTGGCTTGGCTGAATACCAAGGAGATGGGGAAACAAATTTTTTTGTTTTCAAATGCGAAAATAATGTATAGCAGTAAGTAAACGGACCTCTGGGTGCCACAGATAGGCAAAATAGACCCTTAAATGAAAATTCCTGATCTAAGAGATAATTTGTTAATGTTAGAGTGAACCTTTTATTCTATAATTACAACTTGTCCTCAGAAATTGTAAAAGTAAGGTAAAAATGGGAGCATGGCTGTATAAATGTTTCCTTTATGCCGATAGATAAGAATTTAACAATTATTTTAGAAAGTACCTATTTCACGAATTGTAAAACTATAAAAATAAATTGAAAAAAAAGAATTAGATAACAATTTTTTCGAGGTTCAGGAATTTAGGACTCTTAAATGCAGTGATGCAAACCGGTACTAAGCCAAGCCGCTTACCGAAACGGCTTCCTTTCAGAAATGCTGAACCGAACCGAAAACCACAAAGAAAAACTGTTTGTTTCGATTCAGCTCTCTGAAAAGTTTGAAGAGGTGAATCGTTTTTCTCTAGCCAAACTGTACTTATTAATTTGGAAATATGAATCGTTTCCCTAAGATAATTTTTATACGACACTGCGTTCGACCCTCTACATCCCTAGCGATGCCGGATCGATATAATCTTTAAGGATGACTTGACCCTAGGGCAATTGCTCGCCGATCTCTTAGTATACCTGTCATCAATCTGCATTCTTTTCGTGAAAGTTAATAATTGATTTGTATTCCTCAAGACAACAATTTTTTTAAACTTTTTGTAGTATTTCTTTACCTTAAATCACCGTCTTCTTTACCCTTCCTTCTTTACCTTAAATTAAGATGCATAGTATGTATTTTATTCTAGCCAACATTATCTGTTTTCGTAGGGCATTCTTCTAGGAACTTACAGAAGATTTCTGCAAATCCGACATCATAAATTTTGCACATTTTTCTAAGGATTTTAAAGATATTCAAATGGTGTATAGGATTTCAATTTCCAAAGTATGCATTACGACAGAAATCATAATATTTCATAATGTGCCGCTATGAACCACTAAGCTGAACCCAAACCGCGGTTCAGTTAGCTTTAAAAACTATGTTTCTGAACCCGCGGTTCAGACCACTGAACCGAACCAGTAATTATTTCAGAGTAGCTTGCATCCCCGCATAAAAGCAAACCCCAAGAGAATTTCAATACGCTTTCAAAGATAAAAGATTTAGAAAACGGGATATATTTCTAAAAAGCAAACACCTCCACTCTGTTTAAAACTATCTGTTTATACTAACTTTGGTGTACGGGTAACGAAGAAATGGTCAAAATAGGCAGCATTGCGACAAGTGTCCCGAAACGAAGTTGAAAATCTGAGTGTCAGCTCAATGCGCAAATTAACACTACATTTGCCAAAATTTTGTGTGTCTTTTGCGATGAGATGCCATTCCATTCCAGACCAGACTAAGCTAAGTTGAAAACTGGTGTGTGTCTTGAAGTGAATAAGGATGACCAATGGAATAAAGAGGAAGAAGGAAAGAAAAATACTCGCGAAAATGCTTAAAATGGTCCAGCTTAGAGATTACCTCGGGATTCTCTAGGCGCAATGGCCAAAAGGGATCACAATACGAGTGCACCGATTTCGTATAAATTGCTTACATCGCGGTGCCCCGATTCTTTCGGTTTTCAAACCCCATGGGAGATTTTGCACCACCAACCAACCAGCCAACAAAGCAACAAAGCGAACCAGAACCCACGCAAAACACCGTTGAAGGACCAAACCAACACACACCGACCGCCCGGACTAGACTCACGACATCTCTCTGTCGGGACCCGACGGATTTCACAGCGATTTGCAAACCAACCGAAGCCTAATCTCGAGATTTCCAGGACACCCCCGATTATTTAAGACCCCAGAGTTTTAGGGTGCAATAATAAGCATAGCAGCTATATTCGCAGTCCCATTACCACTTAGCCGACTTCTTTAAACTGTATCAGCGGACTTCAAATAGTGGAATCAGTGGACTTGAGGCTTTAGCGTTCTGCATCGAAAATGGCATTTCTGTTATAAATCCTAGATGCTTTTTGGGACTGATGAAAGCTAGCTTCGACCAGTCCAAGTCAATTGCTACAGCTGAGATGCATTTGAGGGTTGCATTACTTCAGCCATTTTTATAAAAAATATTATAAAAAGGCTTCTCCGACCACATAAAGTATATGTATTCTTGATCAGCACGACGAGCTGAGTTGATTTAGCCCTGTCCGTCTGTCCGTCTGCCGGTTTCTATGCTATCTCCTCCCTCAGTTTGAAAGCAATCTTCACCAAACTTTGCACAAAGTCTTTTAGTAATTATACGCTGAACATTTGTCGGAACCGGCCGGATCAGATGACTATAGTATATAGCTGTCGTAGGAACGATCGGTCGAAAAACTAGTTTTAGTATGAAAAACTGTTTTGTTTTCAATGGAAACGCCTCCAAACTTCGTATTTCTTAGTTTGATATGCTTTCCCATAATTCCATCAAATTTGGTCGAAATCGGACATCTATATGGTATAGCTGTCATAGAGAAGTATAGTCTGAAAAGTCCATATAGTTTGTTATGCTTTTCCATGATTCTAATAAGATTGGTCGAAAGCGGACATCTATATTGAATAGCTCCCATAGAAAAGTAAGGTACGAAAAGAAGTCTTAGTTTGAAAAACTTTTTAGTTTTCAATGGAGGCTGCAAGGGTATACAAAACTTCTGCCGAGCCGAAGGTAACTTTCCCCTATTTATGGATTCTGCATTGTCAAAGATTAAGCATGGGCTTCTCATCATAATTTAGTGCTGCTGGGCTTTCACTGCATATAAAAATGTAGTCAAAATAAGAGCTCAGGAGATACCAGCAATGCTAAACAATTTTTGGTTCGCTACGCTACTTTTGTTGGGTGATCAACGGCTGAGGCAATCACCGAAATATAACTTTGGACACATGGACACATGGAAAACGCTATGCATCCAAAAACGCAACAAGATGCATTGCTGAGAACTGACTATTCTGCTGATATATTTATGGCATTGCCAATTACAACATCGGCTGCCAAAAGATCTTTTTCTTCTTTGAGCATTTATATATACATCGCGACATTAAGGTCAGCGCTGATGACGTACTGAATATACACAAAAAAAATCTTAAATCAATCCAAAACGGGATTGAAAACTGGAAAATCCCGGATCATCCTAAATCGTTTGGGATTGAATTTGGGATTTTTGATACAAATTAATCTTTTTTTCGGCTCAGCTCAAGAAAATAGAAGATTACCCTGTTTTCAATCTCGTTCGGATTGATTTTTAATAAGTTGATATAACTTAAGTCAAAAAGTAAAAAATTTAATTTGTCAAATGCATGTATCAGATAGACGTTCAAATTATGTTGCTATTAGTAAGTTTATCTGACATATATCTCTTTAAAGAAGATGAGAAGTTGGGCCCTAATATTCTATTAAAACAGAAGGCAAAAAATAAAACTGTTAAAGCCTCCCTTGGTAAATTCCTGGCTCCGCCACTACCTTAAATAACGCTTGGAACTCGGCCCTGAGCCGAACCGATCCAATGATATCCAAACCGAATATTGTTTTTTAGAAAATGATGAACTGCAAAGAAATACTACAAGAATAACTTATGATGAAAAACTATTTGTAATAGAGCTGGGAAAAAACCTATGTTTACAACCTGCGATATTTTTCACCATCGATGTTTGACAGCATCGAATGTTCCGATGTTCTGAAAAACATCGATGTTCTGGTATTTTAAAAGTAAGACTAACAGGCCTCTTTTACCAAAATTGATCCAATTCGGATGTGGTACATATGTTGTACATTAAAATTGATTAAATGAGTCGATCTTAAACGCTTGATGTTGAATCCGTAGTATTAGGAGTCAGTAAGAATTAAAGGTTTGATTCCGATTACCTGGACTGTGGACTCAAAAAGGGAACATATATCACGCTCAAATCTCTTAAGCGAAAACCGAAACATGCCTGTATAAGTTACTTAACAAAACAATGATTTTATTTTTAAAAAAGTCCACCAATTACTATGGCATATTTTTGTAAAGGAACAACCTTGAATGCTTTTTATATTAAAGATCATCTTTACCTTTTTCCGTATTTTCGATGCAGCTCATGCAGCTCATCAGAAGTTCTCCTGTTTACTCCTATTTTGTTAAGAAATATATTGCATTCTGTTAGCCAAAATATAAATGGAACTAATTCTCTTTTCATACTGGGCGCAGCTTCGAAAAAACTGTCAAAGTCGATGCTGCGAGAATTATCGGTTTCAATGGGCACATCGACGGTCAAAAATATTAGATCAATGCAATTACGAATTCCCGCAGACCGCTAAGGGCGTTGCGATCAAATTTTCCGATTCTTGGAGGATCATACAATGTTCATGACTATTCTGTTCTGTTTCTGTTTAAAAATTCACCAATTACATTTAATTATAGTAAAATCTATCAGCTATGGCATTTCTTATTATCTCCGCCACTCTATAATCAGTCTCGAGTTGGACTGTTCCCCCTTGATAAAAGAGGTTACTTTGAAAAATCCTTCGGGTGCTTTATTAAGATATGTACAACGCACACGGAAGTCCTTTCCCAAACGAGTTTTCTTAGAGGTCTTGAAGAGCTGGTAGTTCAATTTCCTCTCCAATTACGGAGCCGTCGGAGAAATCAAAATACACCGTCTCCAATTAGTGTCCTGCTTGGAAAGACCCGGAAGTCTTTTTACATCCGAAACTGCTTTCTGATGAAGTCTTCAGAATTGGTGGGTACGTCTCCCAACTCCCAAAATTGCCGAATCCTTTCCTACAATGTGGCTATATAAAAAAAAATGTATTGCAAAAAGGTAAATGTAAAGCAGCGATGTTCAAGAAGAGCGAGGCCAAAAATTGAGTGTTTTGGTGTGCGATTTCAGAGCGACACAGTCCAGCTTAAAACTGCCCAGCTCAACGTCTGGGCATCGAATGCAAACAAAGAGAGCGCTGCTTACGCTCATATGCCCGACTTCGGCATGCGCTCGGCTCGTGTGCGTGTAAATAGCCGATTGCGCTCGGCCCCTGGGGGCTATGGAGGAACATCGCTGATGTAAAGACATGAACTTACCATGGTCCATACAGATCTACCTCCTAGTAGAAATTGCATTTTCATCAATGGAAGGTGGCAACCAAACTCAGTGGATGGCATGTGCTTACTTGTGCTTTCCACAAGAACTTTCAATCATGTTGTTCTCTTCCTGTACTTGCTCCGTTTTGTTAGAGTTTTCCTTCCAGTATTATTTTTATGCATACAGACCAGTCAGTTATTTTTGAAGCTGCGAGTAAAAAGGCAATAATAACCTTATTTAATTAGTCGATTCATTTTAGGAATTCCAAAATTTAAGCTAAAAAAATGATATTTAAGTACTAGATCAACCCTTTCTAATTCCTACCCTGGGCTACTTTAAGTGTGACTAGGTCTGATGGCAACTTTCAATAATAAGTGTTATATTTTTTAGCCCAATCTTACTCAGAATATATATATAAAAGGGCTCACTAATCAGGACTATTGTAAATCGAACCAGTGGTTTCTCTGTGAACCACTGAACCATACAAGTTCAATTTCCCTCGCGGGTTTTTTTTTGTTTTTTAATGTTTTTAATTTTTAATTATTTAAATTATACCTCAACCTGTAATTTTCTCGCTTTGTTTGTTTGTTTTCTTCCGCCAAAACTGTTTTCATTCGCATAATTAAATTTAAAATTGACAACTTGATATTTTTGTTTAATCATCAGGTTGGTGTTTAGATTTCCAGCTAAATGGAAACCTGTTCCACGAATTGAAAGCCCAAAGACCCAGTTTGAAAGTGACAGTATCGAGCACCACAAACCACAAAGCATTCTAATGATTTCATTCTTGTTATGTGTTCGCCTTCTTCTTTCTGAGTTTTGCGTGTTTTTTTTGCACATGTCTCCAGATACATAATATAGATTCATATATGGCCCGTCCAGGCAACTGATTTCTTTTGATTGTTGCTGCTTTGGCTAATAAATAAACAAGTCTGGCGTTGTGTTGTCGTTTATTAAAAGTTAAGTAAATAAAAGTCAAGGCCAGCTTGGGTGCTCTGATAGATTTATGTGGCTTTTTTTTCACTATTCATTTTAAATGGGTCGATGTGAAAGTGTCAGGATGCTGGCTACCTGTTTCAATCCAATGGACTCGATCAGCTTAAATGAAGCGCAGCAATATTTTCAATGTCAATGTCAAACGGGGAATGGGGTCTTAGGGGGGAATGGGAATGGTGATAAACCTTAAGCACACGCAGCATATCAACAAAGTGGGCCCGAGTTGGCACTGGTTGTGTGTGTGTATGTCAGCGTGACAGGCAATACTTGTATGCTCCATTTATATAGATTCTCCCACTCTATCTCACTCTCCCCCTCTTGCTCTTTCTTTATATATGTATGTATTGTCATGTATATTTGAGTGAAAATGTATTTTTATTTCATTGTTATTATTTTTGCGAAGTGCCTCAATTTGCCAACGCCTTGAAAAACCAACGTTAATTATATTTCAGTGTGGAAAGTATGGGTCATCGATATGGCAAATGGTGGGCACTAACTAAGTTGATTGGAAAATAAAATGCCTTACAATTTATTAAGTGACTTTAACTTTAATTTTAATCCTCATTTTAAGATTTGTCACTAACCAAAACCAAAAACTCAAGAGAATTTAGTCTGTTTCGCTTGTTCTTCTATAAACAACCCTTTCGTATGATTTATGGTTAGACATTGCTGATAATCATCTATAACGATGATTTTGTTATTCATTAACCAATGATATCGGTAGAAAATTGAAAAATGTATTTTTCTGTACCAGATTTGTAGAGCTTTTTATTGAAAGAGAATATGAGGAGAACATAGTTTCAGGTTGCTAAAGAACGATGGGTAACATTCATCACCGACTTCTAAAGATCTATAACTAGGGACACCCAGTTTAGGTTCGACTAAAATGACGTTAAAAACTGTGAATGTAGTTTGATTTGTACTTGATTATAGGTCATAAAACTGTTCTCAGTGCAATGGTGCATAGTCATCCGATCCAGTCGGATCCGACATATTAGCAGCTTGCAGTAAAAAGAAGACTCTGGGCAAAATTTTAGCTCGATTGCTTTTAAACTGAGAGACTAATTTGCGTAGAAACAGAAAAGTTTCTGGACACCCTGTATATATTTTATGAGCTCTGAAATGAATAATTCAATGCGTTGAAAACTTCTGAGCAAAAATATAATACCCTTTGCAAGGGTATAAGAATAATTTGTTTATAATGTAGTTTGGCATACTGAAAATTAAAATTAAAATTAAAATTTTTCATACGATTAGTTTTTAATATTTCAATCCGAAGGTGCAGATAAAATCAATTTGATTGTGTTTGAGTTTTGTTTTCTGTGTAGATACTAAGAAAACCAATCATAACCATAACAGTTGGCTCTGTGATACCTCAGGGAACTAAGTATATGTGCATAGATGTTTTTAGGAATTATAATATGTTAAAAGAATATAATGAGATTTAAGCTATTTTTAGTCTATTGATCTTATGAAAAGAATACAATAAAAAGCCAATAAAAATTCAATTTGTTTATGCTTTAAAATATATTTAAGTAAATAAACATAATTAATATGAAATAAGTAAATGTGCATTTTACATTTGTCACAGCTTTTTTGCCTGGGTTATATAAATTTTTAGGAACTCTACACTTTTTATCATTATTTATTAGTTAGTGTGCTTTCCATTTGCATTCTTAACCATCTTTAGGCGATCAGGCATGGAGTCTATCAGGTTTTGAAGACGTTATTTGCTGACTGACAAAACATTCGTAAATTGCTTGAGTGTCTCAAACTTTCGACTATTCTTAAAAACTCGGTCAGACAGGATTCCCAGAAGTCCCTAATGGTGTTTAAGTCAGTATTTATCGCTGCCCAATCCAAAACCGTAATGTTTCTGGATACAAGAAATGCTTCTGTAGTGAATTAATTGAAAATCTGGTCGTGGTCTTGTTGAAAAATCGAATTATCCTCATGAAGGATATCCCCAAATACATCAAGTTGGCTTTCCAAAAACTGCATAGTGATCTCGGCATTAGTTTTAGTTGCAAATCATTAAATATCCGGCACCGTGGTTTCGCTTATGCCGGTTATTCCCCTGGTGGTCGTATTTCGCGCCAATATTTATTTTAGCCTTCTGGGCCGACGAAATTATGCTGTTTCTCGTTGAAAAAACTACATAGTAGAAATCAGTTTACCAAAATATGAATATGAAGATGATGTGGAAGTAGTTTAAGTATATGCACTCGGGAAGTAAATGAAACTTTATTGTTGTCAGTAAATACTCGATGAAAACGTCTTCTAGGTTCATTGAGGCTTAAATGACACTTTGTTTCGTTACAAGACATGTCTTCCGAACCGCAAGACACCAAATTTCTCATTTGCAGCGTAAGTCAATGAGCCCCATTATTAATCTGCGCTCATCAGCTGACAAATGCATTCTACGAGGCGTGCTAGGATAAAAACCCCCTCTAGCATCATATTTTCATGTTATAAATGCATTCACTAGTTAACTTCTGATTTTTTTTTGAAGATATACAGTAAATGAAACAAAATATATAAAATTATCGCGACGCACACCGCTAAATGCATATAAAACTAAGCTTGCACATATACTTATTTCCTAAGAAAATACTGTCACACCACACAAAAGTCTAGATAACGCACTAAGAATGATGTCTAAAGAAGGATTTGGAATAGAATACAAGATCACACTTTTGTATACCAACATTAAATGTACCGTTGCTTTTATTAAAAAGATAGAGAAAAACATTTATGCACATATACTTAGTTCCCTGAGGTACATGAAAGGTCGCAATTTTACGATCTTAACTCTGACAAACCTGTGTAAGCACCGGGTCCTGATAGAGTACCTGGTTCCGTACTTAGGATATATGCTAATGAACATTGTAAGAATATTAATAAATTATTTAAATTGCATGTGGAGTCAGTCTCTTTTCCTATGTTATGGCAGGAGTCTTTGACCATTCCTCTCCTTAAAAATGGTAAGTGGTCCGATGTTAAGGGTATTTCCAAGCTGTCTGCAATTCCGACATCTCAACTGCAACATTAATGTAGTTTCATTATTTCATGGATTTGTGAGGCGTCGATCTATTGCCACTAACCTTTCGAATTCACATTTTTAGTGATCAAAGGGTTCTTATATAAAATGCATACTGACGTAATTTATACTGAATTCATTAAAACTTTAGATTCTGTTAATCACTCCTTGCTGCGTCATAGAGTTTATTCATTTTTTCAAACAACCTTCTTAGTTGGCTTCTCTGATTTGTTTTATCAAATTTTCTAAAGAAAATTTCTTGCGTATTTTAAAGTTGGTTGAATTCAATTGCAAAGAGTACCAGTGTAATATAAAATTTGTACCTAAATGTAGCTCGTAAAGAGGAGAGTGCATCCATCCGATGTCCTGCGTCAGGAAAAATTCTTAGAAAGCAGATAATTAGTTTGCTCTTCGACTGAATTTTAATGAAAGTTCTCGATGCTTTCGCATGAACTTTGCTTTTAATTAATGCACAATTCTAGGAACTGCTTGTTATTTGCCCTACAGTTCTGAAATTATTAACTGACCTTACACGGTCTCTGTCTTTTCTACTCAAATTTCACACAAATGACTTGTCCCATTTGAATGTGCAAATACACGTGCATAGTTCAGTTGGCGTGACCATTTGGGGGTTACCATTTCTCTAAGTAGATTCAATTTAAGAAATTGAAAACTTTTACCCCAAGCTGAGTCACACATGAGTGACCTTTAGATCGGATAGCGGTGGCAGTGTACATAAATGTGATTTCTATAATAATTACCGTTTTTTTTTGTTGTCAAGTTGGAGAAGTAAGCCATATGATGGGTATGGGATTACAAAAAAAAAATAAATAGACCTTGCCACCCGATCACTTCAGTTTTGTTTCGAGCCGGGTTTGGCCTTTGGTACGTTAGTCAACCTCGCATTGTAATTGAAAACTTATTCCGAACTTGGGGAGAACTTGAAATTGCGTTTAACGGTTATCGAGGCAGAGAGTGCGAGAGCGAGACAGTGGGGAGATCTCAAGTACGTCATGTCACATCATGTAACTGTAATCAAATTCTCTCCCCGCCGTACAACAGGAAGTGTTCTAGTTTTACGTTACGCCTGCACTTGTCTGTTTCTCTTTCAGTGTGTCACATTTTTGTTGTGGCTTTTATTATTATTTTTTTTTGTAGTATTATTATTATTGTTGTTTCTCTTCCGCTTCTAGTTCTAATGCCGTCTCGTCGCGTCAGACTTGAAATGACCTTGTGCTTTTGTTTTTATTACGCTCCCACTTGTAATTCGCATTTTTATATGTACATTTCTACATTGTATCATTTTCGCCACTAGAAACAGGTTCTGTGCTGCCTTTTTTTTTTATAAATTTTTAATATGGCATTTTATCCGCTAGATTCTTTTTTTATATGGCATTCTGCTAACTGTTTTTTTGTATGTGCTTGGCTTGACGAGTTTACCAGTTAAGTAACTCTAAAACTGAACGTTATTGTGCTCTAATGCTGTCGTGTCTTTGTCGCAATGTTTCGAGACAAGTGGTATAAATCAATTCGTCGAAGGGAATTAATTAATGCTGAAGAAATTTCATGGTCAACTAGAGATCAGAGTGACAGACAGGAGTATCAACTTGGTAAGAACTAATACAGTTTTAAGCCCACATCGTTTCTTATAAAATAAAGTAATGTCAACAATGAAATCTGTATTAATGTAAAGAAATAAAGTATGAATCGTTGACAATTTTTGAAAATCTGACAAGCTGTTTAGCTTTTGATCAACATATTTACTAATTTTTAACAAATATGGAAAAAAAAATATAACGCATTCTGGGTTGGGTTCAGGTTCAGGGTGATTGATGTTAAACTTTGATCACTACCTAACGCCTCAGACTGCGCTTTTCTTTGTACTTAGTAGCAGGGTAGCGTCCTTGACTAATGAAACGCTACTGCTAGTATAATTATTAAGGTAGAGTCATCAGAAAGTCACCAAACGAGAGAGGTACCAGTTGATAAGAACATGTGAGAGCAAAAGTGTTATTCACCATTCAACTGGTAACCTAAAAAAGAGGCAGACTACTTTAACAACTTCACCTTATATAATTTCACCATGCCTCAGAGAATGCACTAAAGAAAATTCTCAGAGCTCATTCTCAGAGCATGTACTCAGACACCGCAAATGCGCTTGGAGAATGAGCACGGCCCTGCCAACTCGGTTTTTATAAACAGCTGCTAAATTCTCGCAGGGGGTCAAAGAAATTATAAAAATTGTTTGATAATTGTCAGAGGTACCTATGAAAATTTTAAAAAATGTAAGCTACAAAGACAAACAAACAATACAGAAATCAAATGTCACTGATCAAAAATTGAATCTGGTCATTAAAATGCATTTGTGTTGCTTGTGGATAATATTTTTTGGGCTGCTACTCCGGTGAATGTGACTGGTTACCATTTCCCCAAAATGCTGTACACACCACTTGAGCCGCAATCTCCACAGCCCATTATATTGGCGCCGTTCTGTTCACGTCAGCTGTGGTAACTTCCTTTGGACCCGACGCCCCTGTTGTGGCCAAGCCTTATTTAACACCAGGCGTCATCATATGCGTTTAGTATTTCCGGCTCTTATACGCCCGACAAGAAAACTCATAAAATCAAGGAAACAGGATATTTTGAAGTCGAGCACTTTCTTGTTTTTTGAAAAATTTGTGTGCACCCGCTGTGCAAGAGGTCGTGGATTCAATCCCGCCTCGGACATCTAATGAAAAGTTTTTTCACCTTCACTGGCTGTTGGCGCCAGCTTTGAAGTAGGCTAGGTTGCAATGACCAAGAGTGACAAGTCGTTCTCCCATTTAAGCACCGTGGGCCCGTGGCGATGCCATATACAGAATATAGTTAAGTAAAGTTGGGATATATACTTATGTCGGATTTCTCCGATAGGTTGAGTAGGAGTGGTTGACCAAGAAAAGTAAGTCTCCTCCTAATTAAAGCGGGGCAATGAAACACTAAAGTGCTGTATCGTTTCCTCCTCTTCCTCAAATCTGCAACTTATACAGAAATCAGAGTTCGCCTAGGCGTGCTGCGCGCCTGCCTTTAAAACAGTGACCCGTCAGGGCCCCTACCAGAATAGATATGTGTTTCCTTCTGTTACGTAAATGTACGTTTAAGATCGAATGCTGGCCACGTAAGTCTCTCTTCCGCACAGGAGGAAAGGTTTTTCCATCGGTCCGTATCAAGGCGCAGTGTTTCAGTTTTTTTTTGTGAAGCTTGTAGGTAGCAATATACCTACCTATCGTCTCATCTCTGAAAGAAGCTCGGTGGTTATGTCTGGCCGGTGTGTCCGCAGACTCGTTTATATATATATTCCGGTGTCCAGGCGCTCATATTGGGTGAATACTGAATACTGTTGGCCAAACTTATTCAGGGATAGGCGGAATTAACAAACCATTTTTATACCCTGTTCCCATTGAAAATGGGAAAAGGGGGTTCATGAAGTTGTGCAAAAGTATGTAACAGGTAGAAGGAAGCATTTGCGACCCTATAAAGTATATATATTCTTGATCAGCATCAACAGCCGAGTCGATTAAGCCATGTCCGTCTGTCCGTGTGTCTGTCTGTCCGTCTATCCGTCCGTCTGTCCGTATGAACGCGTCGATCTCAGAGACTATAAGAGCTAGAGCCACAAATTTTTGCATGTAGTTAGGTGTATACCTGAATCAAATCGAGTTTGTTTCAGATTTGTAAAATTCCTCCCCCAGGGTATTTTGTAATCGGGGCACTCGACTACAGCTCCCTTACTTGTTTAAATTTATTTCTTCATCAACGTTTAGGTATTGCGTTAATACCATGTTGGGCTCAACTTGGGAACATTATCAGTTCATTTTACAATCTTTTGGGCTTCTTTTAGAAACATTTGGCTCCTTAGGGCTCTTTTTGGCAACATTTTGGGAACAATTTCGGAACATCTTTGGTCTTTTTTTGGGAACATCGCGGTTTCATTTTGGTAACACATTGGGCTCAATTTTTGAACAATTTTGGTACATTTTTGTGAACATTTAGGTTTTTGATATTCAAACTAGCAAGTTTAAGTTTTAGAGATCATGTAATGTTTTTACATTACTTTAATAGTCAAACACAACACCACAAAAGAAGCTGGTCAACTGAAGAGGAGGTTTAGAAACCTCCAGGTTCTAAAGTCGAGGTTCTAAAGTCCATATGAGCAGAAGCAGAGGGTTCCTCGTGCCAGCATTGCTATAACTGTTTGGTTATTTCAAAGCAGCATAACTGCAAAACCACGGACGCGTTTGTTTGTTGTAATGTAATGTGACCAGAGCTGGTGTTTTGCCGTGAACGTCGGGCTTAACTTGTGAACAAAAATTCATGAACGAAATGGTATAAAAATAAGGCCGCTTGGGCTGCATTTTGGACCGCGCTTTTTTTCTTAGTGTACAGTTAGTTCAATACTGAGACAAAGTTTTGTCATGAAAATGAGCCTTTTAAAAACCTTGAAAGACTTGAATGTCCAAAACATTCAGATAATTGGAACGGAAAAAACCAAAGGACGTTGCTTAAAAATTAAGGGGGGAACACACTTTGCGATGAGCAAAAGTAGATGGTTTTTAAAAAAATTCCAGAAAAAAAAGTATAAGAGATTTTTTATTTTTGTTTTTTTTATTAAATAGTTGATGAATGAAGGCAAAATACAAAATTTTTTTTTGTCAATAAGAGGGCTGTTCAGAATGTTATCGGCCTCCGAAAAATGATGAATAAAAAAAAGGTGCCCACATGGTGACCATGGTTGCAGCACTTGGGATGATCTGAGAAAAAAAAGAAAAATGCGGTTATGTTCAAAACTAATGTGGCTATCGTTCGGCCCTCCGAAAAAAAATTGAAAATTTTTTTGACAAAATGGCGGACATTTGAAAACAAAAAAATTTTTTTGGCCTTTTTTTTGTAGTGTAGTGTAAAAAAAGTACACTTAAAATATAGGTATCCAAAAGTTGGAGGGCCGAACGATAGCGACGACAATTCTGCGTCGTATAAGCCCTTCCGGAGCAAAATCGGTCCACTGGTTTCCTCTGAATCGTGGCCACCAGTTTGAAAAACGTGGTTTCGAGATAAACGCGTTTAAAGTTTGCAGTTGCTAGGCAAATCGGGTCACTTTGGGTCATTAAAATGGCTATATCTTCTAAAGTATTTCAAATTTTAAACAATTCTTTTAGGACGATATTCCCAAATATCCAAGCTACAAAAATATGCAAAAAAAAAACTCGAAAATTTTTTTTCCGAAATTGTTTTCCCCCCTTAAGCCGCTAGTTTTTATAGATTCGATTAGGGAAAGTAAAAAGCCCCCTTGTTTGTTTATCAACTGTCTCTGTTTTAAGATCTTTTATTAAATTTCACTCCTTTATCTGATTACATCAAACGCTTATCCAATTCACAATCCAAATGACGCTTTTAGCTAATTCCATTTTAATTGTTATTGCATCTCCTAGGGTTTGATGCTCCCGAAAGGGAAAACATTCTAAAGATTATTAAAAATCTGTTTCACAAATAAGTTGTATCATTATAAAACTTTCTGCAAGTTCATTGTGCAACTTTTGTCCTACCAAAATGCAATTGTCGTCAATAAACTTTCCATGAAGTGGTGGGCGATGAAGGGTGGAGGAGGAGGAGGAGACCTTCTCTTTTCATAACACCAAATAAAATTACGTCGTTTTCCTTCTTACGCTATCTCTGGCTAGGCCCCACTCTGTACTCTACAGCCAAAGAGGGTAGGAGGATGTGCGTATGTGTGTTGTGCCTGCTGAGGAGAAGACCTTCTGAAATTGACAAGTTCTTGTTCATGGTCATGGATGTGCTATGTGGGATGTGGGATGTGGCAAATGGCAATGACAACTGCGCCGTGTGTGCTGAAGGATTGTATAATCAAGGATAATTGAAAGGCAGGCAACTGAACCTGCGTCGAAGCTGATAAAACTAAGTCAACTTATAATTGCCATTTAATTTAATGCGCAGCGGGGCGAATGAGCAATCGATTTACTAAATACTCTTTGTACTTTCTATCGCCCAACTAACCTAATTTTCACTTTCGTTCGATTTCAGGTCGACCCTCTTTCGGCATCATGCTCTCTCAGCCGCTGTTTGACTGTCTATTTTTAAATATCGGGCCAATATTTCATAAGCTCTTTTGGGTTTTTTTGGGGGCTATGAAATTTCTCCTTCCACTTCCGGGCCTTGGCATTTTGCCCACTGTGCTGCCAGAGTTACGAACCAAATCCCTAGCTGCTTTGACGTAGCACGGCCGCATTGACCTCACCCACATTACTGTATAGCAGTGTGCACATAAACATATATACTTTGATATATGTATGTATTCTTCGACTTTTTGTTTTTGCATTTCTTTCTGCGCGCGCGACATTGAAAATGTATTTTTGTATATGAACAGGCAACAACTCAACGATTTATTGGTTGGACACAAGCAAAATTTGCACCCCGCTTCCGCATTAAGTTTACAAATTATAATACACCTTGTGACTGAGCTAGATGCACAGGTGGGTATACTGATTGAGAATAGGCACAAATATGGGTTAATGGTCTGAGGAATTTGTTAGATGTACGAAATTGTAATAAAAGGTGGTAAAGTGGGTTGCTGTGGTCCTGCTTAAAGATAAATGCTTACCTTATTCTAGCATTATGTAGTTATTCCTTGCAACATTTCTTTTGAGCAGGTGTTCGCGCATTTTTCGCGAGGAGGTTAAGCTAACTTCGTCTGTGCCGAAGTTTTGATACCCTTGTAATGTCCCAATTGTACAACGGGAACATTTAAACATTTTTGTCTTTACTTTAACCCATATTTTGACCGCTGGTCTTATCTCAGCTTTATGATATAGCGATCCGATTTTTACCAAATTTGGCCAATGCCTTTAAAAGCATATAATATTAATAATAGTCGAGCTTAGGAGCACACTTTTTCAACCATTCGTTCTTTTGCCCAGTCGGATTTGTCGGAATGTGGTTCCCAAAAGAATGCCTTCTGGCACACTTCTTTTTACTAGGAAAAAAGCACTACCAACTTTTGCAGTATAATAGAAGGCAATTAATCTGTATGAAAACTGATGCACATTCCATTTGGCAGTAGGTTAGAAGCGAAGAAGTCAGCACAACATGCAAACGTCCCTTCTAATGGCACGCATGCAGCACCCGTGCTACTGGAAACCAAAATGCCAAATAGGACCCGAACGATTGACGATCGTTCGATTTTTCCAAACATGTTCTTTAAATGGCACGCATTCAGCATGGAGCACAGAGAGCCGAGCGTTTTTACGAAGTTGAACCAACAACCCATGCAAACGTCGCTTCTAATAGCGACATAAAAAAGCGAAAGCAAGACTGCAGGTTTTTGCAACTATATACTTCTGAGTGGCAAAAGTTGTATACGGGATGTGCTTTTGGTACGCAGTCAAGTCCGACTGGGTGGGAGCTATATGCTATAGTCATCCGATTTTGACCAAACTTTGTCGAATTAGTGAATATGGGGCTTAGCGACCTGGTTTGATTTTAGTCAAAGTGGTTGTTAACCGTCTCAAGGTCGAGGATTGATTCTAATTCAATAACCATCAGAAATCAACAACAATGATGTGAACATATGGACACAGAAGATTAAGGATACTCAGACAGACTTTTTCGCCCGGATCCCTCCAGGACTCGTCATTGAGATTTTAACCTCTTCCACACCAACAGCCTTTAGCAATTGTCTATATAAGCCACGCTGTGGCGGAAAAGCAACTTGTGAATCAAAGGATTTTTTATTTATTAGTTCACATGTGGCTATTAATAGCTGCAGTTTCAGCCGAAAGTTATGCAATGGTGTTGTGGGTTGTGTCCAAATGTCATATGTATCTGGGGTTTGAATTGATTCTAGTCAGAGTGCTAGTTTAGCCGTCTCAAGGTCGGCTCTCAGAGGAATAAAAATAGGGGAAAGTTAAATTCGGCTATGCCGTACCCTTACAGTTTGTTTTTCTAAATAAGACTACTTTTTGGACCTTACTTTTCTATGGGAACTATACTCTATAGATGTCCAATTCCGACCAAAATTAGTGCAATCATGGAAAAGCACAACAGACTGTTAATTACGAAATTTGGAGGCGATCCCAATTAAAACAAAAAAGTTTTTCTCACTAGTACTTCATTTTCAACAGATCGTTCGTACTGCAACTATATGCTATAGTCATCCGATTTCGACAAAACTTTGTAGAATTGTGTTAAAGAATACAAAATAAATACCGCCAATGATAAAGACGTTGAAATCAAAAAAAATTTTCTCACTAGAACTAGTTTTTCGACCGATCGTTCCTATGGGAGCAATATGGTATAGTCATCCAAACAAAAAATTGTAGAACTATGTGAAAACATTCCAAATAATTAAATGCCATTTTTGAGGACATTTCCATTGAAAACAAAAAAGTTTTTCTAACTAAGACTACTTTTCAGACTCTACTTTTCTATGACAGCTATACTATATAGATGTCCGATTTCTTCCAAATTTGGTGGAATCATGGAAAAGCATAGTAAACTAAAAAATACAAAGTTTGGAGGCGTTTCCATTAAAAACAAAAAAGTTGTTCTCATTAAAACTAGTTTTTCGACCGATCGTTCCTATAACAGCTATATGCTATAGTTATCCGATCCGGCCGGTTCCGACAAATGCAGGTATGCAACCGGTTCTGAGCCGAACCGGTTTCCTCTAGCCAATGATACTTAATTTTTTGGGAACTGAAATCATTTCCCTAAGACTATTTTTATTTGACATTTGTTTGACCCTCTACATCCCTAGCGATGCCGGATCGATATAATCATTCAGAATGGCTTGACACAAATTTTACAACATGTAATCCTAGATGTCTTCTGCAATTGCCCGCCAATCTCTTAATATACCTGTCATCAATCTGCAATCTTTTCTTGAAAGTTGACAATTCATTTGTCGTCCTCTAGTGGACAAAATTTAACATTTTCTGTAGTAAACCTTAATTAAACCTTATCCAGTACAGTTTTTCCTCATATAATATGATAAAAAGGGTGTGTAACAGAGATCTGCAAGAGTGCCTGTTTTCTTGACTCGATTATACTTTTTGTAAAAGCGTCTTGGGTAAGATTTGCCACTCAAAATATGAAGTCAGTTCATATACCCATAACGTACTAGTATTTCTGTGAGTGGTCTTTGTTTTGAGCCGGTGACAAATTTACTTGTTCCTGCTTTGAGCGACACTGCACGATGCTTTCGTCTTTGAGTGGGCGGTCGCACGCAGACTTTGTTGGTTACATACTAATTTTACTCAGAGAGCAAAGAGGAATACGCAAAATACTTGGTGTTTTCAGCACACATTCTACCAATACTTAAGTATTACTTGAGTATTGCTCTTCGCATTTGTTGGTTTCTAAAGCAAGCGTCACGTTTGTCTACTTAGGGCATGGAAAGGCATATCCGACTTTAAAAAGTATACATAAATACAATGAATATATTTTTTAAAGATCCATACCAAAAATATTGTTGTGGTATAAGAATAATAACAGAGTATAAGGCTTTCCACGAACGACGTATCCAAGGCCCTTATTTGAAAATTCTACAATATATTTTCATAAAAATCAAAGGTTAAATGCTCGCTTAAATTTAAAGGGTTTGCAAACTTCTTAATTGTTTGACCTTTTTTCAGTGGGCGTAGGCAAATTGCAAAAACAATACACACAGAATTCGGTTCTGCTGACATCAACGTCAAAGCAGAAGCGTGATACAGGGATGAATTTGACGAGAAGTGAAGGAAACGAATAGAAGCCGAAGACATATCAGAGAGCAGACACACAAGGTCACCAGTAAAAAATTCCACAATCAGCAAGCATGAGTAAAAGAATACTCAAGTGAGAAAGCGACAGATAGAAAATGCGCTGCTTGAATTGTTGGTGGATAATTTCACACTCAAATTTGCATGTCCCTGTTTCTGTGAGTATTACCAATACTCAACGCGAGTGTTTTCGGCACTTAAGTGCGAGTCGCAAATATGCCGCGAGTAGAAATACAACTGTATACATTTTGTGGGAGTGGTCGGGATACCCGAGTGCAAAAATATAAGGTACTTATGCAGTGCACTTGCAGTTGCGTTGCACTCGTGCAGATCTCTGGTGTATAAGATGCATGGTACGTATTCTTTTCTAGCCGACATTATCAGTTTTCGTAGGGCATTCCTCTAGGAATCCAGCATATTCGACATCATAAATTTTTGACATTCTTCTAAGGATTTTAAAGATATTTAAATGGTTTATAGGAATTCAATCTACAAAGTGTGCGAAAAGTCACATTACGACAAAAATCATAATATTTTAAAATGTGCCTTTATGAACCACTGAACCGAACCGAAACCAAGGTTCAGTAAGCTCCAAAAACCATATGCTGAACCAAACCGGCTGTCCAGAAACTGTGTGAACCACTGAACCGAACCAGTACTTATTTTCGAGTGGTTTGCATCCCTGGAAAAATGTGCAGCGTATTTGTACCAAAAGACTTCGTGCAAAGTTTGGTGAGGATAGCTTTAAAACTGACGGAAGAGATAGCATAGAAACAGATGGACAGACAGACGGACAGGGCTAAATCATGCTGATCAAGAATATATATACTTTATGTAATACCCTCTGCAAGGTTATAAAAATAACTTTTTCGGTTCGCACTTGCCAGAAAACTTATTTTCTCTGTCTTCTAAGCGGCTTGACTCCAATTTTAACCAAAAATCAGACAACCATAGGAAAACAAATCCTTAGTTTCTTTGCACTATGCAAAGTTTGGTGGCATTTGCAGATAATTTTACAATTTTTATAAAATTTTATCATAATCGAATATTGAATAGTTACCAAAGGATTGATCTGTCAGACAATGGAAGCATTTATTCAAAAATATTATTTTCTTCTACTTAATTTTCTCTAGTTTGATCAAAATCAAATGAATATCAGGCCACAGTTCCCGTTTTCGATTTCGATGACTGTCGACTGTCTTGATAGCAAACCGATTTAATCGAATTCTTTAATCGATTTTTGGAAATCAGAACTATTACAAAATCCGATTGTTTGAGTTCTAATGATTCCTATAGACTAAAAATCCTTTTTTTTTGTTTTGGCCTGACTCATAACCCAAACTGAACGTTATGCCTTGGCCCCTGTTCCAATGTTGCCCTAAATTGCGCATTTAGGTCATGAACCGGAAACGTCTTAATTACATGGAATAAGTGAAGCTCAAAGAGCTAAAAGTCAATTTGCATGCTTAAAATGTGCAGACAGAGAGAAATGCATATAAAACTTGAATCGGAATCAGAATCGAGAGTCAAAATAATTAAGCCAGCCAGCAGAGCAGAACAAGCCAGCAAAGCAGAGCCACAAAAAAAGGGCGACAAAAGTCGAAGGAGGAGCAGGCGAATGAAATCAAAAAAGGCAGACAAAGGGCTGATGATGGACTGGACAAAGAAATAAAAACAAATTGGAATGTAATCTCTGCAGACGACGACGACGACGACTCCGACGTTGAAGACCTTGAACTTTGGCGTAGAGTCCAAAGACAGAAGGGAGCATAAAAATCAAACTGAAGAAGCATTAAATCAAGCCTCAATGTAGGGCAGGCAGACACAAACAGACCACGAGAGAGAGAGAGAGAGAGGGAGGGAGAGGATGTGTCTGGGTTATTAGCAGGATCAGTGCTGTTTCGCAGAACTGGTTAGGGAAAGATCTCGGTGCTGCACAATATTCTTGCCTGGTTGGGATGGCAGACAAGTGCCATTGACCCACAAGCAAAAGTCGTTGGCATTGCAACGAGGGAGTTGGGCAGCCTCAAGACCTTGATATTGTCAACGAGTTGACTTGGTTGCAGCAGCAGTAAAAACCGGGAGAAAAAAATATAAAATTTAAAAATATATACAAAAACCAAGAGTTGGTTGGTTGGAGGCAGCGTCACGCTTGGCTCGCCGGTGTTTTGGGTTGATGATGAGAGGAGGGAGTGCTATTTATACCCTGTGCTGTGTGTGTGTGTGTGTGTGTTGTTGTTGTGATCTACGCGCGGCATTTGCCCTGCTTGGATCCTGGACTGTACTCAAGTGTAGTGCAGTGCCCTTGACTTAGGTCAATAACATGATAAGGGGTTTTAGAATTTGGCATTAAAAATATATATTAGCAACCATTTTGATTTATTAGTTGCAATTTGTGTTTGCTGCCATTTCCAACTTTTCTGTCGTTGTCTTAGGTCAATGACGCATATTCCCATCCATAAAACAATTCTCCTGCCCCACTAACCCACTCATAAAACCCGCCCTTTAGTTACACTATTTTACACTTACTTATTTATGAACTGACATCGGAAAAATGTCAAGAACTTTGGCCCTGACCTGACCTCCAATTTACAATTCCCGCACACACACACACAAAGCAACAAAGTAGAACATTTCACCTAGGAGTATATCTGTCTTCCTCCCACACAGTCTCTCTCTCTCTTTCTGTCGCTTTCCAAGCTAGTCGGAAGTGTGTAAGAAAATTTCATTGCCAAACACATTCACGTTCAATGTCAGGTTCATGAGCTTCTAGTGAAATGCAAGGCAAAGGTTATGCAGCAGCAGCAGCAGAAACAGTCCATGAACAGGAAAGGGGGAGGGGAATGGGGTGTTAGCAAGGTGACGGTCAGTTGTTGGGGTTCTGTTCGTGTTGTAAGGTCACTGTCAAGTGCCAAACCGGGGCGTAGACGTCCTTGTCATTTGTCAGAAATATGAGTAAAGCATTTTAGTTTGACCACGTGAACTGAAGACCAAAAAGTTGCAATATGAATTTGTATTCTGAGTAGCTTAGAATTTTTAAAGTTGTATGTCCAACGGAATATGGCGGAGCAGCAATATCATTTGCTTTCTTAAGAGAGAAAATTTAAGTTAAAAGCCGAAAAAAGGACCTTTTATATGATTTGGATAATCCAAATCATTGTTGGAAAATTTTTCAACTTTAAACAAATTCTTGTAATTGGACTTTACCCAAAACTTGCAGAGAAGTATGTACGATATGAGAAGCAGTTAATAACGAATCATATATCATGACATGTCAAATGGTTTTTGAGGCATTAACCCAAACAGGTACTCACTTTGACAACCCATCACGTCTAGGACTTTCAGTCAATAAGATCAGTCAATTTCAGCGATTTTTCTATCTATGTTAGCCTTGCTCTAGGTTTGTTACATTGCACACTTAGCCGAATCACCAATCAATTGGCATAAAGTCGAATATTGCAGATATCGAGCTGAAACTTGGTATATTGGATAAAGATAACACAAGGTTAACATCTACATGGCACTATCTGTCACATAAACTTTCAGATAACAGAGTAAATTACGAGTATATCTGCCACATAGCAGCTATCTACATAGAAGATGTGAAATCGGCCCTAAATATTTTAAGAAAATTTAAAGTTAATTTGACTACGCTTATCCCTACCGCCCATATATGGCAACATAGCGTATACGTGATCATAAAACTAAGTTTTGAGAGCTGTGAATAGATATTTAAAATTTGAAAGGTAATTGGCTACTTTTATTGTTTTTCAAGTAAATAGTGGTATATATAAAAAATTTTCTACTTTATTTTAACATACATTAAATATCGCAGAAACACGCAGAAGGTCAGTTTTTACTCCACAGAAGACGAACACTTTGGTTAAGTTTTCTCTGTATACACTCAATAAAAAAATCCGTTTAAAATCTACCGAAATCAAGACCATTCGTTGACCAAAGTAAAGTAATCCCGCTTTTTCGTAAACTGTGAACTGCGGTGTCATTTCATGAACGCAATTTCAAAACCCGTTGTTCGATCTTCACACAGTAAGCAAAGTTTGGAGGGCTCCAATTGAAGTGTCTGAAAAGAGCCGAGCTTAAGAGCGTTTTTGAGGTTAACACCTAAATTTGAGGGTTTTCTGGGCATATTCAATGCTCTCTTAGCACGTGCTCATAAAAGGCCCGTATGTCTTAGCATTTCCGAAGTTAAAGTAGGCAGGTTATCGAAAATTTTGTTTTGGTCTGATGTTTTGCTTCAAGTGCCTTGAAAAGTAACTTCAATGTGTCTTTTATGAGGTTTTTATACGCTTTTTTGGGAGGATAAAAGCCCAAATATGTGTCAGAAAAGAGTCCAACTAGACTCAGAAATCTTCCACATAAAGTGTGACCGTTTTCATAGAAAAAATCGATCATTCCGGCCTCTTTTTTGAGGACACTATGAAGGTGAATGCTCATAAAAAGCTTCAGATAAGGGTCAGATCACGCACATACTGCTTGCTGGGTAAGTACATCGCGGTCCCCTTGTGGGAACACAGTGAGTTCAATTTTCGAAATTTTTTTTTTATATATAATGAGAAAAAGGATTTGCGGAACTCAATCCGCTTAAAATTTTTTAAAAGGTTAACTAATACTAAGCGGGAACAGCCAGCTAGTTGAAAAAAGTTATATTACTGGTAGGACAGACAAATATTTCTTTTAGGGTGAGGCAAGCAGACGGCCTATTGGTCACCTACCGTGTATCCTAGTGTCTGACGGGTGTCTTTTTTCAGCCGTCTCCGTATCCGAGCTGTCACTAGCTCATTGGCGTGACGGTTTGTGTGGGCCAGAAAGCGGTCTCTATATGTGCTGGTGTGGCGGTTGATCTGTGAGCAAATTGGTAGAATGCCGAGGTCTTTGAAGATCGTGGTGTTCCGCTCGTACCAGGGAGCATCGAGTATTCTGCGTAAGTTCTTGGATTGCATCGTTTTGACCCTTTTGATGGAAGTGTCGCAGGCAGTACCCCAGAGGCAGATACCCCAGTTCCATTTTTTTTTGCCAATTTTGGGAACATTCTGGTTATACTATCGGCGGTGTCCCAGAAATCTCTTCCAACCAAATTCCAACCCAAAACCAATTCTCGGTGTCCTAGAAATCTCTTTCGGTTGGTTTCAAACCTCTCGTATTTTGTTGGGAGATTTTGGCAAAACAACCAATACATTAACCAACCAATAGCGAATTCACGAATCCACGCAATATATCACTGTTTTTGTAGTAGGACCATAATCTTATATACACACTTTTCAAACTCGAATTTCGATCTAGACTTTCGAAGAAAACGAAATCGCTCGAAGTTCTAGGACACCGACGGATTTCTCTAGCGACTTGCAAACCAACCGAAGACAAAATCTCTAGAGATTTCCAGGACACCCCCGTATGCGACTGATTTTAAGACATTTTTATACTCTGTACCAAAGGTACATAGAGTATAATAAGTTTGTGCAAAAGCCATGTCCTGGTGTGTCTTTGAATAAAAATGTACACCCGGTCACACCTCTTGCTGTTGGCGCCAGCATTGCAGTAATTAGCCATGAAAAGCTTCTCAAACTGCCGTTCGGATTCGGCGTTAAACTGTTGGTCCCTTTCTCTTGTGCTAAAATTAAAAGCGCACAAGCCAAGAGTTTAAGAGAGAGTCTCCGCTTTGGCCCTTTGGGGCTGTGTCATCTTGACAAGCTGATTTTACTTTAAAAGCCATGTCCGTCTGTCTGTATGAACGCACAGATCTCGGAGATGGTAAGAGATAGAGGTTTGACATGTATGGGACTTATGCTTCTTATACTTGCAGGCACATCAAGTTTATTTTCAAATTGGTAAAAACGTCATACCACAGTTTTATAGAACAAGCAATTATGGACAGCACTGGTCGCAACGGTGATGGGCAGCACTTCACGGGTACAGAGTATGTTATAGTCGGGTTTGACCGACTTTCTTGTTGATATTCAAACTAGCAAGTTTTAGCCGGCTAGAGGTCATGTTATGTTTTCACATAACTTTAAACATGCAAACCAGCCTGGAGTTTTGACGTGAACGTCGGGCTCGTTTTGTTTACAAAAATTAGTGACCGAAATGGTTCAAAGAGGAGTCCGCATGGGCTGTGTTTTGGACCTCAGTTTTTTTTTAGTGTGCATTCTTTCGTGTGCACTAAGTCTTCCAGGTCCTAAGATTAGATCCCAGTAAAGTAAAGTAAAGTAAATCCATATCAATTTTTAATGAGCTGTTAAATTTGTTATTTTGTTTGCACATCTTTTCGAAACTATAACCAATATTGCTTCAATTTGAATACGAGGACTCCGTTTCGGTTTGGTCTTGCTGCTCTCAATTCCGATTGATATTGCTTTCGTTTTACTTTTGGGAAACCACGGAATAGCCACGATAGAATCAAGCGATACGAATGGAAATGGAACATTCGGAAATGAGAGTGGCTGATTTTCCTTTTTACTTTTCGTTTTGGCTGGCACTGCCAATTTCTCGAGAGATTTAACAAAAAAAAAATATTTTTAATTCAGTTAAAGACTCAAATGCTATTAAAATTACATAAATAAGTTCTTAATTTATTACAGAATACAGAATTAGGAAAAAATAACTTAATGTTCATTTAGTTTATTTGCAATATAGTTTTCAATTCATCGACCAAAAAGCTTAACTTTTTAAAACGAAAAACGCTTTCGTTTTTGTGGTGCGAGAAACTGAATCAATTCCGTTTCCAAAAAGTTGCAATGGAAGTGGAACTGAGAAGATGCGTTAACATTTCATTTTGACCATTAAGAAAATGTGAAGAAAGAAAGACAAAAAATGGAAAAGTGTCCTGCACAAAAGGTTAAGTTTCCCCTTATAGCCACAAGTGGTTTCCCCTTAGTCTTTTCTCATTTCACCCACAACTAAATTGTTTTATAATTGCAAACTTGCATTTGCCGGCTTGCAATTCACTCACTCTTTCTCTTTCTTTTTGTATATTGCGTTCTAGCCAACTTTCATTTGAGTCATTTGGTTTAGTTTTCCGGCTTGCCCGGCCTCAGTCAGTCAGTCGGCCGGACGACCTTGCAAGCGAAATCAATTGCATAAGTCAAAAGCAATCGCAATTTGTTGCTGTTGATATTTGTTCAGGTCTTTCTCTCCCCATCGTACTTATATTATTTAATAATAAGCAAAAGCGTAATTTGCTAAGCTATAGTAAGTAGTTGTGTGCATTTGTGCAATTGAAATTGGAACAAAACAAATATAAATCGATTATGGCCCATAAACCTCAACCAAATGCCGAGAGTTCAAGCAAAAAAAAAAATAAGAAGGTAGACGGTATAGGCCTTGGGGTTTTGCAAAAAAAAAAAAATAAAAAAATTAAGAAAATTAAAAACACGTATTTGTGTTGTGCAAAAATGTTTTATAATCGCTGATTGATTCTAGTTTTAATATGCATATTTGTGGATGTTGATCAAGATCATCATAGGAAATCAATTAAAGGAAATCAATTGCAATGAATACTAAGTAGGTTATCAGTAAAGTCTTCCGTTGTTGAACAAGTGGGAGCAATATATGTACGATTCAACAAAGAAAACAAATAACAATATGGACAATTATGCTTTAGATGTGAACTCCTTAAATTCTACTTAGTTCCAATACTGTAAACCTGTCCAGAAATCGGTTCGGTTACATATTTTTTGGATCCTTAAAATTTTGACCCGATCCTGAACCCAAAAATGGTTTGGTTTAAAATTACTCTTTTAAGATTTTATATAAGGGCATTTCTATTCTGTCGAACAACCCATTCGTACACATTCAAAGTGGATAAAAAGAAAAAATAAAACCAATGCAAACCGGTTCTAAACAGAACCACAAACCAAACGGGTGTCCCTTCGAAAATGCTTAACCGAACCGAAAACCACAAATGGAAACGGTTCGGTTCGGTTCATATCACTGACGACTCTCAAGACTTACACATTTTGGGAATTTTAATCGATTGCCGGATTTATGAAACATGCGATCCTGTACACATCCTGCAATTGTCCACCGATCTCCTTATATGCCTGTCATAAGTCAACATTTCTTCTTTGAAAGTTGCTAATCGACTTGTTTCCGTATCTCATCGAGCTGTCGATCGTTCAACTATTCTATTCAAATGTTCTCAACGAACTCAATTTCGAAATTTCAAATATTGAAGCAAAAAACGCATTCTAAAAAGTTTTTTCGGTATGAAATAGCTTTCGATATATTAAGGATTAGCTAGACCGTGGTACAGAAAAAATGTTACGGCGCAGATTTTTTTGGAGTACTGAGCTTTTGCTTTTTCACCAAGAGTACGCAAAGCTCAAGCGGTTTGCGTACTTTTTGAGTACTTTGCTGAGGGCTCACACTGGGAGCGAATAAAGTTAGTTGAAACAAACAATACCTCTAAAAACCAGAACTAATAGTTTATAATATGTTCGAACCCAACGGATCTAACTTTATTTTACTTCAAATAGTATGTCTCAACTTCAAGAGTCCAAGAAAATTACTTTCTGAACAGATTTAAGGACATTTCTGAATGTTAGACTTTCGAATGGGCTTAAAGGGTTTAGATTCCGTGGAATTAGGGGCGATCCTAGAACAAAAAGAAGTTTTTGACATCATTTTGGATATGCCGCAACTTCAAAAGTTCGAAAAAATGACGTTCCTAGCAGATTTCAGGTTTAGTTGCGACGACATACTCAAGGAATAGGGTGAAATTAAGGGCGATCCAAGAAAATAATGCAGTTTTTGAAACGGTTTCGGAGTGCTTTACCTTCGAAACTTCGGAAAAATACCTTTCCGCGCAGACTTGAGGCCAAACTGGGACTTTATACTTAAGAAGGGTTTTAAGGCTTCACGACTCCACGAAATTAAAGACAATCTTTGAATAGAAATGGTATTTTGGCAATTTTTCGGACAGACTTACCTACGATATTCAGGAATAAAGGAATTTTCCGAACAGATTAAAACAAAATTCGGGTACAGGCTTTAAGGGTTACGATTCGGAGGAATTAAGGGCGATTCTAAGAATAAGTTTTAGTCATTATTTTTAAACTAATCTCAATTTCAAAAGTCCATCAAAATATCTGGTTGTTATACTTAAGGATGGGCTTTGATCTTTATGGGACTTTCGGATTTTCTTTGCGAATTCCATTCCGCGCAGATTTAAGGGAAGATAGGGATTATTTGCAAAAGCGGAAACTGGATTTCATTAAAATTATAATAAATTAAGACTGAACCACTGAGCCGAACCGAAACCGCGGTTCAGTTGGCTTCAAAAACCATATAATAAACCGAACCGGGGGATTAAAAACAGTGTGAACCACTGAACCGAACCAGTCCTTATTTCCGATCGGTTTGCATCCCTGAATAAAACGCAATTTCAATTCGTTTTTACTTTATTATATAGCTCTTAGCCAGCACTTTAATTAGTGCTAAAGTTAAGAGCAAGTGAAATCCTGTTTCAAAAATATTGGCAAAATAAGAAGCGGTTCGAAAGTGACAAAAACAGAAGTGGTTTTCAAGCACTTCTATATAAAGACAAAGTTAAGCGAAACCCGACACAATGCTTAAGCCCAAATATTTTTAATATCTTCGTAATGAATTTTCCTTTGAAATGTATTTTGTTTGATTTGAAAATCTTCTGTACTTTTTTCTAAAAAATATATTTATGTGTGTCGATACGTGACATGTCGAACGCGACATTTTTTCCATCAAGATTTTTAGGTGGTTTCTGTTTAAGGCAAAGCAAAAACTTAAGAGTTAATTGCAATTGCATAGTTGGTTATGGTCTCTTATGCATCGTTTTACAACTTTTTTTTACCATTAAAACAATTTTAGATATCAAAAGTCAATGAAATCCATTGGCACTTTTTTAAGAAATAACTATCAAATTGAGAAAAATTTCACTTGCGCTGCTGTGCGTTTAAAACTCTCGATATGATTTATGAAAAAATGTAAGATTGCCTTACTTTAGTTTAATTTAACTGTTTCCCTGGGAAAATATGATAATACCACTTGGCAACAAGGTCAAGTATATTGAATGGTTGGTAGAGATTCTAGATGATTTTTGTGCTAAGCAGACTGCGTTTCAGAAATTGTCCATCACGTCGGATTTTTAATATAGTTAAAGTTGCTATGCCATTTTGACCTTTTGGAGCGTTTTTCGGGGAATCCATTTTTGTTTGGACTCTCTTTGATACCATCGGAAAGTACCACTCCTTAGCTTTAAAATGAACTATCCCAAGCAATTCAATTTTTTAATTGAGATATACCTCTTTTAGCACTTGTGTAAGTATCCAAAAATATCCTTTTTATTGCTGGTGCCCCTAAGTATGCAATGGGTGGTAGAGACTCGAATATGTTTTGGTTTCTAAAATCAGTAAAGAAGGCTGGTCATTTGTAATGAACCAGCAACAGAATACTAAAAAAAAACCTGACAAATCTGTCCTTTTTTGGCCTTCGTTTATAAAATTTATTGTAATCGTCTCTCTTTAAGCATTAACAGGAGGTTTTCTTTAGAATTTTGTTGCTGGTTTATTACAAAGGAAGCACGAAACGAAACGAAAACATATTAGAGTCTTTTACCACCCATTGCATACTTTTGGGCACCAGCAATAAATAGGATATTTTTATTTTTACACAAGTGCTAAAAGAGGTATATCTCCATTGGAAAAAATCGCAGAACTGTTTGGGATAGTTCATTTAAAAGCTAAGGAGTGGTACTTTCCGATGGTATCAAAGAAATTCCAAACAATAGAATAGATTCCCAGAAAAACGCTCCTAAAAAGGGTCAAAATAGGCTCTTTTAGCAACTTTAAGTTCAAATTACTAAAAATCTCGACGTGATGGACAATTTCTGAAAACGCAGTCTTGCTTAGCACACGAAAATCATCTAGAATCACTACCAACCCTTCAAGATACTGGTAAAAGTCGAATTTTGTTGCCTTGTGTACTTAGTGTTTTTAACTACTTTTACTTTCTTATACAATTTTTAGACTTTCTGAAGGGAAACAAAGAACAAGCTGAAACTGACTCTTAAGTATAATGAATGTAACTTTTCGAGCTTGTTTACAGCCAAACTTTTGCCAACCAAGTGTCAATTTATGCCGATTTGTTAAAATTTTGT
This sequence comes from Lordiphosa collinella, assembly GCA_018904265.1. Classification (NCBI taxonomy): domain Eukaryota; kingdom Metazoa; phylum Arthropoda; class Insecta; order Diptera; family Drosophilidae; genus Lordiphosa; species Lordiphosa collinella. The sequence goes on from JAEIFV010000067.1 coordinate 648,096, forward strand.
TAAAAAAGCAGATCAAGAATCAAGGAATTTTACCGCAAACCAAACCTTAGACTTTGCGAAGGGCTCAAGCCACTCGACCGAACTTTAGAGATTTGCAGTCTGGCTATTTTTGACTACTTTTCTTTCACCAACCACAATAGTTAAGCTTGAAATTTTTGTATAAAACTTACCTATCTCCATAGTTTCTAGACTTCCACAGTTCAATACTCGTTAACATCTCATTTATACCACTTAACGTTAGCTTTGGCTAATCAAATGAAGCTTAAAAGAAAATGGTAATATAATTTTACATCAATAGAATAATACGTATAATAATGCCTGTGTCTGTGTGTGTGTGTGGCACATATGGGTCTTGTATAAGCAGACGACTAAATGGGGGAACCTACGTAATGTGTGTCACTTGCCATTCAAGCACACACACACACACACACACACTTATACAACTCGAGCAAAAAGAGAGCGAAATGAAAATAAATTGTGATGGTCAAGGTCGTTTGGCGTGTGCGCAACAAACAAATACAACAACAACAACAATAATAGGAAAATGTGCAAATTAAATAGATAAAAACTTGAGGCATAGGCAGAGACTTACGTGTGTAAAAATATAATCTTAAGTCCCTAATTTGACCTACTTTAACTTCATTCTCTTTCTTTGCAGGTATGTATTTTCTATCCAACGAATCCCTCTTCAGTGTGTCAAATCAAATTAAACGTAAGTCAATCATCACTTGGGAAGGGGGAATCTCTAGTTAATGCCACTCAATGTCAATTAACGGGCAATTAAGCCTCCGCTTCCGCTCGTTGATAGCCAGGGACGAGGACAACCGGCTTCGAGTCCTTTTGCAGGTAAGGTTTACTTGCGATCAAGGGCAGCTCAATGTCAGTTCTCCCTCTCTCTCTCTCTCTGTCTCTCTTTAGTTTTAATGTCCTTGCAGTCCTTATACAACTGGGCTCCTGTTATGCAGCAACTGTTGCGCTTTGACGGCAACTTGTGGATTTTTAGCTTACTTTTTTCTCGCTCTCTCTCTCTATGTTAAAAAAGCTGCTGTGCATTTAACTGCAATTTATATGAAGCTTTTTGTGGACAGCTTTTTCGATTTAGTTGATGATGCAACCGCCAAACAGTGCAATGGCAAAAGTTTAGCTTAATCTAAAGCTTTTTATTGCAGCTTTTATCTAATGCACTTTCTAAGTGCATTTACAAAGCAAAAGCTTTTCTTTATACTCTGTACCAAAGGTACATAGAGTATAATAAGTTTGTGCAAAAGCCATGTCCGTCTGTCCGTCTGTCTGTTTGTATGAACGCACAGATCTCAAAGATGGTAAGAGATAGAGGTTTGACATGTATGGGACTTATGCTTCTTATACTTGCAGGCAGATCAAGTTTATTTTTAATTTTTGCCACGCCCCCTCCCGCTCCCGCAAATTGGAAAAAACGTCATATCTCCCACAGTTTTATAGATAGAAGGTTCGTTCCTTCTGGAAACATTTAGTAATTAGGATTAATAATCGATCCTTGAAGTTTTTCAAAAAGCTCTTGCTTGTAGGAAAGAGGTGTAGAGAGGCAAGCGACACCACTACACCACTCTCCTACAAGCGAAAGCTTTTTCAAAAACTTCATGAAGTTTGCTTCACCGTGTAAAACCCGTGTAAGACTGGAAGAAATCATAGGAGGATCTTTTCACGATGTCAAATTTTCTTGCCACTTTTCTTAGAAGGCGTATAGTTCAAGCATGCCTATGTAATAGTAGACTTGCACAAAACTCTCGCTCTTCGTAAAGGGCACTTAACGTACATACCAGAGACCTGCAACAAGACTCTAATTTTCGATCACACTCGTGCATCTACTAGGCTTGCTTGTGCTCGCCGCCTTCATTCGACACACACGAAATGATTGCAGGCACATTCAGTCAGAACGAGCAAGCTCTTTGTTTCGCACGAGTAATAATTGAACAAGCTCGTTTAATCTATTGCCGAACTTAGCAATCAAGCCTGCTGCCCGCTGCTGAACGAGTACTCGCAAGCCTTACGCCAGCCACGGACAAGCCTTTTCAAGCTCCACTCTCGCTTTTTTCGGCTTTTTGACGGCGAGCCTCAAAAAGTATTTTATGCAATTATTCTTGAGTTTTAAAAACTTAAAAACAACAACATGCCACAAGAAAGAAAGAGAGAACCGTATGCAAAATACAAATGCTTATGACAATTGTTTACAAGCTTTGATCGTAACAGCTCGCAGCAGATCTTTGACTTCGGCTACAAGTACTCGCGGTGACTCGTTGCCAAAGCTACGAGTCAACGCGAGTATTTGTACTAGGCCATACAAGAGCTTGCAATTACAATGAAGCAAGGGGGAGCGAGTGCACTCGTGACGGCTCGCAGCAGTTCTCTGGTACGTACATTGATTGAAAAGTTTTACACCAATGATGTTCGAGATGACAGTTCAATGGCTGCGATAGACTATCGCTAGATAAAGATGATTAGTAATCTACCGACAGTTTTTAGCAGAAATTTTGCTCTTAAGGGAATCGAAACGGGTGAGAGCGAGACACAGCTGTTGAATTCGCCGTACAAAAAATTATCAATTAGTACGTCTTCCTAAAAGTGTACATGTATGTGTACATTGTGTGTAATTCTGCAGCTATCACAGCGATGCATTTTCTTCGAAATCGATAAGAAACTCCCAGAAAAAGAGGAAACAGGTCTTAGAAGTATGGTATATACCAGAGACCTGCAACAAGCCTCTAATGCTCGATCACACTCGTGCATTTACTTGTCTTGCTTTGGCTTGCTGCCTTGGTTCGACACACTCGAAATGATCGAAAGCACATTAAGTCAGAACGAGTAAGCTGTTTGCTCATGGTATAATTATACTAGGTAGGGACAAGATTTTTTTCTGCGTACTAAGCATTTGTCAAGAGCGCGAGAGAGAGTGGGAGAGTGAGAGAGAGAGTGAGCCGCGCGGCACGAGCCAGCCATGGACGCACATTTGGGTGCTTGTGTGTGTGTAAAAAAAAAGGGTTTTCAGAAAAACAAACATTTAAACAAACAAACCAATTTAAGTGGTAAATATTTATTGAAACCATTTGAATATTATTAATATTAAAGCTAGAACTGAACATCCCGATGCTTTCATATATAGTACATGCAAAAGTATGTATACATTTTCTGTTGTAAGGCAACAACACAAAACGTACACAGTTAAGTATGTATTCATTTTTTGCTGCATTCCATAAAACGACAACAACAACAACGATCAGTTCACTAAAAAACCACCCCCAAATAAAAAAAATCAACAAAAAAACTCCGCTCCGCGACAATGCTTTTTGCAGCTTTCATTGAGAACGCAAGTACACAGCCTACTTCTGCGCATTACTTTTGGGAGGACACTTAGATGTCTGATTTCGTTAACTGGGAATCATGGAAACTGTTTTGCGATGTGGAGCTCCTAAAAATTTTTCTTACTAGAACTTCCCTCAATACTCTCTATGTCCATCCTCTCTTTTCCATGTGTTTGCTTTGCACGAGTAAAAATTGTAATGAACAAAGTTTGTCTGCACCTGACTGACTTTCATTGAAACTCTCATCAGAAATTTTACTCTTACTCTCTCTTACCCGCCTTTAAATATTGTATGACAGAGATTAAGCAGCCAGCAAACATTCTAACACCGTTTTCAAGATCGCAACAAGTATATGTGTAGGTTTCTCGTCGGCTACCAATTCGATCGTTTATGGCTTATTTCCTAGTGCTACACGTTCATTGTGCATGCTTGATTGTTGATGTGAAAGGTATTTGTGCAATTTGAAATCGCCAAATTTTACACTTTCAATAAAAACCAACGTAAGTGACCAAACAAAAATTTTGACGAATTTGATGCAAATTTTGACGTAAAATCGTTCCGTCATATTTCTCAAGGGCATACAAAAACGAAGTCAACAACAGCTAACTCTTTCTTGCTCTCACAAGTTGTTTTTATTGTGCATGTACAAGCTTTGTTACCATAACAACACGCCCTTTACGCCACGGCAGTCGACTTTGACTTCGGCAACAAGTAATCTCGGTTACTCGCGTCCGAAGCTAAGAGTATTTCGCGAGTATTTGTACCGAACGAACTTTACTCTTTAAGACTCGCGTCCGAAGCTCTGAGTAAAATGGAGTGTATGTACGGAAAACACTCGAGTTTGAAAATGCAATGATTCGCCTATACTCGAACTTTTTTGGGAGCTTTGTTTTGTGTATGCCGTTTGAACAAGTTCAACAAGCCTTGAGCGTGATTTCGTGATTCGTGATGGCTCGTTGCAGTTCTCTGGTATATACGTAATCGAACAACACCTAGACTTCCCTTCACTGTGCGAATATAATAAGAATATAATGATGATAATGGCCACTCCAACATCAATAGCAATCCGCAAACAGGTGGAAATAAAAGCAACCACCCCAACACATTCCTTTAAGCACTAACCTGTAATGACCCAACAAAAGAAAAAAAAACAAATTTACATAATTTTTCCCATTCTAAGAAAACTTCCATAATAGCCAAGAAATAAAAATGCGCCTTATCTAACCATTTTTTCCTGGCTAAAATCAAAAAAGGCAAAAAACATTTTTGTAACTGAAAGTGCGAACCAAATGCGAGAGAGAAAACACGCCACAAAGTAGGCAACAAAACTTGGGTTATGGTTATTTTTAGACCACATACAAAGAGAAAGCAAAAGAGAGAAGGATGCTTGGTTGGGCCTAGCACAACAGTGTATGGATTGTGTAAAGGTTTGGAGTCTGAGCTAGGGGTGGCTTATATACCAAGAGGCTTACGTGTTATTTTTTCCATTTTGTTTTTGGAGCTTTGACACATTGACCATGAATTGGCTGGCAGCTGGAAATATACAATTTCTGACTTATCGATATGACCAACAAATTCAATTAAACAAGCCACACGGAAAGAGAAGTGTAGCGCCATTTCAGCGAACGTCCATTAATAACACTAGAATTAACCGAGAGGTTACTAAAAGTCAAGGCCACCAACCAAACGAAACTCGACACATGCCACACAGCAAAAGGCGATGAAAAGGCCGAAAAAAAAGAGAGAGAAAAGAGAAAGCAACCAAGTGACAAAGTGCTAATGCCTGTGAGAGTTATGTGTCAAATATATCGCCAGCCTTGATGGGCTTTATGTCTTTTTGGCCAAAACACTTAATGGCAGTCAGGAAATAAGAAAGGAAAGCGAGTGAGAAAAAAGGTCATGAAAAATATTCGAAATATTTCAAGCAACAAAATGCTTAATTAAATTTCACCACGCTCGCAAATTGCCTAAGAAAATATAATAAAAAAAAACTGTGGGATGAGAAAAATAAACAACCAAAAATTAATGGTTTGGTCTTTGGGTTTCATTTCGTGTGTTCAAGGTTAAGGTCGTGCTGCCTAATGAAGTATGTTTTTTTTTTTTTGGTATTTGGTCGAAATGTGTTTGTTTAGGAAGAGGGTGCAAATGTTCTGGCAAGGATATCTATGTCAAATTTAATTAAGACCGAAAATTTCCCAGAGTTAAAGTATAAATTAGTATATTTCATTTTGATGCTGTTAAACTGTTCCATTTCATATTTTAAAGTTTCAACAAAAAGCTATCAAATAAATCCAAACCATCATTAAAATAGGAATACATCCGTTAGCAATTACATTACCCACGTGACACAAATATTGTAATGTGGTGCTTGGGGGTAAAACCAAATTATATAAAAAGAGACCAAAAATCAAATAATAAATCATTCAGCTCCGCGCAGTTGAATGTAAGGTCTGACTGGAGTCTGCCCTCTTAGCAAATCGAGATAAGAAATTGACGCTCCTTGGTGGAATCCAACCTTGGAGACACTCAGGAAGAAGATCCAAGCCCTGACACTATGCAATAGTGAGATTAGGAAAGACAAAAAAAAAGATTTATAAGAAATTCTGCAAGTCCATTGGGAACACGAAAGAAGGAGTTAGATTACATAAAGTCCTGTCCAGGAAAGTCTGAATGGCAAAGATATCTATACATGTCCTTACATTGAGCAACGAGAAGAGAGTACGTCTCTTGTTAGACACCACTTCCCGTGACGACGAAGAGTCTTACTATCAACCTCGCAGCTCCGACTGGATAAAAGCCAAGAAAATTGTTTCCGAAGGTAGAATCACGTCCCCCTGGTCAGATAATATTTATCCAGTATTCTTGCAAGTCTGGCAAGTGCTGTCAAGAATGCCGGAACCGGAATAGACCCCACAAAAGGCAGATGGATAGATTCGCTTCTAGAATGCAGAAAATCCTCTGCAGTAGAAGATGGGAAAACCCGCACTCTTAGAAACCTGGGAAAACCCGAACTCTTAGAAAGACTCCCGTCCCAACATCGTAATGCTTGCAAGAGGAAATTACGATGAAATCTTATGCGACATAGTCCAGAAAGTGACGTCCGATTGGCGCAAGGAGGTTGGGCTCAACCTAAACCCTGCAAAAACCCTCGTGGTTCCGTTCACTTGAAAATACAAGCTGAGTAGAATGAGACCAATACGCCTATCCGGCTGTGTCATTACACCGGGAAAGGAGGTCAAATATCTTGGCGTCGTCAATGACAACAGGCTAAGGTTTGACAATCCCATAGAGTATACACTAAGGCACTATACACATGCAGGAGCATAGCCGGAAAATCGGGGGGCATGGCTACACACATACTCCGGTGGCTATACCTCATGGTTTTGAGACCGATGCTCACGTAAGGATCTGTCGTGTGGGCAGATAGAGCAAATCTTCTCACTGTAAGAACGCAGTTTCAAAAGCAGCAAAGGCGGGCATGTGTATGCTTGACCGGAGCTAACAACCATCTGCCTGAAGAAAAAAACAACATTGCTTAGACCAACAGCAGAAGAAGTAGGTAGGAACTACATAGTAAGCCTAAGGGACTGAGAAGTTAGAGAAGAAAATCCCTATAATCCTTCAACCCAGAGACGAAATGGTGCTAGAGTTTCACTTCGACAGGAACTTCACTGTAAACAAAAGGAATAAGAGAGATTGGACCTCACTAAAAGAGTCATATAAAAGGCAACCACACCCAATTCAGGGTGGGCTTGGGTAGCAAGACTTGGAACGAAATGGTTTGAGTCAATGGGAGAATTTACAAGCATATATCAAGCCGAAGTATTTGCTATACCTCGATGCGCAGACCTAATTATGGGGAAAAATTACCATAATAGAAAAATTGCAATCCTCTCAGATAGTCAAGCGGCGCTCAACGCGCTTAGCAGTAATAAGTTTACCTCTAAGCTCGTCTTAGAGACATAGAACAAAATAGACCAACTAGGCAACAGGAACAACCTGTCCCTACGCTGGATACCGGTACACAACAATATCCCCGGAATCGAAATGGTCGACGAATTGACTCGCAAGGGAGCAGCCACCGTAATGATAGAACACCATTAGGGAGCTCCTTAGAAAGGAACAAAATTCCCTTAGAACAGCCTCCTGGTTAACCACAAGTTGGATGAGACAAGCAAAAACATTGGGCGTATTCAGCAGATAAATCCGATTTACGATTTCTGATTTATGATTGCCGATTTTACCTGCTGAATACAGTGATTGCCGATTGCGATTGATAAATTTGACGAACATGATTGCTGAGATGGAATCATATAAAATGTATGATTGGTGAGACCGTTTTCCGATTTCACGGCCAACTGTTAACCCCAAAACTAAAAATAAACTGACAGCTCTCAAAAATTGTGCATAAAATGAGTTGTGGAAACACGAATTTAATTGAGACGGTCTTTTGTGAGGATGAATTTAATATGGGTATAATTGCTGATCTGGTCAATGAGCAACCCATTCGTAGCCGCTATTGGGGCAATCGAAAAATCAAAACGAATCGCCTTCGCTCTAAATCATTCTACGAGGAAACAGTTCCCAGGTACAGAATGGACCAATTCAAGGCGCTTTTTAGGATGTCACGCACAACTTTTAAGGTTCATATATGAAATATGTTTTATGCATGATAATAGAATTCTGTTAACTTTGCGTTTTCCTGGAACTTCTTGGTGTAACAGCAAATGCAACGGCACTAACAGAGAATGAAACGATTGCAAATGTATGTTTTTCAAAGAAGATGCTATTTTCAATTTGGCTCCTTAGTAAGCAGGAATCTTTCTCGTCTGTTGGCGATCGATTTGACATTCCAAGAAGTTCAGGCCACCAAATATTTTACAACATAACAGGGACTCTATCGAGGCTAATGCCTACATATGTGAATTGGCCAAATGACTCCCAGCAAGCTTTTACTGCACAAATATCTAAACAAAAATCGCGTGGAATCCCAGGAGCGATTGGGGCAATTGATGGGTGCCATATATCTATTAAGCAACCTGTAGGAAACGCCTCAGATTACTTCAACAGAAAGCAATGTCAATCGGTTATTCTTCAAGGCGTATGCTCCAAAAGTTCTGCCTGTTGTCCTTATATAAGTTCAAGAGGAGCCTTACAGCGCTAGGAATCCATTTTCAAATGTCAAATGTATTTAATACTAAAGCCTAAATTTTTTATGGTGTGAATGTATTTTTGACCAAATATACTAAAGCCAGAAAATTGCCTAAACTTAGGAATCATTGTCATTCAGCAGAGAATTATAAGCAATCGCAAATCGTAAATCAGAAATCGTAAATCGGATTTATCTGCTGAATACGCCCATTAATAGTGAATCACAAACTCAAAAGGTTCCAGAAATTTTCTAAGTTTCGTCTTAGGTTTTGAATACAAAAACACAATGACCCCAAACTTTGACCACATGATTCATCAAAGTATTGTTTTCTTACTGCAAATTTCGAGGCTTCAAAACGTTTCGGTAGTAAAGTCAGTAGAACAGTCCTATAGTTCAGCTGGTGTCAAGGCACAACCAGGCCTAACGACCTGATGCATCACTGAGCGTCAGTCACGTCGTTATCGACAGGTAATGCATCAGAGCGCTAGTCTAATACTTGAACTATAGTGCGCACCCATCACTGCACTAACGACTAACGACTGGTAAGGCAGGGTCGTACCGATCGGTACGTTTTCCGGACATTCCCATACAAAAATCGTTATGCAAATACATGGCTGGTGGTTGGTCTGGTGGCGAGTGCTCACTACGAAGAACTAGGGACTTCGTTAGTGCCGCACCGGTGCAGCTGATCTACAGGGAGGTTTGTTTCGAATTTTTTTCAGCCTCTCAAAGCGGATCATAAGCCGAATCTTTACAATAGATTTAGATCTCGAATTGTACCGTATTCTTTTAGGAAAAGCCAAATGTTTTCAGACTTACTTATATACTTAAGTATTTTGTGACATTAATATCCATAAAAGATTTTAAATTGATACGTCAAATATTTAAAAAACCTCTTATCTCAGACAGTTTTACATATAGAAGGTTTATTCCTTTGGAACCTAATTAGTAATTAGGATTATTTATCGATTTACAAAGATCGCATGTAAGATGGTCAAGTTATGAGCAAAAGAAAGAAAGTTGCTACTGACGCAGCAAAATATATTTTTGGCATACATTTTCGTTGGCTCTTCTTTTTCTTTTTGGCCATCACAACCGTTTTACAGTCTCGGCCGCTGCAACTAGTGTCCGCCACTTGCCTCTGTCCCGAGCGACATCCCACCAAAAGGGCACACCCAGCTTCGAAATTTCTCTCTGCAACTGGTCGACCCGCCTCCTAACTCGTTCGCATGCGGACTGTACACCCGTTTTGCTGGAGCGTTCTCATCCATAAGGGTAACATGCCCTCTCCAGTGCAGCTGCTGTTGTTTTATGCGCTGGACAAGCTTAGTGTCCCCATAGAGCTCGTACAGTTCGTGATTCATTCGGATGCGAAATTTGTCGTTAACTTTTAGAGGTTCATAAATGCTCCGAAGAAATTTTCTCTCGAGCACGCCAATTGCCGTCTCATCCGCTGCTGTTATTGTCCATGCTTCTGCGCCGTATAGCAGGACTGGGATGATAAGCGACTTGTATAGCGCAATTGTCGTTTTTCGAGAGAGGGCTCTGCTCTTGAACTCCTTACTGAGCCGTAGTAACATCCGTTTGCAAGAGTTATTCTTCTCCGGATTTGCAGACTGATATTGTTGTCGCTGGTTATCGTCGTTCCTAGGTAGACAAAGTCTTTAACAACCTTGAAGTTATATTTTCCCATTGCATCAGATTGCCCAAGCGTAGACTCACTGCGCTTTGATAGTAGGTACTTCGCCTTATCCTCATTTACTGCTAAGCCCATAAGTTTTGACTGCTTCTCTATCTCTGAGATAATATCAATATCTTCGGCCATAGCACGTAAATATCTCGCAACCCATATTTTCGGTCTGATCTGCTCACGACCGCAACCGGAAAATCAAAAATAGAAGGGCTCGGTCTTCCCTCAACCGATTGGTTTGCTGGTTGCTGTACACTCAGGCTGGTCGGTCTGTCACCAACCCCATAACAGGCCCATTTCAGTCAAGCGGTCCCGAAGTGTGAGTTATTTGAAGACCGAAAGACCAAAATGTTATTTTAAAAAGGTTGCTGTGAACAAAGTTAAGTAGAGCAGAGTGTAACAGTGTGAGAGAGAATGAGAGAGCGCACCTAGTTTGTCGCATACATACAAACATGCGTTGATATCGGTTGCCTAAGAAGTGCACACTGATTGCATACACACAAAAAAGACCTTTTCGGCAAGCGGTCTATCCCAAACGGTCGGCAAAAGACCAAGAGCGAAAAAAGCAAAAACAAATGTGTTTCTCTCCTCTCACGACCGAAAAAAAGAGCGCTGTTAAAGGTTGCTTCCATCCCTCTTTGTGTCAATGTGCCGCACGAAACCGTTTTTTTTTTGTGAGAACTGCAAAGAGAGGACCGCTTGTTGCAACCTCTTTTTTCGGCATATGCAAGTTGCATGTTATCTCAGGTAAAGATGGTATCCGTTCTGTTAGCATTTGGGCACTAGCACAGTATATACTCCATCAGCAGATTGGTATCGAAAGGCTCGGAGAGGTTTTTGCTATTTTGACGGAGCTTTGTGTGCTTCTCAATGTCATCATGCAAAGTCAAAAGTACTTTGCTGGTATACCAAAAGTGGACAGGGCTTCAAAAGACTTTGACATTTTCGTTGGTACAGAGTATATTATAGTCGCGCTTGACCGACAGAACAGATTAGTTGAAGTGTGGGAGGGATGTAATCTGTATTCAAGTTCAAAAGCATAACAACATTATGATACTAAAAGTCTGGTCTGCAACACGAAAAATAAAAACAAACCATTTGCTTTGTTTTCCATCCGACAGCTCCTTCTTGCCCATGCTTACGTTCGTTGATTTCACAATTGCTCATCATGCATGTCTATCCTGTCAGTTTCACTCTCCAAATCTATTCTGCGTATTCCATAGATCCATAGATTTTACATATGTTTTAGCGTATTAAAAACGCCCCCAGCATCCATGCCACAAAACTTCAAGTGCAAATACACACACACTCGCACACACGATTAGTATGTGTAAATCGTTTGCTAGCCCACAAGATACATACCTCCTTATAGCCATAACCAATTCATAATATTTACCCCTCATTCCCTTCATTTTTATGTAAGCGTTTGGCCTGCCTCAATACTTGCTATAAAAGCTTTTCCGCATAATTTTCATTTTTTTTTTTTTTTTTGGCATTTTCCCTATAAACAGCCAACTGTCGCACGCGCCTCAACAACTGCTGATTAAATATACACCTAATGCCATGACAGGCTTATTTACCAAAACATATATGTACATATATGTATGAATAAAGGTCTCCTCCATGTATATAAGCCGAAAAAAGAAAGAAAGAACCGAAGCTAAAGCCGAACCGAATCGCATTCGGTTGACGTTTGTCGCCGTCGTCGTCGTTGTTGTTGAGTAAATAGGTGAACGACCGTCGATAATACGCGACCTTCAAAATAATCTGGGCCAAGTGGAATATCTTCGTTGTTGTTGTTTGTTTGTTTGTATGTATGTATTACTTTTTTTTTTGCTGCCTGCGGTTCTCTCTTTTAGAGTCGCCTCAGCACACGCACACACGCACTCAGAATTCTAGTGGTCCCATGCTCTCTCTCTTTTGGTTGGTGTGGGGTAGGCGTATGCTTGCTTTGTTGTCTGTCGATTGGGAATAGATTCTGTTTGGCTTTTACCCACTTCCTATCACTAAAAGTTTCCCTTAATTAAGATATTTATGGCATTCATTTAGCTATTTGGGATTTATGGTTGGGGTGAACATCGCATGAATTACAATTAGTAGGTATCAGATATAGATTCAGAGTTTGATAATTCAGATGGTAAACAAATTTCATTTTTTTGAAACAAGCATATTGAAGGGAGACTGAATATGTATATGAATTGATTCCTTTCACATTTTTCAAATTTCAAACTTTCTTGCATTTATATAAAAGATGTAAGGATATTAAACGCAAACTGTCTTCTTAAGTTTTCGGCAATTTTGAGCACAAATTTAAGGCCCACTTCAGGTCTAGAAAATTTTTTTTTCAAAAATGTAATTTATATTTTTTTTTTATCGTAGATATTCAAAAATTCAAAAGGATTTTTCAAAATTCGAAATACTTTCAGAGATATACAGGCCTGTTCCGAATTCCGAACGTTTTCAAAAAGTAAAAACGAAACGAAAACGAGCGTTTTACTATTTGCTGTTCCCAATTCCGAACGATTTGGTTACGTTTCAACTTTTCGAACTCGGTTTCGAAAACAGCTGGCTGGATGGCCTGCTCACGTGTTTGTGTATATCGTCATCAGCCAGAGTTGTCATCATCACTATAATTTAAATTTATGAAGCTCTTATTTACTCTTTAAATCCATTTATTTTTACTTAAGCCAGTATTTAAATATTACATTTGTCATATGAAATATGGTTAAACATAGTTAAGTGAAATAGAAAAAGTGCGATTCGATTAAATAAATTCATATGCAGCAACCCTAGCAGCCGCCGATTGAAGGTCGAAATCGACTAAAAAGTAAAGTGGAATTCAGAACAGCTCGGTTTGCTCGGTTTTGTTTTTCATGCAATATTTTATAGATGTTAGTAAAAAAATTCTTTTAAATTATACTTTAACTTTAAACAGTTTAAATAATGATGTTAAACGATCTTAAAAATGTTCAACTAATTTCGAATTTTTAGTTAATAATTTTGGGGAATTTTTTTAATGCTTTAAATAGCAATTAATTTTGATTCCGCTGACTCTACAGCGCTCGTTTTAAAAACGACAATTCTTGTCGATTTGCGGAATTCGGAACAGCAACCAACTCGATTTGCGGCAATTCCACTCGTTTTCGGAATTCGGAACAGGCCCGATAGCCATTTTAGTGACACAAATTGACCCAAATTTTCTTGCAACTGCAATCTTTAAACTTGTTTTTCTCGAAACCACGTTTTTCAAAATGGTGCCCACGTTTTCTCAAGTTTTACAGAACCGATTTTAATGATGTAAGGCTTTACGGACGCAGAATTAACGTGACTATCGTCCCTACCTCAATCTTTGACAAAAAAAGTTTTTACTATTCTTTTTTGTACACTGGACTGCAAAAAAAATGGTCAAAAATCGATTTTTTGTTTCATACTAACCAACTTCCCATCTTCCGTTTTGCTTTCTGATAATTGTAACTCCCTACTTTGGATCCCTCTAGACCAGAAGAGGGCCTTAAAAAAACTACCAAGTTGTGTAATTTGAATTAAAACATTTTACATAATTTAAATTATTTTCAAGTTACGTTGGGTAAATGTTGTTTATTTGACTGATCACTAACAAGTGAAGAAGTATATGCACAGATTATTCAATTCTGATCACTTCCTCGCAAATGTAATGTAAAATGGCGTGACACAGCCCCAAAGGGCCAAAGCCGAGCCTCTCTCAATCTCTTGGCTTGTGCGCTTCTAATTTTCGCGCAAGAGAAAGGGACCTACAGTTTAACGCCAAATTTAACTACAAAGCTGGCGCCAACAGCAGAGAGGGGTGACCGGGTGTAAAGTGTATTCAAAAAAAAAAACTTTTAATTAGATGTTCCGAGGCGGGATCGAACCCAAGACCTCTTGCACAGCGGCGCGCCCGGGGCCACCCGGCCACACACTTCCTCGCCAATCCAACATTATATTCCAGTATACATCAAAAATCAAACCACAAACATCATCCACAAGGAACTATCAGTAAAAAAAACGGTATGCGTGAAAGTCATCGATTCAATTTTCATTTTTGTGTATATTTTGTGCATCCTAATAACAAAAATTTGCAATCAGATTGCACATTACAATAGTTCATTACAATAATCGAACTAGATCCATCGATTTCTTGTCATCGATTTGTGCTCGTGAACAACACCAATTTTTTGTGTCAGAATTTTTAATTGATTATGTTCAGAGATGACAAAATGTAAAATTAAATTATTTTGATGTTTCAAAAAAGTAAAGTTATTTAAAAAATGTCACAAGGCTTAATTTGCTCTTCTTAGAAAATTGGGTAACTCGACTAATATTTCAGAAATAGGAAGCATATTTTCGATTTAGCAAACAAATTGACATAAATCCAGTCAAAATCCTTTATTTTATTGATTTTATCGATTCCTAGAATTCGAAATAGTAAGAACCCTTTGAGCTTGGACTTCTTATTTTTGTATACCCGTTACTCGTAGAGTAAAAACAAATGTATGTAACAGGCAGAACGAAGCATCTCCGACTCCATAAAGTATATATGTTCTTGATCAGCATTAACAGCCGAGTTGATAAAGCCATGTGCGTCTGTCTGTCTGTATGAACACCTAGATCTCGGAGACTAGAAGAGCTAGAGCACTGTTCCCCAGCCATGCCCCGGGGGGCCGAACACTTTCGGCAACTCACATTTTTAAACAACCCAAAGCATGCCGAAGTCGTCTCACTGGACTGGCAGAGAGAACAAAATTTGTCAGTCGCAGTCTGTGCGTCGAGTCCAGCACATTGACGGCGCTTTGCCTACGGGCTACACTGCAAAAAACTACTATGGCTACTCTGCATATTTGTTTATATTTTTTTGATTAATTTATTTTTTTAAAGTCTAGAACGCCTTTATAATCTTCGAGAAGTTAAATCTTTCTTAGAGATAGAAAATTGTTTAAATCACAAGTAAAAAATAAAGATCTGTCAAATCTTAATAGAACCGAACATCATTTTAAGATGCTGATGCAGTTAATACACAACCGAAATTGATGAAAGATTTGAGGATTTAAACCAAATCGACTGGCTAATTTCAATTTTCAATAATCCCCTTGAAACTGAAAACTCTTAATTTCCCGAGGATATTAAAAAAAGAAATCAACGCAATGAAATATGATATAATGTTGCCCCTAGGTACCGGAATTGATTTTGGAAAGAAATCTCAATACAAATATATCCATCCACAAAAAAGGCAATGTTAAAACTTTGTTCGATGTTCACAACGACTTATATTTGTGAATCTACATTTTCTACCATAAAAATAATTAAGCACTCGATGTAAAATAAACTAAGTAACAGCCATTTACAAGATCTTTTACGTATTAAATGTTATCCGGGAGATAAAGAAATAGATGCAATATTGAAGTCTATAAATAGTCCAGAATAAACCTAAATATTTTAACAACAATAAACCATTTTAGCGCAAATTCAACAATAGCCCACTAATCACGCTCTTACTCATAGTTTTGCGTAGTGCCATTCACACAAAACGATAAACAAAAACATTTTTAAAACAATAACTCATTTTGCCGCAAGTCCCACAATCGCCTACTAATTCCTGGCTTGCTCCCAATTTTGCGCAGTGCAAGGCACACAATACATTCACACATTTTCTCTCCTCTCTTCTTGGGGAACCCTGAGCTAGAGCCACCAAATTTTGTATGTAGACGCAGATCAAGCTTTTTTCACATTTTGGCCACGTCCCCTCCCGCCCCCCAGAATTAAAAATGTTGAATAACTGCTGCAATTTTGAATATATCAAGCTCATATTTTTCAGTGTAGTGTATGTGCCCAATATCTGCAATCCCTGATAGTTTCATAAACATCGGATAAAAAATGACAGAGTTATAAAAGTTATAAAAGAACGTTGCATACTTTTTGACGCTATGTGCTTACATAATGTTGAAATGTGCTCAGTAATGTTAATGCTCTGTAAACTAACATAAGGGAAGGCTATACAACATTAATTTCCCTAAGTAACGGGTATATCAAAGTCGGGCAGGACCGACTTTAACTTACGCTCTCACTAGGCTTATAATTGTCCTGGCATTTTTTATCTTTCATTACCACATTGCCACTACGCTTGTCAGTCTGCAGGTCCAACTACGCCCTAAATAAACCCTTTCGAGTCTTATGCTCTAATTAAAATTGGCCCTTATCTAATTTTTTCATTTGAAAAATCATTTATGGAATCAGCACCTTGATTCATT
Organism: Lordiphosa collinella; assembly: GCA_018904265.1. NCBI lineage: Eukaryota > Metazoa > Arthropoda > Insecta > Diptera > Drosophilidae > Lordiphosa > Lordiphosa collinella. Next base: position 664,539 of record JAEIFV010000067.1, read on the forward strand.
CAACCCGTAAACCAATTGCTTTTTCATTTCGTGTATGTAATATAAGTTAACAGATCATTTACTACGTTTATACACACAAAACTTTTTATGCATAATGCCCTTTAAAGTATGCTACGCTTCTGAAAAGATACAATTGAGAAAATTATTTATCTTAATTGGCTTAACAAAGTAAAGTTTGCATACTTCGAAGGGCGTTACTCATGATAAATTTGGTTTGTATAAACATAGTAATTGTTAACCAAATTAACACATAAATTTAAGAGTGCTTTATTGCTTTCTAATAACTTGGGAGTCGTTAAGGAGTCACGACATTTAGCGGCTTCAAAGCAGGGGTCAGCTAAGCGAGCAGAGCAGTTGCCAGTGGAAAATATTTTCTTACTTTTTTAGAGAATGGGCAGAGAGCTTTTAAAAGCTTTTATTTTTTGATTCAATCTTTTTACTCGGACGCTGCCGACGCATTGAGCAAAGACTACTAAAAGAGAACTTAAAGCTCCCTGCTTGATAACTTTTCTCTGCTGACACACAAGTACTGTTGCTGCGTCTGCAATTCTGACATGTATCTCTATTGGGAGTCTATTTATTGGTTTAAGGGAGAAGCTCCCCAATCGTTCAGCGGCTCAAACTCTTTAGTCAAACGGAAGTCGTTCTAAAACTTTCTTAAAAAAGGGTCTGAAAGAGGGCTGTCAGATATCTAAATTTTTCTTCAATATGCAAATTATTGACTTTTGGCTATTGGTTCGATTTCGGTTCTGAGTTAGCTTAGCCTATTGCACCTATGGAAAAGCTTTTACCAAAAGCTTTGCAAGCTTTTTACCCCCATTTCTTTATGACACGTTTGCATGTTGAATGTCGTTGCACTCTATTCAGGACAATGACTTGGCACCAGCTGTTGGTTAGCTTAAGTTCATTTTACACCACATGCCCTGGTATTCGGAATTTTATGGCAACTTTTAATTAAAAGTCCACACTTTTTCTTTATGAGCTCCTAATGCAGGCAAAATCACAAAAAAAAAAAACATTTATCGACGCCATTTGCTCTACTATTTGCATGGCTGCCAGCCAAGTGGTGGTGGCAAAGAAGCAGCAGAAGGAGGAGGAGAGACAGCGAGTCGAGTTAAGTGGCGGCAGCCGTACAGTTCATGTCCTTGTCCGAATTTCATTAGAGTTGAATAGACGTTGAAGGTTACAATGTGGCGCGCGCCGCGGCGTTGGGTGATTCCGACGTCAGCAGCGATTTGTATAGATATGCAAGTTGAGTTTATGTTTTTTTCTTTCGTTTTGGGTGGAAAAAATGAGGGCAGGAAGAAGGGGGGAAGTGTGAAAACATCAGGTCGAATTGTAATTGTAAAAGTCTTATATGGTTTTTTATCTTCATTAGTTTTCAAATTTAGATTATATGCTGCTAAGAAATGTTTGGAAAATGTAAAGCGTCTTTAGAAGTGAAATCTCCCACTTCAATGAATTTTATTGGTTAGTGTTAGCGTTAATAGCTAACTGTTAGCTTTTTTCACATACAAAAAAAGCCAAGTGTTGGCTATTAACGCATAACGCAGTCCTAGTGTAAATGTTGTATTAGAGTATCTGGTTCCGGTTTAGTTTTAGAACCCTTATCGAACCGGTTTTTTTGAAATTTAATTCCAAATAATTCTTAAAAAACCTTTACAACATTCAGACAAATCTAAACTTTTTTCTATTTTCCATTGTTAATTATTTGTCTATCGCCAAATGCTTCCTTGGCCTCAAAGATCTATAAAAGCACAGACCCAGCCATCAACCCAACACACAATTTGCATCTAACCAAAAGACCTTCCATTCTTCTCTATTAACGTACTTCACCTCAATCTCTGTTCGTTCTTTTGCCTAATCGAATCAACGGCATGGGTTTGGGTTTTTAAGTGCTTTTTATTTTCACGCCGCTGGCGTTTTAACACGTTTAGTGGAGCGACATCGTCAGTGGAACGAATGGACCTACCCACACCCAAAGCCCAGTACCCACCAACTGCAACTGGCGACCCTGAACTCGTGCAACGACACAGAATCTCTTGCCACGGAGACAGACAGAGAGAGAGAGAGAGGGAGAAACACTGGCAAATTGTGCAACATGCGGCATGCTTGTGCAAATTGAGGGCACCGTCATAGACGACGGGGATTTTTGTGGGCGGAGTTAAACAAAATGAAAAGTTCAAATGCGTTCGCTGACATTATGGCTGCAGTTGCCGCAGTACCAACAGCTCTCAATGTCGTCTATTCAGTTGCTGCCAGCAGGAGCTGTGTGTGTATGTAGCTCAAGGATTCATGTATGCAGAAACCACACAGAGTCCGTTTTTTACCTACTCACAGATAGCCAGCTTAAGATTGACTTTATGCTCCTGCTGTTGGTGGTATTCTCACGCCTCTTTGCTGTTCGCAGCTTCATTCGGGTTTCGTTCGTTCGTTGTTCGTCAAACGGCCTTGAATAATTCTTCTGTCATTGGCATTTTTACAGTTCATTTAACTTTCGCGCGTTCTGTGCTCGCCAGGACATACATACAGATACTTGGTTTGGTTGCCAACCGGACTGCTGGCGGCAATCAGACTTTGAATGGGTTTTTTTTGGTCGAAAAACACTTTGATAGTTTGTCATTTGGTTTGCGATGGGTCATAGAAATAAAATAAATTATAGGCCTGATGCTGAATGATTTCTAAATTATGACAAATTACTTGTTATAAAAAAGGAACATTATATTGGTTCTGTTAATACCAAAAGGGCAAAAATTATCCCCTAAAAATCACCAAAAATACGTAAAAATATATTTTCAAGTGTCCGAATAATAAGAGAAATACCAAATAAACAAAACCAGAATCTGTCAAAAATACCTCAATACCAAAAACACTGAAAATTTAAAAAAACTGAAACACTTAAAATTTGAAAAAACTGAAAGTTATAGGTCAGGTAATACTACCTCTGTTCCGAAATATATGATATACACGAACGTTTTTGAAACTCACCTTTGGTTATATTTTCAGTTTATTTCAGTTCCCTCCTGGTCAAAAGTTGCCAAATTTGGGATTTTTTTGAGGACACCCGGTGGGAAGCCAATATGGCAAACATTGCTGCAGAATCAGTGCCACAACCACACCGAGACTTTAAGTCTCTGCAATTGACAAGCGAACAGAGAATCGGAATACTGTAGCTCTTGCTACTGTCAAAAACGGGAGAAAAATTCGATATCATATTTCGGAACAAAAGAAAAATGAGAAATTAATATCATATTTCGGAACAGAAGTAGTAATATAATTCAAATTTATTAATATCAAATGGATTTCTAAAAAAGGAAAAAAAAAAAAAACTTAGCTAAACGTTTACACTAAAACCAGAACTGCAAACATAAAATTTTCCCGAGCCCGGCTGGCGGGCTAAAAACCGAAATTTACCAATGGTAAATGTTCGAAAATTTGAGGTTCAAGGTTTTTGAGTAAGGGTTTCGAACCTTTAGTAAAACCTTTTTAAGTTGGTCCAAGTTTGGACAAAACTTAAAAGCGAAATGAATATTACCTAATCCTTCAACGTTATTCACAAGTGTTCGTTATTTATACGCCAATTATTCTTTAACTTAATAGGCTGAAATATTAATCCGGTAATATTTGTATTGAAAAAAAAAATTTTTTTGTGAACAGTGAACTCGATATCTAAAGATGCATATTGCATTCGCTTCCAAAGTTGTCCAACTTAGACTTTTTGAAAACATTTTCAGTTGATTTACTTGAACTGTTTTTTTAAAAAGGGATTCGAGTCGACTCGTGCAGGGCTCATTATATAGCAATCGCTAAACTAGTTAAGGAACTTTCCAAATTGAACAATAGCACCATCTTTTTTTTTTTGTTATCAGAACATTTGGTGACCAGTTTTTAATATGACAGCTATACAACATATTCACCCAATGGTAGTGGCATAGCCAGGATTTATCAGGGGCTTTACAAGGTGGGTCAAAAAAGAAGTCACCCTATTGGAAGATGCTTTATTTTTACAAATAGCCGCCAAAATATAAAGAGTTAAATATTATATATATTGTGCATCTGTCTAGTGTCCAAAACAGATCTGACTTTGACTTTTTGCCTTGAAGATTTTCCTTTGGTCTCTTCTGCCTTTGTTTGTTTGCAAGAAAATATATATTCAAGGGGGGGCTTAACCCCCAAAACACCCCCCTGGCTAAGCCACTGCATCCAATCTTAATATACCCTCAACAAGAATGTGAAAGTTCTAAAAAAAATCAAATTCTCCTTTAGTTTAAATGGAAGAAAATTCTATAATAATATTATTTTTTCTGAGTTTAGACTATTTATTCCCTGTTCCATGGGAAAAGGGGGATCATGAAGTTGTGCAAAAGTATGTAACAGGTAGAAGGAAGCATTTGCGACCCTATAAAGTATATATATTCTTGATCAGCATCATCAGCCGAGTCGATTTAGCCCTGTCCGTCTGTCCATATGAACGCGTCGATCTCAGAGACTTTAAGAGCTAGAAAATTTTTGCATGTAGGTAGGTGTATACCCGATGCAAATCGAGTTTGTTTCAGATTTGGAAAATTCCTCCCCCTCCCCCCTTTAAGCGCAAAAAACTGTCAGAGCCACAGTTTTTAAGATAGACCTTCCAAACTTTATATATATCAAGTAAGGCCCAATATCTATCTATTCTGAAAAGATCAATAAGATCGGACAAAAAAACACCGAATATATTTATTTATTATATTTGACATCCTTACACTAAGTTCTAGAGAGCTTATGTTATTGTGAAAGTCACAAAATATTTATAAAAATATCGAAACAGCGACAAAATTTAAAAATAGAAAAGAAATTGCTCGGGTTTTTTGGCTCTGAATTCAATTCAGTTTTTGTTCCCTAGATCAGATCCTCTGTTTCAACAGATATTCGCATAAGCATGTGTTACCTTTTTAGGGCCTGTTTTCACACTAAGTAAAAATTAATACTACTTCGTTCTTATGCATAACGATGCTGAAAAATGTTTTATCAAGAACAAAAAACCACACTTTTATTTTTCTTTTTGTTCTTTGGACACCTTTTTTATATGCCAATCTTAGAATTTCTTAAAAAATATCTTTTTACAAGCTCAAACAAATATTTAAAGTATTCTGCTAAAAGAAAATTCATTATACATGCATAATACGCACATAAAGAAAGTTTGATGTCTTATAGAGGGCAAATATTAAGCAGAATATTTTTAAATGAACTAAAATCATACACAATTGTCATACATACATATTTAAGAAAACATAAATCTGGCTGACGGCTATAGCCACAGCCTCACACACTAATAATTTAAATTCAATCAGGCCTATTCCGGTTTTCACATATATCTTCGATTTCAAAAGAAAACAAACCGAACGATTTGGTCTTAGCTGTTCTGTTCGAACGATTTGCAATTTGAATGTTTCATATCCATATTGTTTCCGTTGACTACACTTTCACCTTAATCAACTGGTGTATCAAAATAATCCAATAAATAGTCACTCAAAATAGTTGATAGTAGTTGAATATAGGTGGTTAAAATGTCGTTTCTATTTTTAAGGGCATTTTATGAAAATTTTCCCAGCGTTTAATAAACAAGTGAAAACCAGAACTGCTTGAACAAAATTTGTGAATTCGATTTGGATGGCACATGGCAAAATTGAAGCTATTAATAAAAGTTATTAATTTTTTTTAAAAATTATAAAATTCTGAACATCTATAATTATTTAAAAATAATTTTTAAGGGAATGTAAAATTGCAAAAAGTATCTAAATGCACTAAATAATGGTACAAAATTAACTTTAAGCCATTAATTTGACGCCTTTATGTAAAAAATTGCATTTACTTTTGAATTCATCGGCTCAAAATTTTTGACAAAATAGACTTGAAAACAACAAATTTTTTTTCTTTTTTATTAGTGTAAAAAGTCGGAGGGCCGATAGCCAGAGTAATTCTGCGTCGTATAAGCTTCCGAGCAAAACGGTCATGGTTTCCTCTGAATCTGGCCACCAGTTTGAAAAACTTGGTTTCGAGATAAACGCGCTTTGTTAGTTTGCAGTTTCTTGGATTTAGGTCACTTGGGTCACTAAAGGACTATATCTCTAAACTAATTAGTTTTCAAATCCTTTTGGGGGATATTTTATCCCCCCTTAGTTTCTTCTCCATTTATGCAGCAAGTCGTCGGCCGATAAAGCCTCATAAATGGGTTTTATAGCCTCCAGTACATTATCATTGAGTCGTGAGTATGTCTGAAGAAAGGAGTCAAGTGTGCCTTCTGTCATAGATTTCTGAAACGCACACCAGCTAGATGGTCCAGGCGGGCAGTACATGTGCTGAGGATTGTAGTCAGTTGAACTTTTGAGGTAAAATGTTGCCCAAATCGCCTTTTTTGTATCCTCTACAGACTCCGGATGACGACGAATCGCAAGTCCGTAATAAGTTGTGAGTTCACTTATGATCTTGTACGTCAGTTTCCCAGGACCTTTTCCAAAATTGCCCTTTTTCGCTTTACGCAGCCGTGTACCCATTCGCTTCTGAACATGAGCGATGCACTCTTTTTTTGTGACAATAGGACAATGGATCAGTGTCAAGGATGGCTTTGAATGTTTTGCTGTAGCCGTCGCCGTAATATTTTTGGTATTTTATCCCATATTATTCGTTAGACCTGGAAAACATTTCTTTCACGGAATCGACCTCCATTTTTCCCGCGCTTCCATCGTGATTCATCACTCCGAAGCTCCGAAGCAATATGACAAACTTTTCGCCTAATGACTGCAGGCAAATGAAGTATTTTGTGAACGCGTCATTTAGGCAAAATATTCACTCATTAAAATGGCTATAATTCCGAAAATATTTCGAGTTTTGAAAAATCCTTTTGGGATAATATTTTTTGAAAAAAAAATTTTTTTAATCAGTTTTTGCTAAATAATGATTGTTGAAAATTAAGAGCATACTTATCTGCTGCGATTTTTACAATAACTAAGCTAAAATATTTTTGTTGGAATCTAAACATTGTGGTGTGTACTATTTCGAGATAAACGCGCTTAAAGTTTGCAGTTGCTAGGCAAAGCGGGTGACTTTGGGTCATTAAAAGGGCTATATCTTCTAAAGTATTTCGAATTTCAAAAAATCATTTTAGGAAGATAGCTATAAAAATATGCAAAAAAAAATCGAAAAAAATGTTTGCCAAGCAGCAAAACACTCCCTAAAGCAAAGAGCAGCATCAAAAAGTTTCAAACCACTTTTCAAATTGTCGCGCGTTCTAAACAATAAAGCTTCCTCTCTTGACTACACACATTCGCTTTGCGCCAAAAGCTTTAGCAAGCAGTTTGCAAACTTTTGGCCAAGCAGTAGCACGTATTGCTCTCCATATGACCGGCGGCTGCCATTTGCCATTAACAAAAACAAACAGCTGTGTGTACTTTTGCTGCCTTTTCGGCTTTCGCGCTTCTCGTTTGTTGTTTTGCTTATTATTCTGCGTTCTTCGTTCGCTGCGCGTGTACGAAGTTAAACCGGAGACTGTTCGACTTGGCGCTCAAAATCCCCAAATCAACAAACCACAAATTTTCGGTATTTTGCGTTAAAAATTCTACAAAAAATCCCCTAAAACTCAACCAAGTGTCATAAATCCAAAAAGACTTTTGCCTTAAATGTGTGCATATAATTTATAGAAAAGAAAAATGTTTCAATTAATTGTGGCATTTATTAGATGAAAATGCATAAAGACTTGTCCAAAAATAAAACACGTAAAAAATTGTCATTTACCCAAAGCTGCAGCAGTGCAAGTGCTATTTTGTGATATTTTTTTTAGAAAATAAAAAATTAAATTTAATTAGACAATTAATTAAACGTATGTAGAGACTAGCTAGCTAACAAATTTACAACCAGGTGCCATAAAAAGTAGAAGAAGAATACAAAATCCAATTAAAATAATAAGCCAATCTATCAAATAATATAAAACACTGCCAAATTAGTTTAATATTTAGTTAATCTTGCCTACACAATCTTCAAATCAAATCAAATCAAAATGACTGTGGGCAGTCGGGAGGATCTGTTTGCTCAGGCCAAGCATATTGATGATACAGAACGTTTAATTGGACGCGTTTTAGCTGGTGAGTTGTCACTTTTTGATAAAAATTTTTCATATATAAATACAGCGGTGGGCATTAAAATCAAAACCACATTTTCTTTTTGCCATCATTGGGGGCGCAACGGGCCATTGTGTGCCGTATCAAGATGGTTATTTGACTTTTTCTTATACATCAAATTATCTTTTAGGTTATTTTTGGTATTTTCAGTATTTTTTTTTAATTTTTTGGTTCTAAAAAATTTGTGAATTTTACGTAAGTCAATTCCAAAGCTTAATAGATTTTAGTTTTCAATAAAAGACTAATTCTTGGTGAAGACAAATGAGCGAAATGCTTCTAATCATAAATGTAAGTTTATAAAAATTTTCTTCAACGAAAATTTATGTTCAAAAGAACGGAAAACAATATAGTTAAGTCGTAAATGTCGCTTAATTAAGCATACTGAGTACATTCTATGCCCATTTGCCCTTATCTGCTCTCACTTTTTATCTCACCCACCAAATGATTTCACTTTCTAACGTTCGTGTATTTTTGGTGCTTTCTCAGCGGTCGTTGAACTCATTAACCTAAATTTTGCTTGTGCAAAACAGCAACAAGCCAGACAAAGATAGACAGAAAAAAAGAGGGAAATGGATAGGAAATTGAGTTTGGCTGTTATCTTTTCTTAGAAAATGAATTGATAAATGTCTTGCGGTTATAAATACTAAATCCTTTTAGAACACTCAGCTCCCTGCGTATACTTAATATTAATCATACGCCGCCTAATCAAATATACAGCGTAACGCCAACCGACAGCAAAACGAGCCGAGCGAAACACTAGCCGAACCTTTACGAAAGTAAAAGCCAACGACGACGACGCGATAGCAAATGATTTTTTGTTGTTAAATCTAGGCCATGGACTTGTGCGGTCGTTGAACTTGGCAAATGGCGAATGTAGAGGAGGAGAACAGAACATACAAATTTCATTTTCAATTGATAGCACATGAGTGGTGGGAGAGTAGAGCAAAGCAAAAAAGCAAAAATTGCTCATACGCCCTGGCTTACATTTGGGGTACTGAATGCATTTACAGCAGCAACTGGTTTTTTTTTTGGTTAAAACATTTTTCTATGCACAGGCACTCACACACACAGAAGTGCAACATACTCGCAGCTAAAAAAAAGTATTTAGGGCATTTGTTGACATTTGTGGCATTTATTTTATGTTGTTTTTGCATTGTTGTTCTTTGTCAGTAAGATTTATGGCTGACAGCATTTTTAGCAATTTGAATCAATAAGTGTGTTAGGCAAAACTTTTATATATTATTGATGAACATTTTACAATTTGCTTAAGTTACTTAATTGACTCAAACGACAACCCAAAAAATCACAAATATATGTCAGAAAAATTCCTCTTAGCACTTGCTATTTAAGCTTACACTTTAAGCAGAGGAGCTCTTCACTAAATGGAAATCGTTTTTCGCATTATTTATATACAAGCTAAAGATGCTTCCCGAATGATATCTGCCACATAGTCTAAGCAGAGTAGATTGTTAGCTTATCTGACACACAGCAACTATCTAGACGATGTGAAATCAGTCCTTAAGCCTGCAAGGGCCAGCCAAAAGTTAAGTGTGCCCATACCATTCTTACAAATTTCCACCGTGACACTCTCAAATTCACGTCTCGCAAGCATTTCTAGCTAAATGGTGATTTTTTAGCTATTATCTTTTTGGCAACACAGGTTAAAACAGCTAACGCACGCTTCGTGTTTTGTTTCACTGTCAAACATCTTCAGTTTGGTCTATAATTTAACCATGAATCGTCTTACAAACAAACAACGCTTGCAAATTATTGAATTTTATTATCAAAATGCGTGCTCTGTTAAGAAAGTGCATCGCGCGCTTCTTCCATTTTATGGTCAGCTTAATCGACCCACTGAAGCAGCTATTCGGGCTATTGTGACTAAATTTCGCACCAAATTTACATTGTTGGACATTAAACCACCAACACGCTTACATAGAGTTCAAACTGAAGAAATATCGCAGCTGTATCGGCCAGTGTTAATGATGACCATCAATTATCGATTCGTCGCCGTTCGCAGCAATTGGGCCTCTGTTACTCAACAGCGTGGAAAATGTTGCGGAAGGATTTAGGTGTGAAGCCTTTCAAAATACAGCTGGTGCAAGAATTGAAGCCGAACGACTTACCGCAACATAGAATTTTTGGTGAATTTTTTTGGCTCTTGGAAAGTTGGCCGAAGATCCACTTTTTTACCGAAAAATTGTGTTCAGCGACGAAGCTCATTTTTGGCTTAATGGGTACTTAGTAAATAAGCAGAATTGTCGATTTTGGAGTGAATATCAGCCAGAAGCATTGCAAGAGCTACCAATGCATCCAGAAAAAGTCACAGTTTGGTGCGGTTTATGGGCTGGTGGCATCATTGGACCGTACTTCATCAAAGATGATGCGAATCGTAATGTAACTGTGAAAGGTGAGCGCTACCGTGAGATGATATCCAACTTTTTTTCCCAAAATGCAAGAGCTTGACTTGCATGACATGTGGTTTCAACAAGACGGTGCCACATGCCACACGGCACGTGCAACAATGGACTTATTGAGAGGCAAGTTCGGTGAACATTTTTTTTTACGTTCGGGACCGGTCAATTGGCCGCCTAGATCGTGCGATTTAACGCCTTTAGACTATTTTTTGTGGGGCTATGTTAAAGCTCATGTCTATACAGACAAGCCCGCTTCAATTGACGCATTGGCAGACAACATTGAAGCATTTATTAGTGAGATACCGGCCGAAATGTTGGAAAGAGTATGCCAAAATTGGACTAAGCGGATGGACCATTTGAGGCGCAGTCACGGACAACATTTGCATGAAATAATCTTCAAACATTCAATTATATGGACCGTACTATCGATTCAAATAAAGATTTCATGCATTTTTCTGAATTTTATGTTTTTTTTTTTTGGAAAACTTGCCTATAGCTCTTAAAAAATCACCCTTCATAAGTAGGGTGTTGTGATCATAGAAAGGTTTTTCGAACATAACTTCGCCAAAAATCCATATTTTTTTAATATGCAAATTTTGTATTTTAGTTAAAACGTGCATGTAACTTTGCTTATCATTAGTTTTTGTAAAAAAATTTTGGAGTTTTTTCATATAATTTAAAAAAAAAAAGTGATTTTTTGACATTTTCAAAATTTGTGGGGTGTTGTGAGCCAACCGTTTTAAAGTTAAACATTCGTATTTTTTAGAAGTTTTTCTTTATTAAATCAGAAAAATAATAATTTTTTCTTATATTCTTAATTAAAAAATTTCAATAAAAAGTCGGCAGCCGCCTTGTTTTCTTATATTTACAAGCACGTTATGCTGGTGGCTGTTTTTTGTTTGACTTTCTTTTTTAATGTTTTTTGCCCTCTTTGGAGCGTTTTGCTTCGGCCTTTTGGCGTAATATTGCAACATTCTATTCTGATGTCAAAATCGACTTTTTGGCAAAGTGGCTCAGGACACCCCATACACTACTTTTTTTATTGAAGCAAGGGCAAGTGATCAAAGATATTTTTGTCATATCTCAAGTCAAAAAAAAAAAAAAAATACTTTTAAATTTGAAAAAAGTCGAGTTCTGGCTCACCAACTTAAAGCACGTGTTGACAGATCGGTTGCTGGTCAAAAGTTAGGTAATAAGAAGAGAGAAACTCGACATAAACAAAAAGCTGTAATTTTTTTTTTGGGGCCAATATTCGGGTGGTTTACAACACCCCATGTTCCCACGGGCCCATTCTCGCTTTCAAATTCGATCAATCTTCTTTCCCCCCTTCTCTTCTGGAATTGAGAATACGCTTCTTCCTAACATTAACAGGAAATTCTGAAAAACTACGAATTATATAAATATATATAAATTGTTTACTTACACTGGGATTCGAACGAACCCAGGACCCTCGGACTGATTGGTTGCTACACGAATAAAATACTACTTTTATTGAATTGCCTAAAAGTATTCACCAATTAAATTCAGGCGTATTGCAAAGATAACACCACTTGTAGTGCTCAAGTTTTTATTCGGTTGGCTTTTAATATAAAAGGGCAGGTAAAATTCGGTCGTGCTTAGTGATGTATCGCCAATTTCCCGATTGGATATCGCTTTTGTATCCCTTGAATGATGAAAATGCAATACCTAATGAAATTTGTTTATGTAAAACGGCAAACTATCCCCAAATTATCTCCACAAACTATCGCCAAGCTCTCCCTTTGAAGAGAGAGATAAGCAACAAGACAAAATGTTTGCAGGCGAGAGATAAGTAACACTACAAAATGTTTGCATGGTATTTAGGAAAATTACCGGAGAGTACTAACATTGCAAATATTCATTTAAGGGGGTCTTCTCATTCAAAACCCGTTTTTTGGACCCTTTTTAAAAAAATTCTTATTTGAAAACGCAAGAATAATTGAAAACTTTTTTATTTATTGTATTACAAAAGGTTCAAAGTAAATAAAAAAATTGCCCGATACGAGGGCTGTTCAAAATAATGAGACTTCAAAGTTGGTGGTGAAAAAAGGTGCGTCACGGCGGCCACGATTCCGGGTCTCCGGAGCGTCCGAAATGAAAAAAACGGTTATAACAGTAGATTAATTCTCGGTGAACCTCAAACTTAATTTTGTGATTTTTTTGAGAAAATGGCGGCCATTCAAAAAATTTCAATTTCGGGCTTTTTTGTAGCTTAGTGTAAAAAAAAATAGTAAAAATTTTTTAAAATTATGGCGAGGTTCACCCGAGAATGGGACAACTGCGTCGATTCCACTTGTTCAGAAGCGGGCGTTGACGAGAACAGGCCGCCAGTCGACGTGGTCGGATAAACGCGCAGTTGGTTCTTGGGAATTTAGTCACATGGGTCACTAAAGGACTATATCTCCTAAACTAATTCGAGTTTTCGAAAATCCTTTTGGGGGATATTTTTGAATATCCAAGCTATAAATAAATGCAAAAACAAAATAGTCGAAAAAATTGCTCAATGAGAAGACCCCCTTAAGTTTAAAATGTGAGATTGATTTCTTGAAAATTGTGGAAGTGTCTCAACATTTTTGTACCTGTTACATGTAGATTAAAAAAGGTATACGAAAGTTGTGCAGTTGAATTTATCAGGCAGAAGGAAGCACAAAGGAAGCAACCAAAAACTCCTACGGAGAATTTATTTCATGACGCGTATCTTTGTTGTGATGGCCACAGACCAGACGATTAAGGAAACAAGTGTTTGTAGGATTTTCTAAAAGTATACTTTACAGGACTTCCAAACCCTCTTTATTGAGCTTTATCGCGTTTCCCTTTTTCATTACTACATGCTGCATGTAGCTTTTCTACATGCCACTTTTAGTCCCCAGCCCATAAAAAAAATATGAATTCCTAAATTACGTGATTAACAAATAACTTTTGAACGTATGTTGCTGGCACTAAAATTCGAGGATGTCTATATTTCACGCTACGATACATGTCGTTCCACCAACTTAAGTACGTATATGAGAATCTAGTAGGTGTAATGTTTGAACTTATGATCTATATGGTAAACTGCATTATTTTTCAATCCACCAAGTTGGTTAACGATCAGATTAAAGATAATGAAGATATAAGTCAGATAAAATTCTCGTCCAGCTGCCGCCATATTAACAATAAGTTCCCTAACGGAAACACTAGAGTGTGTTAGAACTAAAAATTTGTGCCTTAGACTTTGTCGCAGCTTAGACTATTCCTGTGTACGGGTATTCCCCATGTTGGTTCTTAGATAACATTTTTGTAGTAGTGCTACTTAAGTTGTAGCGTTGTATTTAATGTTAAAACTGGGTGTTGAAGAAAATAAGGTAGCAAGATAAGAATCAAATTTTATCCAACTTATAACGATCCTGAACCACTATGCGCGGCCTGAAGTCTTGATTGCCCTTAAAAGTAGGCTATAAATTAGTATTTCCAGGATTTAGTCTTGCCTTCTACTCTCCGATGACAATAAAAAAATGTTTTTGTGATGATCAACTAATTTAACTATTAAAATGCTCTCCAGTATTTTAAAAAGAACAAATTTCAAGAGCTTGAGCCTAAACAAAAATTCAAATTGTGTAAACACCTTTTAATTTAGTCGAATTAACATCTTAAAATGGAATCATGTTTTATGTGAATTCGTGTGGAAATAAGAATTTCAATTCAGATGCACTCCTTTAATAAGGGACAAATGAAATTTATGAATTAATTGTATTGTTTGATTGACTGAATTTTGTTAAAATTTAAACAGTAAATAAATATTAAAAAAATATTAAAAAATCTTTCATTTGTGTGCTCATCTTTTGTGAACTTTTAAACTTTTCTTTAAAGATTCTTGTGATTGCTTTTTGAGTTCTTTATTAACAATTGTGGCTGAACTTTATAAAAAAGCGTTGTAAATCTAATGTTTAAGTATTTCAAGGCCCAATGCATTTTGTTTCGGCAGTCCAAACATAACGCTATTTTATCACAACACAAGCCATCAGAATTTATTAGCCTTCTGTAGACATTCATTCGCTTGCTCTCGGTTAACATGAACAAAAACACAAAAAACACAGTTAAACAAATTTTCAGGGGCGGTCAAACCAAACTCTGGCACTTAACTTAACTAACCTGCCTGAGCAGGAGCGCTTTGCCAGGCAATAAGTCAGAGGTCTAGCTAAAGTCAAGCCCCGATTGAGGCGCTTAGAGCCGGCCCAGTTGCACAAGCAAATTGAAGGTCGTACATTGGCCCAAGCCGATGATGCATTTACCCCAGAAACTGCATTGAGAGCAAAAACGAGCAAAGCAAAAAATAAATAACTGAGAGAATAAATCTCTCGCTGGCACACGTTGCGTATGAGCAATATGTGTGTCATTTGCAATGGAAAGCGAAAACAAGTGAAAACATACAATTAACTGATTTCATTATGAAAACTGGAAAATTACGAGTATGTTTCAATATTTTTCTAGGAAAATAATTGTTTTAAATTTAAAAGCAATAAAACATAAAGAACAACCATAAAATAATTTCAAAGTGTTGATTTTTTTTTGAATATTGAAAACGTTACTTTTAAAAGTGGAAACAGCATTGAAGATACCTGGAACTTGAATGAATTTAATTAGAAAATATTCAAACTAAAGCTAAGAAAATTCTCAAAAATTTTACACTTAAATTACAAACCTGAAAAAAATTTTTTAACTATGAAATAATAAGTATCGAAATTTTGGCATATTGAAAAAATTAACTTCAAAATAAATAATATTATAACTTTTGGGTCTTAAAAAGTTTCAGGATATTAAAATAGTAAACAAAATGTAAAATTAAAAAAAAGTTTTGAAATCTTTCTACTTATACTATGAAAAGTCTTAAGAGTTTCAAGATATTTAGATTTTTCTTTTGGTTTTTTGTGTCTTGTTTTGGGTCACGTATCGCTCAAATCATCGACGTGCAACGAAAACGAAAATCATACAAATTGTGTGTTTTTTTTGCTGCCTCAATTGTTGATAGCGACACAAAAACCCCAACCCTGGACTCTTCACCAAAACGCCCCCTGCGGCCATCTAACTAGCTAGCACAAAAAAAAAACTTTTATTAGGTCATATGGCTGGCATCCATATCGCCTCACACATCGACTATGGCGATAATAGAAATAAACACACACACACTCTCACATAGATACGAGCACAATTCGCACTGAAAAAAACAGCTCGCGCTAAGGCAGGTCAATGAACGCCTCGGCGATTCCAAGGCCAAAGCCACCAGTGCCTAGAACCAAGAGAGAATGAGTGAGAGATAGCAAAACAAGAGAGAATGAGAGTGGGGGATAGAAACTTGGGGAGCACTTTTGGGGTGCCTAAAACTTTTTCTAGAGCCGGTCTAAGGGTGAGTTGGTTTTGGGTTGAGTTCAATTTGGGGCTTAAGACAAACTTTGTCTCTACTTAAAATAACATTAGCCACATCGGAAGTACTGCCAAATAGTGTCGAGTTTTGCTTATCTAATCGCACAGTGGCTGTGAAATAAGTAGACAAATTTGAAAACAATATGCAATTTACAGGAAAACTGCGAGTTCTTTTGAATTGTGAAATATATTTACCAGGGATGCAAGCCGGTTCTGAACCGAACCGAACCGCTTTTTGAGCCGGTTAACCGAACCGCAAACCGAACTGGGGTCCTTCCAGAAATGCTGAACCGAACTGAAGACCACAATCGTTTCCTCTTGGCTATGATAGGTACTTCATTTGAGAATTTTAATCGTTTCCCTAAGAGAACTTTGTTACGACATTCCGTTCGACCCTCTACAAGGTAGGATCGATATAGCCTTTAAGGATGACTTGACGCAAATTTTACAACATGTAATCCTGTAAGTCTTCTGTAATTGCCCGCCGATCTCTTAAAATACCTGTCATCAATCTGCATTCTTTTCCTGAAAGTTGATTTGTCGTCCTCTAATGGAGAATGTTTTTAATTTTCTGTAGTTCTTCTTTACCATGATTCAATCTTAGCCAGGACAGTTTTTTCTCATATAATATGATAAACAGGGTGTAAAAGATGCATGGTACATATTCTTTTCCAGGGGAGATTCTCTGTTTTTGAAGGCCGTTCCTCTAGAAACATATAGACGAATCATGCAAATCCAACTTAATAAATTTTGGAAATTCCTCTAAGGATTTTAGAGATATTCAAATGGCTTAGGTAATTTAACTCTGAAAGTTGGCGAAAAGTCACATTATGACAGAAATCATAATATTTCATAATGTGCCTTTATAAACCACTGAACCGAACCGAAATCTCTGTTCAGTTCTGCTACAAAAACCATGTATTGAACCGAGCCGGCTGTTCAGAAACTGTGTGAACCACTGAACCGAACCAGTACTTATTTTCGAGTGGTTTGCATCCCAGATATTTACATATAGAAGGAAACTTTTATGTGGGACCAAACCAAGAAATTCTTGTCTCAAACTGAAGTGCTTTTTGTTCAAATGAAAATGAGTGGTTTACTAAATTGAAAATGGTAGCATGCAGCCCTGTTTTTAGTTCCACTTCCTCGAAAGTTTTGTGACTTTAAACCGGTTTTCTTACTAGCGGAAGTGGAATTGAGAAAAAAGCTGATATTCTTCTTTAATTCCTCCATTTTAATCACTGACTTTTGTTCAGGGACTCTTTTTTCGGTGACTCTTTTAAATAAGACCTTTGCTTATTGACTTTTACTCAGTGCCTTTTGTTCTGTGACTTTTCTTCAGTTTTAGTGACTTGTGTTCATACTTTTAGAGACTTTTCTTAAATGACTTTTACTCTGTGACTCTTTTTCAGTGACTTTTGTACAGTGACTGTTTTTCATACTCTTGTTTAATAACTCTTCCGCAATGACTTTTACTCAGTGATACTACAGCATATTTTGTTCAATGATTCTTTTGTTCAGTGATTCATTTTCTGTGACTCTTAATCAGGGACTCTTGTTCAGGCTGCCTGTCAGTACGGGGTGATGGCTGTGAAGAAATCCACTTTTCAGTGGTTTCAGATCAACTTGTTGAGCATTTACAGCAAGCATCCGAATCTGTTGCGACACATTTCCATAGATCTAATAGCGCCCTGACTGCAGCCATGATTTGTATTCAACGATTCGGTGTTCCTGCGCTTGCATCCCAACTATGATCCCGATGATTCCGTGCAGCGTCCGACACAAAGACACAGAAAGATTGAACAACGATGCCAACTGGAATTGCTGAGCTACTATACAGCCGATAGAGCGTCCTTCCCCACACCCGACGCCTTGAAGGGTCTTCAAAACTGCACACCAACCTACCAACGAATCACCAAAAACAACCACACCACAACTAGCCCCACTATCATACAAGACAGCCCCGAGCATTCTTTGAGAACGCGCCGCCCCCATTACAACATCTCTCCTCACAACTGAAACCCACACGGTGCGAGTCAACCAGGTTAAACAGTGACCATAATGCCCAGCGTCAGCCTGTGTTTACGCAATCCTCGTCACTTCCTGAGCCTGGCGGGCCCGACCACTCCTTGACCGCAATAAGGGGCCCACACTCAAATCTCGCCACGAGGCCACGCCCACACCCTCCCCAACACTGAATGGACTAACTCCAGTGACGCGCTTTTTCCGATTTCGTGTTGAGAAATCTAATGTTCAAGGACTCAATGTCCTCGTTTCTAGTTTTACATTCGTTTTGTACATATGCTACCCTCTTATATTTACAATTTGTAGATTATATAATATACCTCCGCAATCGAGATCAACGAGATATGCACTCACACACCTTTAGTACATCTATTTTTGTATATCGTTTACACTTTGCAACAGAACTAATATGCATTTTGTGTAAATTAATCTTTTTAAGTTACTTTTTTTCAGTGACTATTTCTAAGTGACTCTTTTTAAGAGAGCTTTGGGCAGTGACTTTTAAGCAGTTACTTTTATTCTGTGACTTTTGTTCAGTGACTTTTGTACATAGACTTTTGTTTAGTGACTTTTCTTCAATGACCTTTACTCTGTGACTCTTTTGCAGTGACTTTTGTTCAGTAACTTTTGGTCATACTCTTGTTTAGTAACTCTTCTTCAGTGACTTTTACGTAGTGATACTTTTTCTTTTTTTGTTCAATGACTTTTGTTCAGAGATTCTTTTTCAGAGACTCTTGTTTAGTGACTTTTCTTCAATGCCTTTTACTCAGTGACTTTTCTGTATACTCTGAATGTAAATGCCTTTGTTCGCATACAGCACCATGTCTTGATCACTGATCAGTGAAATATTTTTGGGAAATTGATTGACTTAAACTACTTATTGATTTGTAATTTAAATTAATATAATTTTCTCTCTATCTCTCTTTCATTTTAGGTAAGTCCAAGCAAAAGTTGTTCAATCAAATATACCACAAAGTGAGTAGAAACGCTGAAGCTCAGCTCAATTGATCCAGTGAATGTCATTAGAGGTTTTTCACCCGAGCCCCTCTATGTAAAGTGCAACCTTGCTGCAACAAATCAAAAGCAAAAAGCCGAACAAAAATTAAGTCATATAACTCATAAATATGTGTCCGAGTGGTTAAGCATCTTGCGTCGCGACCCACACGCGATTTTGCATTTGTGCAATTGAAAGCAAAAGAGAACGAAAATTCTATGCAATAAATAAATTCAACATAATTTTTCTTAATGTCATTTCGGTTCTCTAAGCAAAGCGAGAGTTGAATGCACGGGGGCAGCAATGTAAAGCAAAATAACCTCGATCTAAATTTACACACAGATACGCAAATACACAAAATGCAACTGCACTCTCTCAGTGTGTGTGAGTGTGTAAGCAATGGTGAGCTGAACTTGCACTCATTTGGCACACAGTCGTCACACACAGACAAGTTTGAGCTTTTGGCAAGCTTTTAGTTGGCAAACGGAAATGGCTACATTTGATTTACCAAAGCAAATATATTGTATTTAGTGAGAGGGAGAGAGATTGAGACGAAAAAGCTCAAGATAGATCTTTATTTTAAAGAGTGTCACCAGACCTGAGCATTGTTAGTTGAGTCAAGTATGATTTCAGTACGATGTTAGTACTATTCATGAAACTCATATATGAGTTTCAATTTAAATCAGTGCGGGTTCAGCACTATTTGAGTACTGATTTGAGAACGCTGATTAGGGCGCATCTATCATCAGCAGTCTTTGCAAATTGCTGCCTCTCCAAGCCAGCCGAAACGGCCGTCTACACAGCCACAGCTACTGTTCATGTTCAAATGTATTCTCTGTTGAATTTTCTGGTTGATTATTGAACTATAATCAAACCTCGACCTTGAGCCTGCTAAAATTCACTTTGACTATATTTAGAAAACTTAATGAAAAATTCTTAAAACTAAAAATAGTTAAAGCACCACTTTTATAATATGTAATTAAGAATTTTTAAAAATTTGAAATAAATAACAATAAATGTTTGGTTCTTAATGCTTAGATTAGTATATCAATTACCTTTATTGGCAAAAATGTTCACCGAATTTTTTTCGGAACAACAGTATCCAAAATTTTACAGCTACTATATACCATAACACTTAACGCTCCATTTTTAAACGGGTTTTAGTGTTTTTTGCATTGTATTCAAAGGTTTGAGAACGCTTGAGGAACGAACAAAATATCAACCTTAAAGAATTCCTTAATTTTTATCAAGACCAATGTACATTCTGTCAAATATCAATCATCTAAATTTATTATATCCCCTTCAAAATGGGCCCCTTCTGAGGCAATACACTTCTTCCAACGAACAATAAAATCATCGAAACACTTTTTAAAGCTATATTCCGGGATGGCCTTCAGTTCCAGTGGTAATTTGAGTTTTGGAAACAGGAAAAAGTCACACGGGGCTATTTATTGAATTTTTGTTCAAAAACTCGTTCACAATGATCGCTTTGTGCGCTGGTGCATTATCGTGATGCAAAACCCAACTGTTGTTCCGCCACAAATCTGGTCTTTTGCGACGAACATTCTCTCTCAAAGGGCTCATAACGCCAAGATAATATTCTTTATTGACGGTTTGGCCCTCCGGTAAGAATTCCGTGCACCATTTTCTTTGTTTTGTCGACGTTTTCTTCAGTGGAAGAGGTCGAAGGCCGTCCTGAACGTGGCAAACCGTTCACTTCTTCTCGCCCCTCTTCGAACGATTTATACCAGTCGTAAACTTGAGTTTTCGACATGGTTGAATCACCAAATGTTTTTTTCAACATTTCCAACGTTTTGGCACAAGAAATTTCTTCATTTCAACATTTTTTTTCAACATTTCCAACGTTTGGCACAAGAAATTTCTTTTGAAACACAAAATTTCACACAAACTCTTTGTTCGATATTTTTATCCATAGTAAACAAAAGTTTGACTTGTTCCTAATGACGCCGTAACCAAACTAAATGACACATAGCAATAAAAATTCACAAAATAGTGGCTGACAGTTGTGCCAACCTGGGAAAAAAATTTTTTTGAAATATTCTCAGAGGGAAAATTTAAAATGAGAATATCCGGAAACCTTTTTTTGATAGAATGTACATTGTTCTTTGCGAACTTTATGCGTTTTCTTGAACTTCAGGCAGAACCAGAGCTAGCAAATAACAATTGACCGTTTTTCGTTGTCCAAAAATAATAGTTATTTACTGACCCTTTGAGCAAAAAGTCAGAGATGAACCGTTCACATCGGCTCATGAATGAATCGCTCAGTGCTCAACGAACAACCAATGGATTTGTTTACATTTTGCTTTGCTCATTCAATGAGCAAATCGTCGCGAGCGAAGAAGATAAAAGTCATTGGCGTTTGTGTGTGTGTATGTGTGAGTGAGGTGTCTGTTTGGGCTAGCGACTTACAAAAGCCACACACTCACAAAACAAATTAAAGAAAAAAAAGACTCTTTGAGGTGAGTCGTTCTGCTTTTTGCTCATCTACTGACTCTTAATGTGCGAGCGCTCAGTCGGATCGCTGCCTATAAATTGTTATTGAATGAGCAAAACAAGAAAAGCTCAACTGAGAACAGTCAACTGAAAAAAAAAAGAAACGAAGAGCGAGAGCAAGCGTGCATGGATCTTTTCGGTTTTGTTATTGAGCAGACCGCAAAGGCAAAAATGTTCAATTGTTATTTACGAGCTTTGGGCAGAACTATTCGAATTTTGTCCACTGCACACAGGGCCAGCAGGCCGAAATTTTTTCCAAAAGTCCCACTTTTTTGTTTGGGAAACTGGATAAAACGATGGTCGGAAATGATTAAGAATACTTATAGCTATTTTTGGCCAAAATTTGGTCCATTTTTACAAATTAATTTTTGAATGGTAGCCATTCAAAGTTGATTTTTCTTGAAATTGCTAAAAAAAAAATGGAAAATTAATAGTCGAAACTAGGAAAGAAACAGCTTCTAGAGTTTGGCTGTATATTTTCGACTACGGAATAGAATTCAGTAAAAAATTATAAAAAAGTTTCCAATCCTATTCGTATTTTTAAAAAATGGAAAAAATCTTAAATTTTGTGGGTTTTTTTACACTCGGCAACTTTGACTTATGAGTGCCCACGAGTGCCACTGGGTATTCACTCTTAACATGACTAATTATTTTCTTTGAATATTGTACTATAGGTGGAGGTATGCGCTTTTGCGCCGTTTTGCTTTGGATTAAATTAAATCGCTTTTAAAAATGTGTTCCCATATGGCTTCTAGCCAGTTTTAATTTTCGAGTCAGCCGAAAAGTATGCTTTTCTTTTTTAAAACTTCGAAAATTTTCCCATGAAGATAAACTGTGAGAGCTAAGCTATTTTCATTTCCATGGATTAAAATGGCTAGCATACTTTTAGGAGCACGGAATTAAATGTTAAAATACATACTAAAATTATTTTTTATCTAAATAATTTTTTATCTTAAATTTTTTGTTTTAAGAAATAAATATGAAGAACAGGTTAAATAAATGAAAGTAACGGTGAAAGTAATCATCTTGACTGAAAATCCTTAACGGGGTGGGCAGTCAAAGTCAGTACTATTTTTGGTTAATAACTCAAAAACGACTAATCAGATCATGACAATTTTTTTTTCCAAAAAACAACGTTTACTTATATGTACCGCTCTGCAAAATTTGGCTTAAATCTAATTACGAGTTTTTTCTATTAATTAAAAAACAAAAATGTTGAAAAATTTTCCAACTTTGATTTGGATTATCAATATGTTAAAAAATTTTTAAATTTTTTTAAAAATTATGTGCGTTAAGTTCAATCTTTTTAAGAACATTTCGTTAAAAATGTTAGCTTCCTAGCTAGTCTGGGGTAGAAATGCTAGAGTTTTGACCAAAAAATGAGATTTCTGGCCACTGTTCAACCTTTTCTTTATAGTTAATGCCGCCTTTCATATCATTTTGTTAGAACACTTAACCACTCGACAAAGTTCTCTACACAGAGATAACTAAATTTTTAAAAACTACATGAAAATGGGTTCTCTACACGTTTGACAGGGATTTTTTACCAATAACGTTATGCAGCTTTTTTAAATGCTGCGTTTACGTTTCTCATTTTTACATGCTGCATGTGGGTTTTCTACATAAGGTTAGGGCCCAGGCCAATCACAAAAAAAATGAAGAATACAACTATTTAAACTACACTCTTCAAGTCACGTCTAATGAATAGAAATTCTGAGAAAATTTAAAATGAATTTTAAAATTGAAAGTATTTACTTTAAATCCAGATATTAAAATTTAACATACTTGTTGAATTCTTCTTATGAAATTAGTTTGATCGACTAAATCTTTTTTGTGTATTTTGTGAACTTTTTTATGTTTATTTAGTTGTGATTTCACAAAATTCCACAATTGGGTTGTAACTGCTGTACTTGTCTGAATTTTAAGGTAATAAATGGGTTAAAGTTACTTGCAAAAATTTGCAGATTTGTGTAAAATCGTAAAAATTTGCAGATTTGTGTAAAATCGTAAATATACTAACGCCGTCTTTCGCTTTACAAGGACAGTTTTGCCCAAAAAAGGAAGGTAGGTGCCTCTGTCTTCGTCTTTCTTTCAAACTGAAATCTGCACTGGAAGTATTTTTCGGACGCTAGCTTCATTTAAGGCAGGGGCAGGCACATTGCTATATCGTGTGCATAGGAAAAATCTATAAGCAGCGCTGCTCCGACACACACATTATGAGCTGTACAAGCGCTGCAGCATTGCGTGTTCTCCTACGTCGCGACGCAGTCGTTGCTACTGAAATTGAGAGCAATTTTTGCGCTGCTCTCACACACAAATGCAAAAATGTAAATGTATTGCCTGCCTCTGACTTAAGGGCACCACAGACATTTCTTTGTATGCCCATGAATTCCGTTTTAGGGCTCAAGATTTCACTAGCCCCCTTATTAAAAAGCCAAATTGAATCAATTATCTTGGAAAATATCAAAGTTTGTCCCGATCTTTTCTATAGGAGTGATAGGATACTAAATTACTATCTATTTATTTTTCGTAAATACTTTAACTTTAGCATTTTTAACCCAAGACTCATGTATAAGAAATATATAAGAGCTATTTTTTGCAACTTTTCTGTAACAGAAGGAGAATTTATCTTGTCACTCCAAGGTTGAAACCAGTATTGTCCAGACCCCTCCAGTCGCAGTCTCTTTGGCTATATAAAATCGTTCATTAAGTGCCACTGACATAAACATAATACATATCACAAAACTGAAATCAAATTCAAATTTTTAGAGGTTATATCGAAGCGGGTCAATTCAGTTCATTCGCCCGAGACTATGTCTCACCATAAGCTTTTTTTTTGTTGTGGCATGAGGAGAGGGGCCTGAGAGGCACAATTCAAAGTAACCTTGCAATGCATTTTCATACAGCTCGCTCTGCCAGAGTATGAGAGTGTGTTGTTATCATGGTGTGTGTGCACGTGACCTCGTTGCATGTGGCTGTCGGCGCCGTCAAATGCATTTGCTTGCAAGTGTGTGTGTGTGTGTGTTTCATGCACATTTTTCTAGTCAAATTGAAGTCGACAAACGTTCATGAACTCAATTCGGGCTTTCCTTCAAACCGCCTGGCTATGACGTCAAAGAGCAACTGTAAATTTGTATTTGGTGTTTTGTATGGTCTCGGGTTGGAAATAGAATAAGGAATAGAATTTTGAGATTTAAAAGCTTTTTATGACTTAAATTTGGTTTATTTTATAAGATTAGTATTTAACTTTGAAATTAACCGCCAATTTGAGTGCTAGTGGCGCCCTCTGGGTGGTTGAATAGGAAACTGTTGCACGCTAGCAGCGCCACTTTTGTACGGTTGAAAACATTTGCGGCGCCCTCTAGTGTTAAGGCAAGGCAGGCTGGTCAGTTGTTTAAACAGGCCGATAGAGGCGCCACGGTGTAAAGCTTTTGTATGATTACTTAAGGCGGGAAAGTTTAAAGATTAGATGAGCATAAATTAATCATGAAAACAATTGACATACATATTTTATAAAAAAAAGTTTAATCTTATTTTGTGGTTATATATATTAATATTTAGCTTGAACAGCCACAAAAGGCCAAATGGAGCTACTTTTTAACGACGAACTCATGCATTAAAGTCTTTTAAGCTTTTTCATGTTACTAAAAAGGTGCTTGTGTGTCTCTAGAACAGCGATGTTCAAGAAGAGCGAGGCTAAAAAGTGAGAGTGTATTGGTGTGCGATGTCAAAGCGACACACCCCAGCTTTGAACTGCCCTCTACGACGGCTGAGCAGCGAGTGAAGGCAAAGAGAGCGCTGCTTCCGCTCATATGCCCGACTTCGGCATGCGCTCGGCTCGTGTGCGTGTAATTAGCCGATTGTGCTCGGTCCCTGGGGGCTATGGAGGAACATCGCTGCACTAGAACAGCTTGATTCAGTTAAAAAACTAATTCTGATTTTTGCCCTTCGATGCTTAAGATGTTAGGCGAACAGGCGATCGTAAACTTTGGTTGATTGATTTCCCATTCCTTCCTGTGCGCTCCAGCTGGTAAAGGCTGTGCAAAAGCTATTATAATTGGACATAGTTAGTTAAATAAATTGTTTACAGTTTTGCTTAAAGTTTAATTTAAACTTAAAACATCGATATTTTTACTTATTAATAAACATTGCTGTAACTTTAAAACTTAGAACATTCCGAAAAATTAATAAAAGAGTTTCCGTTTCTTTTACAAAAGCAAATCAAAATCAAAATTAATTTATGCTTACACAAAATAGCAACGTTTGCGCTCTCCATAGACATTGCTCGGTAGTTAAAATTATGTGGTTTTATAATGGCATATTTAATGATTAATGTTACACACACAGCAAATCTCAATCTTTAAGGTAAAACGATGATGTCATGTTGTGTGCGTATTTGAAGTTTGAGGTTCTAAAGGTAAAGCCTATTAAAGCATTTTTTTGGCAAGTCAGAGCATAAATTCGCGCAATTAGGCGAGAGTTCAAGTAACTTTTGTCTCAGTCCAGTCAAGTCATGGCTCAGTGGCCAGGCGGCCTATCTCTCGTGTTTGGCATATTCAAGTGTCAATTACAATTACCTCAGGGGCGAGAGATACAAAGCAAAAAAACAAATTTAAACTTCAAATTTAAATGCGTAAAACGAAAAGTGACAGAGGAAGCGCTACCACCAACTAAATTCAAAGTCAAGGGCTCCCCCGTTGGGTTTGATAAAAACGTGTTGACAATTTTTTATTACCTAGATCAGATGTCCAAACAAATTTGAAAATGGCACGCGGCACATTTGCCGCCATTTTTTTAAGGAAGCTCCAAAAGAAAGAGAATTTTTTTTTTGTAGAAACAACTTTTCAGCGCCAGTTGCTTAAATTTTATGCGGGCAACATTAAAAAAATACAAAAAAAAAAAGAAAGACTGAACGCAAAATCAAAGAACACGCACCAAAAAACGAAGAGAACAAAAACCAAATTTTGCCCAAAAAAAAAAAATAATGAAAATGTCAATGTCCGAACAACCTTGAAAGAAGCCAGAGGAGAAAATCTGCCAATGGCGAACCGAAACAGGGGAGAGAAGTCTGAGTGAGAGAAAGAGAGCGCGATTCGGTATTGAGAATCACTTAAGTGTAAGGGCTAAACGACGAAATTTGCAATGCGCATAAAGTTGCCAAAAGGGTTTTATCAGATTTATTGCCATCTAAGATAAGGGCAATTTACAAGTCTAAACTTGAGAGAACCCGGCGGGTGGTGGACGCCACAGGGAGAAAGAGTGAAGGGTCTAAAGCTCTAAAAGTCTAATGCGTAATAGAATAAGTGAATGTACAATAGAATTAGAAAGCGAATGTGAAGAAAAAATAAAAAAAATAGAAAAATTCACGTCGCTTCTTCCTAAGTCTTGTATTTGTCATGTAAATATATTTTTTAGGGGGTGTAAAAGGGTTGCTGATGCTGATCAAGAATTTATATACTTTATGCTTTCTTTTAGTTGCTACATATGGGAGACCTGCAGGAGTAACTAAAATTTTAGTCGAGTAGTACTCGCCGAGTACGCGTACCCATGGTTGAACTAACAAGGTGAAGCCGTGGGAGACAGCGCTCTCTGTGTTTGTAGGGCCCCGGCCCGAAATTTAAAAAATGAAAACCCGCCAATTTTTGATTTGCAATCGATTACCAACAGACTATTATGCCTATCGATACTTTTTATTTATTTTTGTGGTTTTTAATCGCTCAGCAGTGAGCTATCAAACATAACATATGTTGCAGCAGCTGCTGCAAACTATTTTCCCGCTTTTTCTATTGCGCACAGATTTGCCTTGCAAATTGCCAAAGTTTATTTTTCCAGTTGTTATATTTGGTTTCAATTAAGTTGAAGTTAAGTATTTACGAGAAAAATTGTTCCGTGACATGAGCGCGTCTGTTGTAGCATCTTGCAGTCGAATTTATCTCTTTTCAACAACTGTTTTAAGGCTTTATGGAGTGTAAGTTTTCTAATCCGGAATCTACTGGTTCCAGTTTCAAAATTACATTAGATCGCAGGGATCCTGTAATACACAGGCGAGCTGCTCTTTGAACCTTATGGAGGTTGTCTAGGAATTGGTGATCCACCATACCTGCACTCCTTAGGTAAGGATAGGTATACGATTGCAGTCCCAATTTTCTACCGAACATATTTTTGCAGTCGTAATAAGCTCCTATTACCTTCTTCATTCTTTCCTCGGAGTTTCTCTTCCAGGAGAGTTTCGAGTCTAGAATGACGATCAGATACTTCGCTTCCGTGACCCTGTTGAGCTTCGTTCCCCCAATGGTTGGGAGTGTGAATTCAGTGATCTTGTATCCCCTTGAAAACAGCACCAATTGAGTCTTCGGTGGTTTAACCCCTTGACCGTTCTGATCTGCCCATCTTAGGTGCTAGCAAGAGCAGGTTGTGGGTAAGAACTTACCCGTTACCATTAGAACCAGGTCATGACCTCAATGCCTCCAATTCGTTTGTGTTTTGTCTCAATTTCAACAGAACCATACTTTTTTTGAAGCTTCGTAGTTTCCTCCTATTGTTTTTCTACGTAAGTCTACGGCAAGATCCATGGCTTGAAGCGAAGATTTATAGATATGACGCATGTGGAACAAAAAATTTTTGTTGGTGGGAGCTGATATCAGCTAACAATATTTGCTCATGGCTGCTTTTACGAGATTCCATTCGTAGAAATTTGGCTATACGTTTCACAAGGCTGATTATGGCTGAGTTGTTAGAATTGCCGCCTTACATTTTTGATTTTAACGGTTCGAATCCAAGTGGAGGATAATTTTACTTTTTTCTTTTTTCATTTCGACTCAACGCCTCAGCGAAATTAAAACTTCACGGGCGATCATAAGTCTGAGCATTCCGTAGAGCCGCACGATGTTACCACGGCAAAATCAAATGATTTAAAGACGAAGACAATAGCTAAATTCAGTAATGAAACTAAGAAGCAAAGGCTCTTTCTTTATACAATCGATAAAAACAATTTTTTGATTGTCAGTCAGCACCCCGACTCGAGCACACATCACTTCAGTCTATGAAAATTTTACATTACATCGAAATTATTCACATCTGGATACAGGCCTTTAAAGTTGAATAGATTTCATAACTTAAAATTTATTTTGCTGTTACTAAAAAACACACCAGAACATATGCGAGGAAAAGGTTTAACATTTGGCTTTGAAGCAATAAAATAGTAATAAATGCCTTGAGGCTCTTCTCTGGCAGCAACTAAATATTTCCACAGAGCACATTTCTATTTTAATATTCTGTACCAAAGGTACACAGAGTATAATGCGTTTGTATAAACGTATGTAACAGCCAGAAGGAAGCATACCCGTTTGTTTTGAGACACGTATTGAGCTGATTGAGCTTCGACGAGGCCATCAGTGGAGCAGGTGGGCTTTCGCCAAATCAGTTTGGTTTTAGAAAGGCCAAGTCAACAGTGGATGCGATTGACAAGGTGGTTACAATTGCACGCAGTGCTATTAAGGGCTCTAGCTGAAAACAATGATCTAAGAAGTACTGTCTTGTGGTCACCCTAGACGTAAAAAATGCGTTTAACAGCGCAAACTGGAAACGAATCTTAAGCGCTCTAGGTGAATTTGGTGTTCCGTTGTACCTCCAGGCAATCATCAGGTCGTACTTCAGTGGTAGGACCCTTACGTAACAAAATCGATGTAGTTTCTGCTGGGATTCCACAAGGCTCCGTGTTGGACCTGTTTTATGGGACGCCATGTATGATAGGGTCCTCCGAATCTCTCTCCCTGCAGGAGTGCATTTAGTGGGCTTTGCGGACGATGTTACACTTGTTGCTGTAGGCAAAGTGCTTTGAAGGACCGAAGAGGCGTGTAATTCTGGCATTGAACGCATCCACCAGTGGCTTAGCGCGGGTCTCGAGCTTGCGGCGCAAAAGACAGAGGCGGTTCTAATTAGCAGTCGGAAAAAGGTGGATTTTGTTACGTAAGGGTCCTACCACTGAAGTGCGACCTGATGATTGCCTGGAGGTACAACGGAACACCAAATTTACCTACACTCATAAAAAAAAAGTCCCAAATTAACCCTTAAAATTAGAAATTCGCCTTTGAAATCCGTCCTAAGGCGACTCACCATTAAATTTAGAAAAATAATTTCTAAATATTATGGGAAGCTTTTCTTAACCAAAGGGCTATTTTCTTAGAGCTAGAATCTCTTTCTGAATCATAGAAACTATTTTCTTAAAATAAGAAATTTTTTCTGATATAGAGACAAGTTTTTCTTAATAATAGAAAGGTATTTTCATAAAAGCAGAAAAAATTGTTTAAGACCACCGGTTCAGGTCCACCACCGGGTCCTGGTCCAGGTCCACCCCAATGGCCACCACCGGGTGGGTCCAGATCCACCACCGGTTCCAGATCCTCCACCGGGTGGGTAGTCCAGATCCACCACCGGGAGGTGCAGATCCACTACCGGGTGGGTCCAGGTCCAGATCCACCACCGGTTCTAAAAAAAATTGTTTATGGCATATTTTTCTTATGTTCAGAAAACTTTTTCTGTTTATTAGAAAATTTTTCTAAATACCAGGGCAAATTTTAAAATAGGGCGATTTTGTAAAATTCAGGGCGAATTTTTTTCTGAGTGTAGAGCGCTTAAGATTCGTTTCCAGTTTGCGCTGTTAAACGCATTTTCCACGTCTAGGGTGACCACAAGACAGTACTTCTTAGATCCTTGTTTCAAGCCTAGGTCAGAGTCAATGGAACCGCAATAAAATCCAAAAGAGCCATTAAATACCTCTGGCACAGGTCCATGGTTTACTCTAGCTACATAAAAGACGTTACCATCTAAGTGCGCTCAGGGTTACTTCTGCGTATCGTACGGTGTCGGAAGATGCTGCTTTGGTCATTGCCGGGAGGATTCCACTTAACGAGCTGGCCACAGAAGCAAACGAGAGGTACCGGGCTTCACGGTTGATTGCCTCAAGTCAACCAAACAGTGGTACACAGCAGCAGGAAACGAGGCAGCGGAGCATCGAGAAGTGGCAACAGCGTTGGAACCAATCCACGAAGGGTTGCTGGACCCATAGCCTAATCCCGAGATTGTCACCATGGCTGTCTAGGAAACAAGGTGATATGAACTTTCTCCTAACTCAGTTCCTTAGTGGACATGGCTGTTTTAGGAGTTACCTAAAAAGAGTCGGCCATGATGATAGCGAGGAGTGCACTTGCTGCGAAGAAGGACCTGTGGAGGATGCCAGACACGTCTTATTCGAGAGGGCGGAATTATCCAGGGTCGAAGCCGAAGATACTTTTGTAAGGGACTAACATGCTGATGTCGGAGGGAAACTGGGAGGCAGCGTGTGACTTCGCAGCTAACATTATGGCAACTCTGCGGAGACTGGACTTGCAGCGCAGTCAGAAATGACAATTTTAATTTGACGAGTTTGTTATTCATTTGAATCAATATTTCTATGGAAATTTCCATTACAACTGATTCAAATCTGTCTCCCCGAATGATCTAGCATGATTGCTTAAAAAAAAAATTTCAAAGAACAAAACTCATCTCAAATCTCCAAACGCTCATTAACCCATTTCTCTTGACCAAGAACAAACCATAATAAATGAAAGAAAAAGAAAGAAAACAGGCCAGGGCCACACCACGCAGGTGTGTGAGTGTTATGTAAGCAGGGAGCAGACCCAAAGAAAGTAGCTCCCAAGACGGCGGTGCACAAAAGAAAGTAGCCAAAGAAAGAACACAAAACTGTTGTGAGGAGGAGAGGGAGGGACAACCACTTACAACTTTTGATTTCAGAATCAACAAAAAGAACACCCAAAAAATGTTTTTTTACATCATCTGAGCCGGAAAGAGACAGAAAAAGTTGTTTAAACAACTTTCCGTTTTTTGGTCTTACCAAAAACTGATTTACCATGGGCCTTTGCACATTCTAATCACGATGATGATTATTATTAGTGGCCAGACATTTAAAATTAACCTTCAAGGCGTGCTTTGACCCTTGAAATCTTCGCACTTTTGGCCATCAGAAATACACAATACACATTTTTTTCCTTTGCTGTTTGAACAAGTTTTTCAACAGTTTTGTTTCATTAACACGCAAAAACTTTGAATGATTAATGAAAGCAAAGCACAAAATAAGCAAATTTATGGACCGGTTCTAGGATCTTTTAAGAACATCAAATGATATTATTACACCCGCACTACATCGAAATGATCTCCCAGCAATTTGCTACACTCATTAGAAATAGAATTAGAATTAGATTGTTGTATCCCCTGCCCCAAATTCGTTCTAGTTTCATTAGAATGTATGTGCCCAGAGACAGGGAGAGCAAACACACATTCGTTTCGGTGTGTGTATCCATTGTGCGTGTGCGTAGCAAGTTTACTGACCTTGAACTTCGAAATAATTTTGTTGTTGTGGCTTGTATGTACCACGAAATACATAAATTTTCAAATGGGTACTCGACTTGGGTTTGTACATACATAAATACATGCACACACGCACACACACTTATGTATGGAAATTTCAACTAGAACTTTGTCCGATCGCCATCACACACACACACACCATCAATTTTGATGAGTTTTCTAGTGAACTAAAAACAAATATAGCTAAAAGTCTAAAAAAAATAAAAATGTCTATGTCTAACCTGCCCCCGCTGTGAACTGTCTGAGGTTGTGTATCATAATAATTGAAATGGGAAGTTCATTGTAGTTCGATTTCATTTTATGTAACCTTCGTGCCAGATAACGATCGACAATCGACAGCTGTAGATTATGTTCAATTAACGGACTTGGGGGTGATTATATTTATGAATAATACCCTGTAAATGAGCAGTGTAAATGTCGATATTAACTATGGAACTCTTTACACGGGGCTGCAAAAATAATATAAATTAAGAACTAGAATATAGTCATGCTTACTTATAGTTCTACCAAGTTTGATTAAAATAGTATGACCTTTTGATAAAAATCTGGTAGATAATTCGTTAGCACTGTTGGAAAGAAACCTTTACTGGCTTGGCTGGCCAAATTTTTTAGGAAGTTTCCAATTGGTTTGACTGGGAAATCATTTAACAAAGCGAAAATTAAGAGATTTTTTATGGAATATATATTTCCAGTTTTTTTTCTTATTGATGGTTGCTGTCGATAATCCCTTTCATCCTCACTACTGCACTCATTTTGTTGAATGTTGTCGTCTAATTCGGAGGGAACAATTTCGTCAATAGTAATAAACCTATAAAAATCAAGATTTTCATCCACGTTTACATAATTTGTCCAGTTGGAGTTTGATTCACTTCGGAAAGTTCGGTTCGTTGTTCAGTTGTTTCTTCCACAGATCTTTTCGCTGAGCGCTATCGACAAAGCCTGCAGAAATAATAAGCATTAGTTTAAAATTCTGCTGTTTCCGAATTATGCAACGGTAGTTACTTTTAAAGCATTAAAAATGTAGTCGGTTCCAGCATTGTCTACATGAAGCGCGTCCAATAGCGAAAGTTCTTTTACAAGCTCGACTGTAGTTTCACAGCGTTCCAAAGCACCCAATTGTTGTTAAATCAAAATTCGTCTGTATTCCACATTGAACGAGTGAATAATTCCTTGATCTAAGGCTAGTAACACAGTGGTTGTGGTGGGCATAAATTCCATTTTAACGTTCTTGATAGATTGCATATCTTTACGACAAGCAGCGTTTTCAACGAACAATACCATCTTTCGATTTGCATTAATCATTTTTTGCACCAGTTTTACAATGATTTTTCCCCATATGTCTCCGGTCATCCATGCTTTTTGGTTAGCATAACATGTAAATGGGAGGCTTGCGTTTTTAAAACAACGTGGTGATTTGCCTTTACCTATAGCAACAACAGTTTTAAGGAGCCAGATAAGTTTCAAACAATGAGCCGTCAATCTGTTTTATGGATTATTTTGCTCCTTTGGTTGTTCACCTGGAAGATAAAATATCCAATTTGGCAATGCTTTATAATGTAGCCCAGTTTAATCCGCATTAAATATATTTTCCCCGTCCTAATCTTTAAGCAGTCTGGGCAATATTTTAAAAACATAATTATTTGCTCCTCTAGCATCGCTCTCAGTAGATTCTCCGTGCATTTTTACAAACCTTATGTTGTGGCGCTTACGCCAGCGCCACATCCAGTTACCACCAGGTTCGAAGTTGGTGTTGAACTTAAGGCAAAATTCTTTGGCTTTGCCGAGAATAACATGCCGGTATAATACTGCATTGGTGGAACGCTGTTGCTTAAACCAGTGTAGCAGTGCCTTCTCTACATCAGCATGCTCTCCTTTTCTCTGACGCACGCTGCGGACCGCGGAATAGCCGTCTGGCTCCTTTCTATTTTCATAATTCGATCAATTGTCGACCTGTCACTTTTGTTTTGAGATCCTTTGTCTTACCTTTTTTAACTGCGTCAATATGTTCAACTTTTGTTTTCAGTTAAGGAAGCGTTATATTTTGTTAAGCCCATTTTTACATAGTTCTTTGTTGCTTTTGTTGAGTGGTGGATTTGATCGTGAGCACTCTGCGCACTGAAAAATGTCATTCACAACGATCACATCATCGATAACATTTAAGCGAGCTAAATTTGCAATTAACATTCACAACGATCACTTTATCGATATCGATAGTGGCCTCGGCTTTAAATTAACTTTTTTCACACAAAAAAAAATTTTCACGAAAAATCGATGCAATAATCTTAAAAATGCAGTTAATGCAAATAAACTAAAAAATTTAGAACAAAAACAGTTTTAAATAC
Organism: Lordiphosa collinella; assembly: GCA_018904265.1. NCBI lineage: Eukaryota > Metazoa > Arthropoda > Insecta > Diptera > Drosophilidae > Lordiphosa > Lordiphosa collinella. The sequence continues at coordinate 698,827 of JAEIFV010000067.1, forward strand.
AAATGACAGAGAATTTGGAGTAATTATCTTGAATGTGCAATGTAGGTGCAATTATCCAAATTATACTGTATATGAGTTATTCAATAAATTTTTTTTCGTAATAATCTGCAAGCTTCAAAGATTTTTTTGATGTAAAATTCCTAAAGTTTTTGATGTAAAGTGATAGCCGGAAGGCATTCATAGAGTGTGCTAGCCAAGGTTGCAGCCAAGGTACGCACGCGGCTTAGTGTGGCACATGCCGCACGCTCTAGTACACGTCGAAAGCTGAACGTCGAGAAGCTGCAAACACAACGGACCTCCGAAGCCTACACAGCAAAACTCACCCATTTGCTCAAGGAAATTTCACCTTTCCCTTCAGGTATAAGTGAACAGTGAAAACATATTTCACACTCCAAGAGTACGGCTGTCAAGGAGACTCTCGGATATGCCGAGCACTCCCAAAAACAGTCATGGTACGATGATGAGTGCCGCCGCGCTACTGCAGAGAAAGACGCTGCCTACAGGAGAACTCTGCAGTCGGGAGCAACACGAGCTGTCAAAGAGCGATATCGGAAGAAAAGGAGAGAGGAGAAGCGCCTTTTCAGAAGGAAAAAGAATGAGCAGGAAAGGCGTATGCGTGAGGAAGTCGAAAGCCTGTTCGGCATGAGTGAGACTCGAAAACTCGCCCAAAAAATTCGGCGACTAGCCGAAGGTTTTAAGCCCGGAGCCTCACAATGTAAGGACAAAGCCGGAAATCTTGTCACAGATCCAAAAGAGGTACTAAACAAATGGAGAAACTATTTCTCCAACACAATGACGCCGGATACATAGCAGCGAGAAGGGCAGTAAGTCTCCGGGAACTGAAACTTCTTAAATCACCTACTCAGACCACAGCAGTATCCTACAGGAAGTAGGCATAAATGCTGAGGCAAAGGAATGCGACTACTGCATACCAGTTCTGAAATGGAACGACAACTTTGGGTCATCTCAGAGAGAGAAAAAAGGAAGCATGACGCTACCATCAGGGAGAACGAGTATTATATTTTTTCATATCAATAAAAATCCGATATGAAACACTTGAAAATGAGTTGACCGAAAATATCAAGTTGATATGAAACCAATATTTTAAGATCAAATTGATATTTTGTAATATAATTTTAATACAACGAATAAAAAATATTTAGGGAACGACATATAATTATTTATGTGTTTAGAGAATCAAATAAAAACAGCTAGCTTACTCGATTCTTCATTGTAACACAATCCACCCATTTATACTTAAAAGTAAACTTAACCAAAACAAATAACACTTCAATTAAAAATCTTCAAATAAAATCTATTTTATGAACATTTCCTGAGAAAAGTAAACCCCACACAAACACACTCCTCCACACCCCCCTAAACTTTGTCTAAGTAATCCACTCCCTAGAGTCGTACACGTTCTCGATAAATACATATAAATATGTACATATAAATTTTGCTGTTCAGTTCACGTGCGTTTCAATGATAAGATACGCGTGTGTGCTGGGCCCTGGGCTATGAACTCTGACAAGGGCCTTTTTGCGTGCGCGCACATGCCGCGATCATAAACCGAAACAACGCAAAAGGTGAAAACGCGGAAGTTAATTTTGGGCCCTTAAACAAATTAGCAATGTTTAGTTCGTTTTCGAAATTACACTAATTCCATCTGCTCTTTCCAAGTGAGTCAGTCGACCTTAAAGGAATTTAGTGAGAATTGTCATTAATTATGCTTGAACTATTCCAAGTTTTTGAGGGTAAATGTAACCAATTGAAATGTGTTGTGTGTTAGGTTATGGTTAAGGTTAGGTTTTACAGGTAAAAGAAGAAATGAAGGTAGAGACGAAACAACAAAAAGTACTTGCCTTGATGAATGAACTGTCAGGTTAGGTACCTGTTCTAGATTGGAACCTAGATAAAAAGATTGAAAGAGGAATGAAGCTGACTTCATCAACAACACTTTCCTTGATACAAGCCCTTAACAAAACCACTTTTGAATATGTAAATCTTTTTTTTTTTTTGCTAACAAATTTCCAAAATTCTTTAACTCTCGGTCAGTCAGTCACGGAACTTTCCAAAAGCCCACTTCTTGGTTTTTTTGTTTTTTTCTTTCTTTTCTTTCAGCCAACTCAGCCAATCCAAAATTATATATATTGTACCAAAAAAGCGAAAACCAAAGAAAACCAGAAAAAAACCACTTATGTTTGTATAAGTATTATCTCTGCTTCTCTCTCTCTTGCTTTTTCTCTTGCGTCCAAAAATTTGGCAATGAACTTGAAACACGTGTAAGACGTATGAATAATTCTGCGCCACATTTTGGCCAAGCGACAAAGAAAAAGGTAAAGGGACGCTTAAGAGGTAAGAGAGACAGCAACCAAAAGAGAGAGAGGAGGAGGAAGTTCTGCCGGTTTTTTCGCTTTTGTAATATTTTTGCATGACTTACGAAATTTTCGAAACGCCAACGTTCTTCCCCCTTCCCTTAAGCGGTATTGTATTTTTAATTATTTTCGGCGTAATAACCTAGATTCGTGGCGTCGACACGTAGAGTCGGTCGCTTGGTTGGTTGGTCAGTCATTTGTTCTCCCCCTTCCACCACAAAATGTTGTTATTTCTTTTGGGCATTCTTTTTCGCTTTTTTTTTGTATTTTGGTGAAGTGGCGCAACCGCCATTTTCTTTTTGTTTTTCGGATTCTTTTTCAGAATGGTGAACGACACTTGGCTGGGTGGGTATTTTTTTTTTTTAAGTACTTGAGTACTCAACTTATAAATATAAAACAAACGAAGGTTTTTGTACTAAAAGCTGAAATTTTTAATGATAAAAGATAAAGATCTGAAGAGTAGGGCTAGTACTTACATCTTAAAGTCACATTTAGCTAGAAAAGCGAAAATACTTAGGATCCTTATATTCTTCGCCTTGGGCTCTGGGTCAGTACAGATACTCGTAATTTTGTATTTCAGAAAAAATTTAAAAATGTATACCGTGCAGATAACAAAATAGTAAAATAAGCATTGGCACAGTTATAATTCAAAAACAAAAAAAAACGGCATGTACTCAGTTTTGCACTCTTTCTGAAAAAATAAAAGAAAATGATTATTAATATTTTGTCCAGAGACCCTTATTTTCTATTACATTTTTTATACGTTTTGGCATGCTCTCAACCAATTTTTCAACTATTCCTTTCGGAATATTATTCCACTCCAGTTCAACACGCCCCCAAAGATCGTCTAGGTTGGATGGGGCTGATTGATACTGCCCGAGCCGTCGCTTCACAATTGACCATAGGTTTTCAAATGGATTGAAGTCAGGACTTTGCGCTGGCCGCTCCATCAGCTTAAAATTTTGGTTTGCTAGACATTCTTTAACAATTTTCGCAGTGTGCTTGGGGTCCCCATCTTGCTGAAAAGTGATTTCATGCTCTGGGTACGCACACTGGTCAAGAAAATTGGGAAGATGGGTTTGCAAAATACTTAAATAATCTTCCTTTCGCATAATCCCGTCAATTTTTTGCAAAGGTCCAACGTTCCAAAAAAGTGAAACACCCCCAAGCCATAATGTTGCCTCCTCCATGTTTTACCGTTTGCTTCACATGACGCTTTTGAAGCTTGTCACCGGGTCTACGCCAACAGTACTGTTTTCCATCCGATTGAAAACGATTGAACTTGGATTCGTCCGATCAGATAACACGTTTCCAGTCTTCAATTGTCCAGTTTCTATGTGCCTTTGCGAATTTTAGCCGAGCCCTAACATTTTTCTCGGATAAAGCTGGTTTGTTTTTTCACAGCTGCGACATAACCAATCCTACCCAGCGCTCTTCTAGCTGTCTTTATTTATTTCCTTAGAAGCCTCTGCTGGCGTTAACAGCTTATCTTTCCTCATTTTGGACATCATAATTCGAGCGTCAGAGTCTGTTAGGAGGCGACGGCGACCATTCAACACGTTTTCAGCACAAACATTTTGTCTTTTCTGCACCTTGACTACCACTGATTGACTAATTTGCAGCTTCTCAGCAATAGTGCGTGTCGAACAGTCACTTTTAGTCAGGGAACAATACTATTTTCTTTATCTGTAGACAGCTTCTTAATTTTTCAGGAACAAGTTGGAGACTAATTTCCAAATTAAACAAATCAACTATAAACTTGTGGAAAAGAGTAATTCTCTGAATTATGACAACGAATAATGAATAAAGTAATATATTGAACGGTAAATCAGCAGATCAATTGCTGATAAGAAAGTAAGAACAGCAAAAATATGTGCGAATAACGGATGGTGCAAAACTGAGTACATGCCGTTTTTTTTGGTTTTTGAATTATAACTGTGCCAATGCTTATTTTACAATTTTGTTATCTACTCCTAATTGTTACAAATAAACTAAATATTCAAGAAAAAAAAGTTTTTGTCATTTACTTCATTCGTTTATTTTTTATGCGCGCTCAAACATGAAAATGTTGATCGTGGAATCACTTTTGCTCCCCACTGTAGATGTCCGATTTCGACCAAACTTAGTGGAATCATGGAAAAGCATAGCAAACTAAGAAATACGAACTTTGGAGGCGTTCCCATTAAAAACACAAACGTTTTTTTTCACTAAAACTAGTTTTTTTATGCTATATTCATCCGATCCGGACAGTTTCGACAAATGTGCAGCGTATTTGTACCAGAAGACTTCGTACACAGAGAAAAAGCAAGAACATTGGACTCAAAATGTGCACATTCGTTGTCAAAAGCTTATCATGACCGGGTTTTCTTACTTTAAGAACAATTTCTCACTTTAAGAACTTTTTACAGATTCACTGTCCGCACTTAAAGCCATCTCCACCCCCATAACAACAACTATTATCCATCTTTAATTAGGAAGACTCTCCAAAATAAACGAAACAAGCTTAAGCTGATAAGGATCCCTGGGCACTGCGGAATCACTGGGAATGAATCCGCTGACAAAGCCGCTAAGGAATCTTTCTCACTTCCGCTTATATCACTGACATTGTCAAATATATTAAAAACCAATTGAAGTCCGAACAAGCTTTTATTTTCAACCACACCAACTCACATTACAAATCCTTTAATAAATTAAAAAATACCATTTATGATTACGGCCATCTACAACCAAATATGACTATCCACCGGCGGGTATTTACCAAAATAATTCGGCGTCGCTTAGGACACACAAATCTTACGCACAACAACCTTTTCAACCAGCCTCCCATGATCCCTACAAGCAGCTTCTGCAAAAACTCTGCTTCAACGCTCCAACATATATTTGTCGAATGTCCCCAACTCCAACCTCACAGATTCCTGTTCCCGCCCTACAATAATCCCTTAAAAGCAACCTTTGATCCTAATAGCCTCAACATAGACGCAATAATTCAATTTCTCCAAACTTCAAACTTAATCAACTTAACTATAAACTCCTAACTTAATTTCCCCAAATTTCTTCTATCACTCACTCTTATAATAACAATAAGCAATAGTATTTAATTTTGTAAATAATAGTATATTCAATTCAATATTCCATCCATAATATGTAAATATAAATTATTAAGCTTAAGGCCCTGTAGCTATAGCTTTAAACACTGTTCGTTCACAATTTAACATTGTCCTCGAACATATTATAAATAAATAAATAAACTCAAAAAAAAATTTGGGGTCCGGGTCCTCCGTCCCGTCCAGATGTCTTAGACGGTTAGGCTTTTGCCCAGTGCTGAAGCTGTACATCTGAATGGCTACGAATACTTTTCGGTGCGGTGGTTGAGGTGAGCTGAATTCTGCTCATTTCATGAACATTCCGAACATTTGTTCTCAAAAATTTGAGAGAACATTCTATTCATATTTTGAGATGAAGAAATCTTATTTTCCGAACACGTTTTTTCCCTTTGTGTAGAAAGTTTGGTAAAAATTGCTTTAAAACTGACAGAGGAGATAGCAAAAAAAACAGACACACGGTCGGACAGATCAAAAATATATATACATTATGTGGTCGGAGATGCTTCTTTCTATGCAATACGGACATCTGGACAATTTAATCTTCTATATTTAAAAATCTCGTGTCACATGTTGGTTAGCCAACTCCTCCGAAACGACTTGACCGACTTTAATAAAATCTTTTTTGTATAGAGTTGGCAGGTGTAGAATTTTTAACTATATTTCTGCAGAGGCGCCTGTCTTAGAGGGAGACGGACATTGTCAACAAACTCCGAGAGCGAGCTTGCTTCAACGAGAGCTCAACGACACAACGAGAGCGAACAGCTGATTCATTTTAATGTACGATACAGGAGTTTTATAATTCTCAAAGGTTGGTAAAATACTAAAAGAGCAAATACCATTATCAATATATCATCCGAAAGTCCTAATTGTTGCTATAGACAAAGAATGTCACAATTGTCATGCTGAAAGTAGCGCTACTGCGCTTTAGCAGCGAATATTTGTTTGCTTATAACTTGATTATCGTCCTATCTTTTCCAATCGATTTCTAAATTTTATAGAAGAAGAAACCTCCTATCTTTAAAACAACTTTTCTAATCTGGGCGTATCATGTAAACTTCAAAAAGTCCGAGGATCAACCTTCGTTCCTATAACAGATATTTATAGAAGGCAAAGAAACCTCAGAGATAGCTTAGGGTTACAAACATCCGGATAATTTTATAACACCCTCTGCAAGGTTATAAAAACGAATCTGTTCTGACAATTCCTAACTGGTTCTAACACTTTACTTTTGGAGTAATGGTAAATAACTGGCCGAATGTATATAATTTTGACCTCGCTAGGCGGGACCTAGGGACTGATTTTATATCTATGGTTTCTTGGGGGAAAAACTCTTAAGACTTACCGTAGATTACGTTTCTGCTATACGCTTCGTTAGTTTTTTCCCATCCTTACAAATTGACCCGCCCTAACGTGTGGCCGAGTGGCAAGAGGTTGTGTGTTCGATCCCGCCTGGGAACATCTAATGAAAAGTTTTTTCTTTGAATAAACTTTACACCCGGTCACCCGTCTCTGCTGTTGGCGCCAGCTTTTTAGTAATTAGCAGTGAAAAGCTTCTCAAACTGCCGTTTGGATTCGGCGATAAACTGTAGGTCCGTTTCTCTTGTGCGAAAATTAGAAGCGCACATGCCAACAGATTGAGAGAGGCTCGGCTTTGGCCTTTTGGGGCTGTGTCAAGCCATTTCACAAACGTACACGCTTATTGTATCTACTAACCTTTAAGACTTTTGGTCCTTCCCTTCCTTAACACCTGGCGTTTCCTGAACCATTAGACAAATAAAATCGCGGATTGTTGTTTTTAAATCTCCCCCATTTGTTTTATATAATTTGATAAATATTAAAGCGACAATGAACTCAACTCTGAGAGTCTGTCCTTTAAGCCGGATCTAGCTTTACTTACATGATCTTACTTCATATTTACTTTCATCGTTTCTACCACAAAAGTCTTACTTTCCACTTCAGCCTCAACTTGAGACTTTTTCCATTTCCTTTCACCTTTTGTGGGTGTTGCGATTGTCGCTGTTACTCGTATTTGCCTATTTTTAAGGTTTGTCTCTGGTCTGGTCTGTTTTTGCTTGAAAATCCCACGCCTTTGGCGTGACGCATTTTTTTGCGTTATTGACGCTGCCCACCAACGTCATCAGCCAGCAACAAAAAATAACAATCAACCACTGCCCACCACCATCACCATAACAACAGCCACTTCACCTCCCTCGCTATACGATCACTGGCTGCAGCCTCGTTGCGATCATTGCACTTTGCGTCTTCAGTCTCTCTCTCTCTCTCCCGGCACGTTGCAAATTGTTTGCCAAAAAACCAGTTTGTGCAGTGCCGGAGTTGGAGCACCACCACGATCCAAAACTGGAACCGATCGTGGCAGCCGATCGTGTGCGGTGTCTGGGTTGTATTGTTTGTTGCAAGTTGCATGGCCGCGACGCGCCCTGTCTCTCTGGTCGGTCAATGGTTCTCTGGTTCATTGCCATTGCGCTGGGGGTAACTAACCCAGCAATGAGGCATACCACACCAACACAGCGGACAGCTTTTGCAGCGTCATTGTTGATCGTGCATCTGTATGGCGACTCTGTTTGCTAACTGAAGCAAGGACGTTGTGAGTGTGAGTGTGCCGCTGTGCCATTCACTCGTGCAAAAATAACGAGAAAAACCACGATAGATAAATACTCATAGTTGTAGTTGAAGTTTTTTTTTTGGTCGTCTTGGCGCGGTTCGTTGACTTACAAATGGCTTGACTCTGCGGTATTGCAGTTTTGTTTACGGGAGAAAATCCATGTGAAATGTGTGGTTTATGCGGTGAATGGATATGGTGATGTGATTTCAGATAGATGGATGGGATTGGGAAAGGGTGGTTGGGTGCTGCCAACTTGATGTATGAAGCAGATGTTAAGAATAATAAAAATACCTCCAAAATTTACATAATTTTGAAAAAACTGTCCACTTGTTGAAATATATAAAATATTGTCACAAAAATAGCATCTCAATTTGTTTCATTTGATTTAAACAATTTTAAAATATTAAAATTGTTATTAAATTATAAAATCAAGCAACAGAGCTGCCAACTTGTTCGAATTCTGTTAAGAGGAATAAGTAATCTTTAGGGATTAATACCAAAACGAATTCCGGTTTCGGCCAAGACATTTATATTGTCCGAACACTTTGTTTTAACTGCTTAGGATACGAAAAGTAATCTATAACCGCTTCCCATCATAAACAGCAACTGAAATATAGCTATTGGCAGAGAAATACACCCTGACAGATACCGAAAATCGTTTCGGTAATAATTCTCAGGATAATCTTTAATCATTAAATGAAACAGAGCTGCCAACCTGTGTGAACTAAAACTAAGAAAAAGGCTGGCAACTTGCTAAGTCACTTCTAGTTCGAAAACCCTTAAGATGATTTGAAATGATTTGTAATGTTTTAAGTCCAAATTTGATTTAAGAATTACAAAATAAAATTTTCTAAGTCCCTTAAATTCACTCAGTTTTTGGCTACTTATAAGCAATTCCAATTGGAGCTGCCAGCCTAAAATCCTTAAGCATCTCGGTATTTTATACACCGATATTTCAAATTCGTATGGTGCCAACTCTCACCACTCCTTCACATCTCACTCCCTTTCGTGACTCAACAATTGCTCGCAAAACATTTCGTAAGCTTTTGCCCAGAATTTGCAATGAAAATTAATCAGAACCAAAAAAAAAAAGTCAGATTTCAATTGCATTTACTCGTACACATATCAATTGGCAGGGCTCATTTGTTCTGGTTTCATTACTCGTCACGATTATACAATCATACATAATGTATGTGCATACATATCTGAATCTGTATCTTTTTATTAAGCCTGCATTCGTCAGCAATTCACACACTCTGTACAGAACTGAGGAATGAAATTTCAAGATCCAAAAGGCAATTGACCGCTTGGCTAATAAAAATCCTGATGACATTCACCCCGTTACGAGCGGCGGCGTAGCAAACAAAACACAACAAAAATAACAACAACAAAATGTGCAAAAAAAAAAAGCCAAAGAGAGTGAAAGATAAAAACAGTGCCGCAGAGTGCAATTTCAGGAGCGTAGCTGTGGCTATAAGGGGAGCTTTTCTTTGAAAGAATATTACAAATCAAAAATTAAGATAGTTTTATATTTTTCCCACAAAAAAAAAAAACAGAACGAGGTCAATGCCACACCCTTAGCATTCATAATTATTCCATGGCCCAATTTAAACTAGTTTTACTTGAGACACTTTAGAATTATGGGGTTGCAATTGAAACAACAGACTTTGTCCCTGGTGACCTAGTTATATTTTAACCCTCTTAGGTAGACTCAACTATCTCACACTCTAAATTGCCTTGACCCACACAAGCAACCCCAGTTAAGGTGTACAGTCTGAATGCATTTGGACAAGATAAAATAGGAACCATAGCAACCCCTTCCCTTGCTCGTTAACATCAGGCAGGTGTCACAAATTAGCCCATTCCAGAAGCCAGGTGGGGTGAAACAACCTTTTAAATAATGTCCCCTAAATAGAGGAATTTTTTTTTTCAGCCCCTAACTGGAGTTTAATTTTGACAATTTGAGTAAACCCATGTGAAAAGTCGGTCCAGAGAAACAGTAATAATTCATGGGCCTCTTTAGTTTTGGGAACAAAAAAGTCATAGGGGCCAGGCCGGGGCAAAAATTCGCCCACAAGCAACGATTTGTAAGCCACGGTGCAAAAGCCAATTTTTGTTCTTCCACAACTTCAGCTTTGCATCACGCAAAATGGGCATATTTTGCAGGTAATTTTCTTTATTGGCCATTTTTTCATGTGGCAAGAAATCAAAGAAAACTGTTTTCGCGATGTTTTTTGAAGAATTTTCGTATGGAGGGCCAGAAAAGTGGAAATCTTTCTTAAAAACTCACTCTTCATTAGATTTTCCATTAGTTTCCAGACTCCTGGCAGAACATCGATTCTTAATCGATACATTAACTGTTCGGCCCAGTGTCTTAGGCAGGGGGCTTAACACCCAAACCACCACTGAATATATCAGCTAGGCTCCCATTTTCACCTTACTTTTACGATTTGGACATGTAAGCGGCATGAATTTAACATTCAAATTGTTTAAGCATATATGTGTGTGGCATAAAGTTCTATGGCAACTAGATAAAGTACCATAAAATTGTACGAATTTAAATCACTAATAAATGGGTTGCCGTTTTCAATTCATAAAATTTTTTAGACTTTATCTAGTAGCCACAGATATAAGTGCCATTTGCCATATAAAGCAGCAAGTATTTGTTTAAATTCAAGTGTTTACGTGCTGAAATCGTAAAAGTAATGTGTCACAGCTCCATATGAATTTGACACTGTGACACTGAAATGTGACACTCTGTGACGCAGTATAAACCCAGTATAAGGTGAAAATTGGAGCATGGCTGTATATTTCATAGCTCGCAAAAAACTGTTAACACTTTTTTCAAAGCGAGCAGCCTCAGTGAAAAACAGAAACAAACGCAGCACAAGCGGTTTCTCACTGAGCGGAACACTTTTTCTCGCACCTCATGTGTTTTCTGTTACGTGTTTTCGGTTGAGCAAAACACACGAGCCGGGCATCCGACAAACTCCAACAGCAACTGTTTTGAGCGAAAGCTCACTAAACAACTGTCTTCAAATTAACAGAACACAATAAGTGTCTGCGAAAAGCTGTTTATTGTTCAGTTTTTGTTCGTTTGGTAGGCTGTTTGTATGTGTGTCGCTCGTTGTACAAAGACACACACGAACACACAGCCACGCATACATACGCAAAAGACAGTTTGGAAGTTTGCTCTCGGCAAAAGTGTCAGTGAAAGACAGGAGAGAATCAAGAACGAAAAAAGGTCTTTGCTTTGAGCTCAACAGAATTGAGCAAAAACAGAACTGAAACTGTCGTTCGCTCCCTGTTTTTATTGTGTCCGTAACCAAGCTGTTTTTTGAGGACACGTTTAAAGTGTTGAGTTTTTTGCGAGCTCTGGTATATTTACATGCTAAATACTAAAGACTCGGGACGAAGCTACTGAAGAACATTTTTTACAATCCCCCTTTTTAAAAATCCTGCGCCACTGGTTCGTATAAAACTTGGTCCTTTCTTTTTGTCAAACGAGATGCAAAATTACATCAAATCTTTAACAACAAAGAAGGACTTCAACTTACCTTCACAAGGCTGCGAAAATTCAAAAGATAATACTGCGGTCCACCACACCTCGGGTGTTTACCGCGGCTTCTAAGTCGTATTATAAATTGACGGTTCCAGTAACGACCAATGCTGAGAGCTAGAGAAAGAATTGTTCTCATTTGTAGCTCGCTCTCTCCGATTTTTGAATATCCGCACTGTCCTCGCCATCAAGCTCGAAGTCGAGAACGATTGTTTCTTGGATCCAAGAAGATTTCTTCTTAAAAAAACCAAGGAGAAAAATTCTAAAACCAAGAAGGGTTCGTTCTCGCCGATTCGTTCTTCATTTCTCGGGTATAGACGTGTTTTGAGGAATATAGAATGCTCTTTCAACAAAGTACCTCTGAAGTTTGGCTCCGTAGGACATTATTTATTTTGTTGTTGCTTGAAACATCTTGCATTTTGTACTGGCGTTTATATATTTCTTTCTAAATAGCTTTTTGCTGTAGGTACTTGTGAAATATCATATTATGTGTGACAATGTTGACTTGTGTTACTTCTGTTACTGTTACTCTATTTGTTGCAGGTTGTTTATTTGCTTAGGCTGACGATCAAATTAGTTACTAATCATATCTAAGACTAATGGTGGAATGCATACGTTTGCATTTAGGATAGATCTCAGTTATAATAGTGATAGTTATAATACTTTGCTAGGACTTGGAAAGGGGAATGCTAGTTGATATCATAAAGATAACAAAAATTTATCCTCAGTATAAGCCAGCAATGGGCAGTTGGTAACTTGTGGTTGCTAAATCACTTGATTCCATAGGAATTCAATTTCCAGTTTCAAAAACTATTCTTATTCAGTTTTAAATACTTCTTTAGAGTGAATTTTTCGTCTTAGGTGAAAAATTTCTGTCTTAAGCCCCCATTTTTGCTCAACTCCTTCCCTGCACTTGGCCTCTACTGCACTGCTTTGTACTCTCTTTTTAGCTCTCGATTTTGTCGTCACTTTTTGCTGTGACGTTTACCATACAATTTTTGTTTTGTTTTTGTTAATAAACTTGAAAATACTTTGCTTAAACGCTTTCCGTGTTGTTGATTCTTTTGAACTTGTTGCGTCGCCTTCTGAAATTGTTTCTTGTTTGATGATGCACACACACACACACAAACTTACTTAAGCGGAGCAATATGTACATAAATTTAGGTATGTATTTTTGGGCAGTTAACAACTTGGTTTTTGTGTGCCTGCTGGCCTGGATTGATCTGAAGGTTCCATGTTGTTGTTGCAGCACACGCGCCTTTAATTGGGCTGCATCATTCTGATAATATCACAATTGCATCCGCTGTTTATATATATGTGTACGATTTTTTGCAGCTGTCTTTTGTACGAAAGCTGAAAAGGATGCAAAAAGGTGCGAAATGATGGAGAGTAATCGAAAATTTAATGAGATAAATGTGTTCGAAAAATGAAGAAAATGTATGGAAGAATGATGAACTTCAGGACTTGATTTTGAAGGTTATCATTGTCCAGGGACTAGCATACATTGTGATGCAAGTGTGTCAATTAAGGCTTATTTCAGTGGAATTTTAAGACTTGGTTATTAGGCTGAAGTTCTTGATTGAATCTATCGAAGACTATAGAAATGGAGATGCGTTACCTTTTACTTACAACTTCGCACATTAAATATAAATTATTTATAAGGCCTTCCTAGAAATTCTGAAGATTCCTTAAGAGACATTACATTATGGATAAGATTGTAGTCTAAAATATGTTCACATTTACTTATAATTATACTTATAATTTGTCGTGTATGGCGTCTCTAGGCGTTCACGCCATTAATAAGTGTGCCCAGCCTTCGGCTCTTAAAAAAATACCTTGGAATCTGTTTCATTATTCTTAGGTAAGGGCCTATAACCATTTCATTTAAGAGGTACTTAAAGCAGGTACTTGAGAATAGGGTGCTTATAGTCATAAGATCAAACCGGTTGTACTTTATAATAAATCAACTAATCTCTCTTTAAACCAAGTCCAGTCTTTTGGTTACCAACTTAGCAAACAGTTCTCAAAATCGAAGAATTTCAGCAGATATGCCTACCAATTCATGCAACACCATTTGTATTTAGGGTTTCAAACACTAATGAATCATTGCTGAAATTCATTTTCTGTTTCTACTTAAAAAATTTTTATGGTGACCCCGACGTCCCATTAATGTCGCTTACTTCTATGTTATATTTGAAACTTTTCAGCAATTTTCTATAATTTTCTCCGCAAAACAAACCCAAAGCTGCTTTAGCTAAATACCGTTAATTAAATTTAAGTTTCTTTTTTGGCCAAATTATTTTGTTTACCAAACCAAACCAACCGAAAACAACAAATGCTGAGACAGCCAGCAGTCACAACAACAAATACTACGCATTACATAACAAACCCAAGCAGCGATCTAAGCCTTAACAAAACATTCTCAAAAAAAAGTAGAAAGTCATTAAGTCAGCAAGCGACGCAAAAATAAGGTAGAACATCACACAACCAAAAAAAAAAAAAATCAAAAGTTGTAAACAAATATGAGCGTAAAAGAAAATGAAAATCAACTCTCCACTCCGCCGGCCCATTCCCAGCAATTACAACAGATCGTCATCTTTCTTATTCCCGGCTGGCAGTGAACTTGTCCCAAATAAACAAAATTCCACAAGTCAGTTAGGCAATGAGTTTGTTTATTCCACGTTCGGTTCTTTCTTTCTGGCCATTCCTTTCCTTTCCATTTGTTGTTCTCTTTCTATTTTTTTTTTATATTGTTGTTGTGCGCCATTTGTTATTGTTAGCTATTATTGCGTTGGCTTTTTTTTTCTGTGAGTGGTGTTTATATGCCAAAATGGTGTCGATGTCATTTGTTGAGGGGGTTTATGCTTTTGTCATATGATTTTTCGCAGAATTATGCTTAAGTTTCGGCAGTGCTTTGACCACAGATTGAGTCACTAAAATGAGATTTTACTTGTTTTTCTTAAATTTTCTAAGCCCGAAATTGGGTATTTGATTTAAAGTGGAAGATAAAACACCTTTTAGATGGAGAAGAAAGTTAAATAAGATCCAAAAAAACTGAACTTATTTATAAAATTGCCTTGAAATTCTAAATGCCAACTATACTCACGAAAACTATCCAGCAGAAGCCAAGTTTAAATGGAAGCTATATAAAGAACATTGCTCCTTAATCTAGTCTTTACTTTCATTTTCGATTTGACTGTGTCTGAAAGTCATCAATCTATTAATAATCCGGGAAAAACCTGAAACTCGATATTATTTCTACACATTATCCATATATCCCAGCACTTTCATATTTATTTAATAAACATTTTCAACTAAATTCGAATATAAGTAAAAACACAGCTGACAAAACTGAGGGACCGTTTGATATATGGTGGTTAGCGAACAGCTTACTGTGTATAGAGATGCGGTGAGCATCGGGATAAACGTTGGAAAAAAGACGTTGTTGATGACCTTAATATTGGGAAGCTAACTTCGGTTCGTATAAATACGAAGTCTGATGCCGATTCCATCCAAAACAAAAAAGTTTTTCTCACTAAAACTAGTTTTTCGAACGATCGTTTCTATGGCAGCTATATGCTATAGTTGTCCGATCCGGTCGGTTTTCTTACTTGTGGCTAAAACTCACGGGGCCTTGATGTGAAACATGTATACGATATGCTCCGCCTTTCACATTCTTGGGGTTGTGCGTTACTTTATACTCCATAATCAAAATTGGATACTAAGCAATCCATAAAAGTACTCTCAGAGAAAAAATAGAGAATTTCGTCCTTGGATCAATAATTTTCATACTCAATAGTTCGTTAAGAGTGAAAATTCACGATCCAAGAACGAAATTCTTAATTCAAGTATGAATGTTTGATCCCGTTTTTCTAGATCTAAGAGCTGCAATTCTTGATCCAAATCGGGTACAAAAATGCTTGAGTAAAAAGAAGTGGGAGTGGAATTTAGGGTGATTTCGGAGGGGGAGGGGTTGCCTGGGAATTTTGGGTGGGGGCGGTGAGGTGTTGATACCAATCCATTTATTGTAAATTATTTTTATTTTTTTATTTAATTTTTTACTTACCTTTACTGCGACTCGAGCTCGGGACCTCAAAAGACTGCACTTACAGACACCACCGCTTAGACAACAACACCACATGTAGGATGCCACATGTAGGATGGGGAGCGCTCTTCACTCAATTGTTTCACCACAGACCCCTCTCCCAAAAAAAAACGATGCAGTGAGGGGTTCATCGCTATTCTCTCAAAAGTGCTTGCTTTCCCGTCTTAGTTTCTTTTCCTCACCCTCCTTGCCTAAAAACACCAAACAGAATGAATTTAGCTCGATTTCAAACGCAAATTCTTAAAAATTCAAGAATGAATAAATTTTTTTTCAAGAGCATTCGTACTTAAAATATTCGTTCTACTTTTTTCTGGGTGTACTCGATTCTAAGTATTTGATACTAAATTCTCGTGATTAAGTACTCGATACTCAGTATTTCATACTCAGTATTAAGTACTCGATACCAAGTTCTCGATACTCAGTACTCAATTCTAAGTATTCGATACTAAGTACTCGATACTCAATATTTGATACTCAGTACTCGATTCTAAATACTCGATACAAGCACACGATACTCAGTACGGGATTCTAAGTATTCGATACTTAGTACTTGATACTAAGTACTCGATATTAAGTACTCGATATTTATTATTCGATACCAAATTGTTATGGGCTGGAAAGAAAAAGAAAGCTGAAAATTAAAATAGGCTACCAACTCCATTGGCGATGGGAAAACCAACATAAGCAAGCCTATCGATAGGTATGTGGCGGTTGAAGGCTTAGGGAGGAGAGCGTGAACTGCGGGATCGATAACAGCCATACAGGGAACAGTTAAGAATTTGAAGTTTAGCCGTCCTGGGCGAATAGTTTCAAGGGGAAGAAGAAGGGCACAGATTTTTCTAAAAGTCATCCTCGCCAGTCAGCTCATAGCCCAGAGCCAAGAAATTAAAATATCAAAGTGTGTGGAGCCTGAGTTCGGGAGGAATTGTTATTAAAATCCATTATCGTGAGACCGGCGGCCGCAGAAGAGAAAAATTGGCCACCCACCTCTGGATGGCTCCAGGTTTTTATGCAGTAAAGCCAAGTTTGCTCTATTTCAAAATAAAAGGGCGGGAAGAAGCACCAGAATGCAAGCCAGCGGGATCAGCTATAATAATGTTAAAGGATCCATGAAAGGGAGGGACGTTCATGGCATAACACCACCTAAATGTCCGCGCAGATCGTGGAGAAATGAAAGAAATAAAAATTTTTTGTTACTCACCGACTAGTCTCTCTATCAAGGTCGAACTCATCCCTAAATCGAGAAATAGTAGTCGGATCATAACAAAGTACTCGATACTCCGTTCTCGGTTCTAAGTATTCGATACAAGTATTAGAGACTACATTTTCGGTACGTAGCACTCGATTGTAAATATTCGGGCTTAAGTACTCGATGATAAATTTGAGACACTCAGTATTCTGTGTGTTTGTTTGTTTGTTTTTGTCTTTGTTATTGTATTAGTTTTTGTGTTTGCTTTTGTGTTTGTTTTTGAGATTGTCATTGTGTTTGTTATTTGTTTGTTTTTATGTTGATTGTTGTAGTTGTTATTGTTTTTGTCTTTGTTTCTGTGTTTGGTTTTGTGTTTGTTTTTGTGTTTGTTCTTGTTGTTTTTTTTTATGTTTGTTTTTGTCTTTGTTATTGTCATTGTTCTTGTGTTTGTTTTGGAGTCTGTCTTTGTGTTTCTTTTTGTCTTTGTTTTTATGTTTGCTTTTGTTTGTTTGAGTGTGTTGTGTGTGTGTGTGCGAGGGTGGGTGTGTGGGCCTGGCCAGCCAACTGATATTGCACACCCCCATCAATGGTTCAGTATTGAAAAACACCCTAGGGTCTAATAGGGTTTAACAGGGGATTTATGGGTATCGCAACGTGTCCACGTAGCTTAAGTAGGAGATTGACTTGTCGCTCTCAGCATTTAAAACCTATCCTAAACTCTAGGCGATTTCCCTTGAATTTTTCGAAATCTAAGAACTTTTCATTGAAATTGTGTGCCTTGCGATATTATTGAGCAGTATTTTCAAAAACAGTTACTAGACTCTATAATACAAACTGCCTTGAGAACTTGCTATCTTTATATAAATGCATGATGCTTTTTAAGTAGGGAAATAATACCATATCGGTTAACTTCAAGTTTCTCTACAAAGACAACTTTATGACAGTAGATTTTCGAGATCCTTTAGAAAGAAGCTTTACAATTTAAAAACAATTTTATTCTGTTTTGGGGTCAAAGCCAAAACATTTTCTAAAATTTCTATGAAAAGTACGATTTAATCTTATATCCAATTCTAAAATTTTTATTATATTTTCACCTACTTTCATCCTGAATTCCCATTTATCTTTGATCTCTTAAAATATGATCATTCAACTCACTTTCCTTCCACCCACCCAAATATAATTCCTTTTCACTTTTTTTTTTTAGCATCCCAGTCACTCAACCCACCATCAATTCCTTTTAACCGACTTTCACTGCTGCCACCCACGGCATTTCCATGACCTCCAAAAAAAAAAAAAAAAACAACCAAAAACCATTCCTCTCTCTCCCTGCTCGGTCAAAGATACAAACTGCATTCAACTGCTTTCCAGTCATTGCACTCGCTCTATAAAGTTAATAAACTATAAATTACAATCGAAAAAATGCCAAAAAAAAAAAAAAACAACAACAAAACTTTCACAAAACATGCGAAACATTGTTGGTGAGCCAATTTTCCCACTGTTGTTGCCGTTGCACGTGGAAAATCCCGATTGCCAACGTTTGTCTTAACAATTTCACTTTGTTTTTTGCGCGACTTGGGTTAAAGTCCTGGCATCAAGGTGTCAGTCAACTTTCATAGTTGCTGTTAGGTATCACTAGCATAGTTGCCCACCAAACTTCACTCGAATGCTCCACTGAGTCGTCGTCATCGCCGTTGCCGTCGCCGCCGCTGTTGCAGTTGCAGTTGCGCAGAGTGCAGCGACCTGCATGCGGCCAGTCAACACACTCTTCTGCATACTGAATCATGATCATCATGATGGGATACCTTCAGGCCACGTTTGACTTTGGCAACGTCATCAGCTGTTGTGTGACTCTCTGTATCTCTCTGTGTGCATACCCGTTTTGTTGTTGTTGTTGTTGTTTATATTCGCGCTATTTTGCATGCCAAGCGGCCACATGTGGTAGAAAGCAACGCGCTGCATAGTATAATGAACTCTTTGCACGGGGTGCTTGACTTCTTTGCCACCGCCAACTGCCTGACTGTGACAGGCAGCGATTGCACTCGGTATTTTTGTTGTTTTTTTTATTTTTGTTGGTTTCGAAGTGCATAGCCTCAAGTACTGAGAGAGCAATGATCTTTAGCTAGTTAATACGAAGTTTTTGTTGCGTTGGGAATAGATCATTTCTTCAATTTATTACAAAATTGATGGAACTAATAAAACTAAAGTTTCCAGTGCTTAATACACGCGATATTTTCGATAAGTTCAGGGTTGCTTAAATTTTAGTATACGCCTTCGGACGCCGATATTTTTGACCAACATACCGAAACTAAAAAAATCCCCAAAGGACTTGGCCCTATCACATCGTAAAGATACTTTTTTGATACCCACCATGTTTTTAAAAAATAACCCTTTTATGAAGTCCAAAAATCATAAATTGTTTGGAATTTTGTTTTTATATCTCTGCCATAGTTATAGATATAAACAAGAGGAACAATAGGAAAGAAAGTCCTAAACAGACTGACCCAAAAAATTGAGAATTCCAAGTGCACAAACAGCACGAAATTTGAACTACCTTTAAGCTTCGCTGTTTAGGGTAGCTGAAGGTATATGCATTGGCATTGAACTCGTTATTCGCCGCCTGGGTAATATAAATATAATGCAATATAAAGCAACTGAAAGTGGACTGTCGAAGGCTTTGCCATGGCGGCAGCCGACACGGCCGTCTACACAGCCACATATTCATGTTCATATGTATTCTCTGTTGAATTTTCTGGTTGATTATTGACTTTGACTGAAATCGAAACAGATCGTTAAACCCATACTCAGATATTTGGAAAATATTTACATATCGATGAATTTAAAATTGCATTTTTTGCATCATCATCTTGATGTTGTCTTGCAACAATTGCCCACCGAATCGGACGAACAAGGGAGCGATTCCACCAGCTAACAATGTCAATGGAAAAAATAAGGGAAAGTTAACTTCGGCTCGGCCGAAGTTTTGGATACCCTTGCAGTTTGTTTTTCTAAATAAGACTACTTTTCGGACCTTAGTTTTCTATGGGAGCTATACTATATTATTATTATTTATTTTATTTTAATTGCAACAACGTCTTATAGACACAGTTACAAGATAATACAACAAGAAAATGGTGAAAAGAAAATCAAAGATTAAATTGAACGCCTTCTGATCCGTTGGGGGTACTTTATTGGTCACAATGACCAGCTACGCCCCTGCTCGCAGCGTTGGTGATCAGAAGGGAGTTCAAAAAAAGTACTTAAAGCTAAGTAAGGGCAAGATTGTAGAGAATAAAAGAGCGAAGGCCTTCATCGGAAATGATATCACTGAGAAGAAGAAAGATCTTATTATAATCCCTACACAGAATGCGAAACGGACAATTGGCGGCATATAAAGAAGAGGCCAAAGGAAGCCTCAAGGGTATAAAGTTACGTGTTCGTCTTGATGGGACATTAAAGTTCACACACCCAAGTAGGTACTCTGCGTCAATGTTACCCTGTATAAGCTTGTGCAGAAACATTATACCCAACATGGTACGTCTATGTTCAAGAGTCGGTAAGTCTAAAAGCTTTAGTCTGGATAAATAAGGGGGAAGCCTCAATTGTGGGTCCCAACTCAAGTTGCGAAGGGCAAACAAAAGGAACTGATTCTGGACGGATTCAATGCGCTTACAGAGGGTTAATGATTGGGGGTTCCAAATACACGACCCAAATTCTAAGATAGGCCTCACTAGGGATGTATATAACAGCTTACTCGTGTAGGGATCATTAAACTCTTTAGACCAGCGCTTAATAAAACCTAGCAAACCCATGGCTTTATTCACAGAGAGTTCAATGTGAGTGCCAAAATGTAATTTATGATCAAGGGTAATACCCAGATCATGAAAAGATATAGATTCGACCAAACTTAGTGCAATCATGGAAAAGCATAACAAACTGCTAATTACAAAATTTGGAGGCGATCCCAATTAAAACAAAAAAGTTTTTCTCAATAGAACTTCTTTTTCGACCGATCAGTCACACTGCAGCTATATGCTATAGTCGTCCGATTTTGACATAACTTTGTAGAATTGTGTAAAAGGATATAAAATTAGTTTATGCCAACGTAAGGGACTTTTCCATTGAAAACAAAAAAGTTCTTCGTAGTTTTATGACCGATCGTTCCTTTGGCAGCTATATGCTATAGTCATCCGATTTTGACCAGACTTTTTAGAATCGTGTGGAAGTAAATAAAACAAATACATGCTAGTTTTGAGGACATTTCCATTGAAAACAAAAAAAGTTTTATTAACAAAGAATACTTTTCAGACAACTTTTCTATACTATATAAATGTCCGATTTCGACCAACTTTGGTGGAATCATGGAAAAGCACAGTAAGCTAAGAAATACGAAGTTTGGAGGCGTTTCAATTGAAAACAAAAAAGTTTTTCTCACTAAAACTAGTTTTTCGACCGATCGTTCCTATGACAGCTATATGCTATAGTCATCCGATCCGGCCGGTTCCGACAAATGTGCAGCGTATTTGTACCATAAGACTTCGTGCAAAGTTTGGTGAGGATATCTTTAAAACTAACGGAGGAGATAGCATAGAAACAGACGGACTGACGGACAGGGCTAAATCAACTCAGCTCAAGAATATATATACTTTATGTGGTCGGAGATGCTTCCTTCTATGCGTTACAAACAGCCGGACAATTTTATAATAGCGATCGCTATTATTCGTCTCACTGGTACAAAATAGTTTTTGAAGTTGGGTCAGAACCAACTTGAGTTGGTTCAAAAACAGTATTTAATGTTCGAACTCTGTGGCCTTATGTGGGATATCTTCAATCATCTATCACTATCATGCTCGTAGCATAGTCTACTCTTGATTGATCTTCCATCTCTTAAGAAATGCCGGACGTCCGACTGGGAGCTTTTTGTTCACAAGCTCTTATCAGATGATATTTACTACGGAGCTCTGCTAGCCGAATAAATCTTGATATTTCTTTGCGTACCATCAAAAATTTCTATCCGATCAGCTTAGTCTAACTATATATCGTTCATCCGATCTTTAAAATTCCTTCAGCGGATCGATAAATAATCCCGAATACTAAATATGTCCAAAAGGTTCGAACCTTCAATCTATAAAACTGTGGGAGATATGATGATTTTCCGATATTGGCGGGGGCGGGAGGAGGCGTGGCCGAAATTGAAAATAAACTTGATCTGCCTGCAAGTATAAGAAATATATGTTTCATACATGTCAAACCTCCATCTCTTAACATCTCTGAGATCTGCTTGTTCATTCGGACAGACGGACAGACAGACAGACGGACTGACAGACGGACACTTTTGCACAAACTTAATATACTCTGTGTACCTCTGGTACAGAGTATAAAAATAATAAAGAGACCTAGGACTGTTTAAACAAAAGTTTGGGCCATTTTTAATGAAAAAAGTGAAAAGTTATATAGAAATACAAAATGGCTGATCTGTGCTTTAATTTTTTGTGGATATTGTAAGACTGAAATTGCTCTCCTTTTGAAACTGGCCTAAATTGATGTTAGCTACAAAGTTCTTGTAATTGGATACCATTTTTATATAGTATTAATTTATTTTAAAAGTTCTTTTTACCTAAGGATTGAGAGTTTTCTAGAACTTTTTCAAGTTCTTTCTGTTCATTCTAAGAAGTTCCAGTTGTATCTTACTTTCGCCACTTGACAATATCCACACACACACTGACACATACCCCAAGCCGATCCAAACCACCTTGTCTGGACAACGTTGTTATTTTTTTTTTTTTTGTCAATAGGCTGACAGCTGCCGGACGGAGGCCGCCGCATCCGAAAGTCCAAAGATTGATATCTCAGTCGGTAATAAGTGCAGAAAAGCCATAAAAATAACAAACAAACGAAAAAAAAACCCCAAAAAATCAAAAGTCAGCCACATTTTTGGCATCGTAATAAGATTATGCGATATATACAGAAGGTGCTGGCAGCGGCGGAGTAAGATGAAACTTCATGCTGACTTAAAGCACAAAAATTACAATTCGTGCGAAAGTGAATGACCTCCATTAACCGCCATTAAAAACAACAAAAAAAAAAGCGACCAAGAACCCAGCTTGAATTTTTCCGTCTTCTGTAGAAACATGCGTTCTCTTTGACTCTTCTCTCTTTTCGTATACAAATTCGCCTGAACATGAACCCTTTTGGTATCAAGCTTAGCATAATAATTAGTAAGCCAAAAACTGGGGCCTGGAGTTAAGACCCGAAATGTTGTTTATTGGTTCTATGCTTGTCGTCGTCAGCGTCGTCTTTGTCGTCGTCAGGTGAGTGGCAAGGAATTTGAAACCTGTTTGAATACAACAACAAAACCACTTTTGTACGCGCTTAGCATAATTTTTGTTGTTGTTGCTGTCTTACCTTTGCCATAATTTATGAATGCGTTGCGAAGCTTGGAACATCATCATCATAAGCGCCAGTGCCCTCCTCACTAGGAAGTTGAAGTTTAATGGATAAAACAAAAAAAAAACTGGGGGCCATAGAATAGAGTGTTGGAGGAACAGAGAAAGAGAGAGAGAGCCACAAGTAGAGACAGGTGTTAGGTCTGGCTCGACTGATCGTGGAATGCTTCTGGGTTGATTAGATTAAAGAGACAACTGACATAAGGCAAACAGGAAGAGCTAGCACTGATGATTGGTGGCCAAGGCTTAACAGGATGATTGATGGGTATTGCACTAGGTACCGGAGTGGGTTTTAAGGAGCGGATCTTTGTTTGTCTTGAAGTATGTGGAACATGAAATACATGAAATAAACTACTATATTTGATGAAAGTAATTAATTATTTTATTAATAATTGTATTTTTTCTTCTTTTTACAGGTAAGTTTTCGACATGTCACAACCGTGAATTAAATGATCATGAGTGAGTTTTGTGGGGATGCCAACTTGTTTTAATATTATGATTACGTATTTGATGTAATTTGTCTTACCTAACCTACACTGAAGACTTAAGTTTGAAACATACATTTGGATCATGTTTTATAATAATACCCACCCGACAATAGACCTCGGATCACGAATGTGTTTTCGACATTTTCTATAAATTTTCTCTTACTAAACTAGGGAGAACTTGTTCCGTTTTCGGTCCGAAAAAGTATTACCTGTCGCTCAGTTTGTGGCAGCAAAACGTAAGTTCTCGATACACGTTTTGGATCCGTTCTCGACACTTTCTCGATAGCAAAAACGGGTCAAAATCGGATCGAAAACTACATCTTTTCCGTTTGAAACCCGCATCTCTAAGGAAAAACACAACAAAAAGGGGACTTCGATTTTAAGAGAAACTTATGTAATTCTCGTAGGTCCGGAAACATACGAGAAATTGTCGGATGGGTAGTCTCCGGCATGGCTCGAATACAAAAATCAAAGAGACATTACAGTTGTTAGCTATAAATTGTTTCCATGAGACAGAATCTACTGAAAGTGTCTTTTGCCCATGAATGTGTGTTGCGCAAGTGCCTCAGTAAACTGCAAGTGTGTATGCGCAACAACAATAACTTAACGCTACATCAAGAAAGAAATTTAGGGCTAGCACTTGGTTCGATGTGCTCAATTGCTTATGCTCAGCTATTAAGAATCAAACGAAATTATTCCCTTCAAGCTGTTATCTCAAGACAGCTTCGAGTATTTCTCTCAATGAAAAACCATCAAACAGAATACGCGGAAGAGGTAAAAACAAGTATTCTGATCAAAGATGGAGCGATTGTGATTAATTTGTACCTGTCATTTTGTTAAGCAGACAGCAAAAAAAAAATCGGTAAACCAAATTGTAAACTATTATTTCCCATTTTATAGTTCCTATTTTTATAAATGTAGGTACAAATAGAACCAACTGTAAGCCGAAATAATTTTTTATGGTTAGGGTTCGAAGTTTGTGCGCTAAGGTTCTATTTCGAACCCAAGGTTCTGTCCAAGTTTTAGCAAGTTTATTTAAAATTTTAAGTTTTTACTTTGGCTGAGTAAGGCCCGATTTCTCAATGTCCTGCTAGTCAAACTGACCTGCCTCTGGCCAAATTTAAACGTCTCATGCTGCGTTAAGCGAGAACCGAGCAACAAATTTAACCCCAGCCAACTTTAAACTCTAGATAAATCCCGATCGAATCCAACACTTGCTCACTTGTAGAAATAAACTGTTGATGAATAAAGCAATTTTCTAAATCTATGCAATGGAAATGGAACTAAAAGAGACAGAGCATTGCCATTATCATCACCGTGGGTGACTTTTTTGGAGACAGCGTTTCTTTGGCAAGCAATGCAGTTGTCCCACGCTTTCCAAGGGCGATGAGCTCCGGCTTGAGCGGCAAACTGATCTCCAAGGCTCTGCCAAGCCTCGACCTGCTCTCAAGTTACCGCATCACTCTTCTTGTTCTACAAAATATATTTGTTTGATTCAACAAGGTCCACAAGCAAATGTTCCTCTGGCATTTAAAAGTTTTTTCCTCTTGGTCTTTCTGAACATTCGCTTTGAATTAAACCATCCGGTCTCCCTGTTGCTGTCTTTTGGCCCAACGCCGAGCTCCTCTCAATCTCTTGGACCTACAGTTTAACGCCGAACCCGAACGGCAGTTTGAGAAGCTTTGTCATGGCTAGTTACTTCTTAGCTGGCGCCAACAGCTAGTGAAGGTGACCGGGTGTATAAGTTTTTTTGTAAAGAAAAACATGTCTCGAGAAGGAATCGAACCCACGACCTCTTGCACAGCGGGAGCACACACTATCCGCTGAGCAACACCCGGCCACTAAGACTTATTATCCGTTTTAAAACCCGTTCGTGAGCGTCAATATCGCACATAATACTTTAAGCTTTATCAATTTTAATTTTCAAATAGCACAAAGGCATTTAAGTTTCAAACTTTAATTTTTTGTTAGAGAACCAATTTGGGTTCAGCTACATGTTCACAAGTTGTTCGTTTTAAGGTTTAAAATAAATGGAATTTCGGGTTAAAAACAAGTTCTAACCGTTCGTTTAATTCATGTTCGTTATCCAAACCGGTGTTTTTTTCCGTTCGGTTCATATTATCAATGTGATTAATATATTTTAGAAGAACACGAATTCTGTCGAAAAGTTCGAAAGGCCCTTTGATAAGATTTTTGCTGCGTTATAAATTTCTGTCTGTCATACATGCTTTCATACATGTGTGTAAGCCTGCCAGAGGCAGTGCCAGTTGACTATTGCCATATACATATCGACCCCTTTTCTCCAAAATTGTATGTGCCAAAAACTAAATTATACGGGAGAGCGATTTTTCCGATGAAATTGATTCTGTGATATCTCCGTAACCGTAATGAGTATCGCTATAATATTTCACCAGGTGATGAGTAAGTGGATTTTGGACTAATTTGCATCAAAATGTCAATTTCGTAAATAAATGGCACATACGATATTTTCGCGCAAAAGGGGTCGATATGTTCAGAGAAATCTGTGGTAATTCCCTTGTACACTGCTCAGTCTGAACAGACTGTCAGATAACTGATATAAATAAATGTGTCATCCTATTCAAACACATAAAGTGATATCCTTGTGGACCTTATTGGTTAATAATTAGCTAGAGGTTCTGCGTTTCAGTTATGAATTACTGAATCAGGCTGAATTCAGACCTGAGCAGTAGGAATAACTGTATTCATGCCTGATTTCCCCTGAAACTCACCCTTAAGTTCAACACTGAAATCATGCCTGAAATCAGCTAAAGTCTTGAAGTAGTAGGACATGTCTGTCTTAAATACGTGACTGAAACTCATATAAGGGATGCCATTTCAGGGCTGATTCAACTATGGTTCAGTACTGAGCCGAACTGTAGGGTAACAACAAAGCTTGGCTTTGAGGTGGCTAGTCAGCTATTTAATGCATTTTTGTTGGTTTTGTAATTCGGGACTAAATTTATCCTTCTAAAAGGTGATGGCCTCAAATGGTCCATCCGCTTTGTCCAATTTTGGCAAACTCTTTCCAACATTTCGGCCGGTATCTCACGAATAAATGCTTCAATGTTGTCTTCCAATGCGTCAATTGAAGCGGGTTTGTCCGTATAGACATAAGCTTTAACATAGCCCCACAAAAAACTAAAAGCGTTAAATCGCACGATCTAGCCGGCCATTGACCGGTCCCGAACGTGAAATAAAATGTTCACCGAACTCGCTCCTCAATAAGTCCAGCGCGCGATGAACTTTCTCAACAGAGCACGCATTTTGATAATAAAATTCAATAATTTGCAAGCGTTGTTTGTAGACGATTCATGGTTAAATTATAGACCAAACTGAAGATGTTTGACAGAGAAACAACACGAAACGTGCGTGAGCTGTTTAAACCAGTGTTGCCAAAAAGATAATAGCTAAAAAACCCTTTAGAAGAAAATTTGGTAGTTCTATTTTCGAATATAAATGCGAGCCGAAACAGCGATATGATTAGCCCTAAAAACCATGTTTGAACCAAGCCCGTGGGTTTGGTTTTCTATAAAAAAGGTTTTACAAAACCAGTCCCAACTTCTTCCCCGATCTTAAGAGCTACCCACTAATTTCAAGCAGCTTGTAATGATTTTAAATTATCTTCGGGGCTGCCAACCTGTTTTAAAAAGTCTTTGAATTGCTTTAACTTCCTATGAAGAGGCTTTTCTTTAAACTTAATCGCATTATTCAGCCTTAAATATAAGCGAAGTGATATTCAACAATCTAAGTGAATGCCAACTTGGATTAAAATATTGTTCCCTTTGTCCTTAAGTATTGATATAGAGTCTAAGCTTCTGCCAAATTGGAGTACACATAATTATGGTGCTGCCAACCTGTTTCAATTTTTTTTAAGTTGGTTCATTATATCATCAATTGGCGCAGCTTGAAATAATATAAAGTTGTTTTAAGTCTAGAAACGTTAAAACTAATACTCTTGCCACTATTTTCATAGTTAATGAGACGATCTGCTTAAATATATTCAATATGTAAGTTCTTTCGTTAATTTCCTCATACATATAGATCATTTATATAGATCAGTTATCTTAAGCTGCCCACTCGCCAGACAACTTTAAGTATACTTGCCCATTTGGGCACCTCTCTCGGAGCCCCTCTTATTCCATCATAATTCTCAGCAGCGTGCATAAATCATTTCTCACAGCATCATCAACTTCAACTCCTTCCACGTTTTCCACATGTTCTCTACCTTCAATAAAGGAGGAGGAGGAGCAGAGACCATTAAGAACTTGTGCAATCAACTACCGTTTGAATCTATCAAATGCAAAGCTATATAATTCGCAAACACTGTGAAGTGCTTATTACACAAGTTTACTGGCGAGCCAAGTGCAAATTGCCAATTATGCGAAGAGAGAGAGAACCCTAAATGCCAGGTGATGTCTCTGCAACCCCGCTGGCCTTCGCTCCATCTGCCTTATGGCATAATCATAGAAAGCACGTGCGGCAATTACCAATTTTCCCAAACCATTTGCCACCAAGTGCATTCAACTGGTGCCTGGGCCTGGCCAACTGTGCACATGCGTGGCTAACAAGTCAATAAACTCTCCGCCATGGCCAGCTTATCATCAGGCAAACTAAGCACGATCAAACTTAGTCAGCCGGGAGAGAACTCCAAACTGCAACTGCAAAACGCTGGCTGAAGTGCGAATAACCCTCAATAACAGTTACAAAACTGTAAGCAGTCGTAAAAACCCCCCGAGAGGTAGTGCCAAGTAGAGTCAATGTACGCAACTAGGCATAGATACGGACCGTGGACAACCGGAGAAGAATGTGCAAGAAAATTGCACACACAAACACAGCAGCAGAGAAGACGGAGTTGAAGTCGTTCGTTTTGCGGAGTGCATTGCACTGCCTAAAGGGTTAAAGACCCTCAACGAACGCGCTGCATGTGCCTGTATCTGTGCATGTGTGTGTGTGTGTGTGTGTGTGTGGAAAAGAAATGTGAGTGGAAAAATCCGAAAGATACAAGAAATCTGTGCAGCGGGAAAAGCAAAAGTGCAGTCCCCATTAGACAACCAAACGTAACGAAACGAACCTACATCAACATCCCCACTCACTCGTAGAGTAGAAACAGTCCAAAGAGGAAGAGAGATCGCATTCGAGATCATAGCGCTGCAGTGGCTTTGAACTTCACACAGTTTCTCTCTCTCACTCTCGGTGTTGCGCTTGCTCTCGAGAGGATCGCCGGTTCGCTGCTCGTGCTCGTCGATCGATCGTGTTGTGTTTTTTCGTTTTTTCAATGTCGAGTTCACTTTTTAAACCGGAGCGTGAGCATTGCCTGCTATTGGGATAGATCATTGAACGTTCAATGCACCATAATTGGAGGCTGCTTTCAATGTCTCCTCTCTCAAGTGGAGGAGGCGTCTGTCGGTGATTAATAATTTTCACTGATAAAGCCTCTTTAACCATTGTGTTTCCTGCCCTTGCATGTTGTCTGATAATCATATCAACAATAGTGAAACGACCCAAAAGACTTAAAAAAAAAACTTCAATCTTTCCCCATGCTGGTAATTAGCAGACGGAGAAGCATCCAGACCAGAATCGGCAGACAAATAACAAAACGAGTTCAAGTACATGGCTATCTATGCCAGAATAGACTTTGAGAATAACCAAGAGAATAGGAGATAGAGAGTGAGTGAGAGAGGGACCAGAGAAAATGGAAATGAAAATGGTAGAACAAATGGAAGTTGAAGAAAATGTTTTTGCCAGAAAGTTCTATCGACAGACTGCTGAAGAACTTAGGTGTAAAGAAAGAGAATGAAATGAATATTTTGAAGTTCAAATTCTTCAAACTATTTGGGAAATAGTTTTTCTGCCCTGAAAGCTTGCCTTGTTGTGGTAGACAATTTATGAACTATCACCACGGTTGACTTGAAAAGCAGAATTCGTCATATCTCCCACAGTTTTATAGATAGAAGGTTCGTTCCTTCTGAACATATTTAGTAATCAGGATTTTTTATCAATCCGCCAAGACCTTTTTCCAAAAAATTATATGCGGGTGTGTCCCAGAAATCTCCAAAGATTTTCGTATAAACGTTTTCATTTCGAAATAAAAGTGATTGCCTTTATAAACTAGTAGCCGACATTATTCTTGTCACTTTACTTATAAAGTTCTCCTAGATAAATTCATAATTTCTTCGCTTATACGAAAAGCTCTAGAGATTTCTGGGACATCTCCCATAGAATCGATTTTAGACACAATCGGCCCTGTTCTGGATTTCGAGTCGGTTTTCGTGTAAACGTTTGCATTTAGAGTTTAAACTTAACAGTGTTATATGGAAGGTGACAAACATTCCAACGGTTACTAGATTACGTTTGACGAAAATCGGAGTTGCTTAAGCAGCTGAAACCGATTGCTCAATACCAAGTGGAAACAATTCGTCAAAAAGAAAAGACCTGATCTAGTAGGCATAGACACTCTGCTTACTTTTGATATAAAATTGTGAACTTTACATTAGAAAAAGCAGCGCTTACACGAAAATCGAATCGGAATCCAGAACAGGGCCGAATATTCATATATTATACCAGGGATGCAAACCACTCGAAAATAAGTATTGGTACGGTTCAGTGGTTCTCTTAACCACCGGTTCGGTTCATTACATGGTTTTTGGAGCCAACTGAACCGCGGTTTCGGTTCGGCTCAGTGGTTCATAAAGGCATATTATGAAATACAGGTGAACTTCTACAAAGCAAATCTGAAGAGGACAAAAATAAACTTTGTTATAAAGAAACTTCGTAATATAGAATAGTTTGAATATTGAACGAAATTGCAGTGTTCTGGAATTTAATTTGCATTTAAGAAAAGTTCGTATTAGAGATGTTTGACTAAATAATGACTTCAGACGTAAAGTGGTTTTCCGCACACTTTGGAAATAGAATTCCCATAAACCATTTGAGTATCTTTAACATCCCTATGAGCATGTCCAAAACTTATGAATTCAGATTTGTAGGAATCGTCTATAAGTTCTAGGAATGCACTTCGAAAACTGAGAATTTCGGCTAGAAAAGAATACGCACTATGCATCTTACACACCCTATTAATCGCTTGAGAAAAAACTCTACTGGCTAAGGTTAAATTAAGGTGAAGAAGTACTTCAGAAAATTTAGAATATTATCAACTTTCAAGAAAAGAATACAGGCTGGTTACAGGTATATTAAGAGATCGGCGGGCAATTGCGGTTGAACTACTGAGGTGCAAGTTGCAAAAACTGTGTCAAATTATTCTTAAAGGCAATATCTCTCCTAAGGATCAGTTCGGTCTATCAGTGGTCCCCTTGGTAGAGGGTCGAACTAAAAATATCTTAAGAAAACGAAATTAATAAGTTTCATTGGCTAGAGGAACGTAATATACGTATTAAAACTCATCAGAGAACTGAACCGAGCCGAATCGTTTTTATACCCTGTGCGCATGTCTGTAACGCATTAAAGGAAGCATCTCTGACCACATAAAGTATATATATTCTTGATCAGCATGACGAGCTGAGTTGATTTAGCCCTGCATTTCGAAAAGAATCCGGTTCGGTTTGCGGTTCGGTTCACTAGCTGGAAAAAGCGGTTCGGTTCGGTTTGGTTTCGTTCGGTTCCGAACCGTTTTGCATCCCTGTTTTAAACAGAATCTTTTAAAATCGGAATATGTAGTTTTTAAGTGGGTTTAGCTGCTTGGAAGGCTGTTTTAGGACCTTTTTTTCAAAAAAGTCTTACTTGTATTAAGAACATATTCAATTAAAAAAAAAAAAATTGTTTCCTTTGTACGAGGGCTGTTCAAAAAGTTGTCGGCCTTCAAAGTTGGACTTCGAAAAAAAAGGAATGCTGCTGGCGGCACGGATAACTCCACTTCGGATTATCTAAATTGGAAAAAGTAAACGGCGCTAGATTCAGTACAGATGTGATTTGGGCCCCTATATCAATCATAATTTTGCGATTTTGTTTTACAAAATGGCGGCCATTGAAAAATGAAAAATCGATTTTGGACATTTTTTTTTGTAGTTTAGTGTAAAAAAAAATAGTAAAAAAAATTTCAAAATTATGATTGAAAAAGGGGTTATAATGGTGGCAATTCTGCGTCGATTGTCGGTTCAGAACTACGGGTACAATCAGTGCCGCCAGCTCGAAAAACGTGGTTTCGAGATAAACGCGCTTAAAGTTTACAGTTGCTAGGCAAATCGGGTCACTTTCGGTCATTAAAAGGGCTATATCTTCTAAAGTATTTCGAATTTAAAAAAATTCCTTTTAGGACGATGGTCTCAAATATTCAAGCTATAAAAATATGGCAAAAAAAAAAAAATCGAAAAAAATTTTTGCCAAGCAGCAATATTCCCTTAAATATAATACGTTGCATTAGCTTTAAAAAGTGAAAAGTTGCATGAGAAGTAGACTATCTGAGTTTACAAATGAGTTTTTTGACAGCCAACTCACAGAAGGCTACCATTGTTTTGAGGTTAAGGGAATATCGGATATATATCTGGACGCGTAAGGGTTCGTTTCATACACAATTTAGATAATTTCAATCCAAATCAAAGCTGTAGTTTTCTAGGTGCTATATACCTACAGTAAATAAAAATATACCCCTTGATACCTGAGCAACCCATTTATTCTACTTACTTTTAATTTTTTGCACCCAACACCCCAATTGTTTATAAAACAAACAAAGTTTTATATGTCGGCTACGACTATTGTTGAAAAAATGGAAACCAGTTCAATAGACCCAGACGGGGCCATGGTCACAGCACGCATACGCACATTGTTTAATTTAGAATTTAGCAGTTTCAGGCCGTCAATAACAACAGCAAAAAATTTCGCCGACCTTGGCTAATAAAAAAGCACACAATTTCCTCAACAAATATTTCAGCTAGACAAATAGAAGCTCGGTATTCTCTCTCTCTCTCCCCATATTGTGTAATAGCATGTATCCACGCGTTCTATTCACCTAATCAGCTGTTAAGGACCTTGAAATTTCTTATCGAATTTTCACCTTTTGCGCGAAAACTACCGAAACGCAGAAGTACATTCATTACTTTACAGCACCCGCCCCTTGAGTACCATTTCTCAAACTGGTCGTCTCTATAGCTATTTTTATCAAAGTGACGCGTTTTGCTTTTGTATTTGTGGAATAGATAAGCGAACCCGGGTGCCAGGAATTTGTGCTGCTGACCTTCATTTTTTTCGCTGCTGTCGCTGATAAGGGGGGAATTGATAAGACATTTGTCAGGGTGTGTGCGAGAGAGAGTGTGTGTTTTTGTTATTATTTAAGTTTTAGCTGGTTACGTCGATAATGTCGCATTATATTTTCTATTTTCATTATGAAAGTACTTACTGATGCGGGCGGCTGAACATTTTGAGTATTACTATTCCCATTTTTTATTGTTTAATTCTCACATCAACCAAAAATTTGCCAACTTCCTTTTCGTTTCATATTCCCTAAGCTCGTCTTACGTTTTATGATCAAATTTTTGGTGCCAAATATTTCTTGCTGACGCTCCCAGACTTTTGTCATCATTGAAACTCAATTTCTTTTCATCTTACACCCTCCCCAGGCCCCTGCGGCAGCAGACTGACTCAAACCAAAATAAACATTGAACTTCCTTATTAATGCAATTTCAATAATGACAACCAGGGCAACAAGCTGCTCCAGCATTTACACAAATAAATGAACAGACAAAACGAAAGTGGCATACAAAAAAAAAAAAAAGAAAACCCAAAGTACAAGTATCTCTTCAAACAGTTCAAGTGGAGGTCAAGTTCAAAATATATTTGTATGTTGTATTGTGTTAAAGATTTCCAAACTTTCCTTTTGGCTGTATAATAATTTCTGTCAATTTTCAAAAAATTATACGCCTTGTCATGTTGAGTCGAGGCGAGTGAACTCCTTGGAAATGTCATTGGCATTGGTCACATAGGCTTGGGTTTTTTGTTTTAAGATGATTTTGTAGGCGTTTTGTGCAAAAACTCCAAGTAAGACCAAAGTCCCAACCCCAAACCAGATAAAGGAAAGTCTGATGTGGAGAGATGGCCCTGGGGCACTTGTCACGCATTTGCCTTCAACTGCCAGGCAGTTGACCGATAAATTGAATTGAGGGCCATACCAGATAGGAAGAGAGGGAGAGAGAGCGCCCTCACTCTGGCCTGGAATCAAAAAATTTATTGTATAATCATTGCCAGCGACATTAATCGCTTCATCAATTTGTTCTCTTCCACCACGCTTAGGTTGAACGACTCTTTAGGCAATTTTTCCTTGTATTTAATTTGCAAAAAAAAAAAAAAACTTCCTTGATGATAACTTGTTAACAATTTGGGCAAAGTAATTTAGAACCCCACCAAACCAGTTTTAGTTTTTTCTTCTATCTGTTTGTTTTATCTATATGTGTATCTGTATCTGTATCTATATAATTAACGCACAATGAGAAGGTGCGTTCATCGTTTGTTCGCGTTCATGAACTCGGTCAATTTGAAGGCCAACCATTTTTGCGGCTTACGCATTAAAAGTGTGTGTAGTCAAAAGTTTTTGTTTTTTAGGTGATTTTGTACTCGAGCAATTTATTTTTTTTTTTTTTGTTTGCGCTGGGTTTGTGATTTGTGTTGATTACGCATAATTTTGGATTGCCACAAGATCAACATGATGTCATGCAAAACCAGGCAGAATTGAATCTTTGAAGGTTGGCACATTTTTATAGATCCTCTTGAGACAAGTATCGATGTAGGCCAATGGTGGGCACTCATTGGAGAAAAATGAGTATGTTTTGTTTTGGAGATTTCTCACAAAAGTCATTAAAAGTCCAAAGTAATAGAATACACTAAGAAAATATAGAA